>OV884012.1:7581127-8781127 GCA_930367205.1 Acanthosoma haemorrhoidale
TTGATCCAACTTCAATAATATGTTGCTGTTATTATATAGAAATGTTTCATAATCAACGAGAAAGAAAAAAACACTTATTGATACAGTTTTTATTGTAATGGATATAGTTAATTATTCTCTAGTGTTGGTTTCTATAAAGTATATTTCTATATAATAGTGGTTTCACTAATTATTAAAGAGTGGTTTTCGTAGGGCTTCATTCTCTGCAGGTTGCATTAAGCTCCTTGCAGTGAGTGGGGCGATACCTTTCCACTATAAACAAAAAGGTAACGAAGCCTTGGCCAGGACCTCCTGGGTGGCTTGGAACACTGGCCTGACGGACAGACGAACCACATATATTTATGGGAACTTTTTTTTTATAAAGTTTTCTTACAAGAACTAACTATTAACTACTGCAATAGTAAAGGCTTGTTGATTCAGTATCCAAGATAGTCCAATTCGACCGAATTAAGTATATATATACAAATAGCTCCTTTGCCAAAAATGTAGCAATACCAAAGCTGAGCAACTGCGTTAATTTTTAATGTAGCTGTTATTATAAAGAAATGTATAATATCTATAATGATATGAATTATATATATAATTCAGTATCCAAGTTTTAGCAAAACTTTTTAAGAACATTTGGGTCTCTCCCTCTCTCTCTCTCTCTCTTTCCCTCTCTTTCCCTCTCTCTCTCTCTCTCTCTCTTTCCCTCTCTCTCTCTCTCTCTTTCCCTCTCTCTCTCTCTCTCTCTCTTTCCCTCTCTCTCTCTCGCTCTCTCTCTCTCCCTCTCTTTCCCTGTCTCTCTCTCTCTATATCTCTCTCTCTCTCTCTCTCTCTCTCTCTCTCTCTCTCTCTCTCTCTCTCTCTCTCTCTCTCTCTCTCTCTCTCTCTCTCTCTCTCTCTCTCTCTCTCTCTCTCTTTTCCTCTCTCTCTCTCTCCCTCTCTCTCTCTCTCCCTCTCTCTCTCTCCCTCTCTCTCTCTCTCTCTGTCTCTCTCTCTCTCTCTCCGCTGTACCAACACTGGTTCAAGATATCCAGGTCCTGGGTTCCAGTACTCTAACAGAAAAATAATCCACAAGTGCGAACTGATAACCTCCCTTACGGACAACGAACATTGACAACTTTAAAACACGATTTTCATTGACCAAGAATTATTTAATAAGTATAACTAAGAAATTTTGATAAGATTGTTGAGCTACTTACTAGTTCGGATGGTGGTTCTGAATGTACACATTAATTTTTTGATATTAAATAGTGGACTGTATGATTGGTATTTGTGGATTGGCCATTGAACTATAATTGAAAGAATGGTGAATAATCATTGTTCTATGGTGAATATTGTAGATGAACTTACATATACATAGTTCTTGAGGCCATGAGGACAGAGCTGGGGCCTTTTACAATTGATAGTCGCTCATACGTTTAAGAGATGCGTACTAATTCTAAATTTACCTGACATTTACATGGCGTGGGTCGTACATATAACACAGCGTACCCATGGCAATTCTTCTTTGGTCACTCGTTGCCAAAATATAAACAATAAACCTATGCAGTACATGATCCCTCGTATACATTCATTTCTCAGTGATGTAGGGTCTTGACGACCTCCGAGAATGTGAATTGATGACTATGGATAATAATGGACCTCATGCGGACAAGAACTGATATCCCAAAGAAGAAGGAATATCCCGAAAATATATAGTAAAAATCCATAGCTCAACAAGAATTAGGAAACACGAAAGTTTGACTATTTTATCCTCACGAGGTTGAATGAACCCCGGACCTAAAGAGGGGGAGAGAAGGGAATCGGGAATAGAAACCCGGGCATCTATAAAATAAACATTGAAAAGAAAAAGCCTAACTTGTTTTAATATATGCGTAAATAATTGACCTATCGACTGAGCAATGGCACCTAAGCCTAAACAGTTTGAGCCGGCCTATCTGCTCTTTAAAACTCTTCAAATTTATTATATGAGTAGCGACCGCTAACTACATAAGATAAATCACCCTATACTCTATTGTATATATATATATCGTAAACAAATGTAAATAAAATGAAAAAAATATAAATCATTGTAACTGTGTTAAGCAATAAAAAATGCGGGGTGCCAATTAGTTATATGAGCTGGGACACCAGCTGTAGTCAGGCATGAGCCGCAGACCCTCTGCCAGAAAACAAAGGAAACCAACATCATTGGTCACAACAATCCTAATGATGATTGGCTGTGGGCAAGGCTGGCTGGGTATTTAAGTCGGTGGTCTGGCCCCTGTAAATCATTCTCCTTGCAACTACTGGCTCGTGGCTACCCCGATTGAACTCTGAAACCTGACTGCTTCTTAATGAAAAACCTCTGCATCTCTTCTCTCCTTACCTCGCTATGATTTAGTCCGGCCTTGTCAGACCTCACACCTTCCTAGTGGGAATCTCTGCCTTCGTCTCGCTAAAACTAGCACATCCTTGGGAGAGACCTCTCCCTCGTGGACGACGGTTGCCGTGGCCCTGCAAATTTTCCTAGCAGCACTCCTGCGGCAATCCAGTCTGCCTCTCTCCGGTTCACACTCGCCTTTGGGGACCCGGACGGTTTTTGCCTACCCTCAGATACCGAGTGTGGAATTCGTGGTCATTCTAAGACCACATAAACTACCTATAAACCTACTCTGTACCTCTTCTCCTGAACATAGTGCACTGTCGGGGCACACACCTATCAAAAAATGGAGTAAGATAGTAAAGCCGTCATAAAACGATTGTCCAGGTTATAAACTCAAACAACCTTCACTTGTCACCAGGGCTAGGGTAACCAGGCACCCCCCTCGTGACCACCCGACAATATGCTTGGCAAATGTTTTTCGTAGGAGTTTTCGAGAAATCTCCTTTGTCATACGGTTGTACGATCATGTCTGGCGGAGCAATGTTACTAACACGGCATAAACCTCCGCTTATATCACAGTACACGTTTTAGGGTTATATTTCGATGGAAAATTTGCAAAAATTGTCAATGATTAACCAATTGAAATTTCCTACACAGGACGAAGTCGGATGATGGCTTTCGTATGACTTTCCCTACCTGTTTTTGTTTTTTTGAGAAGTAAGGTGAGTTCCATCACCTTTATTAGTCAGTTCAGTCCAGTCACGTATAATGTGTATCATCATACTTGTTTGTTCCATTATATAATTTTTATAAAATAATTCAACCCTTGGTGGACTCTCAACACCGTCCCGATATCACCCACAGCTCTCCCAAGGCCCTCCACACTCCTCATCCTCTACACAAATCCTTCAAATGGGACTACCCCTAGTGAAAGGCTATTACCGATCCAAGATAAGTATCCTTTTTATTTTTCCCTTATCCTATTTTTATTATTTTGAGGGATATGAAAAAAAACCAAAAAAAAAACCTGTATATAAAGTAGCGACCACACAAATCTATGTTTTTGAGGGCGAATTTTTATGTTTGCAGAGGGGGAAGATTGTAAATAAGGCAAATAAATCATAATTAAACTGTTATACCCCATCATAATAATTATAATACAAGGCAATGTATATGTTTTCACAACTTACAAACAATATTTATTAAAATAACATTCCTCCCTCCCTATTCCTTCACCCCCTGCATATTTCTATTGAAAATTATAATAAGGACTATTGTGACTAATTGTCTGTTATAGTAGTAAACACAGTACAAATAAAATAGTGCTGTGGTAAAATATGAGCCATTTAAATTTAATTTTTGTTTTAATGCTTCCCTAAATAATCTCAATCTGTAATTTGTAAATTTAAAGGGGCTATGAAGAAAAATATATATATATATATATATCTTGTCTTTCTTTTGTTTAGAGAATTTTGACTTATTTTTAAACAGTTTCAATTTTCAAACCTTCATCTTAACAGGCAAGGTTACCTGTTTTCTTCAAGTTTTGATTCTTGTACTAGTTGTAGACTTGTAACTTATTTCAGAAAGTTACCGGATCGGAATTTTAAATAAGACAGAGAATTCTTTAATAACTATTAGCCCTGCAAATTAATAGTGAAAGCTATTGATTCCGAAGAAACAA
Organism: Acanthosoma haemorrhoidale; assembly: GCA_930367205.1. Taxonomy (NCBI): domain Eukaryota; kingdom Metazoa; phylum Arthropoda; class Insecta; order Hemiptera; family Acanthosomatidae; genus Acanthosoma; species Acanthosoma haemorrhoidale. The sequence goes on from OV884012.1 coordinate 7,585,162, forward strand.
GACTAACGAGAAATTTTCTTCAAACTTTCCGAGAAAGTTGAACTATAATAGACAAAAACATATCATTCAACCGGCAGTTCACGTCAGCCGAAACTATGAATCCAACTCGTCTCAACCGAAACGGATGTGCCATCAAAATCATACGCTTAGCATTACCTGACTACTTCCATCGAACGGATAACTTCCTAATTACTCGAACTAGGAAACAATAAAATATAATAATAAAAGAGAAATGGATCTGAGATGGAAATGCATTACCATAACCATAGTAGAATATTCCCCGATTCCATGAGACAGTAATGAACTTGGGGATTGTCTAGTGAAAGTATGGCGATCTTTGTTGCCCCGAGAAACCCTATTGTGTCCCGAGCATGATTGATATGAATATTTCCGTCAAGAGCAACTCGACAGTTTAGGAGTAACGGTATCAATCTTCGTCACCACTAGTTCCGGTCTGTGGTAACGAGGGATTTTAACCAGGGTTTCTCTGGATCAAACTTCTTTTGGTTTCTCAGACCAGGGGACTCAAAATTCAATTGACATATCTGTCTTCTTAAGGAATAAAGTAACAGAACTCATTATGTCCTGTCAGTTCTAAAAATAGAATCATTAAATAGTGAACTATATTGAAGAATTAAGACAAACAATGTCAATGTTAATAGTACTTTCTTATGATAATGATAAGAAAATTAAAGTAGCCCTAACCATGGCATGCCTTCTTTAACTAACCTTTTGAGAATGGCAGAACTTTCAATATTGATTTGAGCGACTCCGGCACAAAAATAGTTTACTTACCGATGTTTTCCATTTCAGCCAAAAAAATTTCTGTTTTTCTCTTTCATATTTTTCAACATCTCTTCTAAAAACTCATCGCCGGATTTACCTCTCGTACGAAAACGACATAATCTCGTAGAAACTTCAACTTTATTATCACTGATTAATTATATTAATCCACTGTATAGATATGTAAATATGGGTCGTTGGACACATTTTGTTTTTTTTCCCTAAGCTGGGTTGATTGGATCCTTGTACTAGGAGTACCTGCTTGAAGGTGGTGTGAGGGAATCAAGGAGTGTGGGAAGCCTCGGAAGAGGTTGATTGTTGCGGTACAGTGGTGAGAGTCCACTGGTGGCTGGGCCTAGAGTCTCTCTAGGCATGTAGTGCAGTCTTATTTAGTCGGATAGCAGTGATGGGTGCCCTTTAGAGGCTTGTTGTTGGTGGGCCAAGCGCCGTGTTGTCCACCATTTGGTCTGCTTTACTCGACTTTGTGAGTTGCCATCGTGCTGGTAGCGGTGGGGGTGTCATGTCTCAAAATAGAGGGTTTAGACTGTGTTTCATCGAGTCCAAGAGCTTGATGTGTCTTCTTTTGATGGCTTCGGTTATGGTGGGGACTTCGAACTTTTCGTGTATGTCGGAAGCCTTCATTTCACGAAGGGGGTATGCCAGAGTGCAGGATGTTGTTCTGGAAGCTCTGGAGTCGAGTTATTATGCTAGTGTGTAGGAATCGGAAGAGTGGTGTCCCAAACAGTAGAGCTGGCCTCAGGACGCTCTTATATATTAAGAGTTTCAGCCAAAGGGATATAGCCGGGCTTGTGATGAGATGCTGGAGAGAGAAGTAAGTCCTACGTACTCTTTTCAGCTTCTTCTGCAAGTGTTTGCCGAACGTCATGTGTCTGCCTAGGTTGATGCCCAGGTAGCAGATGCTGTTGGCAAGTTTACATTGAGTCCCGTCCATGGTGAAGCTGGGTGGACGCTCTTCCCATGCTGGAAGGAGAAGACGATCCCTTGCGCCTTGGCTGGGTTCACCTGAATGTGGACAGCTCGTAGCCTGTCGGTGATTAACTGACTGACGCCCTCTGCAGCCTTTAGAGCTTTCGCTGGGCTGAGGCTGGTGCTGTAGACTCCTATGTCGTCCGCATACGCCGCTACCTTTCAATCGGAGTGGACAGAAATGTGATATTTCTCCAAAGATAAGGCTTTTTGAATCCTCTTAGTCAGAAACGATCCAATCAGTTCGTAGCTATCAAGACGAGTACATGGATGGTATAGGTGTTAATTTTCGGGCACTTGATATAAATAAATGTATTAACATGTAAAATTGTTTACACTTTTAATATTTTTATAATTTTTTTGTTACAAATAATTGACTTTTTTTTATTATTTTTCGATTCAAAGAATATTTTAGTTTCATTCCTGTTTATTTTTTATTTAATGCAGTTTTATGAGATTTTAATAAAAACTCAGCAAATCTTGCTTGATAAGTTATTTTATCCATTGAACCAGGGTTTTATTGTTAACGACGTTATGAAAGTAGTATATTTCATGTTTGTCGAATAATTACTCGGATGAGAAATGTTTCTCTACGAGATCGCAATTCGCACTCTCTTCATTAGCTTTGTTATCCATCACATCGGCGCACGTGAGGCAAATATTTTCGAACCATTTCCGTCTATTATATAACCCGCCCTTTCTACCTCACGAGAGGGACATAGGCCACTTAACTCTGGATATATTTGCGACACGGAAATAAAAGGATACGTTGAAGTGTAGTAAAATCAATTCAAATGCGATCCTGGTGACATAGGTCTGTCGAGAAGAAGACGCTGCGCGACGATAGTCATGGCACAGTCATATCCTGCGATGGCTTGAGACGAATTTTGGATTATTTAAAATGGGGTCAGATAGAAAGTTGAATATTTTACAAGACTAATCGGCCTATTTCATCATACTGTCGGCTGTTCTCGGATGTTTTCTTCGGTTTAATTCGATTCCAGTCCCACTATTCAAATAACATGTGCATAATTAGAAGAAATGTGAACTGTAAAGTGTAAGGATACATAGCAAAGATTCGCCATGGTATTCAGAATTCTTCTCTGAGCGAACTTAACCTGACAACCATATAATCTATATGATTTTCAGCAAAGCTTTTAACCTATTGGTTTAACCAGTAGATAGCGTTCTTTAGAGATTTGGTAGTCAGTACCTTTAGGTTGCTATAGAAACAAATTCCGTGTAATTTTGTTTACAACTGTAGGTTTACGGTCAGTTTTAAATTGAAGTGAAAAAATAAGCATTTTCGACACATTTTACTTTTTTATTTTCATAAAGGCAAGAAAGCGGCTGAGGCTCACAAAGAGATATATGTGAACTTTATTGTGTTGATTGTTTAACAGATCCCACGGGTCAGAATTGGTTTAAAAAATTTCGTTCTGGAGATTTTCGACTGAAAGATGACCAACGTTTCTGGTCGACCTTCTGAAGTTGATGATGACAAACTGAAAACCATAACTGAATCGAATCGTCATATAACTGTGCGAGAGATTGAAAAACAGTTAAATGTATCACACACTGTCGGGTCAAGATTGTCAAATATGTAGGGATGGCTCCCCACCTGCGGCTGTTTCCCCCCACTAGCTTCTCTCCCCTCTCCGCCTGACGTTATATAGCTTTATTACAAAAAAATATGGAAACATAGATAGATATTTTCTGGTTCGAGAAGAGGGGAACTTCTCATTATTCGTAATTAAGAGGTGGCCACAACACACACAACAATCGAAAATCATATAAGACGTCTTGGACTTGTTAAGAAGCTCGATATTTGGGTTCTGCCACGACAATGCGAGGCCTCACACATCTTTAGCAACACGTACGAAACTATTGGAGCTTGGTTGGGAAGTGATGTCGCATCCCCCATACAGCCCCGATCTTTCACAATCGGATTATCATTTATTTCGAAGTTTACAAAACTTGATCTCAAATCGCACTGGGTTGAGTTTTTTGCTGATAACAACTAGAAGTTCCAGAATGGAAGATATTTGACTGATTTGATGATCATTTGTTGTATAGAAAAAAATGAGTTTTATTTCACACTAAAATACCAAAATTACTCTTTTGCCAACCTCAATATTTGGTGAATTACATATTAAACCTTTACAACAGTTAAATATTTATATTGCACATTCCCAAACAATTCAATATTCTTAAAAGTCTCGAAATTCATAATTTTAATATTTAATTTAATAAATTTAAAATATTTGATTAACAATTCGCTTCAACAGATTTGATTCCTAAGTCAAATCTTGAGCGCATTCCGTCAGCGTAAAGTGATCCTAAGGTAGGATTTTTCTCAGTTCATTTAATTTAATATTGTCCCAATTTAATCTAACCCATGGTAATTTACCTTAATAAATTGACGTGGCGATCAATGGAATCAATTTTATTTATATAAAATAGAATTTTACAATATGCTTTATTCATTTGTTGAAAAGTATTTAATGAAATAGAATTGTAATTGAGTATGAATAAAAATGATGAAAAAGATTACATATATCTTACAGATAGGTTGTTGGTTCGATATCAACGCCAATGTCCTTAGCCAGCGTTTGTGACGTCCGCAGGGAAGTCTTCCGTCAGAGGTGGTGAACACCCTGATGGACCGCCCAAAGGTTATTGCCTGCCACTACAATCCGTCTTCATGACGGTAAATAAGGCACACCCATTCACATCGCAAAGTTCTATCTCTTAAACATCAGTTTCTACATTCAATGAGCACAGAAAGAGGCTGAGCGTACACTCCTAAATACCGTTCTAGCAACTATATATAAATACTATGATTCTGTTGTCAGGGCAACACTATCAAGGTAGCCTATTGCAACCTACTCGAAGTGAACGAACTGAGCTATGCCATTCATTGAGGTAACAATAGTACAACCTACCATCTAAGTACATGGCCTGCTGGTTGCTATTTTCTTGCTTTGTCTGTTTTTAATATTTCCAACTTCCGAATTCCACGATCTGTTCGCCCATTCCAAACACTCGTTCACTTAAACGGATCATTCAGGATCTGCGAAGCTTGGCTAAAAACGGTCCGAACAAAAGCAAGCTTGAACCTGGTGATCTAATTTTCTAATCGAACACCTAAATTACATTTACTAAAATACCATTTTTTTTTATATGGAAACTTCTTTATTGTTACAATGAACAATGAAATTTAATGTTAAAATTACAATCTGCCTTATTAGGCAATAAGCATGCAGTTTTTACAAACAGCCCAGAGACCTCCCAAATCCATATGGTTGTCGCCTCCATCGCATGCGAAAGAGGAAGCGGAGTCTTGGGACGTTCCTCGCCACGCTTCTCCGTCAGCCGCATTACTGGATAAAATACAATTATTGAAATAACTATCATCAGAAGAGATATTTACCTAATATGCGTAATGTCTATGCACCATAAATAACGCAATGAACATCAGATTTCTACCACATCCATAAATTCGACAGTATAATAGGCGGTAGGCTTACGTAACACACGGACACCATATTAGTGTATTTTTTTTATCTCGCTATTGGGCTACTATAGTCATTATAATCTTTGTATCCCTCCTTGTGTCCCGTAAATAACGAGACAGGTCGCTGTGACCGCTTGAAGAAGAAATGACTCTGGTGAAAGGGAGACTTCAATGCCTCGGTCCCCAGGCGACTAGGTCTCCTTCACGCAATGTCTTAAACACGTCGGTCTCTGGAGGTGGGTATTAGTGGCCGTTATATGGGGTATGACATGGCACTGCCCTTAATAAGGACAACGTGGTCCGAGTCATTTTTATGCGAATGCATAATAGGACAAGGAGAAACAAGTCATCGGTAGAGAGTTATCAATTTTGGGCGAGTAAGATAAAGTTCTCTACAAAAAAATTAAAAGCTGAGCAATCCAAGAAATTTAGAAAATTTCAGTAAAAAATATGAGATCCAAACCGCAAAAACTAGAGAGATCATAATTTTGTCATACCCTATAATTTAATTATAGGTTAGGTAGATACTACTTCTAGGTTTATTATTTTGCGCGATGCCGACAATCATTATATCAGCTGATAAACTAAAATACCAAATCGAGTATTTATATATTTCTGGGCATAAGGGGAGTCAGCGATCTAGAGCAGCCATTTTATGTTTCATGTTAGATGAAATACAATCTGTTTCTCGGAGTTCGGACCAAGAACTCTCATATCATAGAAGAGAAAAAAGAACTTTTAAAAATAACTCTCCAAATACAATGACTGTCGGGTCGTCACGAGGGGGTGCCTAGTTACCCTAGCCCTAGTGATGGAGTGAGGGTTGATTAGGCTTCTTGACGGGTCTTACTAATGTACTGACTCCATATCTGATAGGTATGTGCCCCGACAGTGCACTATGTTCAGGAGAAGAGGTATAAGGTAGGTATTATAGGCTACGTATGTGGTCTTGAAATGACCACAAATTCACACTTGGTATCTAAGGCTTGGCGAAACCCGTCCCGATCACAAAGGCGAGTGTGAACCGGAGAAAGGCAGTCTGGATCACTGGGGGAGACGCTACTAGTTAAAGTTCGTAGGGCCCCAGGTGACCGTCGTCCGCAAGGAAGAGATCTCTTCCAAGGAGGTGCTAGTTTTAGTGAGAAAAAGGCAGAGAATCCCCCTAGGAAAGTGTGGGGTCTGACAAGGCCGGACTAAAACATAGCAAGGTTAGGAAGAGAGATACAGAAGTTTTCATAAATTTGAAGGCCAAATCTTGAATCAGCCCAAGCTGCGGCCTTGTGAATTGTCAGCTAAAGCGAGGGGGTATATATAGTCCAAAGCAGCCAATCGCATTGCAGGCCTGGATGAGGCTGGAAGGTTCCAAAACAGGACCCAGCCCCTCCAGGAATAGGGCTACATACTAGGAACCCCTGGCTGCCTCTGAACTCGTCTGCAGCTATGTCATTTATTGTTTACAATATTTACACTGATATGACTTTGAGTTTTGGTAATATTATTTACAACATATTATAACTAATGTACAAAATATAGAATAGAGTAGCGGGTGATTTATCTTATGTAGTTAGTGGTCGCTACAACTGGTAACTTCACAAAATACCCATTAAAAAAATAAACTAAACACATAATTCTATGTTTAGAACCTCTAGGAAGAACTTGACTTAAATTAACCACCAGAGTATTATAGTAAGTATTATATAACAGATAAAAACCTACAGCAGACTAGTCCAGTTTGTCACCTATTATGTTAATAAGTACTTTTATCCTAACCCAAGTAGAATACGATAATTTCTACAGCCCTGAAACTTAAATAGAAATAAACCGCCTATATTAATATTTAAATGGCGTTCTAATACGAGGATTTTAGTTTCAAAACCAACTCTCGGTACATTTTAGAAAATTTCACAGGAGAGACAAAAAAACTAGACTCTAAGCTGACTTTCATACCACTATGCACTTTTAAAGTCGTTACTCAACGGAATGGAGGCGGTTACCGTCAGAGTCGCTGCTTTTGATGGTTGAAAACGCTTCATATATAAGACATTTATATTTGGTTGAATAATTGATACCCTGTAACAACAGGCTTTTGATATATTACTTGTCTGTTATATATAGTAACATATTATAGTGTTAATATCTTCTATTTGTTTCATGTTATGTTGTATTATTGGCGCAATTCTATTTATTTCATGTAATCGAAATATTGCATAGAGCATGTAGCGGACCTCTAACTACATAAGATTAATCACCCTATACTCTATTGTAAATTAATTTAAACAAATGTAAATAACATTATCAAACCATAAGTCATTGTAAATGTTGTAAACAATAAAAAGCGCAGCTGCAAGTTAATTAGTTAGGGGCTGGGAAAACTCACCTAAGAGCAGGTAGTAGTGACCCGGACAAGGCCTGAGTCACTACGAGAACAAAGGCCACCTCACACTGGGCTGTCATTGGCCACAATAACGAGGCCCATGATTGGATACTAACGAAGCCAGCCCACTATAAATAGACCCGGGGGGCCACCCCCTCCTGTACATCATTCTCCCGACGACTCTCTAACTGATGAATTGCGGCTGTTCTGATGTTCAAGACTTGGCCTTCTCATTTATGAAAACCTCTGGACCTCTCTTCCTAACCTCACTGTTTAAGTCCGGCCTTGCCAAACCCCACACTCTCCTATTGGGATTCTCTGCCTTCACCTCGCTAAAACTAGCATCTCCTTGGGCGAGAACTCTCCGTAGCGGACAACGGTTGTCGTGGCCCTACAAACTTTACCTAGTAGCCTTTGGGATCCTACAGAGCGTTTATTTCGATAAGAATAATTTAAAAAAAACACTCATTGCATTGTTTATAGACAATTAGGTATGTTTTGTTCTTGTCAGCAATATCTGATGTCATATTGAGTGTACCATGGGCGATCCATATTATGAGGCGATGACCATGTGGAAGAGCGATAAGCATAACCGTATCGTTTACTATCGATTTCCATTCAGGAAGCGAAGGTTTAGTTCTTTGAACAGAAAAATCATTCTGCAAAGAGTAGAGTGACTAACGGAAGTATTTTCGTTATTTAGAGTAATAAGAGGCTAAATACGGGCTGCTTGCTAAAAGTTAGGGAAGTCTTGTGAAGGAAGTTGCGGGAAAGAAGGGATCGAAAGGAACAGGGAGAAGTGGGAGAACAGCAGTTAGTAAATGACCATGGTGCTTAAAACAGCTGCGTTGGGACACATTGTTTTATCATTAAACCTACTTTTGAAGTACTCAAAACTATTCAAGACCTGTAAAAATTAATTTATCTCTTTTTCTTGGTTATTCAGAAATGTAAGCAGCCCCCGACTCATCTGAAAGTAGGATGCCCCGAGCTTCATGCAGAGATCTGTTTTGATCCATTTGTTTTTTTTTGTAATGGCCGAAGAGGCTTGTGGAATCAAGAATCAAAGAGAAAGAATCCAAAAGTGCTAAGCCAAAGAGGATCGCGTATGGTCTGAGACTTGGCAGAAGGCGATAGGGATTATCCTATCGATGATGATAGTGGCTGGGACGAGTTGGTGGTACCTCTGGGGATAAACCTGGTGATGAAAGTGAGGCAGCCATTTTTAGAGGAAAAGTGTAGACTCAATGCTAGAAGATTGAAGGTTGGGCACATTCCAAATGTGCTGGAATGGAATAGAAGAGGTAATATGTCTTCTGGCAGTAGTTAATAAAGTTTTTGGACAATATTTGGTCTTTTATTTTATTTTATTTTTTTTACGAGATAAAATACCTTTTGTATATAAGTTTCGCGTCTGTGACTCTCGCGCTCTTGGTCAGCCACCGCTGGCTCTTATCCAGTGACGCGGCCGACTTAGGAGCGTGGGGGACTTCCCAAGACTACGCTCCCTCATTCGCATGTGAGGAAGGTGACAACCATGTGGAGTTGGGTGGTCTCTGGGCTGTTTGTAAATACTGTATGAATGAAAATTGTAAATATGGTATGAATGAGAACATTTATCACAATTCATTATTGCCTAATAAGGCAGATTGTAATATTATCATAATAAAGTTGTTTTTAAAGAAAAAAAATTTAAATAAGTATGATATAGTTTTGGAAAACAAAAACTGATTATTTGCGTTTTGAACGTTCAGGATTTCAGAAGTAAGAGATACCAAAATTATCCATTTTGAGCGATCATGTAAATCGGTAGTTACCAACATAAAAGTGGTAGCGAATTTTTTTTAAACCTTTCCTCAACTTGTTATAAAACGGTTGCAGTAGTAGACGTTTTAAATTAAATTAAAACCATGTCATGGCGTGTGACAAGCCATGAATGAGTTGCAAACGTAGTACGCTGCATAAGATCTGGCTGCATCAAGGAAAAAAAATCTTTAGGACAGTCGTAAACCGACACTGTTCCTAAACATTCAGAGCTTACAGACATGCTTGGAACAATAAAGCCACCTAGATACTTACAGCTATTGTCAATTCTAGGCAACTCGTCATGGTTTTATCCCGTCGAAAATATAAAATTTTACATTATCCAATATTGAACTGTGTTTTCTTATAACGATATCCAATGTTTTAATAATTATTAAATGATAACGAAGATAATTTATGTCATTCACAGAGATCTAGAGCTGTTTATCAAAACATCAAAAAAAGAGTGCTTCCAAAAGTTTTTTTTTTTTTTTTTTTTCTTAGCTCTCTAATTATAAGATTAAGGATGAGGGAAAAATAAAGGGATATTTGGGTTGAGCGGATCCTTGTACTAGGAGTACCTGCTTGAAGGTGGTGTAAGGAAATCAAGGAGAGTGGTAAGCCTCGGTAGAGGTTGATTGTTGCGGTACAGTGGTGAGGGTCCACTGGTGGCTGGGCCTAGAGTCCCTCTAGGCATGTAGTGCAATCTTATTTAGTCGGATAGCAGTGTTGGGTACCCGTTAGAGGCTTGTTGTTGGTGGCCCAAGCGCCGTGATGTCCACCATTTGGTCTGCTTTACCAGATCTTGAGAGTTGCCATCTTGCCGGTATCGATGGGGGTGTCAGGTCTCGGAATAGAGGGTTTAGATTATGTTTCATCGAGTCTAAGAACTTGATGTGTCTTCTTTGGATGGCTTCGGTGATGGTGGGGACTTCGAACTTTTCGTGGATGTCGGGAGCTTTCATATCACGAAAAGGGGTATGTTGTTTTGAAGCTCTGGAGTCGAGTTATTGTCTATGGTTCATGACACATTTATTTGATTAGCTACTCATTTTCCCTCACGAGACTGAGGGAGCTAAAATTATTCGAGAAAAAAAATATAATCAAAGGTAAGCCAAAAATCAACTAGGGTCTAGCTCGTTGCAAGCTGTAGTCAGTTTTATAATGCTAATATTATATATCATATAATGCTAAGAACAAGTAGAAGGGGCTTGAGCTGAACTGTATAGCTGCCTCGTGACTTCATGGAAGTCACTGATGGTTTGCTGTTATTTTTAAGTAAGGAACCGCATCCCTTGGAATACCCTCCCTACTTCCCAGAATCTTATCCTTTTATCTTATCCTATACATAGGTTTCAGCTTTAGCCCCAGACCCCACTTGTTCCTAGACATTCCACCCAGTATGTAGTTGCGTAACTCTTAATATTTGTATATACAAGTGTTTTGCTTGTACTTCATAATAAAGCTTTTTTTTCTTTTCTTTTAAAGGACTGTCCTCTACAAAGATTATTTGACTGTCGATAAAGTTCATGAGTGTTAAGTTATAGTTTTAACAAAACAGAGCAAAAAATTATCGAATGTATATTACTAATAAATAATAAATAAATAAACATATGGTGTACAATTGTATTTAGGGGTCAGGTCTGACCCTCCTGAATTCGTCCTTAAGTATCCTGCAGGATGGACTTCAGTGGTCTATGTGAACTATAGAAATTCCACTCTCAGAGGCAATCGACAAGGCAGACATGGAAAAAATAAACCCTAAGACGGTGATAAAGTAATGTTCCGCGTCGTGATGAGTTTTCGGTAACTCACCGATCCTCTTATGGTCCCACTATTCAATGACTTGCGCAAACTTTCGCATCGATACATTCGCCAGTCATTCATGGAACTTAAAACCGCTCCTAGAGAAGAAGTTGAAGAACACGGTCGGTACAAATGACACGGTCATTGTCCTTGAGTGAAAGGCCTATCTATATCGGGCAGGGAGACAGCTTCCGTACCTGGCGAAAACTGTTTCGTGAACAGCTGATTGCCTCCGATGTACGAGCATTTTAGCTGTGTGACCGCTTCTTAGGACGTAACTGAATCGCTTGTACACTTATCACTTCTTATCTCCCGCATCCAGGTCTACAGTAAAAAGGCTTGTCCTGAAAATGTTAAGACGGCCCGAAGTTAACAATCCCATCCCACCCTCATAATAAACCCGTCGCTAAACAATTATATTCCACAGCTGGTTCTCTTATCGTCCCAATGTCCACACTTATCGTTTATTCACTAATTCCCCGACACTAGATTAATCTTGAAATACTATTGAGGTTGGCAAAAAAGTAATTTATGTTTTTTAGTGTGAAATAAAACTTGATTTTTTCTATACCCTAATCATCTAGCACAGTCATTGCACTGCGCCACTCATCCCTATAATCCTCCTCGGAGACTGAAACGGCAGTGGCCTCGTGACCTACTATAAATGCGTGACAGTGGGAGTCCTGGCAATGGCCAGTTTCTCCAATCATGTCCTATTGTATGAATGAGCGAGTGATATTGCTTTATAAAAGGCAGATTGTAATTATTGCACAATAAAGATTGTTATATGGAATCTATACAAAAAGCGAACTTTAATCAGTCAAAGAAGATATTTGTCTTCCATTCTGTTCGATGACCTTTTGCCATCTTTCTGCTAACTTCCTGATCCCGCGATCATAGAACTTGTGGTTCTTATCAGCAAAATACTCAACCAAGTGCGATTGGAGGTCATCGTTATTACTGAAATTTTTACCATTTGAGCAGTTTTTTAGAACTTCGAAATAAATGATAATCCCATGGTGCGAGGTTGGGGCTGTATGGGGGATGCGACATCACATCCCAACCATGTTCCACTAGTTTCGTACGTGTTGCTGAAGATGTGTGAGGCCTCGCATTGTCGTGGCGGAACCCAAATATCGAGCTTCTTAACAAGTCCAAGACGTCTTATATGATTTTAAATTGTTGTGTGTGATACATTTAACTCTTTTGCAATCTCTCGCACAGTTATATGACGATTTGATTCCATTGTGGCTTTTATTTTGTCATCGTTAACTTCAGAAGGTCGACCAGAACGTCCGTCATCTTTCAGTGAAAAATTTCCAGAATGAAATTTTTTAAACCTATTCCGAAACGTTTGTTATGTTAAACAATCAACGCCTTAAACTTTACGAGAGTGGTCTGAAAAGTTTCCGACCTAACAAATATTTTTTAGCTTTTATTTTAGCTGTTATTTATTTTATTATCATCTTCATGTTCAGGCCTGTATACTGTAATTATCTATAACTGTATCATATCCATTAGATGTAGTTCTATAGGAAAACAAGAGATGAGAAACTTCTTTTAAATGAGCATTTGATAGAGCCAAGTAGGTACGGGCGTGAAATAACGGAACCATAAGGTGACGCTTATAGACAGATGATGAGGCAACTGACTAGTTATAAAAACAAAGGGGCGAACATTGGCTAACAAGGCTGGCGATAATGGATTTTGTAACAGCACTGAACAATGATCGATCATATTTTCGACCTGCCCAAGACTACACGTTAATATGTGAACTTGAGTTTGAGTTACATAACTCACATCTCACTTCCACCCTCCAACCCCCTGATCTTAGGACCTCAAGCGGAAATAGTATTCTATTGTTCTATTTGTAGTATTGTGCTTCGTTAGATTCGTCTTTGCAACTCCGCTAGGCTCACATGTCATTCAATTCTCCGCCCTTCCTTCCGTGCCTCCATCAATTTGCCTCACTCAATGCTTGTACAATTTATAATATAATATATTTATACTATTTTCCAAGTCAGGAAATATAAAAAAGTTAATTAATTTAAATTGAGTTAAACAATGACAATAATTTTAGTAACGGAATTGCTTCATAATATCCGATGTGGTCGTTATAAACAACTTTGTCGTAATAAACAACATGTCTTGTCTAGAAGGAGGATATTTTGCACACATTTACATCGATTGCATCCATAGATGGATCGATCATGATCAAGGCTATTTCTGGCATCAAAACTGAAGATACTAACTTACTAAGACCCACATGGGCACAACAGAGATTTGTGGTACAATCAAAAAATCCTATCTACTGTCAGTGGAAAAAGTTCAATCAAAAATACAAAACTACTGGTGCACCTCAGTATATCAGAAAAACGACCTTGCACACATATGAATTTCACACTTACTAAACTTCATCAAGACTCTGGCAGACACATTAGGCTATATTCCAGATATCTTAGGCTATATTTCAGATACTTCAGGCTATATTCCAAATACCTTAGGCTATATTTCAGAAACCTCAGGCTATATTCCAAATACCTTAGGCTATATTCCAGATACTTCAGGTTATATTTTAGATACCTCAGACTATATTCCAGATACCTTAGGCTATATTCCAGATACCTTAGGCTATATTTAAGGTACCTCAGGCTACATTGCAGATACCTTAGGCTAGCTATGTTTTAGATACCTTAGGCTATATTCCAGATACCTTGGGCTAGATTCCAGATACCTTAAACTAGATTCCAGATACCTTAGCCTAGATTACAGATGCCTTAAACTAGATTCCAGATACCTTAGCCTAGATTACAGATGCCTTAAACTAGATTCCAGATACCTTAGGCTAAATTCTAGATACCTTAGCCTATATTCCAGATACCTTAGACTATATTTCAGATACCTTAAAAGGCAATTTAAATCAATCAAGAAAAACATTTATTTCTTCGTTTGTTGACAAATAGTGATTAACAATGATACGAATAATCCCTTATGTTTCTCATTTAACTAATTCTGTTACCATAAATTAAATAAAAATGGTTTAGACTCCAAAACTAAAAAATCTCGTTATTTATAGGATTTATTTTGTATACAATAGTGGAACATTTCGTATTTAAATTTTTGGCAATGTTATTTTTTTAAAAATTTATTATTCTTTCTTGACTCATTCACTCTGTGCACCCACACCAGGGTATTTAGACTGTACATATGGACTGTAATAATATGGTTTCCCACACCGGGAGGTAGAGAAAGAAATTTGCTTACCTCGGTCTATCACCTCTGCCAACAATGTTCCTCTCACTTCTCGTTGTTACAGCTAGCGCACCACCGCTTGAAACCACCTTCAAGTTCTATAATAACGTTAATGCAACGGGAAAACAACACCTCGCGAATAAGGTTCTCGATATGTATCACTAAATAGGTTTAATTACACAGACAAGATGGCTACAACACAGCTGACTCAGACCTAGACTAGCTTTTGTCATCTTGACTCTACACTCCACCAGCTGGCATGTGACCTTGGATCAAAATGACGTCGCACTGGCGTGAACAACTTTCTATTTAATTTAAATATTATTTTGTTATTTATTTGGGTTGTTGTTTTAGTAAAGATTTCCTTTTTAAAATCGTATTCAATATAATATTGAACAGTGTACTTGTGGTAAGGCGCTAAACCATAATTTGTATACTTATTGATATATATTGTGTTTTTTAAAGAACGTAATTAAGATTCATCATCATTATTATTTTTCTACTAATTCCGTCATTTCCCTGCGTGTCGGTGCTTTCTATCATTTCAAAATGATTGTCGAAGGTCTTCTCCTTCAAGATCTCTGACCAACATATTAAAATCTTCAGTCTTATTTTATCAGTTATTTATTTCTTCTTCAGGTGGAAACTTGCCCTGCAGTATAAGCCTCATTTGATCCGAAACAATATCTGTGTGGTTATTTTTATTTATGGGATAATAAATATGTTTATGATAGGGATAATAGATTATTTCGAAAACGGATAGTTCTATCCCTGTATCCATTTTTTTCCTGTTCGTTGTTTGTGGCCAGTTAAATAATCATAGAAGAAGAGAGTCTTTTATAAAAGCTTTATTATGAAGTACAATCAAAACACTGGTATATACAAATATTAAGAGATCAGTTAGAACATACTGGGTGGAATGTCTATGCACAAGTGGGTGTCTGGGGCTAAAGCTGAGACATATGTGTATGCAAGAAAAGGATAAGATTCTGGGAAACGGGTCTGGGAAGGATGCGGTTGCTTCCAAAGAAGGCTCTCCTCAAGACCTTCATAGTTCACAGCATTACAGAACTGGCCAACAAAAATAGGTTAGGATTGCTGCAATATTCATATTGAGGTACAACTACATCATGGTTTCCATATATCCTTGGAGGGTGTGTCTCGGCGCGGGAAACTTAATGGCCTCCAAACATGATTCAGACCTCTCTGGTATAAAAGGTCCTACGGGAGCATGTCTTGCGGATACATACGGCATCTGCACCACACGATGTCGAAGGACATTGGACCACTGGCCAATTCTTCCGGAGCTCCCACTCCGGATTCGTCCGAGGATTCCTGAAGGCACTATTGTTATTAGGAGTGCAATAATTAATAATGCCAGGTCTTCTTAGGTAAGATAGCTCTAGGCTGCAGACGAAGTTTGAATTCTGAGCGCTGGGGATCGTAAAACGCAACAACTGCGCTCATTAGCCACACATTGTGGGAATTATTATTATAGACCTTAGACATGGGTTCGGTTCCCGAAAGTTGTCGGAAGTCCAAGCTCCAATGGTTTCGTACGTGTTGCTAAAGATGTGTGAGGCCTCGCATTGTCGTAGCGGAACCCAAATATCGAGCTTCTTAACAAGACCAAGACCTCTTATATGATTTTCAATTGTTGTTTGTGATACATTTAACTGTTTTACAATCTCTCCCACAGTTATATGACGATTTGATTCAATTATGGCTTTTATTTTGACATCATCAAACAATCAACGTCATAAACTGCACATATCTCTTTGTGAGCCTCAGCCGCTTTCTTGCCTTTATGAAAATACAAAAGTAAAATGTGTCGAAAATGCTTATTTTTGCACTCCATGTTAAAACTAACCATAAACTGGCAGTTGTAAACCAAATCTCAGAAGAAAAAAATTCTAACCTTGACAAAAGGATAAGGAAACAAACATAACGCTCTCAACTGGTGCAAACCGAAATCACTTTCTTGCCAACCCAATAGTTTTAGGCATCAGACAGCCCCTGTATTTTGTTCTACGTCATAAATTTCCTTCTCCTAAAAATCCTACCCATAATTGCCACAGGTAGGAGACACCACCAGATCAGTGTACATTTACTCTGTCAACCTTTTGTTAATGTTAGATCGATATTTTCATATTGCAAAATTACTCCTAGAATCAGCGCGAATTTTCAGTAAATACATTATAGTGAAGTAGATTTTGAAAGCAACAGTTAAATTAAATTCAATAATGAAAACAAATGAATCTAATTAATTAATTTATCTTTTCTTGTTAGTGTGTAGATGTTATTGTCATATTATTTCTTTAAAGTACGGACCTTAATACACTAATCGTAACAATTAAATCTACATAAAATGGCTCAATATTCTTAAACGTTTGCTGGACAAGTTTGAGCTCCATGGATTAGAGAACGCATGTCTGTTCTGTGCGTGTTATAGACGAGACAGGAAAAATATGCAAGTATATGCAATCAACGCATTCCAGGGGTACTATTGTGCAATGTAGATCTCATCTTCCCCAGTGTTATGTGTCATGTGAGCATGCTTATTATAACAACAATGCTTGATTATCCAGTGCAGATATCTTCATGCAAGTAGCAATAAACATTGCTCAGTCAGAAGGTGAAGATCTATTAAATGGGCAAATTTGTGCTTTTTAACGACGTAATAAAACATGATTCATTATTATGATTGTGGTTAACTAACATGTTCTGTACTCATTGAAGAGTTCTCACTGACTGATCATTTCTTATGATAATTATTTAATCAAGACTTTAGATATAAATTGATATTATGAAACAATTAGTCATTCGAAATATCTTTTAGAGATATAATTATATTAACAGTCAGATTTATAGACAATTACATATAAAACACTAAAAAAATTAAATAATTTGGCTTGTAACAATCAAACTTGCTGCATACCGACTTTTAATATTTCTGAAACAATAAATTAATAATAATTTTTAAACGGTAAATCAACATTACTTACTACAAAATAACACGTTTATGAAAATATTATTTGAATAAATGTAGTGTGGTCACCGTTACTTAAATACTTTGTTAGAAAAACCAACCTTACTATGTTGGGGGAGTTTTTTTGTTTTTTTTATTTCTAAAATAATATTAAAACTTAGCCCCTAAAATTAGACTACAAACTGTACTTATGATAAATATTATAAGCGAAAGTACCAGAAAAACCAACAAAATTTTCATTGAAACAAAACCATAAATAACAGATTTTCAAAAAACCTTCAGTATGTCCAAAACATTTCAATTTTCCACAATGAGCTTCCTATAGTTAACGACATTCTTTTTTTTTTCTTTCATAGCACCTTTAAATTTACAGATAATTATAGATCCTCAGGCGAATCTATTTACAAATTATTTCTGTATTTCCTGTAACGTAGCTACATTATATACAGGTTTTGTTATTTTATAAAAATTATATAATGAATAAATAAGTATAATGATACACATTATACGTGACTGGACTAAACTGACTAATAAAGGTGATGGGGCTCACCTTTTTGATCAAACTTAAAACTAACTTACATACTAATTCTTAACCTAATTTTCCCCCAACAGTCTGTTGCAATCTATGCGGGAGGGGTGGTGGGGTTATAGTGATAAACACTGGGTTGGTCAGGTGCTGCAACAAGTCAAAAAACTTGATGTGTCTCCGGTGGATGAACTCACCCACCGATGGTACACCAAGCAACGAGTGCAGGCCAGCGTTCTTCAACCTCTCGAGAGAGGTATGTCGCACCACTTTTCGCATGATCGAATGATTACATAAAATACAAATTTTATTTATATTAAAGAGTTACCTTCATTCTTCGTTTAGAGTCATTGGGTTGGCAAGAAAGTGATTTCGGTTTGCACCAGTAGATATCATTATTTGTTTCCTTATTCTTTTGTCAATGTTAGAATTTTTGTTTTTTGAGATTTGGTAGTCGATACCTTTACCTGTCGATACCTGCTATAGAAAGAAATTACGTGAAATTTTGTTTACAACTGTAAGTTTATGGTCAGTTTTAACATGGAGTGCAAAAATAAGCATTTTAGACACATTTTACTTTTTTTATTTTTATAAAGGCAAAAAAGTGGCTGAGGCTCACAAAGAGATATGTGAAGTTTATGGTGTTGATTGTTTAACAGAACGCACGTATCAGAATTGGTTTAAAAATTTTCGTTCTGGAGATTTTTCACTGAAAGATGACCAACGGTCGACCTTCTGAAGTTGATGATGACAAAATGAAAGCCATAATTGAATCGAATCGTCATATAACTGTGCGAGAGATTGCAAAACAGTTAAATGTATCACACGCACCAATTGAAAATCATATAAGACGTCTTGGACTTGTTAAGAAGCTCGATAGTTGGGTTCCACCACGACAATGCGAGGCCTCACACATCTTTAGCAACACGTACGAAACTATTGGAGCTTGGTTGGGAAGTGATGTCGCATCCCCTATACAGCCCCGACCTTGCACCATCGGATTATTATTTATTTTGAAGTTTACAAAACTTGTTAAATGGTAAAAATTTCAGTAATAACGATGACCTATATGAGAGCTTACAACTTCAAGGGCTGGTTCGGCAACTTGGTCCGTAAGTTAGGAAGTGTCATTGCGAAAAATTTGAAGTTTTTATCTTTAATAAACCAAACAATCTCTTTAACCTAACGAAGCCTAAGGTGATGCAAGAAGAACGTTCCTACCTAGGATTTATAGGTTCTTTGTTTGGAATGACATTTTTTGTTTTATTAACCCACAATAGTTTGTGGGAAATAACAGCGTTAATCTGGTGTATAGCCAATCGTTATCTTCGGTGAGATATAGAGTTCACTTAATAGATAATAGACAAATAAAACAATCGTCGACTACACCGCAAACCGCATATAGCAATCTGATAATGAAAAAGTTTTTATATAGAATTTGTTGAGCATTCAAGCCTTGTCCTGTCTATTTTATTGTAGAGTTTTACAAGTAAGAAGGTATTTATTATTATTAGTGTTTATTTGTCCTGCATCACTGCATCATCGAAATTTTCTTTACCCAAGTGTTAGGTGACAGCTTGATAGAGATTTATTTTATCTAAGATAAAATTGCTTGTTAGAAGTAAGGCAATAACTTGAAAAATCATGAGAT
The DNA here is from genome assembly GCA_930367205.1 of Acanthosoma haemorrhoidale. Taxonomy (NCBI): domain Eukaryota; kingdom Metazoa; phylum Arthropoda; class Insecta; order Hemiptera; family Acanthosomatidae; genus Acanthosoma; species Acanthosoma haemorrhoidale. The sequence continues at coordinate 7,604,850 of OV884012.1, forward strand.
TTTAGCATAAAGTTTCAGAAAATATGCTCTCCTGACTCGAGAGTAGCCACCAATGTATAACAAATCAAAATTTGCAAATTTTTTATGTTTTTACATTGAGAGACAGTGTGTACTTAGTAGTAATATTCAATTGTTATAAATGACCAGTTTCTGCAATCATGTCCTGAGCATCTGTGGCTCTCGCGCTCTTGCTCAGCCTCCGCTGGCTCGTATCCAGTGACGCGGCTGACGGAGGAGCGTGGGGGACTTCCCAAGACTCCGCTTCCTCTTTTGCATGTGAGGGAGGTGACAATCATGTGTATTTGGGAGGTCTCTGGGCTGTTTGTAAATACTGTATGAATGAGCGAGTGAATGAAAATTGTAAATATGTTATGAATGAGATCATTTATCACAATTACTTATTGCCCAATGAGGCAGATTGTAATTTTATCATAATAAAGTTGTTTTTAATAACAATCAATTGTTATAATATATTTTTTTTTTTGTAATATTTTTTTCTTTTAAATCAGCTCGGGTCTGCTAAAAATATATCAAATAGAATTCTGTTGTCTAAGACTCCTCGTGTCTTCTTTCGTTGCCCGACTCATTTAACTCTTCTTCCGTCGTAGCTGGCGAAAACTGTTTCGTGAACAGCTGATTGCCTCCGATGTACGAGCACTTTAGCTGTGTGACCGCCTCTTAGGACGTAACTGAATCGCTTGTACACTTATCACTTCTTATCTCCCACATCCAGGTCTACAGTAAAAAGGCTTGTCCTGAAAATGTTAAGACGGCCCGAAGTTAACAATCCCATCCCGCCCTCATAATAAACCCGTCGCTAAACAATTATATTCCACAGCTGGTTCTCTTATCGTCCCAATGTCCACACTTATCGTTTATTCACTAATTCCCCGACACTAGATTAATCTTGAAATACTATTGAGGTTGGCAAAAAAGTAATTTATGTTTTTTAGTGTGAAATAAAACTTGATTTTTTCTATACCCTAATCCTCTAGCACAGTCATTGCACTGCGCCACTCATCCCTATAATCCTCCTCGGAGACTGAAACGGCAGTGGCCTCGTGACCTACTATAAACGCGTGACAGTGGGAGTCCTGGCAATGGCCAGTTTCTCCAATCATGTCCTATTGTATGAATGAGCGAGTGATATTGCCTTATAAAAGGCAGATTGTAATTATTGCACAATAAAGTTGTTATATGGAATCTATACAAAAAGCGAACTTTAATCAGTCAAAGAAGATATTTGTCTTCCATTCTGTTCAATGACCTTTTGCCATGTTTCTGCTAACTTCCTGATCCCGCGATCATAGAACTTGTGGTTCTTATCAGCAAAATACTCTACCAAGTGCGATTGGAGGTCATCGTTATTACTGAAATTTTTACGATTTGAGCAGTTTTAAGAACTTCGAAATAAATGATAATCCCATGGTGCAAGGTTGGGGCTGTATGGGGGATGCGACATCACATCCCAACCATGTTCCACTAGTTTCGTACGTGTTGCTGAAGATGTGTGAGGCCTCGCATTGTCGTGGCGGAACCCAAATATCGAGCTTGTTAACAAGTCCAAGACGTCTTATATGATTTTCAATTATTGTGTCTGATACATTTAACTGTTTTGCAATCTCTCGCACAGTTATATGACGATTTGATTCCATTGTGGCTTTTATTTTGTCATCGTCAACTTCGAAAGGTTGACCAGAACGTCCGTCATCTTTCAGTGAAAAATTTCCAGAATGAAATTTTTTAAACCTATTCCGAAACGTTTGTTATGTTAAACAATCAACGCCATAAACTTTACGAGAGTGGTCTGAAAAGTTTCCGACCTAACAAAGCTTTTTTTTTAGCTTTTATTTTAGCTGTTATTTATTTTATTATCATCTTCATGTTCAGGCCTGTATACTGTAATTATCTATAACTGTATCCATTAGATGTAGTTCTATTGGAAAACAAGAGATGAGAAACTTCTTTTAAATGAGCATTTGATAGAGCCAAGTAGGTACGGGCGTGAAATAACGGAACCATAAGGTGACGCTTATAGACAGATGATGAAGCAACTGACTAGTTATAAAAAACAAAGGGGTGAACATTGGCTAACAAGGCTGGCGATAATGGATTTTGTAACAGCACTGAACAATGATCGATCATATTTTCGACCTGCCCAAGACTACACGTTAATATGTGAACTTGAGTTTGAGTTACATAACTCACATCTCACTTCCACCCTCCAACCCCCTGATCCTAGGACCTCAAGCGGAAATAGTATTCTATTGTTCTATTTGTAGTATTTTGCTTCGTTAGATTCGTCTTTGCGACTCCGCTAGGCTCACATGTCATTCAATTCTCCGCCCTTCCTTCCGTGCCTCCATCAATTTGCCTCACTCAATGCTTATACAATTTATAATATGATATATTTATACTATTTTCCAAGTCAGGAAATATAAAAAAGTTAATTAATTTAAATTGAGTTAAACAATGACAATAATTTTAGTAACGGAATTGCTTCATAATATCCGATGTGGTTGTGATAAACAACTTTGTCTTAATAAACAACATGTCTTGTCTAGAAGGAGGATATTTTGCACACATTTACATCGATTGCATCCATAGATGTATTGATCATGATCAAGGCTATTTCCGGCATCAAAACTGAACATACTAACTTACTAAGACCCACATGGGCACACAGATTTGTGGTACAATCAAAAAATCATATCTACTGACAGTAGCAACATTTCAATCAAAAATACAAAACTACTGGTGCACCTCAGTATATCAGAAAAACGACCTTACACACGTACATACTTCATTATGACCCTGGCAGAGACCTTAGGCTATATTCCAGATATCTTAGGCTATATTTCAGATACCTCAGGCTATATTCCAAATACCTTAGGCTATATTCCAGATATCTTAGGCTATATTTCAGATACCTCAGGCTATATTCCAAATACCTTAGGCTATATTCCAGATATCTTAGGCTATATTTAAGGTACCTCAGGCTACATTCCAGATACCTTAGGCTAGATTCCAAATACCTTATGCTAGATTCCAGATACCTTTAACTAGAGTCCAGATACCTTAGGCTATATTTCAGATACCTCAGGCTATATTCCAAATACCTTAGGCTATATTCCAGATACCTTAGGCTATGTTCCAGATACCTTAGGCTATATTTAAGGTATCTCAGGCTATATTCCAAATACCTTAGGCTATATTCCAGATATCTTAGGCTATATTTCAGATACCTCAGGCTATATTCCAAATACCTTAGGCTATATTTCAGATACTTCAGGTTATATTTTAGATACCTCAGGCTATATTCCAGATACCTTAGGCTATATTCCAGATACCTTAGGCTATATTTCAGATATCTTAGGCTATATTTAAGGTACCTCAGGCTATATTCCAAATACCTTAGGCTATATTCCAGATATCTTAGGCTATATTTCAGATACCTCAGGCTATATTCCAAATACCTTAGGCTATATTTCAGATACTTCAGGTTATATTTTAGATACCTCAGGCTATATTCCAGATACCTTAGGCTATATTCCAGATACCTTAGGCTATGTTCCAGATACCTTAGGCTATATTCCAGATACCTTACGCTATATTTCAGATATCTTAGGCTATATTTAAGGTACCTCAGGCTACATTCCAGATACCTTAGGCTAGATTCCAGATACCTTAGGCTAGATTCTAGATACCTTAGCCTATATTCCAGATACCTTAGACTATATTTCAGATACCTTAAAAGGCAATTTAAATCAATCAAGAAAAACATTTATTCCTTCGTTTGTTGACAAATAGTGATTAACAATGATACGAATAATCCCTTATGTCTCTCATTTAACTAATTCTGTTACTATAAATTAAATAAAAACGGTTCAGACTCCAAAAATAAAAAATCTCGTTATTTATAGGATTTATTTTGTATACAATAGTGGAACATTTCGTATTTAAATTTTTGGCAATGTTATTTTTTTTTAAATATATTATTCTTTCTTGACTCATTCACTCTGTACACCCACACCAGGGTATTTAGACTGTACATATGGACTGTAATAATATGGTTTGCCACACCGGGAGGTAGAGAAAGAAATTTCGCTTACCTCGGTCTATCACCTCTGCCAACAATGTTCCTCTTACTTCTCGTTGTTACAGCTAGCGCACCACCGCTTGAAACCACCTTCAAGTTCTATAATAACGTTAATGCAACGGGAAAGCAACACCTCGCGAATAAGGTTCTCGATATGTATCACAAGAAAGGTTTAATTACACAGACAAGATGGCTACAACACAGCTGACTCAGACCTAGACTAGCTTTTGTCATCTTGACTCTACACTCCACCAGCTGGCATGTGACCTTGGATCAAAATGACGTCGCACTGGCGTGAACAACTTTCTATTTAATTTAAATATTATTTTGTTATTTATTTGGGTTGTTGTTTTAGTAAAGATTTCCTTTTTAAAATCGTATTCAATATAATATTGAACAGTGTACTTGTGGTAAGGCGCTAAACCATAATTTGTATACTTATTGATATATATTGTGTTTTTTAAAGAACGTAATTAAGATTCGTCATCATTATTATTTTTCTACTAATTCCGTCATTTCCCTGCGTGTCGGTGCTTTCTATCATTTCAAAATAATTGTCAAAGGTCATCTCCTTCAAGATCTCTGACCAACATATTAAAATCTTCAGTCTTATTTTATCAGTTATTTATTTCTTCTTCAGGTGGAAACTTGCCCTGCAAGTATAAGTCTCATTTGATCCGCAACAATATCTGTGTGGCTATTTGTATTTATGGGATAATATATATATTTATAATAGGGATAATAGGATAATAGATTATTTCGAAAACGGACAATTCTATTCCTGTATCAAGTTTTTTCCTGTTCGTTGTTTGTGGCCAGTTAAATAATCATAGAAGAAGAGAGTCTTTCATAAAAACTTTATGATGAATTACAATCAAAATACTGGTATATACAAATATTAAGAGATCAGTTAGAACATACTGGGTGGAATGTCTAGGAACGACTGGGGTCTGGGGCTAAAGCTGAGATATGTGTATGTAAGAAGAGGGTAAGATTCTGGGAAACGGGTCTGGGAAGGATGTGGTTGCTTCCAAAAAAGGGCTCTTCTCAAGACCCTTTCATAGTTCACAGCATTACAGAACTGGCCAAACAAAAATAGGTTAGGGTTGCTGCAATATTGATATTGAGGTACAACTACATCATGGTTTTCATATATCCTTGGGGGGTGTGCCTCGGCGCGGGAAACTTAATGGTCTCCAAACATGATTCAGACCTTTCTGGTGTAAAAGGTCCTACGGGAGCATGTCTTGCGGATACATACGGCATCTGCACCACACGATGTCGAAGGACATTGGACCACTGGCCAATTCTTCCGGAGCTCCCACTCCGGATTCGTCCGAGGATTCCTGAAGGCACTATTGTTATTAGGAGTGCAATAATTAATAATGCCAGGTCTTCTTAGGTAAGATAGCTCTAGGCTGCAGACGAAGTTTGAATTCTGTGACTCGAGTACTGCACTCAGGAGCGCTGGGGATCGTAAAACGCAACAACTGCGCTCATTAGCCACACATTGTGGGAATTATTATTATAGACCTTAGACATGGGTTCGGTTCCCGAAAGTTGTCGCAAGTCCAAGCTCCAATGGTTTCGTTCGTGTTGCTAAAGTGTGTGATTTCCGTGGCGGAACCCAAATATCGAGCTTCTTAACAAGTCCAAGACGTCTTATATGATTTTCAATTGTTATGTGAGATACATTTAACTGTTTTGCAATCTCTCGCACAGTTATAAGACAATTCGATTCAATCATGGCTTTCATTTTGTCATCATTTAACAATCAACACTACAAACTGCACATATCTCTATGTGAGCCTCAGCCGCTTTCTTGCCTTTATGAAAATACAAAATTAAAATGTGTCGAAAATGCTTTTTTTTGCACTCCATTTTAAAACTGACCATAAACTGGCAGTTGTAAACCAAATCTCAAAAGAAAAAAAGTCTAACATTGACAAAAGGATAAGGAAACAAACATAACGCTCTCAACTAGTGCAAACCGAAATCACTTTCTTGCCAACCCAATAGTTTTAGGCATCAAACAGCCTCTGTATTTTGTTCTATGTCATAAATTTCCTTCCCCTAAAAATCCTACCCATAATTGCCACAGGTAGGAGGCAGCACCAGATCAGTGTACATTTACTCTGTCTACCTTGTGTTAATGTTAGATCGATATTTTCATATTGCAAAATTACTTCTCGAATCAGCGTGAATTTTCAGTAAATACATTATAGTGAAGTAGATTTTGAAAGCAACAGTTAAATTAAATTCAATAATGAAAACAAATGAATCTAATTAATTAATTTATCTTTTCTTGTTAGTGTGTAGATGGTATTGTCATATTATTTCTTTAAAGTACGGACCTTAATACACTAATCGTAACAATTAAATCTACATAAAATGGCTCAATATTCTTAAACGTTTGCTGGACAAGTTTCAGCTCCATGGATTAGAGAACGCATGTCTGTTCTGTGCATGTTATAGACGAGACAGGAAAAATATGCAAGTATATGCAATCAACGCATTCCAGGGGTACTATTGTGCAATGTAGATCTCATCTTCCCCAGTGTTATGTGTCATGTGAGCATGCTTATTATAACAACAATGCTTGATTATCCAGTGCAGATATATTCATGCAAGTAGCAATAAACATTGCTCAGCCAGAAGGTGAAGATCTATTAAATGGGCAAATTTGTGCTTTTTAACGACGTAATAAAACATGATTCATTATTATGATTGTGGTTAAGTAACATGTTCTGTACTCATTGAAGAGGTCTCACTGACTGATCATTTCTTATGATAATTATTTAATCAAGATTTTAGATATAAATTGATATTATGAAACAATTAGTCATTCAAAATATCTTTTAGAGATATAATTATATTAACAGTCAGCTTTATAGACAATTACATATAAAACACTAAAAAAATTAAATAATTTGGTTTGTAATAATCAAACTTGCTGCATACCGACTTTTAATATTTCTAAAACAATAAATTAATAATAAATTTTAAAACGGTAAATCAATATTACTTACTACAAAATAACACGTTTATGAAAAAATTATTTGAATAAATGTAGTGTGGTCACCATTACTTAAATACTTTGTTAGAAAAACCAACCTTACTATGTTGGGGGAGTTTTTTTTTTTTTTAATTTCTAAAATAATATTAAAACTTAGCCCCTAAAATTAGACTACAAACTGTACTTATGATAAATATTATAAGCGAAAGTACCAGAAAAACCAACAAAACACCAAAACAAAAATTTCATTGATACAAAACCATAAATAATAGATTTTCAAAAAACCTTCAGTATGTCCAAAACATTTCAATTTTCCACAATGAGCCTCTATTGTTAACAAATTTTTTTTTTCTTTCATAGCCCCTTTAAATTTACAGATAATTATAGATCCTCAGGCGAATCTATTTACAAATTATTTTTGTATTTCCTGTAGCGTCGCTACATTATATACAGGTTTTGTTATTTGATAAAAATTATATAATGAATAAATAAGTATAATGATACACATTATACGTGACTGGACTAAACTGACTAATAAAGGTGATGGGGCTCACCTTTTTGATCAAACTTAAAACTAACTTACATACTAATTCTTAACCTAATTTTCCCCCGACAGTCTGTTGCAATCGATGCGGGAAGGGTGGTGAATAGTGATACACACTGGGTTGGTCAGGTGCTGCAACGAGTCAAAAAACTTGATGTGTCTCCGGTGGATGAACTCACCCACCGATGGTACACCAAGCAACGCGTGCAGAACAGCGTTCTTTAACCTCTCGAGAGAGGTATGTCGGACCACTTTTCGCATGATCGAATGATTACATAAAATACAAATTTTATTTATATTCAAGAGTTACCTTCATTCTTCTTTTAGAGTCATGGGTTGGCAAGAAAGTGATTTTGGTTCGCACCAGTAGATAGCGTTATGTTTGTTTCGTTATTCTTTTGTCAATGTTAGAATTTTTGTCTTTTGAGATTTGGTAGTCGATACCTTTAGGTTGCTATAGAAAGAAATTCCGTTAAATTTTGTTTTTAACTGTCAGTTTTAACATGGAGATCAAAAATAAGCATTTTAGACACATTTTACTTTTTTTATTTTCATAAAGGCAAGAAAGCGGCTGAGGCTCACAAAGAGGTATGTGAAGTTTATGGCGTTGATTGTTTAACAGAACGCACGTGTCAGAACTGGTTTAAAAAATTTAGTTCTGGAGATTTTTCACTGAAAGATGATCAACGGTCGATCTTCTGAAGTTGATGATGACAAAATGAAAGCCATAATTGGATCGAATCGTCATATAACTGTGCGAGAGATTGCAAAACAGTTAAATGTATCACACACAACAATTGAAAATCATATAAGACGTCTTGGACTTGTTAAGAAGCTCGATATTTGGGTTCCGCCACGCCAATGCGAGGCCTCACTCATCTTTAGCAACACGTACGAAACTATTGGAGCTTGGTTGGGAAGTGATGTCGCATCCCCTATACGAGTACAGCCCCGTGACCTTGCACCATCGGATTATTATTTATTTCGAAGTTTACAAAACTTCTTAAATGGTAAAAATTTCAGTAATAACGATGACCTATATGAGAGCTTACAACTTCAAGGGCTGGTTCGGCAACTTGGTCCGTAAGTTAGGAAGTGTCGTTGCGAAAAATTTGAAGTTTTTTTCTTTAATAAACCAAACAATCTCTTTAACCTAACGAAGCCTAAGGTGATGCAAGAAGAACGTTCCTACCTAGGATTTATGGTTTCTTTGTTTGGAATGACATTTTTTGTTTTATTTACCCACAATAGTTTGTGGGAAATAACAGCGTTAATCTGGTGTATACCCAATCGTTATCTTCGGTGAGATATAGAGTTCACTTAATAGATAATAGACAAATAAAACAATCGTCGACTACACCGCAAACCGCATATAGCAATCTGATAATGAAAAAGTTTTTATATAGAATTTTTTGAGCATTCAAGCCTTGTCCTGTCTATTTTATTGTAGAGTTTTACAAGTAAGAAGGTATTTATTATTATTAGTGTTTATTTGTCCTGCATCACTGCATCATCGAAATTTTCTTTACCCAAGTGTTAGGTGACAGCTTGATAGAGATTTATTTTATCTAAGATAAAATTGCTTGTTAGAAGTAAGGCAATAACTTGAAAAATCATGAGATTTTAGCATAAAGTTTCAGAAAATATGCTCTCCTGACTCAAAAGTAGCCACCAATGTATAACAAATCAAAATTTGCAAATTTTTTATGTTTTTACATTGAGAGACAGTGTGTACTTAGTAGTAATATTCAATTGTTATAAATGACCAGTTTCTGCAATCATGTCCTGAGCATCTGTGGCTCTCGCGCTCTTGCTCAGCCTCCGCTGGCTCGTATCCAGTGACGCGGCTGACGGAGGAGCGTGGGGGACTTCCCAAGACTCCGCTTCCTCTTTTGCATGTGAGGGAGGTGACAATCATGTGTATTTGGGAGGTCTCTGGGCTGTTTGTAAATACTGTATGAATGAGCGAGTGAATGAAAATTGTAAATATGTTATGAATGAGATCATTTATCACAATTACTTATTGCCCAATGAGGCAGATTGTAATTTTATCATAATAAAGTTGTTTTTAATAACAATCAATTGTTATAATATATTTTTTTTTTTGTAATATTTTTTTCTTTTAAATCAGCTCGGGTCTGCTAAAAATATATCAAATAGAATTCTGTTGTCTAAGACTCCTCGTGTCTTCTTTCGTTGCCCGACTCATTTAACTCTTCTTCCGTCGTAGCTGGCGAAAACTGTTTCGTGAACAGCTGATTGCCTCCGATGTACGAGCACTTTAGCTGTGTGACCGCCTCTTAGGACGTAACTGAATCGCTTGTACACTTATCACTTCTTATCTCCCACATCCAGGTCTACAGTAAAAAGGCTTGTCCTGAAAATGTTAAGACGGCCCGAAGTTAACAATCCCATCCCGCCCTCATAATAAACCCGTCGCTAAACAATTATATTCCACAGCTGGTTCTCTTATCGTCCCAATGTCCACACTTATCGTTTATTCACTAATTCCCCGACACTAGATTAATCTTGAAATACTATTGAGGTTGGCAAAAAAGTAATTTATGTTTTTTAGTGTGAAATAAAACTTGATTTTTTCTATACCCTAATCCTCTAGCACAGTCATTGCACTGCGCCACTCATCCCTATAATCCTCCTCGGAGACTGAAACGGCAGTGGCCTCGTGACCTACTATAAACGCGTGACAGTGGGAGTCCTGGCAATGGCCAGTTTCTCCAATCATGTCCTATTGTATGAATGAGCGAGTGATATTGCCTTATAAAAGGCAGATTGTAATTATTGCACAATAAAGTTGTTATATGGAATCTATACAAAAAGCGAACTTTAATCAGTCAAAGAAGATATTTGTCTTCCATTCTGTTCAATGACCTTTTGCCATGTTTCTGCTAACTTCCTGATCCCGCGATCATAGAACTTGTGGTTCTTATCAGCAAAATACTCTACCAAGTGCGATTGGAGGTCATCGTTATTACTGAAATTTTTACGATTTGAGCAGTTTTAAGAACTTCGAAATAAATGATAATCCCATGGTGCAAGGTTGGGGCTGTATGGGGGATGCGACATCACATCCCAACCATGTTCCACTAGTTTCGTACGTGTTGCTGAAGATGTGTGAGGCCTCGCATTGTCGTGGCGGAACCCAAATATCGAGCTTGTTAACAAGTCCAAGACGTCTTATATGATTTTCAATTATTGTGTCTGATACATTTAACTGTTTTGCAATCTCTCGCACAGTTATATGACGATTTGATTCCATTGTGGCTTTTATTTTGTCATCGTCAACTTCGAAAGGTTGACCAGAACGTCCGTCATCTTTCAGTGAAAAATTTCCAGAATGAAATTTTTTAAACCTATTCCGAAACGTTTGTTATGTTAAACAATCAACGCCATAAACTTTACGAGAGTGGTCTGAAAAGTTTCCGACCTAACAAAGCTTTTTTTTTAGCTTTTATTTTAGCTGTTATTTATTTTATTATCATCTTCATGTTCAGGCCTGTATACTGTAATTATCTATAACTGTATCCATTAGATGTAGTTCTATTGGAAAACAAGAGATGAGAAACTTCTTTTAAATGAGCATTTGATAGAGCCAAGTAGGTACGGGCGTGAAATAACGGAACCATAAGGTGACGCTTATAGACAGATGATGAAGCAACTGACTAGTTATAAAAAACAAAGGGGTGAACATTGGCTAACAAGGCTGGCGATAATGGATTTTGTAACAGCACTGAACAATGATCGATCATATTTTCGACCTGCCCAAGACTACACGTTAATATGTGAACTTGAGTTTGAGTTACATAACTCACATCTCACTTCCACCCTCCAACCCCCTGATCCTAGGACCTCAAGCGGAAATAGTATTCTATTGTTCTATTTGTAGTATTTTGCTTCGTTAGATTCGTCTTTGCGACTCCGCTAGGCTCACATGTCATTCAATTCTCCGCCCTTCCTTCCGTGCCTCCATCAATTTGCCTCACTCAATGCTTATACAATTTATAATATGATATATTTATACTATTTTCCAAGTCAGGAAATATAAAAAAGTTAATTAATTTAAATTGAGTTAAACAATGACAATAATTTTAGTAACGGAATTGCTTCATAATATCCGATGTGGTTGTGATAAACAACTTTGTCTTAATAAACAACATGTCTTGTCTAGAAGGAGGATATTTTGCACACATTTACATCGATTGCATCCATAGATGTATTGATCATGATCAAGGCTATTTCCGGCATCAAAACTGAACATACTAACTTACTAAGACCCACATGGGCACACAGATTTGTGGTACAATCAAAAAATCATATCTACTGACAGTAGCAACATTTCAATCAAAAATACAAAACTACTGGTGCACCTCAGTATATCAGAAAAACGACCTTACACACGTACATACTTCATTATGACCCTGGCAGAGACCTTAGGCTATATTCCAGATATCTTAGGCTATATTTCAGATACCTCAGGCTATATTCCAAATACCTTAGGCTATATTCCAGATATCTTAGGCTATATTCCAGATATCTTAGGCTATATTTCAGATACCTCAGGCTATATTCCAGATATCTTAGGCTATATTCCAGATATCTTAGGCTATATTTCAGATACCTCAGGCTATATTCCAAATACCTTAGGCTATATTCCAGATATCTTAGGCTATATTTCAGATACCTCAGGCTATATTCCAAATACCTTAGGCTATATTCCAGATATCTTAGGCTATATTTAAGGTACCTCAGGCTACATTCCAGATACCTTAGGCTAGATTCCAAATACCTTATGCTAGATTCCAGATACCTTTAACTAGAGTCCAGATACCTTAGGCTATATTTCAGATACCTCAGGCTATATTCCAAATACCTTAGGCTATATTCCAGATACCTTAGGCTATGTTCCAGATACCTTAGGCTATATTCCAGATACCTTACGCTATCTTTCAGATATCTTAGGCTATATTTAAGGTACCTCAGGCTATATTCCAAATACCTTAGGCTATATTCCAGATATCTTAGGCTATATTTCAGATACCTCAGGCTATATTCCAAATACCTTAGGCTATATTTCAGATACTTCAGGTTATATTTTAGATACCTCAGGCTATATTCCAGATACCTTAGGCTATATTCCAGATACCTTAGGCTATGTTCCAGATACCTTAGGCTATATTCCAGATACCTTACGCTATATTTCAGATATCTTAGGCTATATTTAAGGTACCTCAGGCTACATTCCAGATACCTTAGGCTAGATTCCAGATACCTTAGGCTAGATTCTAGATACCTTAGCCTATATTCCAGATACCTTAGACTATATTTCAGATACCTTAAAAGGCAATTTAAATCAATCAAGAAAAACATTTATTCCTTCGTTTGTTGACAAATAGTGATTAACAATGATACGAATAATCCCTTATGTCTCTCATTTAACTAATTCTGTTACTATAAATTAAATAAAAACGGTTCAGACTCCAAAAATAAAAAATCTCGTTATTTATAGGATTTATTTTGTATACAATAGTGGAACATTTCGTATTTAAATTTTTGGCAATGTTATTTTTTTTTAAATATATTATTCTTTCTTGACTCATTCACTCTGTACACCCACACCAGGGTATTTAGACTGTACATATGGACTGTAATAATATGGTTTGCCACACCGGGAGGTAGAGAAAGAAATTTCGCTTACCTCGGTCTATCACCTCTGCCAACAATGTTCCTCTTACTTCTCGTTGTTACAGCTAGCGCACCACCGCTTGAAACCACCTTCAAGTTCTATAATAACGTTAATGCAACGGGAAAGCAACACCTCGCGAATAAGGTTCTCGATATGTATCACAAGAAAGGTTTAATTACACAGACAAGATGGCTACAACACAGCTGACTCAGACCTAGACTAGCTTTTGTCATCTTGACTCTACACTCCACCAGCTGGCATGTGACCTTGGATCAAAATGACGTCGCACTGGCGTGAACAACTTTCTATTTAATTTAAATATTATTTTGTTATTTATTTGGGTTGTTGTTTTAGTAAAGATTAGGCGAGGACTGTGGCGGCTGCGGGGGGTGGCCCCGTGGTGGGGGCTGGGGGGGCACGCTAGGTATGGGCCCTCTGTGATGGGGAGGCCTGGGTTTGGCGCTGTCTCCCGGCGTCCGCCTCGGGGAGGCCCTCCGGGGACCGGCAGGCACTGATCATGGTGGGATAGTGGGATCACCAATCTGCAGATTCTGCAAGAAAGAGGGAGAAACGGCACGTCATATAATATGTGACTGTGATAACCTAGCTAGAAGGCGATACCTTCACTTTGGTAGTGATCGCATTGTAGACCCCAAACTATGTGAACTGATCGATCCATTCAGTATCCTCAGATTTGCAAAGGCCGTGGGCCTGTCACATATTTAGGACAGAGACATGGACGGCGCACAATAGGTCTCAGTGAGGCCGCGGTGCACAAATGCCGGGACAAATAATAATAAAAAAAAATAATAATAAAAGATTTCCTTTTTAAAATCGTATTCAATATAATATTGAACAGTGTACTTGTGGTAAGGCGCTAAACCATAATTTGTATACTTATTGATATATATTGTGTTTTTTAAAGAACGTAATTAAGATTCGTCATCATTATTACTTTTCTACTAATTCCGTCATTTCCCTGCGTGTCGGTGCTTTCTATCATTTCAAAATAATTGTCAAAGGTCATCTCCTTCAAGATCTCTGACCAACACATTAAAATCTTCAGTCTTATTTTATCAGTTATTTATTTCTTCTTCAGGTAGAAGCTTGCCCTGCAGTATAAGTCTCATTTGATCCGAAACAATATCTGTGTGGTTATTTTTATTTATGGGATAATATATATGTTTATAATAGGGATAATAGGATAATAGATTATTTCGAAAACGGACAATTCTATTCCTGTATCAAGTTTTTTCCTGTTCGTTGTTTGTGGCCAGTTAAATAATCATAGAAGAAGAGAGTCTTTCATAAAAACTTTATGATGAATTACAATCAAAATACTGGTATATACAAATATTAAGAGATCAGTTAGAACATACTGGGTGGAATGTCTAGGAACGACTGGGGTCTGGGGCTAAAGCTGAGATATGTGTATGTAAGAAGAGGGTAAGATTCTGGGAAACGGGTCTGGGAAGGATGCGGTTGCTTCCAAAAAAGGGCTCTTCTCAAGACCCTTTCATAGTTCACAGCATTACAGAACTGGCCAACAAAAATAGGTTAGGATTGCTGCAATATTGATATTGAGGTACAACTACATCATGGTTTCCATATATCCTTGGAGGGTGTGTCTCGGCGCGGGAAACTTAATGGCCTCCAAACATGATTCAGACCTCTCTGGTATAAAAGGTCCTACGGGAGCATGTCTTGCGGATACATACGGCATCTGCACCACACGATGTCGAAGGACATTGGACCACTGGCCAATTCTTCCGGAGCTCCCACTCCGGATTCGTCCGAGGATTCCTGAAGGCACTATTGTTATTAGGAGTGCAATAATTAATAATGCCAGGTCTTCTTAGGTAAGATAGCTCTAGGCTGCAGACGAAGTTTGAATTCTGTGACTCGAGTACTGCACTCAGGAGCGCTGGGGATCGTAAAACGCAACAACTGCGCTCATTAGCCACACATTGTGGGAATTATTATTATAGACCTTAGACATGGGTTCGGTTCCCGAAAGTTGTCGGAAGTCCAAGCTCCAATGGTTTCGTACGTGTTGCTAAAGATGTGTGAGGCCTCGCATTGTCGTAGCGGAACCCAAATATCGAGCTTCTTAACAAGACCAAGACGTCTTATATGATTTTCAATTGTTGTTTGTGATACATTTAACTGTTTTACAATCTCTCCCACAGTTATATGACGATTTGATTCAATTATGGCTTTTATTTTGACATCATCAAACAATCAACGTCATAAACTGCACATATCTCTTTGTGAGCCTCAGCCGCTTTCTTGCCTTTATGAAAATACAAAAGTAAAATGTGTCGAAAATGCTTATTTTTGCACTCCATGTTAAAACTGACCATAAACTGGCAGTTGTAAACCAAATCTCAGAAGAAAAAAATTCTAACCTTGACAAAAGGATAAGGAAACAAACATAACTCTCTCAACTGGTGCAAACCGAAATCACTTTCTTGCCAACCCAATAGTTTTAGGCATCAGAGAGCCCCTGTATTTTGTTCTATGTCATAAATTTCCTTCTCCTAAAAATCCTACCCATAATTGCCACAGGTAGGAGACAGCACCAGATCAGTGTACATTTACTCTGTCAACCTTTTGTTAATGTTAGATCGATATTTTCATATTGCAAAATTACTCCTCGAATCAGCGCGAATTTTCAGTAAATACATTATAGTGAAGTAGATTTTGAAAGCAACAGTTAAATTAAATTCAATAATGAAAACAAATGAATCTAATAATTAATTTATCTTTTCTTGTTAGTGTGTAGATGTTATTGTCATATTATTTCTTTAAAGTACGGACCTTAATACACTAATCGTAACAATTAAATCTACATAAAATGGCTCAATATTCTTAAACGTTTGCTGGACAAGTTTGAGCTCCATGGATTAGAGAACGCATGTCTGTTCTGTGCGTGTTATAGACGAGACAGGAAAAATATGCAAGTATATGCAATCAACGCATTCCAGGGGTACTATTGTGCAATGTAGATCTCATCTTCCCCAGTGTTATGTGTCATGTGAGCACGCTTATTATAACAACAATGCTTGATTATCCAGTGCAGATATCTTCATGCAAGTAGCAATAAACATTGCTCAGTCAGAAGGTGAAGATCTATTAAATGGGCAAATTTGTGCTTTTTAACGACGTAATAAAACATGATTCATTATTATGATTGTGGTTAAGTAACATGTTCTGTACTCATTGAAGAGGTCTCACTGACTGATCATTTCTTATGATAATTATTTAATCAAGACTTTAGATATAAATTTAAGACCAATTCACAAACTGCCTCCTCCTTCATTTATTAGGGGCCCAGTTGACTGGGACCACTTCCGTCAGCTTCTTACAGAGTCCGTAAACCTCAAATTATCCCTGAAAACATCCCAAGACCTAGACGATGCAGTGCATTCTTTCACTACTCTGGTCCAGAGGTCGGCTTGGGAGGCATCGTCACCCCATCGTCACACAAAAATCCACAATCATAATCGTTTACCTCAGCATCTCAAAGATCTAATCCAATCCAAACGCCGCTCCAGAACAGTGTGGCAAAGATCCCGGCATCCTATTGATCGTCGCACGTACAATCAGTACTGCCGATTGGTAAAGCGGCGATTGGCATCCTTCCGTTCCGATTCTTTCAATTCCTACCTCTCCTCTCTGTCCACCAGGGATAACTCCTTGTGGAACGTAACCAAAAAAATCCTAAAGTATCAACCTGTTTCACACCCACTCCGTCGTGATGATGGGTCCTGGGCGGCTTCGGATGGGGATAGGTCGGAGGAATTTGCTCTGCATCTTACCCATACTTTCACACCTCACCTTTCTCATCAAAGCCATACTCACAGCACAACTGTGGAAGATTTCCTCACTTCACCTATTCCTCTCTCTCTTCCACCAAAAGCCGTTAACCCCTCTGAGGTTAAATACCTTCTGAAAAACTTACCTTACCGAAAATCCCCTGGATATGATCTCCTTACTCCTCAAATTCTCAAACAACTTCCTCCTAAAGCCATAATCTTCCTAACCTACATATATAATTGCATAATCCGAACGACGCACTTTCCTCTCCTCTGGAAACACTCCATTATTGTCCTATTCGCCAAACCCGGTAAACCACCCAATGACGCCTCATCTTATCGTCCAATTAGCCTACTCCCTATCCTCTCAAAAATATTTGAGAAACTCCTACTAAAACGTCTACTTCCCATTGTTGAATCCAAAAACCTTTTTCCCACACACCAGTTTGGCTTCCGCCAACGACATTCCACTGCTCAACAAGGCCTTCGCGTTGTTGATCACATCTCCTCAGCCCTTGAAACCAAACAGTACTGCACTGCTGCCTTTCTCGATATAGCTCAAGCTCTTGACAGGGTTTGGCACGCAGGTTTGCTCTACAAGCTCAAAAGATATTTACCACAGACCCTTTTCCTAATCCTACAGTCCTACCTTTCAAACCGCTTCTTCCAAGTCCGCTGTGGTTTAGAATACTCTAACTACTATCCCATAAGTGCAGGAGTTCCACAGGGCAGTGTCCTGGGCCCCATCCTCTATAACCTATACACCGCTGATGTCCCCTCTACTCCCAATACCTTCTTGGCCACATTTGCAGATGACACTGCAGTCTTGTCATCCCATCCAGACCCCGAAATAGCATCCCATAACCTTCAAAAACACCTTGACGAGATCGAGTATTGGTGCAATCAATGGCGGATCAAAGTTAATGAAGCAAAATGCTCCCACATTACCTTCACCCTTTGTCGCAAGTCTGGTCCACTAGTTTATTTTAATTCTATTCCTCTCCCTGTATCCGAGACAGTACGGTACTTAGGCTTCCATCTTGACAAACGACTGACCTGGAACCCACATACGAGACTAAAAAGACAAGAACTAAACAGACGCTTTGGACAACTGTACAGACTACTTCAAAGGACATCCCATCTCTCAATAGAAAATAAACTACTAATCTACAAAGTTATACTTAAACCAATCTGGACACACGGAATAGAGCTATGGGGGACAGCAAAAAAGTCTAACATCAAGCGTATCCAATCCTTTCAATCAAAAGTCCTGAGAACAATAGTAAATGCCCCTTATTATGTCAGCAACAAAACCCTTCATAACGACCTTAATATACCCTACATTCTAGAACTCATCCTATCTTCCAAGTTTACGAAATTCCACAGTAGCCTTTCCAACCACCCTAATCCTGTAGCACAGTCAATGCACTGCGCCACTCATCCCTATAATCCTCCTCGGAGACTGAAACGGCAGTGGCCTCGTGACCTGCTATAAACGCGTGACAGTGGGAGTCCTGGCAATGGCCAGTCTCTCCAATCATGTCCTGAGCGTCTGTGGCTCTCGCGCTCTTGGTCAGCATCCACTGGCTAGTATCCGGTGACGCGGCTGACGGAGGAGCGTGGGGGACTTCCCAAGACTCCGCTTTCTCTTTGCGGTGGATTTGGGGGGTCTCTGGGCTGTCTGTAAATATTGTATGAATGAGCGAGTGAATGATGAACTGTAAATATTGTATGAATGAGAGCATATATCTTAATTACTTATTGCCTTATAAAGGCAGATTGTAAATATTGCACAATAAAGGAATATAGATATAAATTGATATTATGAAACAATTAGTCATTCAAAATATCTTTTAGAGATATAATTATATTAACAGTCAGCTTTATAGACAATTACAAATAAAACACTAAAAAAATGAAATGTCACCATTCTGAACGAAGACCAGTTTTTTTTCTTTAATAGTCCCTTTAAATTCACAGATAATAATAGATCCTCAGGCAAATCTATTTACAAATTATTTCTGTATTTCCTGTAACGTAGCTACATTATAAACAGGTTTTGTTATTTTATAAAAATCATATAATGAATAAACAAGTATAATGATGTACATTATACGTGACTTGACTAAACTGACTAATAAAGGTGATGGGGCTCACCTTTTTGATCAAACTTAAAACTAACTTACATACTAATTCTTAACCTAATTTTTCCCCGACAGTCTGTTGCAATCGGTGCGGGAGGGGTGGTGGGGTTATAGTGATAAACACTGGGTTGGTCAGGTGCTGCAACGAGTCAAAAAACTTGATGTGTCTCCGGTGGATGAACTCACCCACCGATGGTACACCAAGCAACGCGTGCAGAACAGCGTTCTTTAACCTCTCGAGAGAGGTATGTCGGACCACTTTTCGCATGATCGAATGATTACATAAAATACAAATTTTATTTATATTAAAGAGTTACCTTCATTCTTCTTTTAGAGTCATGGGTTGGCAAGAAAGTGATTTTGGTTCGCACCAGTAGATAGCGTTATGTTTGTTTCGTTATTCTTTTGTCAATGTTAGAATTTTTGTCTTTTGAGATTTGGTAGTCGATACCTTTAGGTTGCTATAGAAAGAAATTCCGTTAAATTTTGTTTTTAACTGTCAGTTTTAACATGGAGATCAAAAATAAGCATTTTAGACACATTTTACTTTTTTTATTTTCATAAAGGCAAGAAAGCGGCTGAGGCTCACAAAGAGGTATGTGAAGTTTATGGTGTTGATTGTTTAACAGAACGCACGTGTCACAATTGGTTTAAAAAATTTCGTTCTGGAGCTTTTTCACTGAAAGATGACCAACGGTCGACCTTCTGAAGTTGATGATGACAAAATGAAAGCCATAATTGAATCGAATCGTCATATAACTGGGCGAGAGATTGCAAAACAGTTAAATGTAACACACAACAATTGAAAATCATATAAGACGTCTTGGACTTGTTAAGAAACTCGATATTTGGGTTCCGCCACGCCAATGCGAGGCCTCACTCATCTTTAGCAACACGTACGAAACTGTTGGAGCTTGGTTGGGAAGTGATGTCGCATCCCCTATACAGCCCCGGCCTTGCACCATCGGATTATTATTTATTTCGAAGTTTACAAAACTTGTTAAATGGTAAAAATTTCAGTAATAACGATGACCTATATGAGAGCTTACAACTTCAAGGGCTGGTTCGGCAACTTGGTCCGTAAGTTAGGAAGTGTCGTTGCGAAAAATTTGAAGTTTTTTTCTTTAATAAACCAAACAATCTCTTTAACCTAACGAAGCCTAAGGTGATGCAAGAAGAACGTTCCTACCTAGGATTTATGGTTTCTTTGTTTGGAATGACATTTTTTGTTTTATTTACCCACAATAGTTTGTGGGAAATAACAGCGTTAATCTGGTGTATACCCAATCGTTATCTTCGGTGAGATATAGAGTTCACTTAATAGATAATAGACAAATAAAACAATCGTCGACTACACCGCAAACCGCATATAGCAATCTGATAATGAAAAAGTTTTTATATAGAATTTGTTGAGCATTCAAGCCTTGTCCTGTCTATTTTATTGTAGACAGTACAATTTTTACAAGTAAGAAGGTATTTATTATTATTAGTGTTTATTTGTCCTGCATCACTGCATCATCGAAATTTTCTTTACCCAAGTGTTAGGTGACAGCTTGATAGAGATTTATTTTATCTAAGATAAAATTGCTTGTTAGAAGTAAGGCAATAACTTGAAAAATCATGAGATTTTAGCATAAAGTTTAAGAAAATATGCTCTCCTGACTCAAAAGTAGCCACCAATGTATAACAAATCAAAATTTGCAAATTTTTTATGTTTTTACATTGAGAGACAGTGTGTACTTAGTAGTACTATTCAATTGTTATAAATGACCAGTTTCTGCAATCATGTCCTGAGCATCTGTGGCTCTTGCGCTCTTGCTCAGCCTCCGCTGACTTTCATCCAGTGACGCGGCTGACGGAGGAGCGTGGGGGACTTCCCAAGACTCCGCTTCCTCTTTTGCATGTGAGGGAGGTGACAATCATGTGTATTTGGGAGGTCTCTGGGCTGTTTGTAAATACTGTATGAATGAGCGAGTGAATGAAAATTGTAAATATGTTATGAATGAGATCATTTATCACAATTACTTATTGCCCAATGAGGCAGATTGTAATTTTATCATAATAAAGTTGTTTTTAATAACAATCAATTGTTATAATATATTTTTTTTTTTGTAATATTTTTTTCTTTTAAATCAGCTCGGGTCTGCTAAAAATATATCAAATAGAATTCTGTTGTCTAAGACTCCTCGTGTCTTCTTTCGTTGCCCGACTCATTTAACTCTTCTTCCGTCGTAGCTGGCGAAAACTGTTTCGTGAACAGCTGATTGCCTCCGATGTACGAGCACTTTAGCTGTGTGACCGCCTCTTAGGACGTAACTGAATCGCTTGTACACTTATCACTTCTTATCTCCCACATCCAGGTCTACAGTAAAAAGGCTTGTCCTGAAAATGTTAAGACGGCCCGAAGTTAACAATCCCATCCCGCCCTCATAATAAACCCGTCGCTAAACAATTATATTCCACAGCTGGTTCTCTTATCGTCCCAATGTCCACACTTATCGTTTATTCACTAATTCCCCGACACTAGATTAATCTTGAAATACTATTGAGGTTGGCAAAAAAGTAATTTATGTTTTTTAGTGTGAAATAAAACTTGATTTTTTCTATACCCTAATCCTCTAGCACAGTCATTGCACTGCGCCACTCATCCCTATAATCCTCCTCGGAGACTGAAACGGCAGTGGCCTCGTGACCTACTATAAACGCGTGACAGTGGGAGTCCTGGCAATGGCCAGTTTCTCCAATCATGTCCTATTGTATGAATGAGCGAGTGATATTGCCTTATAAAAGGCAGATTGTAATTATTGCACAATAAAGTTGTTATATGGAATCTATACAAAAAGCGAACTTTAATCAGTCAAAGAAGATATTTGTCTTCCATTCTGTTCAATGACCTTTTGCCATGTTTCTGCTAACTTCCTGATCCCGCGATCATAGAACTTGTGGTTCTTATCAGCAAAATACTCTACCAAGTGCGATTGGAGGTCATCGTTATTACTGAAATTTTTACGATTTGAGCAGTTTTAAGAACTTCGAAATAAATGATAATCCCATGGTGCAAGGTTGGGGCTGTATGGGGGATGCGACATCACATCCCAACCATGTTCCACTAGTTTCGTACGTGTTGCTGAAGATGTGTGAGGCCTCGCATTGTCGTGGCGGAACCCAAATATCGAGCTTGTTAACAAGTCCAAGACGTCTTATATGATTTTCAATTATTGTGTCTGATACATTTAACTGTTTTGCAATCTCTCGCACAGTTATATGACGATTTGATTCCATTGTGGCTTTTATTTTGTCATCGTCAACTTCGAAAGGTTGACCAGAACGTCCGTCATCTTTCAGTGAAAAATTTCCAGAATGAAATTTTTTAAACCTATTCCGAAACGTTTGTTATGTTAAACAATCAACGCCATAAACTTTACGAGAGTGGTCTGAAAAGTTTCCGACCTAACAAAGCTTTTTTTTTAGCTTTTATTTTAGCTGTTATTTATTTTATTATCATCTTCATGTTCAGGCCTGTATACTGTAATTATCTATAACTGTATCCATTAGATGTAGTTCTATTGGAAAACAAGAGATGAGAAACTTCTTTTAAATGAGCATTTGATAGAGCCAAGTAGGTACGGGCGTGAAATAACGGAACCATAAGGTGACGCTTATAGACAGATGATGAAGCAACTGACTAGTTATAAAAAACAAAGGGGTGAACATTGGCTAACAAGGCTGGCGATAATGGATTTTGTAACAGCACTGAACAATGATCGATCATATTTTCGACCTGCCCAAGACTACACGTTAATATGTGAACTTGAGTTTGAGTTACATAACTCACATCTCACTTCCACCCTCCAACCCCCTGATCCTAGGACCTCAAGCGGAAATAGTATTCTATTGTTCTATTTGTAGTATTTTGCTTCGTTAGATTCGTCTTTGCGACTCCGCTAGGCTCACATGTCATTCAATTCTCCGCCCTTCCTTCCGTGCCTCCATCAATTTGCCTCACTCAATGCTTATACAATTTATAATATGATATATTTATACTATTTTCCAAGTCAGGAAATATAAAAAAGTTAATTAATTTAAATTGAGTTAAACAATGACAATAATTTTAGTAACGGAATTGCTTCATAATATCCGATGTGGTTGTGATAAACAACTTTGTCTTAATAAACAACATGTCTTGTCTAGAAGGAGGATATTTTGCACACATTTACATCGATTGCATCCATAGATGTATTGATCATGATCAAGGCTATTTCCGGCATCAAAACTGAACATACTAACTTACTAAGACCCACATGGGCACACAGATTTGTGGTACAATCAAAAAATCATATCTACTGACAGTAGCAACATTTCAATCAAAAATACAAAACTACTGGTGCACCTCAGTATATCAGAAAAACGACCTTACACACGTACATACTTCATTATGACCCTGGCAGAGACCTTAGGCTATATTCCAGATATCTTAGGCTATATTTCAGATACCTCAGGCTATATTCCAAATACCTTAGGCTATATTCCAGATATCTTAGGCTATATTCCAGATATCTTAGGCTATATTTCAGATACCTCAGGCTATATTCCAGATATCTTAGGCTATATTCCAGATATCTTAGGCTATATTTCAGATACCTCAGGCTATATTCCAAATACCTTAGGCTATATTCCAGATATCTTAGGCTATATTTCAGATACCTCAGGCTATATTCCAAATACCTTAGGCTATATTCCAGATATCTTAGGCTATATTTAAGGTACCTCAGGCTACATTCCAGATACCTTAGGCTAGATTCCAAATACCTTATGCTAGATTCCAGATACCTTTAACTAGAGTCCAGATACCTTAGGCTATATTTCAGATACCTCAGGCTATATTCCAAATACCTTAGGCTATATTCCAGATACCTTAGGCTATGTTCCAGATACCTTAGGCTATATTCCAGATACCTTACGCTATCTTTCAGATATCTTAGGCTATATTTAAGGTACCTCAGGCTATATTCCAAATACCTTAGGCTATATTCCAGATATCTTAGGCTATATTTCAGATACCTCAGGCTATATTCCAAATACCTTAGGCTATATTTCAGATACTTCAGGTTATATTTTAGATACCTCAGGCTATATTCCAGATACCTTAGGCTATATTCCAGATACCTTAGGCTATGTTCCAGATACCTTAGGCTATATTCCAGATACCTTACGCTATATTTCAGATATCTTAGGCTATATTTAAGGTACCTCAGGCTACATTCCAGATACCTTAGGCTAGATTCCAGATACCTTAGGCTAGATTCTAGATACCTTAGCCTATATTCCAGATACCTTAGACTATATTTCAGATACCTTAAAAGGCAATTTAAATCAATCAAGAAAAACATTTATTCCTTCGTTTGTTGACAAATAGTGATTAACAATGATACGAATAATCCCTTATGTCTCTCATTTAACTAATTCTGTTACTATAAATTAAATAAAAACGGTTCAGACTCCAAAAATAAAAAATCTCGTTATTTATAGGATTTATTTTGTATACAATAGTGGAACATTTCGTATTTAAATTTTTGGCAATGTTATTTTTTTTTAAATATATTATTCTTTCTTGACTCATTCACTCTGTACACCCACACCAGGGTATTTAGACTGTACATATGGACTGTAATAATATGGTTTGCCACACCGGGAGGTAGAGAAAGAAATTTCGCTTACCTCGGTCTATCACCTCTGCCAACAATGTTCCTCTTACTTCTCGTTGTTACAGCTAGCGCACCACCGCTTGAAACCACCTTCAAGTTCTATAATAACGTTAATGCAACGGGAAAGCAACACCTCGCGAATAAGGTTCTCGATATGTATCACAAGAAAGGTTTAATTACACAGACAAGATGGCTACAACACAGCTGACTCAGACCTAGACTAGCTTTTGTCATCTTGACTCTACACTCCACCAGCTGGCATGTGACCTTGGATCAAAATGACGTCGCACTGGCGTGAACAACTTTCTATTTAATTTAAATATTATTTTGTTATTTATTTGGGTTGTTGTTTTAGTAAAGATTAGGCGAGGACTGTGGCGGCTGCGGGGGGTGGCCCCGTGGTGGGGGCTGGGGGGGCACGCTAGGTATGGGCCCTCTGTGATGGGGAGGCCTGGGTTTGGCGCTGTCTCCCGGCGTCCGCCTCGGGGAGGCCCTCCGGGGACCGGCAGGCACTGATCATGGTGGGATAGTGGGATCACCAATCTGCAGATTCTGCAAGAAAGAGGGAGAAACGGCACGTCATATAATATGTGACTGTGATAACCTAGCTAGAAGGCGATACCTTCACTTTGGTAGTGATCGCATTGTAGACCCCAAACTATGTGAACTGATCGATCCATTCAGTATCCTCAGATTTGCAAAGGCCGTGGGCCTGTCACATATTTAGGACAGAGACATGGACGGCGCACAATAGGTCTCAGTGAGGCCGCGGTGCACAAATGCCGGGACAAATAATAATAAAAAAAAATAATAATAAAAGATTTCCTTTTTAAAATCGTATTCAATATAATATTGAACAGTGTACTTGTGGTAAGGCGCTAAACCATAATTTGTATACTTATTGATATATATTGTGTTTTTTAAAGAACGTAATTAAGATTCGTCATCATTATTACTTTTCTACTAATTCCGTCATTTCCCTGCGTGTCGGTGCTTTCTATCATTTCAAAATAATTGTCAAAGGTCATCTCCTTCAAGATCTCTGACCAACACATTAAAATCTTCAGTCTTATTTTATCAGTTATTTATTTCTTCTTCAGGTAGAAGCTTGCCCTGCAGTATAAGTCTCATTTGATCCGAAACAATATCTGTGTGGTTATTTTTATTTATGGGATAATATATATGTTTATAATAGGGATAATAGGATAATAGATTATTTCGAAAACGGACAATTCTATTCCTGTATCAAGTTTTTTCCTGTTCGTTGTTTGTGGCCAGTTAAATAATCATAGAAGAAGAGAGTCTTTCATAAAAACTTTATGATGAATTACAATCAAAATACTGGTATATACAAATATTAAGAGATCAGTTAGAACATACTGGGTGGAATGTCTAGGAACGACTGGGGTCTGGGGCTAAAGCTGAGATATGTGTATGTAAGAAGAGGGTAAGATTCTGGGAAACGGGTCTGGGAAGGATGCGGTTGCTTCCAAAAAAGGGCTCTTCTCAAGACCCTTTCATAGTTCACAGCATTACAGAACTGGCCAACAAAAATAGGTTAGGATTGCTGCAATATTGATATTGAGGTACAACTACATCATGGTTTCCATATATCCTTGGAGGGTGTGTCTCGGCGCGGGAAACTTAATGGCCTCCAAACATGATTCAGACCTCTCTGGTATAAAAGGTCCTACGGGAGCATGTCTTGCGGATACATACGGCATCTGCACCACACGATGTCGAAGGACATTGGACCACTGGCCAATTCTTCCGGAGCTCCCACTCCGGATTCGTCCGAGGATTCCTGAAGGCACTATTGTTATTAGGAGTGCAATAATTAATAATGCCAGGTCTTCTTAGGTAAGATAGCTCTAGGCTGCAGACGAAGTTTGAATTCTGTGACTCGAGTACTGCACTCAGGAGCGCTGGGGATCGTAAAACGCAACAACTGCGCTCATTAGCCACACATTGTGGGAATTATTATTATAGACCTTAGACATGGGTTCGGTTCCCGAAAGTTGTCGGAAGTCCAAGCTCCAATGGTTTCGTACGTGTTGCTAAAGATGTGTGAGGCCTCGCATTGTCGTAGCGGAACCCAAATATCGAGCTTCTTAACAAGACCAAGACGTCTTATATGATTTTCAATTGTTGTTTGTGATACATTTAACTGTTTTACAATCTCTCCCACAGTTATATGACGATTTGATTCAATTATGGCTTTTATTTTGACATCATCAAACAATCAACGTCATAAACTGCACATATCTCTTTGTGAGCCTCAGCCGCTTTCTTGCCTTTATGAAAATACAAAAGTAAAATGTGTCGAAAATGCTTATTTTTGCACTCCATGTTAAAACTGACCATAAACTGGCAGTTGTAAACCAAATCTCAGAAGAAAAAAATTCTAACCTTGACAAAAGGATAAGGAAACAAACATAACTCTCTCAACTGGTGCAAACCGAAATCACTTTCTTGCCAACCCAATAGTTTTAGGCATCAGAGAGCCCCTGTATTTTGTTCTATGTCATAAATTTCCTTCTCCTAAAAATCCTACCCATAATTGCCACAGGTAGGAGACAGCACCAGATCAGTGTACATTTACTCTGTCAACCTTTTGTTAATGTTAGATCGATATTTTCATATTGCAAAATTACTCCTCGAATCAGCGCGAATTTTCAGTAAATACATTATAGTGAAGTAGATTTTGAAAGCAACAGTTAAATTAAATTCAATAATGAAAACAAATGAATCTAATAATTAATTTATCTTTTCTTGTTAGTGTGTAGATGTTATTGTCATATTATTTCTTTAAAGTACGGACCTTAATACACTAATCGTAACAATTAAATCTACATAAAATGGCTCAATATTCTTAAACGTTTGCTGGACAAGTTTGAGCTCCATGGATTAGAGAACGCATGTCTGTTCTGTGCGTGTTATAGACGAGACAGGAAAAATATGCAAGTATATGCAATCAACGCATTCCAGGGGTACTATTGTGCAATGTAGATCTCATCTTCCCCAGTGTTATGTGTCATGTGAGCACGCTTATTATAACAACAATGCTTGATTATCCAGTGCAGATATCTTCATGCAAGTAGCAATAAACATTGCTCAGTCAGAAGGTGAAGATCTATTAAATGGGCAAATTTGTGCTTTTTAACGACGTAATAAAACATGATTCATTATTATGATTGTGGTTAAGTAACATGTTCTGTACTCATTGAAGAGGTCTCACTGACTGATCATTTCTTATGATAATTATTTAATCAAGACTTTAGATATAAATTTAAGACCAATTCACAAACTGCCTCCTCCTTCATTTATTAGGGGCCCAGTTGACTGGGACCACTTCCGTCAGCTTCTTACAGAGTCCGTAAACCTCAAATTATCCCTGAAAACATCCCAAGACCTAGACGATGCAGTGCATTCTTTCACTACTCTGGTCCAGAGGTCGGCTTGGGAGGCATCGTCACCCCATCGTCACACAAAAATCCACAATCATAATCGTTTACCTCAGCATCTCAAAGATCTAATCCAATCCAAACGCCGCTCCAGAACAGTGTGGCAAAGATCCCGGCATCCTATTGATCGTCGCACGTACAATCAGTACTGCCGATTGGTAAAGCGGCGATTGGCATCCTTCCGTTCCGATTCTTTCAATTCCTACCTCTCCTCTCTGTCCACCAGGGATAACTCCTTGTGGAACGTAACCAAAAAAATCCTAAAGTATCAACCTGTTTCACACCCACTCCGTCGTGATGATGGGTCCTGGGCGGCTTCGGATGGGGATAGGTCGGAGGAATTTGCTCTGCATCTTACCCATACTTTCACACCTCACCTTTCTCATCAAAGCCATACTCACAGCACAACTGTGGAAGATTTCCTCACTTCACCTATTCCTCTCTCTCTTCCACCAAAAGCCGTTAACCCCTCTGAGGTTAAATACCTTCTGAAAAACTTACCTTACCGAAAATCCCCTGGATATGATCTCCTTACTCCTCAAATTCTCAAACAACTTCCTCCTAAAGCCATAATCTTCCTAACCTACATATATAATTGCATAATCCGAACGACGCACTTTCCTCTCCTCTGGAAACACTCCATTATTGTCCTATTCGCCAAACCCGGTAAACCACCCAATGACGCCTCATCTTATCGTCCAATTAGCCTACTCCCTATCCTCTCAAAAATATTTGAGAAACTCCTACTAAAACGTCTACTTCCCATTGTTGAATCCAAAAACCTTTTTCCCACACACCAGTTTGGCTTCCGCCAACGACATTCCACTGCTCAACAAGGCCTTCGCGTTGTTGATCACATCTCCTCAGCCCTTGAAACCAAACAGTACTGCACTGCTGCCTTTCTCGATATAGCTCAAGCTCTTGACAGGGTTTGGCACGCAGGTTTGCTCTACAAGCTCAAAAGATATTTACCACAGACCCTTTTCCTAATCCTACAGTCCTACCTTTCAAACCGCTTCTTCCAAGTCCGCTGTGGTTTAGAATACTCTAACTACTATCCCATAAGTGCAGGAGTTCCACAGGGCAGTGTCCTGGGCCCCATCCTCTATAACCTATACACCGCTGATGTCCCCTCTACTCCCAATACCTTCTTGGCCACATTTGCAGATGACACTGCAGTCTTGTCATCCCATCCAGACCCCGAAATAGCATCCCATAACCTTCAAAAACACCTTGACGAGATCGAGTATTGGTGCAATCAATGGCGGATCAAAGTTAATGAAGCAAAATGCTCCCACATTACCTTCACCCTTTGTCGCAAGTCTGGTCCACTAGTTTATTTTAATTCTATTCCTCTCCCTGTATCCGAGACAGTACGGTACTTAGGCTTCCATCTTGACAAACGACTGACCTGGAACCCACATACGAGACTAAAAAGACAAGAACTAAACAGACGCTTTGGACAACTGTACAGACTACTTCAAAGGACATCCCATCTCTCAATAGAAAATAAACTACTAATCTACAAAGTTATACTTAAACCAATCTGGACACACGGAATAGAGCTATGGGGGACAGCAAAAAAGTCTAACATCAAGCGTATCCAATCCTTTCAATCAAAAGTCCTGAGAACAATAGTAAATGCCCCTTATTATGTCAGCAACAAAACCCTTCATAACGACCTTAATATACCCTACATTCTAGAACTCATCCTATCTTCCAAGTTTACGAAATTCCACAGTAGCCTTTCCAACCACCCTAATCCTGTAGCACAGTCAATGCACTGCGCCACTCATCCCTATAATCCTCCTCGGAGACTGAAACGGCAGTGGCCTCGTGACCTGCTATAAACGCGTGACAGTGGGAGTCCTGGCAATGGCCAGTCTCTCCAATCATGTCCTGAGCGTCTGTGGCTCTCGCGCTCTTGGTCAGCATCCACTGGCTAGTATCCGGTGACGCGGCTGACGGAGGAGCGTGGGGGACTTCCCAAGACTCCGCTTTCTCTTTGCGGTGGATTTGGGGGGTCTCTGGGCTGTCTGTAAATATTGTATGAATGAGCGAGTGAATGATGAACTGTAAATATTGTATGAATGAGAGCATATATCTTAATTACTTATTGCCTTATAAAGGCAGATTGTAAATATTGCACAATAAAGGAATATAGATATAAATTGATATTATGAAACAATTAGTCATTCAAAATATCTTTTAGAGATATAATTATATTAACAGTCAGCTTTATAGACAATTACAAATAAAACACTAAAAAAATGAAATGTCACCATTCTGAACGAAGACCAGTTTTTTTTCTTTAATAGTCCCTTTAAATTCACAGATAATAATAGATCCTCAGGCAAATCTATTTACAAATTATTTCTGTATTTCCTGTAACGTAGCTACATTATAAACAGGTTTTGTTATTTTATAAAAATCATATAATGAATAAACAAGTATAATGATGTACATTATACGTGACTTGACTAAACTGACTAATAAAGGTGATGGGGCTCACCTTTTTGATCAAACTTAAAACTAACTTACATACTAATTCTTAACCTAATTTTTCCCCGACAGTCTGTTGCAATCGGTGCGGGAGGGGTGGTGGGGTTATAGTGATAAACACTGGGTTGGTCAGGTGCTGCAACGAGTCAAAAAACTTGATGTGTCTCCGGTGGATGAACTCACCCACCGATGGTACACCAAGCAACGCGTGCAGAACAGCGTTCTTTAACCTCTCGAGAGAGGTATGTCGGACCACTTTTCGCATGATCGAATGATTACATAAAATACAAATTTTATTTATATTAAAGAGTTACCTTCATTCTTCTTTTAGAGTCATGGGTTGGCAAGAAAGTGATTTTGGTTCGCACCAGTAGATAGCGTTATGTTTGTTTCGTTATTCTTTTGTCAATGTTAGAATTTTTGTCTTTTGAGATTTGGTAGTCGATACCTTTAGGTTGCTATAGAAAGAAATTCCGTTAAATTTTGTTTTTAACTGTCAGTTTTAACATGGAGATCAAAAATAAGCATTTTAGACACATTTTACTTTTTTTATTTTCATAAAGGCAAGAAAGCGGCTGAGGCTCACAAAGAGGTATGTGAAGTTTATGGTGTTGATTGTTTAACAGAACGCACGTGTCACAATTGGTTTAAAAAATTTCGTTCTGGAGCTTTTTCACTGAAAGATGACCAACGGTCGACCTTCTGAAGTTGATGATGACAAAATGAAAGCCATAATTGAATCGAATCGTCATATAACTGGGCGAGAGATTGCAAAACAGTTAAATGTAACACACAACAATTGAAAATCATATAAGACGTCTTGGACTTGTTAAGAAACTCGATATTTGGGTTCCGCCACGCCAATGCGAGGCCTCACTCATCTTTAGCAACACGTACGAAACTGTTGGAGCTTGGTTGGGAAGTGATGTCGCATCCCCTATACAGCCCCGGCCTTGCACCATCGGATTATTATTTATTTCGAAGTTTACAAAACTTGTTAAATGGTAAAAATTTCAGTAATAACGATGACCTATATGAGAGCTTACAACTTCAAGGGCTGGTTCGGCAACTTGGTCCGTAAGTTAGGAAGTGTCGTTGCGAAAAATTTGAAGTTTTTTTCTTTAATAAACCAAACAATCTCTTTAACCTAACGAAGCCTAAGGTGATGCAAGAAGAACGTTCCTACCTAGGATTTATGGTTTCTTTGTTTGGAATGACATTTTTTGTTTTATTTACCCACAATAGTTTGTGGGAAATAACAGCGTTAATCTGGTGTATACCCAATCGTTATCTTCGGTGAGATATAGAGTTCACTTAATAGATAATAGACAAATAAAACAATCGTCGACTACACCGCAAACCGCATATAGCAATCTGATAATGAAAAAGTTTTTATATAGAATTTGTTGAGCATTCAAGCCTTGTCCTGTCTATTTTATTGTAGACAGTACAATTTTTACAAGTAAGAAGGTATTTATTATTATTAGTGTTTATTTGTCCTGCATCACTGCATCATCGAAATTTTCTTTACCCAAGTGTTAGGTGACAGCTTGATAGAGATTTATTTTATCTAAGATAAAATTGCTTGTTAGAAGTAAGGCAATAACTTGAAAAATCATGAGATTTTAGCATAAAGTTTAAGAAAATATGCTCTCCTGACTCAAAAGTAGCCACCAATGTATAACAAATCAAAATTTGCAAATTTTTTATGTTTTTACATTGAGAGACAGTGTGTACTTAGTAGTACTATTCAATTGTTATAAATGACCAGTTTCTGCAATCATGTCCTGAGCATCTGTGGCTCTTGCGCTCTTGCTCAGCCTCCGCTGACTTTCATCCAGTGACGCGGCTGACGGAGGAGCGTGGGGGACTTCCCAAGACTCCCTCTTTCGCATGCGAGGGAGGTGACAATCATGTGTATTTGGGAGGTCTCTGGGCTGTTTGTAAATACTGTATGAATGAGCGAGTGAATGAAAATTGTAAATATGTTATGAATGAGATCATTTATCACAATTACTTATTGCCCAATGAGGCAGATTGTAATTTTATCATAATAAAGTTGTTTTTAATAACAATCGATTGTTATAATATATTTTTTTATATGTAATATTTTTTTTCTTTTAAATCAGCTCGGGTCTACTAAAAATGTATCAAATAGAATTCTGTTGTCTAAGACTCCTCGTGTCTTCTTTCGTTGCCCGACTCATTTAACTCTTTTTCGGGGATTCTCTTCCGTTCTCTATTCTTTTGGTCTTTTTCTTATGTGTCCGATCCGCTGAGTGTTTTCTTTCTTTCCCGCGGTGACTTGCCGATGGCTTCCGGCTTCCTTAAACTCTTTGTTCTCCCGTTTCTTGGCTTCTCGGCCAGAAGTGATTATTTACTTATCGATAGTCAAATATCGATTACAGTAGCAAACCCGCCTTTTCTCAGGGTACCTCTCGCTCTCCATCAAGCTCACTTCAGGTCATTTGTTAATATTAATGCCCCGCTATATACTTGACTGACAATACAGCCAAATGTCTTCAGCAATTCCAGAATGGGTTTATAAGTGGTCACACATGATTCTCTCGGAAGGCTAAAGAACGCTGACCTGCACCCGTTGCTTGGTGTGCCGTCGGTGGGCGAGTTCATCCGCCGGAGACACATCAAGTTTTTTTGACTCGTTGCAGCACCTGACAAACCCAGTGTTTAACACTATGACCCCACCACCCTTCTCACATCGATGGCAACAGACTGTCGGGAAAAATTAAGTTAAGATTTAGTTTAAGTTTGTTAGATGTAAATTAGTTTTAAGTCTATGATAAATAAGGTGAGCCCCATCACATTTAATAAAGTCAGTCCATTAATGTATAATGTACACTATTACACTTTTGTACAATGCAGATCACTATTAGTAGAAAAAAGAATTTGTACAAAATGTAGCCAAGCTGCAGGAAATACAATGAAGCAATTGTAAATAGATTCGTTTGTAGAATCTATATATATTTTGTAACATATTAATTTAGTAACAAGCGGATATGAAAAAAACAAAAATTTATTGAAATTTCTGATTAATTTATTAATAATTTATTTTTCAATGGAGGTACCATTACTTTCCTTAACTTGAGGCATCAAAGAGAACTTCATGTCGCTACTATATATGCTAATGCAAACAACTTAAGAATTTGCAAGTTTTGTTTTTGTCTTTATTGACGTACGTTACCCACTTTTGACTACGGTTGTGTGGTGTATGGTGGCCTCCCTGAGCATCTTGAAGATCGGTTGATGAATTGTTTCTTTACATTTATATATATATATATTTTTTTTTTTGTCACGGAAAGGCCTTAAAGACCACGCGAATATCATTACTTTCGGTTCTTTTCTTGTTTTTCCTTTCCTTCCATTTTTCCTTCATTATCTCTACGTGCTTTCGTTTTCTTTCCTCTGTCCACGTGACTCCCTTTTTCGATTTTTTCTTTCCCACAAGAACTTTGATTTCCTTCAGTCTTTTCCCATATCTTTCTCCACCCTGACAATCCTGTTATTCCTAGTCTTTCAGTTTCTTCCTTCATCTGCTTGGTGTATCCCCTTGAGCTTTTGTATCCTCGGATTTTCTGGAATATTTCCTTGTTTAGTCTTTTCGGGACCATCCTTACCATATGACCGTGGAATTTCAGTCTCCTGATCCTTATGTCCGTTTCTAGATATTTTGTGTCTTTGTAGATTTCCTGGTTGGATCTCAGTCTGTATCCTTTTTGGGGCCGTAGATCCTTCTTAGGATTCTTCGTTCTATTCTCAGTAGTTTTTTTAGATTGGGGAGGCATGAGGTTTCCGTCCCATATAATATTACCGGTTTAACGACTGTGTTGTAGTGTCTTATTTTCGCTCTAGTGGACAGGTTTTTCTTGTCATATACGTTACTGGTAGCAAAACTCTCTAGTTTGGTGATTCTTTCTTTCATACTTTCTTTTTCCGAACCGTTGTTACATATAGTCTCGCCCAGGTACTTTTTGTGTTACTTTTATTGGTCCGTATTTGGTTTCTACTGCTTTCTTCATTTATACTTCCTTGGATCCACCCTCTTCAGTACTATCTTAACTAACTTCCTCCGATTCAAATTCCGTAATAATAGATCACGTCCAAAAATATTTTATAGATCGATGAAGAAATGATGCGAAGTAACACATAAGATTTTTAACAATAAGTAATTAAACTATAACATTCAGCAGAAAACCGGGGGGGGGGCACTATTAGAATTTTGTTTCCATTGATTTATTATACCACGTCCGACAGTGTTTTGAACAAATCAAAACTTTTTATAAAGATCTCAAAATTCAATCAAACATTTTCAAAACCACGATACCATGCATGCCATCTGAACCCCTAATTTTACTAAAAATGAAATGAGCCCACAAAAAGTACTAACAGGTCGAATTAAATACCAATTTTTTGCAATAGAAATTTGAACGCACTCGCCATATCCTTGTTCATCTCTTGTCTTCCCCCATCTTGACTACGGTTGTGTGGTCTATGATGGCACCTCTGTGGCTCTCGAGGCTCGCTTAAAGTGGCTGATGAATCGTTTTCTTTGATTTATACTCGGAGAGACGATCGCATTTCGCAGTTATACTCCGAGTTAGGATTGCTGTCGCATTCTGCCCGTCATCAATACTTCCTTGGATAACTCATCTTGAGTAATATTATGACTAAAAAGACACTTTACTTTAGAAAACACCTCTTCCACTTCAAATCCTGCCCTTCCGACCTGTACTTCCCTACTCACAAATCTGCTTCCTTTGGCAGTTCATTTCTTATCCGCGCAACAAACCTTGAGCAACTCTATTCCTATCGATATTCGTCGTTCATCAACTCTTCCTTTAAATCTAGACATTACCCGTTCTTCGTCTCTCTCGAATCTGACTATTCATTATTCATGATTATTTTTATGTTTATTATTCATTTTAATATGTTCAATCAATATATATTTCTTGTCTTTTTCGCCCTTGTAATCGCCATTTTCTTAGTTGCAATTGCCTCAACTCATATATGTTTTGTTTTTTTTCCAATCTAAGCTATTCGAGTTGAATAAACTCGATTGAGCGACCCTCTGACACCCTGACCGTGGAGTACTCCCAGAAGAGCCGAAGACATTGGCCCGAGTTACCGCACCGCTAGGGGGTGGTTACGCAATGTGGAGGGGTGCGCTCTGCCTTCTCCTTCTATATATACCACCTCGACTATCCCAGAGTATGTACAACTCCACCTCAGCTCCTTCAGCACCATGGCCTCCCTCAGGATAGCTGTGAGTATCACTATACAGTAGGCTGGGATATTTACTCATTAAGTAAAAATCAACTAAAATCGGGGGGAAAAAAAAGTTTTCATATGAGGGGTTTTCAATCTAATTAATGTCGATAAAACCATAGTTAAATAAAAGGCCAAAGCATAAATAATATATATACGTTACTCTTTTTTTTTTAAATATATAACTAAGTTTAAATAATTAGTTGCATTTATTTATCCATTATCAAATACGTGGAAATCATTAGTTCAATCACTCAAAACTTTACATATATATTTGAATAAAATTTAATGAAAAATATGTTATTTAAAAATAAGTACAGTTTTAGTTCCGATTAAATCAGAAATCTAAATAAATATACTTTATTTTTTTTTTATATTTAATGAACAACTAAGATAAGAAGTGAACATATATACCTCAGTTTAAATTAAAAAATTCGAATTCAAATATTTGTATAGACTTCGGGTGTTCGAACATACAAAAAAAAATGTAGTTTTTTAACCGAATGAGATTGATTAAAAGCCACATAATTGAATCGATTTCTAAGTATATTCAATTTTTTTTGTTAATATTATTAATTAAGATGTTTGACTATTTATGTGTTGTTCTTCAACGGAGTAAAAAAAAAAAAATGTAATTTTTCATGTGGTTTTCTCACATTTAAGACATCATTTAAATGTTCGCTTTAAGCAGCTTTCATTGTCTAATTGGCGTCAATTTATTATTGACTTGACGCTTAAAATACCCGTTGTTGATAAAATGATGTTAATGACACTCGTAGTTAACGAATTCATATCGCTAAGAGAAAGTTTTGTGGAAATAGTTCTCATAATTACAACAGTAACGAAAAAAGAAAAAAAAAAAATTGCCAGTTTTCCAAGCCACTGTTTCTAATTGCTTTCGGCCTAAAAGAGCATTTCCCATACAGAATTTTATAGTTTCCCAATTATATTATAATTTTCAAAAGATTTTTCATCAGACTAGTCGTTTCTTAAATAAATGTTTCGTTACCTAATACGAATTTCATCTATTTGAAAAGTAATAATATCGAATACTTCATCATTGCTATAATAAATATGTGATTTTCTAAAAAGGAATTATCGATTTAACTTATATCGATTATATGCATCGAAACCTTGCAAAAGAACCACGGATCAGAGGCTTCAACATTTGTTTTTATCTTATAATCAAAACTCTTAATTTTTTTTTTTCATTAACAGAAATTTATTGTTTTAAATATAAGTTAATATAATGAAGTAAACGGGTAAAATACAACTGCGGTCTAAAAACCAGCTGATGGATTTATTAAAAAATATTTATTAAACAATTATATATATATAGAAAGTATAATAAATAGTGGTGTTTTTTTTTTAGTTTAAATCAAGATTTTCTCATTTAATTATTTGAAGCAAACACCTTCAAAAAAAAATAGTAATAATAACAAAATTATTTCTACAGCCGAGTCTACAGCTACAAAATATTAGTTCTAACAAAAACTTTGGTTGATTTTGAATCAGTTTTTAGGTAAGCGTTTCCGATGGGTTCTTAACTCATTGGTTAAAATTTCTAAATCGTAAATATATTTTTCTTTGCGGTGGGTTTTCGAAAAGCACGAAACTCCTTTCAAACTCTGGGTAAATGTTAAGTTGGGTTTTGGTTGAAAATAATTAATAAATGACCGTTTGGAATAATTTATGTATCTTAATGAAACGTATATACAAATATCCGTAGATTAGATGCATTTTTAAATAGAGTAAAGACCTGTTTTGTTTAACATTTCATAATCTAGAGAAAGCATTTCAATTTTTGAGGTCTCTGATTACCTTCACTGCCCACATTTATTGCATAGCCTTAATTGTTGCTTAATTAAATGTTCCAGTGACATAACAATACCCCACTCATCAGTGGCTATAGTATTCGTATTATATGGTATCTTATGATACTTACACGGAGCGATGTTATCGATTATCACAAGATAATAAAATGGAACGATACTATCGAAGATGTAATGGTAGAAAGTGGAGAATCATAATTGGAGTCAGCTTTGTATAATTTAAAGGAACGCGTTCGATTTCCCTTTTGTCTTCAGCTAGTCAATCAATCACAGCCTCATTTGATTGCCTTGAATCATCTGATAATGATACTTGATCTGAGTTGTTATATCATAGAAACGAACGAATGATTTTCCGATTGTTTCTAAAGATTGTAATAGGCTACAGGCTCCTTACTGAGGAATTGAACGTTTCAGGAAAAAGTAATTAACGCGATTCAACCGGCACAACAAATCTATTTTTGATAATTTTATTTTTTGACTATACCGCTTAAAAGTTTGGTCTCATGGAACCGTTTGAACTCGCCGATAATAGTGATTTGAAGACAATGACAACCACAAAGATCATTTTATCTATAACCTATATCCACTCCACTAAATATGTAATGATATTATAAAAACAATAGCGGAAATAAAGTTTCAAATTGATGATATATAAATCTGTCCTCCGGCCAGCTCTGCTGTACGGTGCCCCGCTATATACTCACTGCACTGACAATACAGCCAAATGTCTCTAACATTTCCAGAATGGGATCATGCGAAAAGTGGTCCGACATACCTCTTTCGAGAGGTTAAAGAACGCTGACCTGCACCCGTTGCTTGGTGTGCCGTCGGTGGATGAGTTCATCCGCCGGAGACCCATTAAGTTTTTTGACTCGTTGCAGCACCTGACAAACCCAGTGTTTAACACTATGACCCCAGCACCCTTCCGGCATTGATAGCAACAGACTGTCGGGGAAAAATTAGGTTAAGAATTAGTATGTAAGTTAGTTT
The DNA here is from genome assembly GCA_930367205.1 of Acanthosoma haemorrhoidale. Lineage (NCBI taxonomy): Eukaryota > Metazoa > Arthropoda > Insecta > Hemiptera > Acanthosomatidae > Acanthosoma > Acanthosoma haemorrhoidale. The sequence goes on from OV884012.1 coordinate 7,643,948, forward strand.
TAAGTTTGATCAAAAAGGTGAGCCCCATCACCATTATTAGGCAGTTCAGTCCAGTCACGTATAATGTGTATCATTATACTTGTTTATTCATTACTTACTATTACTTATCTGAGAATTCTTATGTAAAGTACGGGACAGCTGTGAAGTAAAGAATTAGTTTGACCGTTCAAGACTCTTGCAAAATGTTTTTTTCAGAATCGTATTGCTCATTCCATGCCTTTTAAGTTTATCACTCTTCAGTAAGGCTATTGTGAAAAAAAAATATCCTTATATACATACTACATTTCATCATAGAAAATGTTGTATTTATGCAAAAGAGGTTTTTATCTAACTCACCCTTCCTGAGAAAAGACGGTGTCAAACCCGACAGAGGCTCGCTTTGATCGCTCGCTATTCACGCAGGACTTTCACACACGTCCGAACAGGAAGCATGCGTGCATGGTCACGCAGGGCGATGCAGGGGTCAAAATTAATTTTTAAATGCAAAATAGTTATGTTATAGAGCGCATGCGTGTATGTAGTGGCTGCTCTGTATCGTGTGACGACCTCTGATCACGTAGAAAGAAAGTGAGAACTTTCTCAACCCTCGACATTTCGAATATCACAGCGTGCGTGATTTACAGTAAGACAAAACAAAAACTGAAAACAATCAGCACGTACTATGATTTAACGGTGAAAATCCTCTTGATATTATTAATACAAGCATGGAAGATTACCTGTTAAGTTGACAAGAGATGGTTCAAAGTATGCACAATCCGACAAACTAAACAGATGTGTTTTTAAACTAGATACTTTTTTTTTCAACAGTGCTTTTATAACTTACCTCTTGTATAAAAGTAAGTAGTGTTTATTTTTAAGAAATAAGAATCAGAAATCTGAAGCTGCTGTTCCTAAACAATGCTGTTCTGAAGTTAAGCAGCCACAATTGGCAGATGAGGTTAGAAACATGTTTGATTGTTGACACAATATAACCTTGTCACATTGTTGACTTGTCACGTGACTGATATATACTTGTTAGGTAAATGTAGATTTTTACACCAAGTGTAAATTCACTAAGGTCTTTGTCACAATTCAACCACAAGTTAACCTCACCTTAACCTAAACAACTGCAGTGTCAATTATTTTGAGGAAATCGCGGCTCGTGTGAAGGAAAGACAATTCCGATCTCATGTTATTTTTTCTCCGTATCCGTATTATGGGAATTGAATAACCTCTGGAAAGTTGTGAAATGTTAGGGCCTTTGGCGGATGGGGGGGGGGGAAGATGGCATGTGATCGATTGCTTTCTTTGAAATGTAAGTGAGAGCGCGCATTGACGTAATATATCGGGAATTGTACCAGCGGGATTATTGCTTTAAGCCTTTTAAAAATATATTTAACTTCTGACTAAATTACGATCTTAATAATAATAAAAAAAAATGAGATGAACTTTCGCTGATGAGCTCGTGTGAAATAATTGCAGATATTAAAGAAGAATGGTGTAAGACCATTGAAATGTTCATGAAACAACGAAACGGTGATTATTGGCATAGATGAAATGCTACCATGAACAGTAAACACAGTGTTTAATGTTTAACAGAGAAAAACTTCATTACTAAGAAAATTTCTCGTTAGTCTTGTTTCTTCAGAATCAATCGCTTTCGCTATTATTTTGCAGGGCTAATAGTTATTAAAGAATTCTCTGCCTTTTTTTTTTTATATTCCGATCCGGAAACTTCCTGAAATAAGTTAAAAGTCTGCAACTAGTACAAGAATCAAAACTTGATGAAATGGTAGTCCTGCCTGTGTTAAGAAAACTTTCTGTTTCAAAATTCTCTAAACAAAAGAAAGACAAGATCTTTTTTTTTCTTCCTAGCTCCTTTAAATTCACAGATAATTATATGCAATTATAGATCCTCAGGCGAATCTATTTACAAATTATTTTTGTATTTCCTGTAGCATTGCTACATTATATACAGGTTTTGTTATTTTATAGAAATTATATAATGAATAAACAAGTATGATGACACACATTATACGTGACTGGACTGAACTGACTAATAAAGGTGATGGGGCTCACCTTTTACATCAACCTTAAAACTAACTTACATACTAATTCTTATCCTAATTTTTCGCCAACAGTATGTTGACATCAATGCGGGAAGGGTGGTGGGGTCATAGTGTTAAGCACTGGGTTGGTTAGGTGCTGCAACGAGTCAAAAAACTTGATGTGTCTCCGGCGGATGAACTCACTCACCGACGGCACACCAAGCAACGGGTGCAGGTCGGCGTTCTTTAACCTCTCTCAAGAGGTATCTCTGACCACTTAGTTCGCAGTAAATAGCTCAAGGGATTACAATTCATTCGAGTTTCCTTGGCAATAAGCAATTCGATTACTTGGTGTACTCTTTATTGCCAAATTATAAATCGAGTTTCAGGCTCGCATAGATGCAACCAATTGCCTCTTGAACAAGTCTGTTCACAGATGATTGTTCGTAACCGTAATGACCATTAGCCAGTGTGCGTAACAAAGCCCACACAAGTGACAGCGATGGAAAGTATCGAGGGTAGGCTAGCCCGCATGGGAGCCATGTTGTGACCCCTCGCTTCCACTTAGAAAGGGGCTTGTTAATGCCTCTGTATTTCCATGTCTGTCCATAATTACTTCCGTTTTTTTTTTAATGGATCTGTGCTTTACTCAATGTTTACCTTACAAACAATAAAAAAAAAATTACACGTTGAAACAATTAAATAGTTTTTCTTCAAGATTTCGTATAGCACTTCATCTATGTATGTTTAAATAGTATAAAATCAATAATCCTAAATAAAGGGTGTCCCAGAATTAACGCAAGATTAGATTTACATAGAAAACACAGTTTTTAGTATTTTTTTTATTGAATTATAAAGTAAATATGATAGGGTTATTTATGGAATAACACGTCAGGCAAATGGCCTCCACGACTTTGCTGGCACATACGCACTCTTTTGTCAAAATTTTCCATGACCATTTGGCATAAATGTGGTTGAATTTCGTCGATGCAGCGTGGAATTTCCTCTTTTAATGCACGGGTGGATGTGGGCTTGTTGACATACACCTTTGACTTCAAATAACCCCATAAAAAGAAATCTAAAAGTGTTGAATCACACGGCCAATTCTGATCACCGAAACGAGAGAGTACACGACCTGGAAATGTCTCATGCAGTATTTGAATTGTTTCATGGGCTGTATGGCATGTGGCACCACCTTGTTGAAACCACATATTGGCCACATCAATATCATCCAATTTCGGGACGGTCTAGATAGATAGGCGTGTTCAAAATTAGCCATATTTTGAGTTGTTCGGCACTCCTCAGGGCAAGATGGTACCGCCTAACTCGCTGCATCGAATATTCTTGACTTCGGAGTCGGCCATGAATACCAAGGTAAAATATCTTCTGCATAATCACGAACCTGCTAAATACGACATGGAATTGTCTTTAAACTTTGTTTGCCCCCAATGATGTAGTAAATGAAATGTGCGCACCGTAAGTTCCAAAAACGGGTCTTTTTGGGAACAGGGACCCCACTGATATCTAGCATTGTTCTGGTTGCCACCTTTGACCTTTCCTGTAATGTTTTTATCTGTATTTATGTTTACTTTGACCCGTCTTAGTGAACCTTGCTACCTGATAATATTTCAGTTTAGTTTAGTCATCCTGAAGGGAAACATCATGCCGTTATTTGATTAAGCTGCTGAAGTAGATAAGAAAGAAAACGTGCTTTTGTTTATTCAATCTAAAGGGGTATTGCATAGTGAAAAAATGTGTTCTAATGGCCATCAAATGAAACTTGATCTAGGCGAAAAGGATAGATGGAGATGCAATGTGAGAGGTTGCTAAGAAACCTTTAGGTTGAAAAAAAGAAACATTTTTTGAAAACACTAATTTGCCACTTAATACATTTGTTATTTTCCTACAGTGCTGGACAAAAGAATATACATCTACTAAATTTTGTCAAGAGGAACTAGGATTAGCAACCGATACTATTACAGATTGGAAAAATATGTTTCAAGAAGTTTGCGCAGATCATTTATTAAAAAATTTCAGAAAGATCGGAGGGCCAGGGAAAACAGTTATGATAGACGAATCGAGTTTTTCTCGGCGCAAAAATCGCATTGGTAGAATTTATCCTAATCTTTTACTAAACACTTTCCCCGAACCTTTCATTCACAGATAATAGACTAGAGAAATGATTAAAAACAATCAGGGGTCCTTATTTCCAAAAAGACCCCCAAAAGCGGGCGATGTCGAATCCATTAGATCATAAACAGGTGACACAGTGCAAAGTCACAAATCACCGCAGAAGTTACCTCTCACATAATCTAGACGCGTGCACTCACTTCCCACTCACCCGGGGCAGGGCGAGTCTTGCGTCACCGCACTGACCCACAACCAGAGACAGGTTTCTGAAACCCTTCCGTGTTCTCGGATACCACTCATTACTCTCCGACTGTTCTAGCTTTAATTAAGAGTACGTTATCTCACCCTCTCGAACGGTTATTACTTCAGGCCGAAGCTTTCGCTCGGTCGATAATTTTACATTATCCAGCAGATGTGCCACTTCTTGGACGTGGGAAGGCCATCTTCCGGCCGGAGGTTTCATGGGACATCTGTGAACAACTCCTAGAGAGATTGAAAGGGAATACCAAAAGAAAGGTGTTACCATTTTAGGTCAAATTTTTCTTCATAAACTTTTCTTTAATTTAACTCCTGTTGAAGATAAATCCAGTTCTCCATAAGTTGTATTGTTGGACTGGTCGCTGCACACGAGGATGACATTGAAAGTGCTTGTTAATTTATTATATGCCTCATTAAAAGGATTGATCATTGGTCGACTGGAAGCACACTGACGAAACGAGAGGAATCGAAGAAGCTTTGGGCGGCAAAGTTGACTAGGCAAGTCATTGCGTCAAAAAAAAATGTAATTGCTAGTCCGTTTTTTTTTTTTTAGTATTTTATGACCTAGGCAACATTGGCTGATCTTTGTTGTAGTGGTCCTTCATAATTAAATAACTCGAAGCAAGTCACCCGCTTGCTTATGAAAGGAAACAAACATCAGTGTTATTAATTATTAACAGCTAAATCTTCCAATCAAATACCTCAATGTACATTCTTCGATTATTGAAGACCAAAACTTCTCTAACCAAATCTTCTTAATCATTGGGTCAGCGGACTCGATCTTCGCTCATCAGTGCCCTTGTTGCATGCACACCATTCTGGTGCATGTTACTGTATAGGCAATGCAGTAATGTCCATCATTGAAGGATTCTCAATATTATCGGAAACTTACTCAGCAAAAATGAGATGACTTGATGATTGGAGAGAAACTAAAGATATGCCTCATTAAAAGGATTGATCATTGATCGACTGGAAGCATCCCAACTGAATGACAAATGAGGGGATTCGAGGAAGCTTTGGCGGACAAAGTTGATTTGGCAAGTCAAATCATTATAAAAAAAATGTAATTGCTAGTCCGTTTTTTAAAGTAATTTTTGACCAAGGCAACATTGGCTGTAGTGGTGTATTGTAAAGTGGTAGGAATTCCATGTGACACGATTAGCACATTACAGTGTCAAATTGTTTCTACTCCCCTTGTAAATAGGAGAAGGAAGACACATTATTTAAATGTATGCATTTATGTAAACATAACATATATGCCTGATGTATTTCTGATTTATATTTTAATCGTGGTTTCAGGTTGTCTTGGCTCTTGCCCTCGTTGTGATGGCCAGTGCGTCACCGAAACCTTTTGGAGGCGGCGGGGGAGGTGGCAAGCAGTAAGCAAATTATTATTTATTTGTATTATGCTATGTATTCATTCAACAAACTTCAAAATATTCTTGTGTCATTCATACTTAGGTATACCATTAGGCACAAGGGCATCATTTCCACCACTAATATTATATTACAGAAAATAATGAATGACTAACTGAAAGGAGTCTTATAGTTCAACTATAATAGTTTGTAGTTAAAGTCACCTACGAAAGTAGAAAACATTCTAATTCAATCATGAATTATTCTCTTATATTATTATATTATATGCTTTCATTTTGGCTTATTAGTCTAAACATCCCTGTTTCCTTTGAATGTAGAGTATTCACAAGTCGCATCAAGTTCAATGAAAAAAATGATTATAAACAAATAGAATCTTTAAGCTCCTATTAAAATTGAAGACAAAATCGATTTTCTCAAGAGAGACGGTCGTTGTTTTTTGTAAGATGAAAGTATTTTAAGGAAGAACAAAATGATCTGTGTTTGTAACTTTTTAAATTTTTTTTTAATATTTATACCAGTAGAATTACAAACAAAAAGTGACATTTATTAAAATATTTCTGTATTCAGTTTTGTTATATTTTTTTCTTTGTTTTCTTCTTTCTCTGGGAGTTGAACAACAGTTTGATATGTTAATCCTACGTGCTCCACTTAAACACAACAAAAGCATTGATGGTTTCAAGCTTACGTAAATAATGTATTTGCCTCGTGTAATTGTGGATATAAATTGATATGGGATGTTTTAAAATTCATCATTTCTTTTTCTTTTTCCATTTACTATAATCAGATAGAAGACAACGTAACGTTTGATAACCACTCAAGTAATGATGAGAAATAAACTAGATTTTTATTATTGATAATTTCATGACAATAAAATTTGTGTCCAATGGTTAGCGTTGATTTGCATTCATGTAATAATCAAGCGTTTACTCCAGCAAGTAATTCAACTCAAGGAAATTTCTTCATCGCTACTCTGTAAAGATTAAAATAATTTTTTTTTTTTTAAATAACCACAACAAATGCAATGAAGTGAAAAATTTACCGATGACCTTTTGAAAACTAACTCGATTAATCAGATGAAATTGATGGTTTTTCAGCACCCGCTACATCATCCACGTGCCGTATTACATCCACACGATCCATAAGTACCACAAAGTTCCCGTCTACATCAAGACCCACACGCACACCACTTACGAAGACCATGATGATCATGAACATCACCACGGATGGGATTGGTAAGGAATTGGTCCAAATGATAGTTTCACACCAGATTATAATTTAAAAAGCCTGATCCGCCTGATTTTATTGTTTTTGTTTATTAATTTTTCCAGATGACCGTTACCAAAGCAGAATTGAGACAAAAGTTGCCAATGAGACTGGTGTGAATCACAAACCTCTGTACATATTGCATAAAGGTGCCACTCTTGACTGTTCATCTCTCTGTATTAGTACATACAATATTAGTACAAATTATTGTATAAAGTCATCATAAATCAAAAATCCATTGTTTGTTATTATTGTAGTAATAATTGTTGATCTGAGTCCTTTTCTAATAAAATATAAATCTAAGTCATAATGCATAATTAAATTATTATACCCTATATCTGATTAATGCCATTTCATGTGCACTTTGACTCTAAAAATTTAGAAAAGAAAACCTTCAGAAAGGAGCTGAAGAATTTGCCAAAGCCTACAGAAATTTCATTGCATAGAAACTCAACAAAGATAAACTGCTGATCAATAACATTTTGATAGTTTTTTACAGAACATGAGTTGTGATGTGATGTTTTAGTTGATTTTATTAAACAATTAAAGTTAATATTATAATAAACTTGATAAATATAAAAACAAAAAACTTAACCAACCACAACGTTCTTACCTATACCAAGGATAACCAGTGACTAAAATACAAGTTTTACAAATCATTAGATGATAATAAACAAAAGTTTGCCTTTATTAATAAATTTGCAAACTATAAAGTATCATGAGTGTATGAATTTGTTGGGGTATCAGCTTATGCTGACGAAAGATGAGATTAAGATATCCATCAAATTTATTAATGGACAAGGTTTCAACGATTCTGTATGTCTGCATCAGATTCTGATGACAAGTGTGGCAATAGTTGTTAACATGAGTTTGGTACAGAACTACGGAAATAAGTTCACCCAAAATAGCATACAAAATGATATAAATATGCAACAGATGATATGTTTGAATTTAAAGAATATGAACAAGATAAAAACAAGAATTTGTAGGAACATAAATATAAAAAGTATAAGATACAATAAAAATAAGTGTCAACTGGTTTGCAAATATATAATATATATTAGATGTACAAAATAAATGTAACCATACTGTTTATGAAAACACTAAAAATGGGAAATCAAAATTGTTATGAAAACCACAGTGCATAACAAATTGATGAGAGGTGAATGAAACTATTCAACAAAATGATTGTTAATGTCACAATTATCAATGAACATGAGCACAAGGTAAAGTTATGATAAATAAATAACTGTTAAAAGTAAGGTAGGAGTTAAATAAAATAAAATGCCAATGAAACAAATAATAAACAGAAGGTACATCAGGACCTGACGCAGACATACACAGTACATGGATCCGTGACTATTAACAAATTTGATGAGAGGGGAATGAAACTATTCAACAAAATGATTGTTAATGTCACAATTATCAATGAACATGAGCACAAGGTAAAGTTATGATAAATAAATAACTGTTAAAAGTAAGGTAGGAGTTAAATAAAATAAAATGCCAATGAAACAAATAATAAACAGAAGGTACATCAGGACCTGACGCAGACATACAAAGTACATGGATCCGTGACTATTAACAAATTTGATGAGAGGGGAATGAAACTATTCAACAAAATGATTGTTAATGTCACAGTTATCAATGAACATGAGCACAAGGTAAAGTTATGATAAATAAATAACTTAAAAGTAAGGTAGGAGTTAATAAAATAAAATGCCAATGAAACAAATAATAAACAGAAGGTACATCAGGACCTGACGCAGACATACAAAGTACATGGATCCGTGACTATTAACAAATTTGATGAAAATGTAACGTGTCTTCTTCATCAAACCAAGCCGATATCCCACAAATTCATCCACACATTTATAAATTTATGACACAGTGAACTCCCAGTATAAAATCTATCATGTTTGCTATTCAATTTATATAAATCAACATCTGTTCTGACAATCAATCAGCCAATGAATATATAAATTAAAAATTCAATCTCCAGTTATTAAAGTTCTAATATTATTATTTCCATTATCATTAAGTGAAAAAATGACATACAGATTGTTGAGAGGATATAAAAGGTGTTTATACTCTCAGCCAATAAGAGCAATCACTGTTCGGAAAAAACAAACAAATATATTCCTCATTATGGCAACAAATAAATAAATTATTCATTAACAATAAATTACATAAAATGTCTATATTCAGTTCTTGCGAATTGCTGAGTTCCTTGTTTAAATTAAGATGGCAGTCGATATCGCTCCTACATCTTTGGTGTAGGACTACAATTGATTGAACAGAAGGTTACAAGTGGCTAACCACCAGCTAATTAGTCCTTACTCCTGATATATCTTTGGGCTGTGAGCAGCTATTTTTGAAGATGAAGTGTGATGATCTGCCAACTAGTACATCTGTGAAGAACTAAGTGATGCGACCTATGTCAATCTCTGGGTTGAACTGATTACCCTCACTCGAGTGTCCTGCGCTGATTGACCCCAAACTGTTCAAGTGATCCATGATAGCCAGCAACAAAAATGTGCTGGAACAAGACGATATATAACTAAACATTAATTTACAATTGAATCGTGATGTACAGCTCTATGCTGGTTTCTTTCTTTATGTTGTCTATTCTTCCATAAATCAACAGAAAAAAAAATCATGAATACGGCAATGTTTCCTAAAATCAACCAAGTTGCAATTGCTGATATCAGTAGAATTCCACCTAATACCTGATTTATCTTTGAACAAAATTTATTAATCAAGAGAATCCTTGAGAACTATAGGCTTCCTTCTCAGCTATTCCGTTTACAGACACTCTTCCCAGCTGTTCCATTCACTTGTTTCAAATTAAACTTTTGATAATTTATTTTCCTTCTCTCAAATTACTTCTTAAAATATAAAATTACATTTTCCCTCCTTCCAGTTTAAAATAAAAATATATTTTTTAAATATTTAAGGCTATATTAACTTTTTAACCTGACTGACTCAATACTTAAAAGTAACTGTACTAATAGATTATTTCAATTTGGTTCACATGAAATATAAACATGACGTATTTTTAAACAAACGAAATACATATCTTTTAAAAACAATGCACAATTTTTCAATTGAGCAGGTAATGGCAATTCACCAACTAATTATTCAACTATTTAACAGATTTACTTAATAAAGAAGGCATGTTTCACAGTCCACATATATCACACTAAAATATACAAAGAATTTTACAATCCTGTTATACAAAACATCTAAATTTAAATTCAGACATTATTTTATTTACAAATTCCTATCTGACACTTACAATTTCAACAATTCAGAAACATTCCATAAACAAATGAACCATTCTTTAAAAATATTTACATTTATTCTAAGTAAGATTGAAAAGGAAAAGATTGTTGTTCTCCTTGTACTATCTGAGTTACAATTAAATGTCTATTTTTCAAAATAAATTACAAAAGAAAATTTAAGGAATAATTTTAATGTATTCCATCAACTAAATAATATGTAAAAAGATTATATACAGAGAATGGAGTATGAATACAAATAAGGTTACTAAATTAATTTCAGGAAATGTAAACAAAATTAATTATAATCGAACAAAATTGAAACTTTGAGATAGGAAGGTATCCGATTAAAAACATGCTTTAACCATTTTCTTGCAATTTTAGGTTTTTCTGCCGGTTAACCAACCAATGCTATACTATCTAATTGTTTTAATAAAATATTTATTATTGCAATTAGACCAACTGTCTTGGCCAGTAATGTTGGTTCTTATCTGTCAAGAACATTCCTTAATATTCAACGATATAATGGTGTATCCTTTTCTTGTTTTTTGAATTTGGATGTTTCATCCATGTTAAATTTGGCAGATAACTTTTCCTAGCTGTGTTCAAATTGATTTTTCTAATAATATATGATTGGATAAGTATTTTTGACACACCTCAACCGATATTAAAACTAATTTTTTTTTATAACTAGCACAATTATTTACAGAGACAATGAATACTTCTACAAAAGTGTTTGAGTTAATGCGAACATTTAATAATTCACCGATTGAACTTTTAATAATACTATTATTTGTTTCTATTTGGACATTTTATTCGACACCTTTATCACAATCAAACTTGGCAATTTGCATTTCAGGCAATTTATTTTTTATAAAATTATTTAGTTCAACGTGCAATATTCCAATTCTTTCATTTAATTTTCTGTTTAAATTACTTTGTTCACCAAGTTCAATGTGTTTTTTTCATAAATTGGTTTATTTTTTTCTGTTAAAGTTTCAAAACTATTTTTTAAATCCTTAAATCCTATTAAAAAATGTAACAGTAAACATTTTTAAACCTTTTTTTGCATTAATACTATCCTAAATCATTTGTATGTTAATCAATAATATTATTATATTTATCAAAATTTTCGTCTTTTTTTTTAAAATAATATGTATTTTCTTCAAATTTTCTGTTCGTGTTATTCATTAGTTGTTTGAAATTCTGAGTTTCCCAACCTATCACCCCCATTACTAGACTGAACCATTCTCACAAAGGGACGCTCACGTGGGGTCATAGTGTTATTTTCAACTACTCAATTCTTCCCTTCTTCAACAATCTCATACTCATCAGAAATTCCCGGAATGTCCTTTAAATTCTATTTACTAGGCTCCATTGCTTTTAGTTAACCTATATATAACTAAAATAACGTAGAAATGATTGGTTGTCTTGGTACTAAGCAATCGACCCTCTTCTGTTGGTCTCTATTTCATAATATTCTGTTATATAGCGTTTAAAAAAATATGAAAGGATGCCCATGTTGGATAGTCATTTTATAGCGTTTTATTAATAAAAAAAAATGTAAATTAAACTTTCAAACTGAGAATTTATTACATATCAGGAGGGTCCTTGATAAGCAATCATTTAACATAAAATAAATAAAAATACGACTCTCGACTGCACAAGTAGTGTGTATTGTTGATCCCAACACTGTGACTATAATGCTGCCTCAATGCCCTCCATTAGATTAATATCAATCCGATGAGTAATGCTTTTACTTATACCTATGGCTAAATACGAGGATATTAAGAAATAAGAATAACTGTCATAAGAGGTATGATGATGGTATACAATATACGATATGTTTACTATCTCCAGCTCAACAACTCTCTTCTCAAGCAATTCTAAACAACAGACAACATCTCCTTTCAGGCATCACTAAGCAACTGAACTGCCGGCGTCCCTCTCAGCTGTTCCATTCACTTGTTTGAAATTAAACTTTTAATAATTTATTTTCCTTTTCTCAAATTACTCCTTAAAAAATTACAACACAATATAATTGTTATATATTAGCTATATACAAATAAATAAATAAAACTCTCTAGCTAATTATGTTAATATGAAACATTTTGAAATAGAATAAATTACGCACTAAAACCATATACAGCAGTTAGATCGTATTAAATGAAATGTTATAAAGTATGAACTTTTTATAAATGTCTTTTGATTTCTTATGAATACAAAACTATAATTTAAACAAAAAATATATTATTAAAATATTTACTTTAAATATATTTTATTAACTATTTACTATTAGGTTCTGGGAACAAAATAATTCTGGCAAAAAGATGAATTCAATTTTACAAACATAAAAAATATACTTATATTAATTTTATAATTACTTGTCCATTAATTTGATTCCTTTTCTTTTTCAATGGTCTTCTTTTTACATATATCAGGCTGATTCCAAACTAGAGTGAATATAATGCTCTGTATGTTTTCTCAGAACCACAACAACAACTCCTTATAACTGGTAAAACTAGAGAGTAATTTTATGTGTTCATCTATCATCACAACAAACAGTATCTCTGTGTGTTTTTTATTATCACAACCACAACAATACTAATTTATTATCACTGGCTAAAAACTAGAGAATAATACTGTGTGTTTTTCTCATCACAACTAACAGTAGACTGTCTTTTGTTTTTTCTCTCACTCTCATTTGTTTTCACCTGCCTTCCCGATTCAAGGTTGGATTAAACATTATACAAAAACTCCACAATATCTAATATCACAACAATATATATATTGTAATATACCACGTTTCCTATTTTTCTTCCTTTCCTCGCCATGTCCAGTGATTCTTCACCTACAGTACTTGAAGTGGCCCTCACTACTATGTTAATAGTCAAAATTTTTTATTTTTTAGTATAAATATAATCATGCATATTATTATAATTCTTGGGCAGAGGAGAGCTACTGAAGTCTTCTTAGATTAAGTCAGGAAATGCTCTATTTAACCGATATGCTTGTTTTTTTTTACAAGTACCATGGATACAGTTTTTTCTGTATTGTCGTATAAACAAAATAAAATTAGTATACAGCATATATTTCCCGTTAAACAAAGTACTGGAGTAGTTCAGTGGTTTCCAATTAGTTGAAAAACTAGAATAAAACCCATCATATCAAAAATGAATGCTTCTAATAATAGATTTACTTAATAATATATAATAAAATGTTATGCACTATAAAGTCATAAAAACTGGGTTCAACTCACCGATAATCCATTTTTCTTGTATAATTACGCTATTATTATAACATTGTTTAAAACTATCAATGCAATATCTTGTTGAACCAAAAATTGGTATCCTCGTGATTTGTTTTCATCGTTAAAAAAAAGATTCACCTGAATCGACTTGCTGGTTTAAAAACACAATGTGTTTGTAAGAGACAAAATAATAAACTACAAACTACCAACCAATTAAAGTTGGAAGTCAAATTGAATGAAGAAAATCCAAAAAACTTGTAGTACTACCGTTAATTAAAATCAAGTTACTATTAAATGGCACAACAGAAGTTACAGGAGCAACGTAATAATAAATTCAAAATTGTTGAAAATTAAAAATAAAGACATCAATAATTTAAACTTGAGGGCAATTAGTGGTGACAGGAAGACAGAAGGAATGGTAAGATTAAAAATAAAATGTCTTCATTGTGGATGATAAAGATTTTAATTATGAATTTCTGATTGGGCTAGGCTGTATAAAATAATTATTATTTAATAATTATTAAATCAAGAAAAAAACTTAATGATCACACAAAGTAAAGTTTGTAAAGATAATAAAGATGTCAACATTCTGTTGACAGAAAAAAAAAAGAAAGGAATCGTCCTGATAAACTGTACTAAACAAATAAATTTTAATGAACATTTAAATACAAATAACTTTTAAATCTCAATAAATCATCTAAATGTTAGTCAACAATCAAGAATATAAGGATTAATTGATTAGTATAAATCAGTCTTTGCTAGGGACAAATACGATATTGGAACTGTGAAGGATTAATAAGCTCATATTGATCTAACAGTAGACCAATATCACCAAAAAATTCACACAGCTTTATAATCTAAGATAAAAAGGGGGATAAAGGAACAGATAGCAAAACTATAAACGAACAACTTAATCGAAGAGTCATATAGCCCATTGACTTTAGCATATAAAAGAGAATAAAATAAAAAAATCAAGATTACGCATAGAATTCTGAGATTTAAACAAAATCGTAGTACGACAACCACGACCTGTCCCCCTAATTGAGGATCTAATCATAAAAACAAGGAACTGCACATTTTTTCAACTTTAAATATTCGGCATCCTGATGGTCCCTTTAAGAATACAAGACAAACAAAAAACAGCATTTGTTACTCGAGAAGGCGGAGATAAACTCACAATTTATTTTACTTTGTTGTGTTTTTTTTTATGTTATAGTTTTTGTAATGAAACAACTATTTTTACTTGCCAGACATAAACCAGTATTCAGAGGGCAACTGTTATTCATAGAGGACTTTGTCCTGGAATAAAATTTTCTATACAAACAATGACTTAAATAACTTAGTACATTCTTCATTGTTGGCGGATGGGCTGGTTCTTCATTCCTGGTTTAAAACATGTGGTATCTCTCCTGCATCTCGGCCGAGTAAGTAACTGCACAATCCTCATTGTCTAACACAACTGACCGAATTCAACTACCCAATCAATGACAAACAGCCCTTTGTTTTGTTTTTTTCTTTCTGAACTCTTGTTCATTTATTTATTTAAAAACAATAATATACACAAAAGTACATCAAGGTTACAATGGGATCCTTGTACTGCACCAGAGCTGCATTTTTAAGGAGGTCTTATAAGGTAACAGAAATCGGGTCAAAAAATGTATACAAAATAATTTTAGTTATTTTTAACAAGTGATTTGAGAGGATTATTTTGTTATATTAAATATTATAAAATGATTAAATTAATTTATTATAAAGCAAGTGGATGTAACAGCAGGAAGTATCTCAGCAATTGGAACAGCTGAGAGAAACACTGGCAGCTCACTTGTTTACAGATGCTTTAAAGGAGATGTGAGTCGTTTATAATTGCTGGAGAAGAGAGTTGTTCATAGCGATTTTGTGCAGTTTGTAAATAGTCAAACATAATTGACGTGAAGGTCCTCTTAAATGGTATTTCTTCGTGCTACCTCATATCATCACATACCATCATATCACTTACACCATATTGGTGGAGTCTACAGGAGGCCATTGAGATAGCATTGTATTTGGAGAAAAACGCAACAGTCGGGATCACCAAATTCAATACTTGATAAGCAAACGCTTGAAGGAAAGCATTCAACAGAAAATTTGTGAAGAACTCTAAAACAGTATTTGTATTATTTTTATGTATGTTTGGTTGTCAAAGACCCTCTTGAGATAAGGTTTTAAAAATATATATACCAAGTTTAACATACAATTGAGTAAAAACTTGAATAGTTATTGATTAAGCTTAACAGAATTACAAGTATTCGCTTCTGGGCTGAGAAAAAAAAGGTTCAGTTTATTGGATAATTGACTAAATAAGATTCATATTTAAACTGTAATGTAATGTAAATAATGTAACTATTCTTACTTAGTATTTGGGTAAGAAGTTAAAACTTCCACCCTTTTCTTTTGTATTTCTTTCTTCCTTGAAACTATTTGATTACATTTTCATGTAGGTATTAATAATGCCATGTTTAGAGCTTCGGCTTAGTAAGACATATTCTTGTATTTCCTGCTATCATAAAACATAATGCAGACAGCCTGACAGACATAATTCATTAATTACTTGGTATTGAGAAATTAATATTTTCTCATTAAGTTATCAAATTAAATATTTAAAATTCTTAATTAATAGTATGCAATGTGCTGAGACATTAGTCGCTTACAATTACAAAACATAATTAAGATCATTTTGCCGACACACTTAACTTGAATTTTATCTAATAGTTTTCAATAGCTACTAAATGTGCTGTGTTTAGTTATTAGCCCCAATGGTTTAATTATTATTAGCCGAAGGAAAAAAAATCAAGTTGTCCGGGATTTATAACCCTAAATATTGTTGTTTTTTGTCTTAATAATTGTTTTGAATAACGCAGGTAAATCTGGTGAATTAAAACTTGTACTGACAATAAACAAAATAAATACTTTCCTGTATTACTGTGTAAGGTATCAAATTAAACATGTAAGTCCCTAATTAATATCTAATGTGCAAGTTGCCTACAATTACAAAATATAATTAAATTTTTTTTGGCAGCAATAATACATCTCACTTAATTTGAATTCTATTTTATAAATAGTTACTAGTTGGGATTTTTTGAATTTAATGTAAAACAAAAAACGACATTACTTTCCGGTCCCCCTAATAGTTACTAGGGTGTGCAACCCCACTGGTTTAATTATTAGTAGCCAAAGGAAAAAATCAGGCCCCGGGGTTATAAATATCTTTTTTTTTGCCTACTAATTATAAATATTTATGAATAATACAAATTAATATGGTAAATTAAAGTATTTGATATTTTTTTTCATGGCTTAGTTATTACTACTATAGCTTGTAGTGTAGCTTTATAGCTATTTTACGATGATGATACAGAACCTTGATAACAATAGTTAGCTTGACCACTACACTATATGTCTAATTAACAAATTTTAATGTACAAAATAAACCTGGCTCTGCAATGCAATGCTGCGGTCAGTGTAACTTGCTTATAATAGGAAGGGTGTGGAATTTCTTTCACGATCACTTCCCATAATAGAAGAGAAGTGTCCAACCTTTCAGCTTTAAAATGAGAGAAGATAAGGCTGTAAACAAAGAAACCAACAATAAAAATGATTTTTTCGGTAACAAAACATCCATATATTTATTTTTAAAATGTAGGAAAAAAACAAAACTGAAATACAATTTTAATTGTTTAAATTTTTTTTTTTGAAGGGTGTTATTCACAGTTGTTTCAATGGCTTATTTATTAATAAACAAGTACCTTTATGGAAAGAAACGCTGATCTCGTTAAATAAAACTATAGCTGTCCTTTAAAATAAACTTTCATTACCACTTTGAACCTTTTTTCTTCTTCCTTTGCTGTAGCTTGCTTCCTCGGGGCTTGACTTCATCTGAAACAGGTTCTACTTGTTTTTCTTTAATCGCTTTTGGATTAATTTTAGACATGTCGTACTGGTCACTAGCAGCACTTGCTGCGCCCTGCGATCCTTTTCCGATCTCACCTTTATTCCTGCGATCCTTCTTACGTTTGTAATTGGACCTTTCACGTTTGGGTAGCCACCTTTCGGGGTCAGGTGCAACTGAAGCATCGTAATTCTTCGGGAAACGTTTCCTTTTCTTCTTGTTCTGAGATTTAGTTCCTTTCTTCACAAGAGGTGTTCCGGGAGATTGTTCCATTTTGGCCACTTTCTTAATTGCTTTCAATCCCATCATCCAGCTGGACGATTCTAAATAATCAACGTCGAGATTAGGAGTAAGATCGATTGTATTGGTTATCTGATCGCAGAAAGTGTACGCTTTTGGAGGGTCGACTTTAGCGTATGCGACTGTTAATTTAGAAAGTACTGAAATATCTTTCGGTTTAATCTTCAACAACTCTTCTAAACAAGACGCAGCAAGTTTTGGCTGCCCACTTTTCAGGTGTAAATCTGAAGCATGCTGCCATAATGAAGTTAGGTTTTCAACGTTACTTTTATTCGCTTTGTTCCATTCTACGGCTTCTTGTAACACCTGAGAGGCACCGGCTGTATCACCTAGGGCTACCATTAACGTGACTAAAGCACTTACAATTCCAGGTCTGAACATATCTTTTCCAAGCAGTTTGAGCGTTTCACAAGCTTTATCAAATTTTCCCATACTCAAATAGAGTTGAGCCATTGCAAGGACCATTTTCAACTTTGGACCAGTACTCACTTTTAAGTGAGCTTCAAGTATATCGATAGCAGACGTCAAATTTTTGTATTTCATATGAATTGCAGCTTTTAAGAACACAATAGATTCCAAGTTTTCCGGATGTTCCTTGATAAATTTGTCGCATACACTAAGTGCTTCTTCCCTTGTCTGAGCAGTTATAGCTGTAGCGTGGGTTATATTATTATCAATAATTCTTTTTTGAACAGTCGACAACTTTGAAACGACAGCATCACTCTGTAGCGTTTTCATTCGCTTTTTAAGCTCAAATACATTCTTGTTTTTCTGCGAAGCCAACAAATTATTATTAAGAACTGCGATAATACTCTTGTCTCCGGGCCCTTTGTCAAGAACCGTTTTATAAGTAGTCAATGCCTGATTTTCTTTTCCTTGAAAATGTCTGCAACACGCTATCTGAGCCTTGACACAGTTCATTTCTTCATCGATCTCCTCTTGAGGTGTATCCTCATCCAGAGCTTTAAAACAGGCTTTCTCCGCACTTAAAAGATGTTTTTCAGCATCGACAAAATTTTGCTTGAACATTAAGGAACAGGCCGTATTGAAAATAACTTCGTAGGATTCTTCGACGAGGTTGTTCTCATCGACTATCGAGTAGATGTCAATGCTTTGCCCAGAGTTGATAAGATTAGCCACAGTTGCAGTTAAATTAGTTTTGCGTTCATCGTCATATTCATCGGCTGTGCTCTTGATAATAGACTTATATAAATCGTAGCACTCGTTGTATTTCTCCAATCGATAAGCGATCTGAGCTTTCAGCTCTAAAAACTGTAATTTATTTATATCCGGCGAAGAATCTATAACTTTGAGAGCTTCGTCTATTTTATTTAAGCGGTACAGAGAATAAGCCTTTTCATATACGGTTTCTTTAGCCAAATCAGAATGTTTGGCACATGCTGTTAGTACATCTTCAAACTTATCTAAGTTAATTAACGCTACTATCTTACATTGAAATGCTTTCAATTCACCGCCATAGGTGTGAAGGACTTTGTTTGCTGTTTTCACTATTTTGTCATACTCGTTTTTAGCAATGTGTCTGTTAATGGCACTGTAGTACGCGTTCAAAGTATTAGTTTGAGCCATAATTATACAAAACCAGTGCAATATTGCAACCTAGTCAAGAGTATCGAAAAATGTCTTATAAGTAGATTATCTTTTTAACTCTTAAACATCACTAATATTCTCAATCACAGGGATCTAGCAAAAAATATGAGTAAAATTGACACACATTGAGTTGTAACCCACAGAAAGCTGCCAACGTCAACAACTATCAGGGAGGTTATACACCGTTGCTCCAACAGTCTAATAAAAATGTTTTTATTTCTTATTACTATTTTAATTGTTTTTTCATCATTTTTTATGTTCAAGTTATTCTTTGATTGTAAAATTTTAAAATCAATAACAACCAATGAAACCTATCAAACAATCAAAGCAGTAGATATTGAGCAAATAAAGATGTAGTGCTCTTTTTAAATTTGTAATTTTAGACGCCATATGAAAAAAAAATTGTTACTTCTAGTTCTACATTAAAAATAAAACAATTAATAACAACAAAAAGTTAATTAAATGAATTATTAATGCTAGTTTGCTCTTTCTCTCCCCCCCCCTTCCAATTCACTAATGCGTGGCTACAAACGCAATTTTGTTTGATTGCATACATTGTTCTTAATATTTTTTCTTTTTATTGAAATGATTACATGCAATCAATATAGTATCATTTTTAAACAGTGTTTATTCTGTGAATAAAGCATAATTTATTCTGGATTACAGGAAGGAAATACATCAATGTATTTTTTAAAAAATATTACCTGATTTCATACACTACGATAATGGGAAAGTGTTTGAAAACTTCAAACCATTCTGATGTGAAGTATAATACTTTATCATCTATGTAGCGTTGGGTTGCTTTACCCAGTCAGAATAAGGAATCAATCTTTAATTGAAAATTGTCCAGCGATTGTCAATAAAAAAGGCGTTATTCTGCAAGACGATAATGCAAGACCCCACTGCGCCTATTTTTTCCACAAGAACCCTGGAAAAAATTAATGAATTGGGGTGGAAGGTATTGCCTCAACCACCATACTCACCCGATATTGGATTTCCATTTATTCCGATCGCTACATTTTCTAAGAGGCAAAAAATTTCAAAATTTGGCTGATGTCCAAAATGCCATCTCAAGATATTTTGCTCTGAAACCAATTGATTTGTAACGATTCGGCATCGAAAATTTGTAAACTAGATGGCAAAAGGTTACTGATAACGATCAAAAACAAAAAATTGTTAAAAAATTATCTGTTTGAATTTAATGTAAAAAAAACGACATTACTTTCTGGTCCCCCTAATATTTACTAATTGGGATGTGCAACCCCACTGGTTTAATTATTATTAGCCGAAGGGAAAAAAGTCCCGGGTTTATATCCCTAAATATATTTTTTCTTTGCCTACTAATTATAAATAGTTATGAATAATACAAATTAATATGGTAAATTAAAATATTTGATTTTTTTTTATTGCCTTAATTATAATTGACTACTATAGCTTGTAGTGTAGCTTTACAGCTATTTTATGATGATACAGAACCTTGATAACAATAGTTAGCTTGACCACTACACTATATGTCTAATTAACAAATTTTAAATTTCAATGTACAAAATAAACCTGGCTCCACAATGCAGTACAGTGAAACTTTTTTATAATAGGAAGGGTGTGGAATTTATTTCACTTCCGATAATAGAAGAGTATCCACCATTTTAGTTTTAAAATGGGAGAAGACAAGGCTGTACACAAAGAAACCAACAATTTTTTTTTTCGGTAACAAAACATCCATATATTTATTTTTAAAATGTAGGAAAAAAACAAAACTGAAATACAATTTTAATTGTTTCCAATTCACTAATGCACAAACGCAATTTTGTTTGATTGCATACATTGTTCTCAACATTATTTTTTTTCTTTTTATCGAAATGATTACATGCAATCAATATAATTTTGAAACAGTGTTAGTCCTTAATGAATAAAGCTTAATTTATTCTGGATTACAGGAAGGAAATACCTCAATGCATATTTTTTAAATATTACCTGATTTCATACACTACAATAATGGGAAAACTGTTTGAAAACTTCAAACCATTGAGATGTGAAGTATAATACTTTATCATCTATGTAGCATTGGGTTGCTTTACTCACTCCTAGTCGGAACTATGTGTATTAAGGTCACCATTATGTAACCATGTAACCAATTATATAACCATTAACATTTATTTCAAGCTTTATATTACAGTTTATTACAATTCTTTGGGCTCCATAGACAGTAAATAAATTTTGATTAGAAGGGTAATTCAAAGCAAGAGACTTCAGTGTTTTTTTTAAACCTCATTTTTGTTTGAGAAGATTTCAGGAATATTTTATTATTATTAAATTTTAAAATTGTAATTTCTTTTTTTTTCTTCATCTTTTGATTGTTTCGGCTAGAGAAAATTAGGAAAAGCGTATGTAAATATTGCATACACTAACATATATTTAAGATTAAAAAACAAAAGAAAGTGTAGGTTATGAAGTGTGTTTTGTTTTTTCTCTTAAACAGCAGTTTTCATTTATACAGATAGTTTACATCAACAGAAGATAGTTTGAAGTACTATAAAGCTCGAGGAAGTGAAGAAGTGGGACTTTGCGTATTAGAGGACCAGGAACTTGGCTTAGTCAGTGTTGAAGATAGCAGAATACGGGCCTGTTCCCCTGCGAACAAGAAGTCGCTGTTTACTACAAGTTTGGACTTCTCGGCCTATCTCGTCTACAGATCTCTCCGTGGGCATCGCCGCCCTGCAGTTGTCTGTACGCACTCTTCTTTGAAACGTCGTACCGTGACTATAAACTTTTTTCATTATTTATATTTACTAACAATCAGGCTTGGTTAAATTAACTGTTAAATTGCTGATCAATTATTTTTTTGCTTTGAATAAAATGAATGGTTATTTATATATTATTTTTGGTACTTTGTTTAATATTTATGACTTACTGTTGACAATTTTGTAACGCTAACCGACTCAATCCAACATCCAGCTTTTCACGACATAACCGGCGCAATTTTCTGGCCTTTGGGGAATTCTTGATTCTTAAGAGTCCTAGCGCGTACAACAATGTTAATGTTACACTTCCCTTCTAATCTACATATTATAATAGCTGAATGTGCTAACATATATAACATAGTAGATAGATATATAACATAGAGATAACATAGTAATAAATTGGAGACCACCTGAGGGGTAAAGACTGACTGGAAGTGACACTTCAATATAAAGCTCGATAGCTCTTTTAAACTCACAAGAGTGTTTTTTTTTTTACAAAATAACAAGAGGGGTGTTCCAAGGAGCCATACAACAATAAAAGTCAGAAATATTGCAACATTGAAAGTAGAACAAAATTGCAAAATTGAAAGTGGGAATTGTGGAAACTGGGACACTAAATTGGAGAGTTTGGTGTTGAGGGGATAAAATGTAGAAAGTGTTCGTTGGTAGTGCAGCATTAGATCCCTTCTTAATTATACTTCGTTACATCATCCGTTTTTTATATTTAGATATAATTTTACGTTAATTTTGTTGGATAGTAATCGGATTTATTTGAATATAATTATTTTTTTTATGTATTAAATACTTGTTTTGATTTAGTAATTTTCTTTTCTTTTTTTGGAACTAATTCATTTTTTTTTAACCACGAGAATTAATTAATTTATTTGTACCTTATCGTTACTCATTGCAAAATTGATTCCAGAATAAAGTTAATATCCTGTTCAAATAAATCAAACTAAACATAAAATATGACTTAATTTTTACAGAGCTCAGATTTCTATTATGAATTCTTTCAAATTTATTCAAAGTAATTCTTTCAATTATTCATTTTTTAGATATATTAACATTTCTTTACTTACTTAATTTCACCATAAGCAAGAATATACACTTAGTCGAGTAAACAACAAGCTTATTATTAATCTTTTTTAGGATTTTGAATAAGATACAACTGATACATTGAATTAAATATATTTATTTAACGTCATAATAATATACAAATAAATATGTTCAATACATTAGAAAAAAATACAACAATATTTTAACAATGTATAAAATAAACAACAAACATAATATAAATAATACGTACATATAACTTTGGCTTTACATCACAAGGCATTAGCGTACTACACCTAGAAGATTTGTGCTAACTCCACAGAAAGTGGTACTGAGAAACAAGTACCAAGGAGTTATAATTTATTTAGCTAGATTTTTCTTTCACGCTCACTTTTTCCGTTGCCTTTGAGCTTAAATCCTCAGATTTTTTGGGGGCGTGAAGGACGCTGTATGAAACTTGGGAGAAATCTTTCTTGATACCATGGCTGTCGTCATCTCCGTGTGTGTGACCGTGAGAAACATGTCCTCCATGTCCATCAGCATGTCCTACGCCACCACCGTGGGAGTGACCGTGTCCTACGCCACCACCGTGGGAGTGACCGTGTCCTACACCACCTCCGTGGGAATGCCCATGTCCAACACTACCACCATGAGCATGACCATGTCCAACACTACCACCATGAGCGTGACCGTGTCCAACACTTCCACCATGAGCGTGACCGTGTCCTACGCCACCTCCATGGGAATGCCCATGTCCAACACTTCCACCATGAGCGTGTCCGTGCCCAACACTTCCACCATGAGCGTGTCCGTGCCCAACACTTCCACCATGAGCGTGTCCGTGTCCAACACTTCCACCGTGAGAATGACCATGTCCTACGCTTCCACCATGAGCGTGTCCATGTCCAACACTTCCACCGTGAGAGTGACCATGACCTACGCTTCCACCATGAGCGTGCCCGTGTCCAACACTTCCACCGTGAGAATGACCATGTCCTACGCTTCCACCATGAGCGTGTCCGTGTCCAACACTTCCACCGTGAGAATGACCATGTCCTACGCTTCCACCATGAGCGTGTCCGTGTCCAACACTTCCACCGTGAGAATGACCATGTCCTACGCTTCCACCATGAGAGTGTCCATGCCCAACGCTTCCACCATGAGAGTGACCATGTCCAACACTACCACCATGAGAGTGACCATGTCCAACACTACCACCATGAGCGTGACCGTGTCCTACGCTTCCACCATGAGAGTGACCATGTCCTACTGAACCACCGTGGGAATGACCGTGTCCAACGTTTCCTCCATGAGAGTGACCATGGCCTACAGATCCACCATGAGAATGACCGTGTCCTACGCTTCCACCGTGAGCATGTCCGTGTCCTACGCTTCCACCATGAGAGTGACCATGTCCAACAGATCCACCATGTGAATGACCGTGTCCTACGCTTCCACCATGAGAGTGACCATGTCCAACAGATCCACCATGTGAATGACCGTGTCCTACGCTTCCACCATGAGCGTGTCCGTGTCCTACGCTTCCACCATGAGCGTGTCCATGTCCAACGCTTCCACCATGAGAATGTCCGTGTCCAACGCTTCCACCGTGGGAGTGGCCATGACCAATGCTACCTCCATGAGAGTGGCCATGTCCAACTGAACCACCATGTGAATGACCATGTCCTACTGAACCACCGTGAGAATGTCCATGTCCAACAGATCCGCCATGTGCATGTCCGTGTCCTACACTTCCGCCATGAGAGTGACCATGTCCTACTGAACCACCATGGGAATGGCCATGACCAACGTTTCCTCCATGAGCGTGACCGTGGCCAACGCTTCCACCATGAGCGTGTCCATGCCCAATGCTACCACCATGTGAATGACCATGTCCTACGCTGCCACCATGGGAGTGACCATGTCCAACAGAACCACCGTGGGAATGACCGTGGCCAACAGAACCACCATGAGCATGCCCGTGCCCGATAGAGCCACCATGTGAGTGTCCATGCCCAACGCTACCTCCGTGGGAGTGTCCATGACCAATAGAGCCACCATGTTGGTGTCCGTGTCCAACACTTCCACCATGTTGGTGTCCGTGGCCGACGCTTCCACCATGTTGGTGTCCGTGTCCAACGCTTCCACCGTGGGAGTGGCCGTGACCAATGCTGCCTCCATGAGAGTGTCCATGCCCAACGCTGCCTCCGTGGTGATGACCATGGCCAACATGTCCACCGTGCTTGTGTCCATGTCCTACGTGTCCACCGTGTTTATGATGATGTCCAAGATCACCGTGATGTTTATGATGATGACCCAGGTCACCATGGTGTTTATGATGATGGCCAAGGTCTCCATGGTGTTTGTGTCCGTGACCGATGTCACCGTGATGTTTATGTCCGTGGTGTAGGTTGCCATCATGTTTGTGAAGATGATCAACCTTTCCTGAATGGTAATGTACATGTGTGATGGAGTCGTCTACGGATGAGTCAACAATGAACTTGATACCATCCGGTTTCTTTTGACTGAAATTCAAACATATTATTTAAATATCTTACTTCACTATTGACTATAATGCAACAAATATTTGTGTAGTTACTAAGAACTAATGTTAAAATTTACAGAAATATTAAAG
This sequence comes from Acanthosoma haemorrhoidale, assembly GCA_930367205.1. Lineage (NCBI taxonomy): Eukaryota > Metazoa > Arthropoda > Insecta > Hemiptera > Acanthosomatidae > Acanthosoma > Acanthosoma haemorrhoidale. The sequence goes on from OV884012.1 coordinate 7,669,793, forward strand.
AACTGAACGATTGGAACACATTAGAATAGTTATAAGTTGACTACAACTACAGCCGATTTAGATGTAAAGAAGCAGAATCAACGTTAGCTATCTAGTATTTTGATTGAGTACAGTGAGTTAAAATTTGCAAGAGATGAATTGAAATTCAATAGTTCTTAGTAAAAATGAATTTAAGTGAAAAATTCAACAAACTAAAAAGGTTTTTAAATAATTGAATGAATTGGCAGTAAGAGTCTGCAATGTATTACCTGGGTTCTGCCTTGAGGTCATTTGCGGTGGCCGGTTTTGGAGCTTTGGTTTCTTCAGCTGCATGAATTGCAACGGCGATGAAGAGGACAGCTGCGAGAGCTACTCTGGTGCTTGGTAAAAAACCCTGTAGAACATAACAAGGAAAACACAAAAAAAATATTAGCCAAATGAAGAACTAGAATTCAATCTATCTATACTAAGGAAGCACATAGTGCTTATGTGTGAACATTCGTCAAGTTTACTTCACAGTCCGAGTCGTTTTGACATATCTGATACTTTTTCTTCCTGCACTGCCACTACAACAGGACAATATGGCTCGGAATGGATTTTCTGCTTCTGTTCCGGAGTTACGTGTCCGTGTTTGATCCAAGTTAAGACGGAACGTTAAAGCCTGACAAGGTGCAGGGAGGGCTGTATGTAACTCACCTCTCCGACTGCGCCACTCTTACGAAAAGTTTTTCTCGGTCTGACGAAATCCCATTTTCGAAAGTGGTTGGCCATTTTGTTCAGCCGATCTGTTGTGGATTCAGATGGATTCGCCTAAGCCATGACGGAATTGCAGCGTTTTGTGTTTAGTTTAATCTAAATAACACCGTAATACCTTCAATCCTTCAGTAAAACTATTTAAGACCTCGGGGAAGGAAAGATGTTTGTGAAAAACATACTGCCTTAACCCAATAAGGGTCAGGTGTCCGACTCACAGATGGCCTGTGATAAGAAGGGATCTCCAGACCCACATTTTTTTTAGATTAGGTGAAAGAACCTTAACCGCTATGTAAATGAAAAAAAAAACCGTTCATAGCCGTTTCAAAACCTAGAATGATATACCATCACTCCATTTGGATGGGACCGGGGATTAAACCACCTGTTAACTCGGGCATCAACCCTGTACTTTTCCGCCTCCAGCTGGCCCATTGGCGACTGGGAAGCGTTTGCCCCAGAAACGGTTTTTACGGTTGAAGTATTACTGCTGGTCTGGGTAGTTATACTCCCTTCACTGCACCCTCGACTGTCGTGGCAGAGCTGAGAGCCATTGAGTAAGGGACTTTTCTTCGCGAACGGAGCTAGAGCGTTATGAATGATATTCAGAACAAACGATTCTAATTTAACGTTACGAGATACTGTTAGAAATCGAAATGTCACGGAATAATATGTAAAAATCCAGAATGCCCGCAGAATTTTCTGGAGCTCTTACGATGGTAAGTTCCATAATAATACACCGTGTCGTTTTTTTTTCTATTCTTTTTCTCCGCTTCGTGGTGTATTAGGCAATTCAGTTCGGTCTCCCAACAGCCGCACGAAAAAAAATACGATATTTGTTTTATTAGTATCTGTAGACCAATCAACTGAAATAAATTCGCTGATCAATGCGTCGTTCAGAAACTTTACATTTACATAAAAGTTTGAAAACAAGTACCCTAAAATATTTTACTGGACAAAAGAAGTTAAGAAGTGAGCCACGCCTAGAAAGTCCATAAATTAAGTTAGGCAGTTAGCGAAGTGTTATAATCTAACTGGTGTTTTGATAGACAAATATTATAGCAATATAAAATCAAAAGGCTTACTTAAACAAAAAAAATTAACTGTGACCATAAAACCATAAGCCAGCCAACATTCATTAGACATTTTTTCTGGACCAAATCAGATGTGCAGTGCTACTATGGTCAAACATACTAGCACGTTTATAAAAATCTTTGAATCTAGAAGATAACAATTATTCAGATGAAGGAACGAGGCGGCTCAAGGCAGTAAAATCTAAAAAGGGTGACATATTTGTGCGGTCCATTGTTGGGTTCGTGTCCCGACAGGATGCCTTTCCCCTTTACGGGCACTATCGCCTGGTGTACAGCAAGGACAACGGTATGGTGCACTGTTGTATCACGTACAGGGTATATTGTGTAGTCCCGACACTTCCCGTCTGTTGCATTGACTGGCGAATTTTCACTTCGGATATAACTTACAAGTTGAGGCATTTATATACTCGTATGTAGAGAATGTAGTTATCAGAAAAAAAAAAATGAACACCATTTTTAAACTATTATAAAATATTAATCGGAGTTTTTAATTCGGGAAGCTACCAGTGAAAGAAATGACTAAGCTGCTTTGGGAATTTCTGGCGAACTTTGTTTTCTTTTACGATATAAAACGCGAGGCTTGAAATTTGTTTGATAAAATTATCAAGAATCATTTACGGTTCTTCTAACTATTCAAAGTAATGAAAACTAAGATTATAAAAAGATAAACTCAATACGAATAATCACAAAATTGAATATTGATGAATTAACTATCTTTTAAGCGGAAGTTGAATATTGTGGTTTCCATTAGAAAAATTAAAATGTTGTTACCATTTGTGGAGTCCCGACACACGTGATAGTATTAATCCTGAGGATGATACAGCCCAAAGATCGAGGAGGCACACTGCACTGATTGATATATGTTTCTGTTGTTGTATGTCTTGTCGTGTTGTTTGTTTGTAGTTGTACTGTTGTTGTTATAGTTGCTATTGCTGCTGCTCACTTACCCTCATGTTTCTTCGGAGGAATGCTTCGAACTGATGCCTTCCCCAGCCGAGGTTTGCTATATATAAGGACGTTGCCACATCAAAAAATCAATCACTTAGACACGGTTGTCTATGTGTTAATTGTCGCAGGGGGGGTGGTGGGGGCGGTTGGCGCCCCCCAATCCGGCGGTGGGCCACCCCTCCCCACTCCCACCCTCCGGAACCCCTCCTGGTCGAGGCAAGTTATGGTACGTGTTATGCAGTCGGAATGCAACACCGGCATCTTTGGACAGAGGGGTGGTAAAGCTGGACATTTTCCCTGTTCTTTCTATTTCTTCTCAGGGACTGTTGCATGGTAAAATATTTATTAATAATTATAATTAATTATAAATAATCACATATTGATTGTTTTTATGAATCTTGCATATTTTAAATTTGATTATTTCTAGAAAATCCAAGGAGCAGTGGCCTTGCCATATTTTTAATTATACTAATAATTGGTTTTATTTTTCTATTATTACTATGTATAACATAAGTTTTTTTGTATTTTTTCTGGGCCTTCGTCGCAAATATTTACACAACCATCGGCTGAAAGTAATTGAAATATTCAATGTTCCATTTACTAAAAAAGGTTTAATTGAAATTCAAGACGGGCGCCTCAAGTCACCAGAAATTCAATTAAAAAAAAATAAAGCAAAAATTATGATTGACGACATGATGATGAAATGCGCTGATAGCAATCATTTTATTTTGCTATGAATTTTAGGGAAGTTTGAAATGTTATTTATTTATCTTTTAACTATTAATTTATTATCTTAGTTTTTAAAATAAAATTTACTTTAAAGATTTTAAAAGCCAGTTAGGGGTGGGATTGCTTTCTTTCAAAACACCCCTTAATAATTGAATATCATCATTCATTCATCATCACCAATCAATCATTCAAGCATGTATGATCAATATTTCTCTCAAAAACTAGGCTTCATGACTCTCGTAATTTATTTTCCATGCATGGCGATTGAATTAACGTAACGATTGAACTAATGCTTTTTTTTTTAATTTCTGCAATCGTAACTGAATTTTACAGCCACAGCGCTAAGGTCATTTTGTGACATTTTTGCACAGTATGACAGGAGAGGCTGGTGTGTCGGATTCTAGCGAGGACAAACTCATCTCCCAGGGAGAGGAATTTTAGGATTTTAGTCGGTTCGGGTGACGGTCGGGGCGATTCCAAGCGAACATGTCTATGGAACATGCGTGAGTGAAAAATTAGTCCGTTTCAGGCTTCATACATCCTGCATTCACATCACTGTGGTTAAACGTTGAAAGAAATCTTACACTTTTATGGAAAATGATTTGTTGAATTTATAAAGGTGTTTAATTTAATTTAATATTGATTTTTCGCTAGGTTACCAGGCAGACAGGGGTTCGGAACGTGGTAAAAAATAATTTGACGAGCATATTCTGCTAATTTAGCTGAGCAAGAGAGGAATAGAAGTTTTCTTCTAACCACAATAATGAATGGTGGGTTCCTAAATCCATGCTAGTTCAACTGGGTAATGTTTAAGGACATAAAACAAGGCATGATGATTTTTGTTAACTACAGGATTCCTTTATTAACTTCATAAGCAACAAACGTCAATAGCATTATCCATAAAAAAAAAACTTAGCGATCCATTGGAATAAGTCATTTCACTACCCTTGGGCTGGAATGGAACCGAATGAAAAATAGACGTTAATCGCTCGTTAAACTTTATCGTCTGGCTCGAATAAATTCGGAAGATATTGACTGCTAATTATTTGATGTCAAATCTATGGCTCATTGGGTGCTTGTCCATGGTCGGTGACTGCTTGTTTAGAGCAGTTAGTTAGGAATCACTAGGGGGAAAAAAACCTGATCTAAATTAAGGATTTAATTTAAAAAGGTATGACAATGTGTCTGTCCACGTATACAATTTGTGACAACTTAAGTATATAAATGTCCAACATACACGCCACCGATGGGGGGTCAGTAATCCACAAATAATGCATTAGCAATCGACATGTCTCGTGTACAGGAATTGTGTATAATAACTTGAGATAATTATGTTATATACTAAGCATAATCGTGCATAGTATTTATAATGTAATTGATTGTCTTTTGCTAATGTGATTCCAGCAGGGCTTAGTTAAGTTAACGTTAAAGCTTTGAACTTCATCCAGGTCTAAGTCCCTCAGAATTCCAGGTTCAAATTTACTGAGAACATTTTCTATCTCAATTTCGTTATTTTCACCGTTTCGTAAAGTTGATATAAATCTGTGATGTTTGAAGGATAATATTTACTAATTCTATATCATAAAGTTTTGGTTGACATCTTATTTGGGACTTCCATTCCTTTGTTAATTTCAGAAGAAAAGTTATATTACATTGAAATGATCCCTGAAGATATGGCAAAAAGCAATATTGTTCCTGGGCACGTTTTAAAGACAAGCGGGTAACAACAATATAATTATCAATTCTTTTAGGCACAGCCTTGAATTTTCAACTTCTAAAAGAGCGTCTTCCACAATAATCCTCTCTAAGGAGTATAATGAGAAAATCTTGGAGTAGAGGCAAAAAGATGCACCAAGTACTCAACTTTGAAATACTTCATTTGAAGCAGTACTTTGACAGGAAACCTCGAAAGCATTTGCGGCAGTTTCGAAAAGTCTGTACTTAGAAATGAAGTACGCCAGTGCCCGATAGGTATAGTGCGTGTCTATTAAGAAGTTCTTTGCGGTTCATAGTATTCATTCTCCTGAAAATTTTCTGACGGAAGCGGATCAGGAAATATTATCTTTAAGAAGTATTTATATGTTTTTTGTACTTCACCGTCATATTGCGATGCTTAACAGATAAACGGTGGGAGGTAAATATTAAATAGTCTTTCAGTTGTCTTATAGCGAGGCTGTTGAGGAAACAGGTGGAGATACCGAGAAATGTCTGAAGAACTGTTGCACCATTTTCGTGATATTTTTTCTTAAATGTTTGATACTTTGAGTTCAAGAAAATATCAAATGATCTATCTTAACTGCTAAAAGAGGTTTTAATTATTAATTCTTTGGATGTTAAAATGAGAATCATTGATTTGTCTTCTACATTACTAATAATATATATTCCGGTGACGCGGCTTAAGGAGGAGTGCTCCCAAGACTCCGCTTCCTCTTTCGCATGCGAGGGTGGTGACAACCATGTGGAATTGGGAGGTCTCTGGGCTGTTTGTAAATACTGCATGAATGAGCGAGTGAATGAAAAATGTAAATATGGTATAAATGAGATCATTTATCACAATTACTTATTGCCCAATGAGGCAGATTGTAATTTTAGCACAACACGCTTAAAAGAAGTTTTAATATTTCAATAATATATGACCCAAACTTTTTTTTTTCTCGATCAATGGTTATATATTACTTAATAGTTATAAATTTCTGAAATTTTCTTCAGAAAATTCTACAGAAAGTTCAGTTATATTTTTTTTTTTCTCGATTCATCACGAATTCGTTTGTGAGTTTTAAAAATCGTCTGCTTCCTACAAAGTAGTCAGGGACAATAAACATGGTGGAGTTGAACATTCCATGGTTGGAAAGAACAAGTATTTTATTGGCGAAGTTGTTGAACTAGGATGAAGCTTTATGAGGAAAATTATTTTCCATCTTGAATTAGTCAAAACTTTAGATTTTTTCTAAAAGGAAAAAAAATGTTCCAAAAAATCTATCGTTTGAAACGCTTATTTCATATGACTAACTGAATGTGCTTCGTTAATGTGATATGTACCATTAGATAAAGGAATCATGTTACTCAGTAACATACTATGTAGGAGTCGTCAATCGTTACATGTTCGCTAAAAATCACCGCACTCACAAATAGTGCAATGTATCTCCTATTTAAATTAGACGAGTTAAAATGTCAGGTTTGTAGGAGAAGCAATTTATATTAGGCCTTAGAAATTTTGATCAAAGAGTGTATGAATAAATAGGAAATATCTTTCCGACTGATGAAATTAACTATGAACGATTTTCGAGGGTACGACGAATCAGAAAATTTTCGCATGCGATGGAGGTGAGCACCGTGTGGATTTGGGAGGTCTCTGGGCTGTTAGTAAATACTGTATGAATGAAAATTGTAAATATGGTATGAATGAGAACATTTATCACAATTACTTATTGATCAATAAGGAAGGTTATAATTTTATCACAATAAAGAAGTTTCTAAGGAAAATACCGTCGCGACAGGCGAAATGTGTTCTAATGCAGACGTTAAAAACAAACGTAATTTATATTCCCAGTGAATATTTAAAACTTGATTGTTAAGTCAATTCATAAGTTTTACTTATAAAAATCAGTGGATATTACGACAAAATATTTATTATATGATTAAAGTGGACAGTGAATTACAGTCAGTGTTGATAAGCGGTTACACTTCCATCCCCTGTCTGCTCTGACAGGCCACTGTGTTGGGGTCAAGCTCCGCTAAGCGCAGACAAGACTTCACCCCCTCCACCCCAAGTCCTCGACTTCTTCTTGGTAACTTCGGCTTAGACTTGGAGTGGGGGCTTTATGTATATAGCGAAAACAATTCTCCCTCGAGCAGTCAGTGCTTGTCATAGATCACAGCACTGGATAAGCACCTGGCAAAGAAAACGTAGAATGTACATTTAGGGAAACATCGTCAATATATAATCTTTGACCAAATTACTATTGACTTTGTTGTCAATGTTGTATTGTCGTTGTTTTATTAAACAATTAGTATTCTCCAGGGGGGGATTTTTCAGTTTTTCTTTGTCTATCGAATTAAATAAATCTGTCGTGTGTTTTTATTTGATTGATTTACGAGGGTAACCAAAATATAGTAATGATATAGAAATTTCTAGCATTCAGCTTTAGGATAGTCAAGAACCCACGGTTTAATCCTAGGAGCCTTTTTCCTTCCGATAAGTACAGCGCATTCTCATCACAAAGCCTGGGCATCGTCATGGCTGTAATTAACTTAAAAAATTGTCAAATATACAACACAAGCAACAACCCCTAAGCGACTCAATTTTTTTTTTTTCATATCCCCTTGTTATAAAAATATTAAAGATTCTACATAAACGAATCTATTCACAGTAGGTTATTATATGTCCTGTAGCTTGGCTACATTTTATACGATTTCTAACTATTTCGAATTGCGATTTTCGATTGTAAGAAAAGTATAATGATGTACATTATACATCCCCATGTAAGGCTAAGCTACAGGACATATAATGACCTATTGTGAATAGATTCGTTTATATAGTATCTATTTACAATTTATTCATTATATTTCCTACTTGGCTACATTTTATACAATTTCTCATTTCTACACATTGTGAATGGGCACCACCCGTAACTGCATTCAAATATTGAAAAAAATAAATAATACATCTATTTTTATGATAACAAGAGTTTTTGGCGAATTTCCAATTCATTAGTGAATTTTTAAAGCAGAATAGATGAAAGAATTTTCGGTATTCTTCTTGATTTAAAACGGTAAAAAATGGATTTCTATAAATTATCATAGCATTCTTCACGTTGTGTATGTGTTTTTTTTTTTAATTTATTTCCACAGTTCATAGAGGGTACACGATTTTGACAATACAAATCTCTACAAAAATTACAAAATGAAACTAATTAGGGAAGATTTGGGCCGTGGAGTAACCGATTTCAATGAAACTTTTTTTGGAAACACTACACCGAAAAATATTTGACATATTTCTTTGTTTTTTGACATTGTTCCTTGGGATCCGAGAAAAAAAAATGTTTTGAGTTAAAAAAAACAACAACTCAATTTCTGAAAATCGTTTTCTGCCTTTGTTCAGAGCGTCCAATCAAACATTGTTTTTATAAGGTATAATACTACAAGGCCTGTTTTTATAAGGTTTACATTATGACACCTTAAAGTAAAGTCAAACAAATTGTAAAAAAAAAATAAAACAATTCGTTTGAAATACAAACTTTTATGGCTGTAAAAAAAATGTATTATATGTTCAGAAAACAAAATGTCTTGCATTGGTCTTAAAGACTCCTTGACATTAAATCGTTAGCACCGTTACAAAAGCATAATTTCTTCTATTTCAAAACAGCTCAACATACATTGGGTTTTAAGTTTTCACGAGTAGGAAAAAATAAATAAGATATTAAACAAAAATACCTATTCTCCAGAACGCTTTCGTCCATGTCTCGGTTTCTAATTTATTTTCGGAGATATCGTCAATGACATTTGTTGTATTAAATAGGGATCTAAATACCAGTAAACTTTGCTATGGAGGCATCAACATTTGTGTTTGTGATTTTCAAACAAAAGAAAAAATAAATGAAAGGTAAAATTTTGTGAAAAAGCCAAAAACTTTACTCAAGAATATTTCGGAGAGCTATAAACCAACATCAACTTTGGTTATTGCTAAAAAAAAGCCTTAAATTTTTTTGCTTTTATCTAAAAGAAGAATTCTGAATAAAATCAGATATATTCCCCTCTTACGATTCTACAAGAAAACAATTTGTGGTAGAAAGAACTGACAGAAAAAATCAACTCTGGATTGAGCTATCCGTCCAGATACCACCGACTGTCATAATGGTTTCTGGCAATTAAATTATTTCTTATACTTCAGACGTCAAAAGAGATTTTTTTTTTTCCGAAACCTCTTTATTTTTTATTTATTTACAATTCACTATTTTCTCCTCGTGCTGGATACACAGATGAATTCGAAGGAGGGTAGGATTACAATTACAGTTTTCGATTTGAAGTTAAAATTTACAATGCAATGTGAACAGGACTAGGTGATGGGCCTCACCTTCGGAGATTTCTTTTGATTCCTATAGGAACCCCAGGGCGGACGAGTAACCACTCCGTCCTTCCCGATCGTCCGCCAGCCCCGTTTTAACCTCTCTTCCCCGTGCCCTCACCCCTGGCCCTACAACTGTCTCTCCACAGTTCTCGTCCAAGACTATAGGCATTAGAACTGGTCTCATACCTGCGGATTCTATTGAGATTGGCAACAAAGATTTTTTCTATACAAAAAATGAACGTTATTAGTCAAATATCATTCTGTTCGATGACCTTTTGCCATATTTATGGTAACTTCATGATCCCTCGCTCATAGAACTTCTGGTCCTTATCAACAAATAACTCAAACAAGTGCTATTTGAGGTCGTCGTTACTGAAATTTTGTACCATTTAACAAGTTTTGTAAACTTCTAAATAAATGATAATCCGATGGTGCAAGGTCTGGGCTGTATGGGGGATGCGACATTACTTCCCAACCAAGCTCCAATAGTTTCGTACGTGTTGCTAAAGATGTGTCATGATGGAACCCAAATATCGAGCTTCTTAACAAGTCCAAGACGTCTTATATGATTTTCTCTTGTTGTGTGTGATACATTTAACTGTTTTGCAATCTCTCGAACAGTTATATGACGATTCGATTCAATTATGGCTTTCATTTTTGTCTTCATCAACTTCACAAGGTTGACCAGAATTTTGGTTATCTTTCAGTGAAAAATCTCCAGAACGAAATTTTTTAAACTAATTCTGACACGTGCGTTCTGCTAAAAAATCAACACCATAAACTTCACATATCTCTTTGTGAGCCTCAGCCCCTTTCTTGCCTTTATGAAAATAAAAAAGTAAAATGTGACGAAAATGCTTATTTTAGCACTCCATTTTAAAACTGAGCGTAAATTGATAGTTGTAAATAAAGTTACACGGGTTTTGTTTCTATAGCAACCTAAAGTTATCGAGTACCAAATCTCTCCAAATATTTTCTCTATCCTGCTCTACTTCTATGCATGTTTCTCCTTTCCTCCACCACAGCTCACCGTTGGTTATCCTTTCCAGCCATCGGACTCCTATGATGCCTTCCAGTGATTTATATACAAGAACTTGTAGTCTCTTGTCTAGACTTGACGTCTGTCCAAAAAAATCTCAACATAGTTCGCCAAATGTCTCTTTCTCATCCGCACCTAAGAGTCCGTTTCCTTCATTTACCCATGAGAGAACATTTTCCTCTGTACTTCTAAACTCCACAATGACAATCCCACGCTATCGCGTTTTGTGACATCATCTAGCAATACCTTGGTCTTCAAAACTGTTGGCGTCTTCTTCACTGAGACCATTTAACATCGAGAGGATGTATGTCATTCTGTAAAGTGGCTAAGATTGTATCTTTAACAAAAAACTAACTTGAACCACTCACACAAATATGACTAGAACAGCACTAAAAAGAGGGCTTTGACAACTAAAATCCTTGACGGGGAAAGTAATTGAAGGTATAATGTGACAGTTTTTGAAAAATCATCTTTTCGTCATGGATTTCGAGTGTTTTTTCTCTATTTTAGTTTATCGTAACATACCACTTTAATTTGACGACGCTTCACACTAACTGTACGAGTATACTACGAAATTATAATTTTCCACGCAATACCGCGGAAACCGAAATCTATGGTGTCGAAATCTGGAATAGTCCTACCAAATTTAGTATATGCTATGCTCAGAACACTAATCTCTGAGGGCACATAAAGAGTTGTAGTACATTGTGGAATAACTTGTATAACATATTGTATTAATCTGTTAGCTGATAAAAGAACTTTATTGTGATAAAATTGCAATCTCCCTTATTGGACAATAAGTAACTGTGATAAATGATCTCTCATCCATACCATATTTACAATTTTCATTCGCCCGCTCATTCATACAGTATTTACAAACAGCTCAGAGACCACCCAAGTCCACATGGTTGTCACCTCCCTCGTAAGCGAAAGAGGAAGCGGAGTCTAAGGAAGTCCCCCACGCTCCCGCGTCAGCTGCGAGCATAGCGTAACGAGGCCACTGCTGTTTCAGTCTGCGAGGAGGATTATAGGGATGAGTGGTGCAGTGTAATGACTGTGCTAGGGGATTAGGGTGGTTGGATAGGCTACTGTGGAATTTCATGAACTTGGAAGGGATGAGTTCAAAAATGTAAGGTATATTAACATCATTATGAAGGGGTTTGTTATATTAATCTGTTCACGGCCGAGATTAAGACTTACAGAGCTATTAATGAAAAGACTCGCAACAACATGACTAGCTAATATTCCCCCGATAATCAATAAACTTATTCCAAAACGCCAACTCTAAGAAGCATGAAGAATTACTGGATGTATATCATTACCAATTTGCATTATGTAAAATTTACTCTACTTGTCATAAGTGGCCCGAAATCGCCGATTTCATCCTGAACGCTCCTTGGCATGAGGTCGTCTTTGGACGGTTAGATCTGGTCGTTGTCTCGTTAGTTATTCAATAGCTTCTGATGGGCTGAAGATATTATAAAATTGATAATGAGTATTCTTATCTCTGACGTTGGCGTTCCTCAAGGAAGTATCATGGGTCCTACATTTTTTATTTTAAATCGAGGCATTCTCAGACGCTATAATCCGATGATGGCAATGCTTTTCGATGGCACAGCATTTCATTCGGTTCCTCTCATGAGTTTATAAAACGATATTTTATAAACCCTGACAATGTTCTTTCCCGAAAATATCTTTATTTGAAATAATATTACAATCTCCCCTAATCGGGAAATAGATTGAACTCTACATCATACATGCAAAATAGCATATATTGTGTCATTCACACTGTATACACAGGCAATCAACTATTTTTTTTTATCATTGTTATGTTAAATATATAATTAATAAGAATAAATATATATATATATTATTCTTTCTGGGAAAGTGATTTGATTCTGTACAAAAGACAAATATAATTAAAATACAAAAAATAATATATATAAATGTAAGACAATTATTGAAGGGCGGGGTGAATAAACTGAAATAAGTTTCTCTGTAAACAAAGCAAGAAATTTTATTCACTACATTTTATATTATAACAATTATTCATATTATTTACACAATCTTAGCTGTAAACAAAGAAACGACAATTACAGTTTATAAATATCACTTCTCTATTTGCACTATATTTACAACTTTAGTTACTTAATGTAACCTTTCTCTATCCTCTCACTTTTTAAAATCTTACTGATAGCTCCATCTAGTGATGTTAAGTACAAGCAGCGTGGCAAATTCAAATTAAAGAGAGTACACTTTCTTTACATATTTATATATAAATCAGGTCCTTTACCTATACAAAATAATTACAAAAACAATTAAAAAGGATTCGTCTTTAATTGAATTAAGTCTTGATCGATTTTATGATTGTCTAACTCACTATTTCTGGCCTTAATAGTTCGAGAGATCGCCCATTGGTGCGAAATCTCTCAAAGGAATTCTCAAAGAAAGAAACAAACATTACGCGCCTCATAAAAATATTCATTAGGAATCTTTTCATCAATATTTAGAGCTGTAGTTCTAAGCCCGTTTATGTTTTTAATAACACCTGTTACATTTTTTTTCTTACTTGTTAAAAAAAGTGTGATGTTTCAAGTCATTAAATTCTTCTGGTAAAAAATACGTCTTATCAGTAGAAATACAGGCGATCACAAAATCGTCCACAAGATCCACAAAAAAGTTGGTCGGCCATCTTGCTAGTTGAGGTTAATGTAATTTAATTTGTAAAATTTTTTCTGGGAACGTGATTTTATTCTTTACAAAACATAGTTAAAATATATTAGGTTGCCAAGAAAGTGATTTCGGTTTGCACCAGTAGATAGCGTTATTTTTGTTTCACTATTCTTTTGTCAATGTTAGAATTTTTTTCTTTTCAGATATGGCGGTCGATACCTGTAGGTTGCTATAGAAACAAATTTCGTGTAATTTTATTTACAAATGTCCGTTTTACCATGGAGTGCAAAAATAAGCATTTTCGACACATTTTACGTTTTTAGTTTCATAAAGGCAAGAAAGTGGCTGAGGCTCACAAAGAGATATTTAAGGTTTATTGTGTTGATTGTTTAACAGAACCCACGTGTCAGAATTGGTTTAAAAAAATTGGTTCAGGAGATTTTCCACTGAAAGATGACCAACGGTCGACCTTCTGAAGTTGATGATGACGAAATGAAAGCCATAATTGGATCGAATCGTCATATAACTGTGCGAGAGATTGCAAAACAGTTAAATGTATCACACAAACAACAATTGAAAATCATATAAGACGTCTTGGACTTGCTAAGAAGCTCGATATTTGGGTTGGGAAGTGATGTCGCATCCCCTATACAGCCCCGACCTTGCACCATCGGATTATCATTTATTTCAAAGTTTACAAAAGTTCTTAAATGGTAAAGATTTCAGTAATGACGATGACCTCAAATCGCACTTGGTCGAGTTTTCTGCTGATAAGGACCAGATGTTCTATGAGCGCGGGATCATGAAGTTACCATAAATACGTCGAAATGTCATCGAACAGAATGGAAGATATTTGACTGATTAAAGTTCTTTTTTTGAGTTTTATTTCAGACTAAAAAACCGAAATCACTTTCTTGCCAGCCTCAATGTATACACGTCCTTTAAATCTGGTACGCGACAGTTATAGAATGAACAAACATAAAAAAACACATATGGATTGAGCAGTGTAGCCAACCTTACAAATATTATAAAAATGAAGGGCCGATATTCTAGCTTAGATGTTAACATACTGACTTCCATGCATTTAAGAAAGCAGAATTTAAGGTTGAGAGGTGACCGTGCATAGAGAATTAATGTTGAGCAACCCTCAAGTAATTGTTTTAGTCTAGATGTTTGTAATCTAAACCATTTAATCAATAACTAAACAGCTACGTGGTGTGCAATCGCGTCCAGTCGTCCCTCGATCTAGTGAGTGTGCCACCTCAATAAACACAATAGGTTATACATTGAATGACAACAACATTCGGCGCAACGGTGTGAAATCATTCATATTTTTAAATGTTACTTTATGATATTGTAGTAAAAAAAAAAAATATGAAAAAAAATGACTGAGCTGAAAATACATTACGTACCGAATGTCTCGCTTGTCTTTCGAGGACCCGGAGCGTGACATCGGCCAGCCTCCTGGCTCCCGCCGTGTCCCAACACAACCTTAAATTTTTTTACTGGACATTTAGTAATCAATCTCATTGTGGGTTCTGCTTTTCTTCTATTTACCCCCCCCCCCCAGTGGCAAATGTCAGCGGATCAAGGTCGAGCAAAGACGTGTCCTACTATGAATAGTTTATAGCGGATCAGATATAATTGTACACGCTCCGCCGTGTCTTTTAGGTCAATACCGATCCAGCTTTGGGTACATGGACTGCGTGGCGAAGAATACGACCCGGTGATGTATCGTAGTTGAAGAGTATGCTCTTCCTCTTAAACTATCTTTAAACTGCTCCATATAAAGGCTGTCCCAGAATTAACGCGAGATTTGAATTTGCCGCCATTTGTGCAGTAAAGTGCTGGCAACCCTAAAAAAAAAAACATTTGACAGCTGACAGTTTAGGGTTAGTACAATTAGAGCGTTTCACGATAGAACAACGTGTCTTTATTGTTCAACATTATCTCAAAAATAATGAAAGTTTGGCGGCCGCAGTTCGAAAATTTTATACAAAATATGGTCGGAACAGTGTTTTGACTTCATCAACTGTGAAGAGATTAATTGAAAAATTTAGGGAGACTGGATCAGTTGGAGACACTAAACACACTGGTCGTCCAAAAACAAGCCGTTCAAATGTCAATATCGAAGCAGTGCGTGAGACTGTTGTTGAAAATCCAAGAACATCAATTCGGCGTCGTAGACAAGAGTTGCAAATTTCAAGAAGCCCTCTACAGCGTATACTCACTGAAGATCTGGGTCTCCATGCTTACAAAATTCAGTTAGCACAGCAATTCATTCTTGATTTTTCGCGCAAAATTATCCCAAGTGATGAAGCACATTTTCATCCTGATGGCTCGGTTAATCGACAAAGTTGTCTCATTTGGAGTTCGGAGAACCATGTGATTGTCGAGAAACAATTGCATCCACAACGTGCCACTGTTTGGTGTGGATTTTGGGTTAGAGGCATCATTGGACCAGACTTTTTTGAAAATGAGGCTGGTCAAGCAGTGACTGTTACTGGTGCTCGATATCGCGACATGATAACACAGTTATTTGTGCCGAAATTGGATGATATTGATGTGGCCAATATGTGGTTTCAACAAGATGGTGCCACATGCCATACAGCCCATAAAATAATGCAAATACTGCATGAGACATTTCCAGGTCGTGAACTCGTTTTTAGTGATCAGGATTGCCCTCCTAGATCGTGTGATTTAACACCTTTAGATTTCTTTTTATGGGTTTATTTGAAGTCAAAGGTATATGTCAATAAGTCCACATCCACCCGTGCATCAAAAGAGGAAATTCAACGCTGCATCAACGAAATTCAACCACAATTATGCCAAATGGTCATGGAAAATTTCGACAAAAGAGTGCGTATGTGCCAGCAAAGTCGTGGAGGCCATTTCCTCGATGTGTTATTCCATAAATAACCATAATAATAATAATATAATATAATAATAATAATAACCATATTTACTTTATAATTCAATAAAAAAATAACAACAAACATACTAAAAACTGTGTTTTCTATTTAAATCAAAGCTCGCGTTAATTCTGGGACACCCTTTAGAAGTTATAACTACTGAATAAAAAAATGGGTAAAAACGGGAGGAATATTCGAGATATCCCGGTTAAAACTGATGCAGCACGACATGAGTTGAAAGATACCGTTTTCAACTATAGAACCGACCGGAGGATGAAGTGAACAATTGCACGCTGGTAGTCAAACTTTTACCACAAGTGAATCACAGTGGTCTGACATTATTCTGGTGTGATAAATAAACCTTCTTTTACCAGATTTACGTATCTGGATACAGAAAGCAAAACGTTTTCTTCAATGCCTAATATTTCACTCGCTTTCATGCCCAAGAGTTTACGCTGAGTTATCCGTAAAGAATTAAAATCCTCTAAGTGATAACTCAAACTCAGCTGGGTTCTATGGCACAAAAATAAACTGAACAAAAAAATAAATGAACATCAAACGACGAATTTATGTCAAATCACAATACACTTTATTAACAAAATGATACACAATATTAGTGCAGTTAGTTTAAATAATAAATAACAATATTTTTTAATACCAGGCCTGATTAGTATTCCGAGTATTCGTTAAATAAACAAAACAATGAAATAATTTGAAAATTAATTTAAACCTCTTGGTATGAAATTAAAATTTAGCTAGGTAGTTACTCATTTAATTCTAAAATTCTAATTTCAGTAATTATAAATAGTCGCAATGATAAATAAATAAGGAGTAAACATTTTTGAGTGAATAAAGGAATACAAGTTTACATTAACGTTGTTGGCAAGTCGAGGTGGGTTTAAAGATGTCAAGAGAAAGGCCCGAGCGTAATATTCGAATAGAGAATTGAACTTGTGCAAGTTGTCACTAATAAGTTGGTAGGTCAACGTTACCAAGTCGATCTGGTAAGTTCCAAGGGGAACGGTCTCGTACAGACGCAACTTCAACACTGTCTCAGCCAAAGCCCCGTTCCCTAAAGCCCACTAAGCACTATCTTTGGGCCCAAAGCTCACTCTACCAGTTACTGCTTCAAATTTATGTTTTTTCTAACTATTTCCTCAAGTTGATGTTACTAAAACTAACATTGGTGTTTAGAAGAAATAAAATAAATTTCATAACTTACATTTTGCGTTTTAATCTTAAATACATGTTCATTTATACAAGTATAATATTTACATTATTATTTTTTTCCTCCAAAATTTCTCTGGCCTTAACACCAAGTACATAGTTTTTACCGTTAGACAACGTAGTTTCTATTCTCTTATGCGCATATGTATTTCTTTTTAAGTAGCACAAAGTAAGTAAGATATAAACAAAAAAAATTAGCTGTAGCTAATAGGGATCTTCTAAGTCCATGTAAAGTCTGGGGTACATCCGAAGTTCTCGAGGTATTGTCGTTTTTTTCACTCACTTCACCGTTACATTCACCACACCAGAAAAAATATAGTTACCCCTGTTTGTACTGAGTATATATATTTATTGCTAGTAAATATTTCAGAATATAAATATTAATTAGATCAGGAGAGAGACATAAGGACTGAATTCCACGGACAAATGGTAAGAATGACCCCGGGAAGACTAAACAAGGAAATATTGCAGAAAATCGGAGGATACAAAAGCTCAAGGGGATACACCAAGCAGATGAAGGAAGAAACTGAAAGACTAGGAATAACGGGCCAGGATTGTCAGGACGGAGAAAGATTTGGGGAAAGACTGGAAGGAAATCAAGGTTCTTGTGGGAAAGAAAAAATCGAAAAAGGGAGTCGCGTGGACAGAAGAAAACAAAAGCACGCAGAGATAATGAGGGGAAAATGGAAGGAAAGGAAAAACAAAAACAAGAAAAGAACCGAAAGTAATGATATTCGCGTGGTCTTTAAGGCCTTTCCGTGAAATAAAAAAAAAAAAAATAGATTTATAAGATTAGATTAGATCCAATTCTGGAGATCAGAAGAGATCCTGGCGTGATAAATAAGTAGAAAAATGTTCGTTTTAGCTCTAAGCTTTTCATCCATGTTGGCAATTTTATCAAGTAAGAAGTTGCTCTTCATTCACTACATTCAACTCATTCAATAAAATGTTGGCGGGCATTCTTTCCCTCACTTTTTTTCCATTCCTTTATTGTGTCGGTTCATCCTAATGACTTCCTTTTTTCGAAAAGGTTTTTTTTATGAAAATCTCTTTAACAGACCAGCTCACAATTCTAAAATCGATAAATCTCACGTTTCAAAACTAGTGGACCAGTTGGTTCTCTTCGCGAACGACAAAAGACAAAACTGAAGCCATTTTTTTTTTCACCGAAAAACACCTATAATGTATTTTTTAACAATAACTTTATTATGATAAAATTACAATCTGCCTGATTGGGCTATAAGTAATTGTGATAAATGTTCTCATTCATACCAATTTATAATCTTCATTCACTCGCTCATTCATACTATACATACGTACAAGCAGCCCAGAGGCCCCCCAAGTCCGGATGGTTGTCACCTCCCTCGCATACGGACGAGGAAGCGGAGTCTTGGGAAGTCCCTCACGCTCTTCCGTCAGCCGCGTCACCGGATACGAGCCAGTGGAGGCCGACGAAGAGCGCAAGAGTCACAGACGCTCAGGACAGAAAACACTAAAGTACCCATGTACAATTTGTTTGTAAAGCCAAAATTATGTTATTGTGAGCTGAGCCATCACATACCGTAATCAACTAACTTCAAATAATCTAAAAACCTGAGAATAATATTTGACAAACCAAGTTACACTACAATAGTTACATTCCACGAAGTATCCAATAGGTACAATATATTATGTATGCTAGCATCTAGTTTATTATTTATTTATTTTATTAGGTTGTTTTTATTTATATTTTTTACTAAACTGAAATTTGTATGTGCTTAAATTATAACTTTATTCGTAATCAAGAGCGATGATGTTAATCTCTTGTTTTTTTAGACTAGATGCATTGTATTTTTGAACTGAATTTATTTAAATTTGAACAAGAGCATTATATATAAATAATTTGTGCAGTTTAGTACAGCTTCAACTACGAGGCTGACTATTGCAGTTAGGAAATGTGTAGATGGAGATTGTGAGTGGGACCGATTCTAGCTGGAGGATACATGTCTGGCTCCAATAATGGCCGGCCGTTTCTCCACGCTGCTTTTGTCGCTAGACTTGATAAAGCCTCAAGGACCAATCTACTTCTTGCACAAACCTATCCTTCCTGGATCCTTATACAAACATGTCCTTCCATGCCCAGCTTACCTTACAGAGATTGCGGCGTTAAAATCTCCGATTCTTCGCCTTCTGATAACGGATTAAAAACGGACCGGTCTTGTACAAACTTGCAGCAAAATGTTTGTAGCAATCCCAATTATTCTTTTTTAATAACCATGGTTCATTACTTTTTAATCAACAGTTTTACCAATCAAATTTTCCAAGTTGGGAAAGAAAACCCCAACTAAATGACTTAAAAAAACTTATTGTGATATAATTACAATCTGCCTTATTGGGGAATAAGTAATTGTGATAAACGGCCTCATTCAAACCATATTTACAACCGATCAGAGACCCCTAAATGCACATGTTCGTCACCTCCCTCGCATGCGAAGGAGGAAGCGGAGTCTTGGGAATTCCCCCACGCTCCTCCGTTAGCCGCGTCACCGGATACGAACCTATGGAGGCTGACCAAGAGCACGAGAGCCACATACGCTCAGGAGATGATTGAAGAAACCGGCTATTGAAAAGACTCCCACTGTGACGCATTTACAGCAGGTCACGAGGCCACTGCCGTTTCACTGCCTCCGAGGAGGGAGGATTATAAGGATGAGTGGTGCAGTGCAATGACTGTGCTAGGGGATTAGGGTGGTTGGATAGGTTACTATGGAATTTCATCTACTTGGAAGGGATGAGTTCAAGAATATAGGGTATATTAAGATCGTTATGAACGGTTTTGATATGTAATTAGGAATATGTAATTAGTCATGCATTTTCTTAATTCTGACATGATAAGCAAAGATTTAAACGTTTTGTTAGATTTCTTTGGTGGTTTCTGAATAAATTACTAACTGACGAATAAGAGATATGTATTGGTATAAGTTCGTTATATGGAGAAAGTTTGTATTGTTTATTTAAATTTAGAGTATATTTTTGAATTTTTTCTTAACCTTTCTACAGTTTTAATTTGCACTGCATTAGTTAGGTTTCTGGAGTAGTAAGGTTGGAACTTGGTGTTGGAGACTTACCCCTGGCTATTTAGACGTGCTAATAAGATAAAAATATTTATCATTTACATAGAATATCTCTATGGAGTTCATTCGAAAAGTATCCTTATATACGGTGAGAAAACCATTTTCCGAATAATTTTTTTCTTTGACACCTGATATTTTGAAGGCATTAAAGAGTTAAAATCAAAATTACCATTACAACGGTAGGAATTTTTTTTTCAAGTTTTAGAAAATAGGGAAACAAATGTTGCGTTAATCACCAAGAAGATCTCTTGGCTGTAAAGTTTGTTAGGAACTAATTAACTTAAGGGTATCTGTGTTCAATATTTTATCCAATTGAACATTGGAGAATTTCTTCATACCCAACGAGTGTCTAGTTAAAATATACAAAGGTACTCACCCTTGATTAAAAATAAATATGGGTGTTGTGCCAAAGCGATCACCTTGGGTATGAGACGCCCGCCGCGGGCTAGGGTCGCTACAACCTCTAGTCCGGCGAGCACCAAGAAAGAGATAAGGCGGGTGGACCTATAGTCTTTCACACTGGCTGCCGGCCTAGTCGGCGGGCAGGTTGGTTTTGATCTAACTCCATGAGACCTTAGAAAGTGTGCCCTATGAAAGGCAGTGGACTATGTTTAGGAGAAGAGGAACAGGGTAGGTAATATAGGTAGTTTATGTGGTCTTGGAATGACCACAAATTCACACTGGGTATCTAAGGGTAGGTGAAAACCGTTCGGATCCCAAAGGTGAGTGTGAACCGGAGAGAAGCAGACTGGATTCCCGTGGGAGACGCTACTAGGTAAAGTTTGTAGGGCCACGGCAACCGTCGTCCGCGAGGGAGAGGTCTCTCTCCTAAGGAGGCGCTTGTTTTAGCGAGACGAAGGAGAGATTCCCACTAGGAAGTTGTGGGGTCTGACAACTCCGGACTAAAACATAGCGAGGTGAGGAAAGACAGATGCAGAGGTAGTAGAATAAGAAAGCCATGGTTCGAGTAAAGCAGCAAGCGCCAGTGCAGAGAGAGAGAGAGAGAGAGAGAGAGAGAGAGAGAGAGAGAGAGAGCAGTGATCCAAGTGCCGGTTCTGTGCGGTCTGGGAACTGGCAAGCCATCTGGAGCCTGCGGATGTTTCGTACTAGCAGCTTTTCCCACTCTTACTGATGCCTTAAGTTTATAATTACAATATGGAAACATAAGTAGATATTTTCTGGACCGAGAAGACGGGAGCTTCTAATTATTCATAATTGAGAGGTTGTCGCAACATCTTTATTAGAAAACATCACAATAAATGATCTCATTCATATCGTATATTTAATATTGCATTTAAGGATGATCGTTATAATTTTACTTTCTTTCTCTTAAAAAAGCGTAGAAGAGCGTGAAGTAGGTTAAACAAACACGAAATGGATCTGAGTGAATTAATTAACCAATAAATAAGAAAAAATGTTTATCATTGTTATCAGCTGCTCTGATAAAAGTTAACTCTTCCCCCTCGCATCATTTTGAAGCCATTTGGAAAGCTGCCTTGTGGCTACTTTTTGGTTTTTGCTATTTTTTTTTTGAATCCTTGTTAAATATCAAACAGTACTAAACATACAACATACAAAATTCAACTGACCCAGGAGCTGAATGTACACGACCATAGACAAAGGAGTGTGTTCGCTGAATGGGCCCTGGAGCAGTTGGATCTGACTCTAATTTTCATCGAAAAATCATCTTCAGCGATGAGGCCCGTTTCTGGATGAATGGGTACGTCAACAAACAAAATTGTCGAATTCGGGACGATACCAATCCACATGAGATCCAAGAGCGTCCAGTGCATCCCGAAAAAGTCAGTGTGTGGTGTGGATTTTGGGCTGGCGGCATCATCGGTCCATATTTCTTTGAGAACGACGTTGGCCAGGCCATCACCGTCAACGGCGAGCGCTAAAGGTCGATGATTACCAACTTCTTTTGACCTGAATTGGATGATATGGACACCAATGGCATGTGGTTTCAACAGGACGGCACTACGTGCCACACAGCTTATGTCACATTAGACATTCTGCACGAGCGATTTGAGGGCATGTTCATCTCACGTGGAGGTGATGTGAACTGGCCACCGAGATCCTGTGATTTTACCCCGTTAGACTTTTCTTGTAGGGTTTTCTTAAGTCGCAGGTCAATGCAAGTAAGCCACAAATCACAGTGGTCCTCAAAGCCAACAAAACCCATGCCATCGGTCAAATTCAGCCTGATTTATGCGCCAGTCATAGAAAATTGGACATTTCGGATGCGCACCACCCAGCGAAGCCGCGGTGGACATTTGCACGATGTTATATTCCATACATAATGGCATCGATAGGCCTTTCAAACGAATAAAAAATTTCTATGATAACCCTGAACTGTCAGCTGTCAAATTGTTGTTGTTTTTTAGGTTGCCAGCACTTTACTGCACAAATGGCGGCAAATTCAAATCTTGCGTTAATTCTGGGACACCCTATGTATGGAGCGTGGTTTTTAATAAAGGTATTAAAAAATAAAACATACGAAAAACATATAAAAAAAAATTAAATTAGAAGGATAATTTTCGGAAGTGTTATAGCCCTTCTTCTCCAGATGCGTTTCATATTGAGTTCTTCTGCGCACCCTTTTGCCAGGAACTCGATGCTGGAATTATTTTACCCTGGTCCTCTATGATAGAACTCCCAAAGGAAAAATTCCTAATAATAGAAATTATGCATCATTCTCCTCTGCAGGAGTTCCAGGCATAATTGAATGCAATAATTGTGGGATAGTGGATTCTATAACTTACCGCAGATATCGATGACCCGGAACAAGTGGGGCACTTCCTACTCGAGCAGTGGGCAGACAGATCCGCGAGTTGCCATAAGGGCTGCTAATTACGAAAGGGGATTCTGAAATGGGAGGGGGGGGGTTGCGAATTTAATTAAAGCGAACCTTCGAGGTCTGGTGGGCACGGACACTGGCTGGCTTGCATCTGCCCATTATGTAAAGGAGTGCACGCCTGCAAGAGCAGCCGATAACGTTGGATAACCCAAACTCCGGATCTAGGTCAGTCCGTGTAACGGGGCAACGAAAATGTGAAAAAAAATTATGACTGGTGAGAGCATTGTAACGGGCAGTCAAATGAGACATGTTGTTAATGCAGCTGGGAGGCGGAAGCCATGATGCACTGGACGGCCACATCTTAGGCAACTGATCCCTGGGAATAGTTCTCTGGGGGTCGAGGACTCCATGTTTATAGCCCTATGAGGAAACGTCAAGGATGTTAAAGGTAAAGGGTGGTAAAGACTCCTAAAGGTAAGGGGTGGTAAAAATCGAAAGAAAACCTAAAAAGGTTTGTAGGTACATTTTTTACAATATTAATATTATTAATTATTATATATATTAGGTCAAGTCATAAGTAACTTCCGATATAGCTAAGTACAATCTACGAGTTGTTCGTATCTACCCGCTATGAGTTACCATGACAACAAGTTTTTGTTTTCACTATATAGACGAGGCTTCAGTTAGTCTTTTTTCAACTGTTTTGTGTGATACAGGTTACGTTCAACTGTTTTTTTTAACCTCTGAAATGGAGAGTCAAAAAGTACATATTTGTCATGTAATGCTTTGGGAATTTAAGCAAGGCAATAGTGACAGGGCGACTGCTGACAAAAATATGCAGTGTATATGGTGAAGGGCTAATAACTGATCGGCAATTAGAAATTGGTAAATAAAATTCCGTTCTGGAGATACGAACTTATAAGACGAACCGAGGGCGGGACGTCCTTCCGACTTTGGAAATTTTTTAAAGGCAATATTGGAGCAAAATCCACGTCAATCAACAAGAGGTATACCACATTTTACAAGGAAGGAATTGATAAACTGCCAGGAAGATGGGAGAAGGTTATATATAATAGCGGTGAATACATAATAAATTAATATAATTTTATTTAATGATAGCCAAATAAATGTCTGATAAAAAAACAGTAGTTACCTATGACTCGACCTAAATATTATTGTATATTAATAAAGAAAAGAGATATATTTCTGAAATTTCATTACGTTTCTTCTTTAACTTGCGTTGTCGGCATGAGGAAATTTCGAGCATGGGATTAATGGCAAATTTCTTTTCACCAAAAGCTCTTGGTATTTTACGTGTGTATAACTTTATGTAAGATTGTATTTATATTGTCAATCTGGACATACGGAATAGAGCTATGGGGAACTATGGGAAGTAAAAAGTTGAACATCACGCATATCCAATCCTTTCAACCAAAAATCCTGAGAACAACAGTAAATGCCCCTTATTACCTTAGCAAAAAAACCCTTCATAACGATCTTATTATACGCTACATTCTTGAACTCATCACTTCCAAGTACACGAAACCATAGTAACCTATCCTACCACCCTAATCCCCTAGCACACATCCCTATAATCCTCCTCGGAGACTAAAACGGCAGTGGCCTCGTGACCTGCTATAAATAGTTCGCTTCCTCCTTCACACGCAAGGGAGGTGACTACCATGTGGATTTGGGAGGTCTCTGGGCTGTTTGTAAACACTGTATGAATGAGCAAGTGAATGAAAAGTGTAAATATGGTACGAATGAGAAGATTTATCACAATAAAGAGGTTTCAATTATTATTTATATTATCTTATAATGCTTGCTGCAATTATCCAAAGTAAAGAGCTTTGCCTACGCAGACGATCTTACCCTTTTAGTGGAAACGGAAGAAGAGGCGATCGACCTAATAAACACACTGACAGAAATAGCCGAAAACACAGGGCTACAAATCTCTTACGAAAAACCGAACTAATGACTACAGACCCAGACTTCAAGAAGAAAGCAGTAGAAACCAAATACGGACCGATAAAAGTAACACAAAAATTTAAGTACCCGGGTGAGACTATACAACGGTTCGGAAAAAGAAAGAATCACCAAACTAGAGAGACTAAGTTTTGCAACCAGTAACGTATTTAACAAGAAAAACCTGCCCACTAAAGCGAAAATAAGACACTACAACACACACGTTAAACTGGTAATATTATATGGGACGGAAACCTCCCCAGTCTAAAGAAATTACTGAGAATAGAACGAAGAATCTTAAGAAGGATCTACGGCCCCAAAAAGATACAAGAAGAATACAGAACTAAGGTCCAACCAAGAAATCTAGAGATATCTACAGGAAAGATATAGGAAAAGACTGAGGGAAATCAAGGTTCTTGAGGGAAAGAAAAAAATCTAAAAAGGGAGTCGCGTGGACAGAAGAAAGAAGACAAAAGCACGCAGAGATAATTAGGGGAAAATGGAAGGAAAGGAAAAACAAGAAAAGAACCGAAAGTAATGATATTCGCGGGGTCTTTAAGGGCTTTCCATGACAAACAAAAATAATTAAAATTACGTTTTAGTACAGGATAATTCATAAATAATAGGTAAATTTAAAGGGCTATGAGGGGGGGGGAGGAATTATTCGTATTAACATTTGTTAGTTTTTTGTGCAAAAATTATTGTTTTTTTTTATCTGTTCGAATGTGCGGATATGTCCGAAAGCACATATGCTCTTAGCGATCGACCGTTGAGGGCACAGTCACGCGCCGAGGCCACAATTACACAACTTTAATGGGCACTAAACGATCGAGAACGACCCGCGTTACAGTCACCTGCAGCAGCCACTGCCACCACTGGTATAAAAAACAGTGTAACAGTTTTAATGGAACCTGTGGCCAAGCTGAAAGTAAGCATGTTCCGTTTGAATGACTCGTTACATACTTGGCTAAGTAATAAGCAGGAGTGTGTCTACCTCAACTTATTATATTATAACAACGGCTGCAATTACATCACTAAACAGCCGTAACCGATTCTTGCCGACAAAGAACATATAATCCTGCAAACCTTTGGCCGTGTTAAACTTAAACCACAGGCGTAAATAACTTGTAACCGAGGCAGGTGTAAGTCACATTGTCAATGTTTTGAGAACTATTTATTTTTCTTAGTCGTATTATCTGTTACTTTCACTCAGCTCATAAAGGGTGTCCCAGAATTAACGCAAGATTTGATTTAAATAGAACAGTTTGGAGTATTTTTGTTGTTATTTTTTTATTGCATTATAAAGTAAATAGGATAGGGTTATTTATGGAATAACACACGGACAAAATGGCCTCCACGACTTTGCTGGCACATACGCACTCTTTTGTCGAAATTTTCCATGACCATTTGGAATAAATGTGGTTGAGTTTCGTCGATGCAGTGTTGAATTTCCTCTTTTAATGCACGCGTGGATGTTGGCTTGTTGACATACGCCTTTGACTTTAAATAACCCCATAAAAAGAAATCTAAAAGTGTTAAATCACACGATCTAGGGGGCCAATTCTGATCACCACGGGAGTACACGATCTGGCAATGTCTCATACAGTATTTGAATTGTTTCATGGGCTGTATGGCATGTGGCACCATCTTGTTGAAACCACATGTTGGCCACGTCAATATCATCCAATTTCGGCACAAAGAACTGTGTTATCATGTCGCGATATCGAGCACCAGTAACGGTCACTGCTTGACCAGCCTCTTTTTCAAAAAGGTATGGTCCAATGATGCCTCCAACCCAAAATCCACACCAAACAGTGACACATTGTGGATGCATTTGTTTTTCGACAATCACATGGTTCTCCGAACCCCAAATGCGACAATTTTGTCCATTAACAAAGTCATCAAGATGAAATTGTGCTTCATCGCCTAGGATAATTTTGCTCGAAAAACCAGCATCCACTTGTTGATGTTCAATAATCCATTTAACGAACTCTCTTTACTGTGTATGGTAATTAGACTTGTTGTGTTAACTGAATTTTGTAAGCATGGAGACCTAGATCTTAAGTGAGTATACGCTGTAGAGAGCTTCTTGAAATTTGCAATTCTTGTCTACGACGCCGAATTGATGTTCCTGGATTTTCAACAACACTCTCACGCACTGCTTCGATATTGACATTTGAACGGCTTGTTTTTGGGCGACCAGTGTGTTTAGTGTCTCCAACACAAATTTTTCAATCTTTTCACAGTTGATGAAATCAAAACACTATTCCGACCATATTTTGTATGAATTTTTCGAACTGCGGCCGCCAAACTTTCATTATTTTTGAGATAATGTTCAACCATAAAGACAAGTTGTTCTATCGTGTAACGCTCCATTTTTACTAACCCTAAACTGTCAGCTGTCAAATTGTTGTTGTTTTTTGGGTTGCCAGCACTTTACTGCACAAATGGCGGCAAATCAAAATCTTCTTTTGAATTCTGGGACACCCTTTATAAATACATACACTTGAAATTAAGTAGACGGTGTATTTATCCCCTTGTTGATCTATTTTCATTCAGGTTATATTTTATTTAATGCATCCATCTAAGATGTTGAAGATGTGTACATAGGCCCTTCATCATTTACAACCTAATCCCATCAGTATTATTTTGATATTTTTGTCAGTAAGACAAATTTGTTATTTTTTGTTATTCTTAGGGACAGAATAAAGCTTTTTCTCATTTTCATTCATTTCATTTCAGTTCAAATATCAATGATTGCCATTATTTTCTGATTTCATTAAAGAAAAATTTTCAAGGACTAAAATTTAACTCTATTAGTTATGAGCTAAATTTATTTATAAGTATAATTAAACCAGTAAATTAAAAGCTGCGTGTTAGTACTTAAATGTACAACCCAATTAAATTAATATTGACTATTTTATAACTTCATATGAAAATTGGCGATATTTCAGAATATGTGCTCTTTGAATAATGGATGATTCAATTAATTAGGCCTTAGCTCAAATAAAAGGTAATTAATAATAACAGTTTTTATTTTATTTATTAAGTTGAGGACCTTGGAAGCCATATATATTTAACGGTTAGTAGTAGTTAAAAAAACACCTCTGTTATAAAAACATTTAGGCAGAAAATGTCCAGTTAAATTTCAAGTAGAAGGGCAACTTTTTTAGTTTGACCTACCTAGCTGTAGTAAAGACCATTAGTTTAACTTATAGCAGGCCTATGAGGTTCGACTAGTTCGGTATTCTATCTTTGGGTGAACTAAGGAACAAGTTTAAGGTACCGTTGCTCAGGTACTGTTTATAAGAACATAGTCATCTCTCTGAATAAACAGAACCCGCCATTTTCCAAGGAGACGATTAAACGCAGTCATGGAGGTGAGCAGTGGTCTACTCGATCGCATAAATCCATTCCTGAAATCCACTTTATAGCAGTCTTCTGCGAAATAACAACCCCTGAATCTGATAAGATTATGTTTTTGCTCTTAGTTTCGCAGTCAGTTTTCAGTGCTTCAGAATCTTACAAGTTGATCCTACACCTGTAAGTGCGCTGATTTTTTCCCCACGATCTATTTCTCATTGGTGGGCAAAACTGTCAAGAAATATTTGAATTTTCTCCAATGCTCGAGTCCGAAAGACATTTTTGCTTTGAAATGTCCAGTAATTTTGGATTTCTTGAGAGGAAGAAGTAACTTGTAATATTTGTTCAGTATTTTTGCCTATATGTGAATTTTCTACACAACATGAAAAAAATTTTGCATAATTTCGTTTTTTTAAATTCAATATATCGTTTAAAGAAATGGAATACATGTTTTGTTCAGTTTATGCACTATTTATGCTATGTGAGGTATGGTGCAAAAGGTGCACTGGAAGTAGAATGAGATCTGTAGAATCATTCGTCCTGGATGGTTACAGAAGAAAGCGAAATTTTACTTTAAACAATAAGATCGTACAGTTATACAATGCTAAGAATATTGTAATCCTAATATTATATATAAGGCTAAAAGCCCCTTCTAGTGTATGCCTGCCTCGTGACTTCATGGTTGTCACTGGTGTTTCTTGTTAGTTTTTAAGTAAGCGACCCCATCCCTCCCAATTCCCGAAACACCCTTCTAATATAAACATATGTGCCTCAGTTGCAGTCCCCAGTGCACACTTGTCTCCCAGACACTAGTCCCTAAACACCCCCCGACCCAGTATGTAGTAATTTAACTCTTAATGTTTGTATATATTAGTGTTTTGCTTGTACTTCTTAATAAAGCTTTTTCTTTTCTTTTAAAATACTCTCCTCTACAAAGATTATTTAACTGTACGATCAACAACATTACATGACCAGTTAAGCAATCACATCCACGATCGACGGCTGTATTGATTACAAAATAATTTTATACATTAAAACGTTCATAAAAAAAATTAGTTTTTAAGAAGAGAAAAAAAAAATCAACTGCTAATCGCATGGTAATTGCAATTAATCAGATTTAATCGATTGTTGACAATTGACAATAAACAATTGAAGCAGTTAATGCCGGCATGAAGCTTGACAAATACAGGTTAATTACAATTTTCAAGCCCAAGTCCCCTGACTATACTTTTGTGCGGAGAGATTTTAATTTTGACAACAGACGGATTAAGATGCAACTTTAGAGATTTGGACCAGGTCAAGCCGACCCCGAAGTCTAAACTTTAGCAACTGGATAAATTTGACAGCAGCCAGTGGATTTGCAAATCCGACTAAGGTGAGCCAATCGTAGCTAATGGTTAAAGCTTTGAGACAAAAAGCAACCTTGCCAACAGTGCTTTGTTCGGGAAGGTCCTCCCAGTGGTTACTCAACACAATTAGCCTAACCAAAGTATTGGAAAAAGTCTTCTGCAAGCGTTGCACTGCGCATTGAAACGGCTCTTACTCCTCTGTTCAGAACGAGAAAGGGGGACTATGAAACTGTATACTCTTCTGCATGATCGACCGAATACACTAACAACTCAATCTCTCTCAATTTCTAGTCTGGGGCTCCACCGATCCAGCGTAACTGACCTCAAGTCACCTTCCATATCTCTTTGGCACAAACTCGCGGAGGCTGTAGGCAATGTGCTCCATGTACATACGCAAACAGTGGAGACACAGAGTGATCTACAACTTAACCTAGTTTCCTTTTTTTTTTTCTTTCATAGCCCCTTTAAATTTACAGATAATTACATACAATTATAGATCCTCAGGCGAATCTATTTACAAATTATTTTTGTATCTCCTGTAGCATCGCTACATTATATACTGGTTAAGTATAATGATACACATTATATGTGACTGGACTAAACTGACTAATAAAGGTGATGGGGCTCACCTTTTTGATCAACCTTAAAACTAACTTACATACTAATTCTTAACCTAATTTTTCACCAACAGTCTGTTGCCATCGATGCGGGAGGGGTGGTGGGGTCATAGTGTTAAACACTGGGTTTGTGAGGTACTGCAACGAGTCAAAAAACTTGATGTGTCAGCGTTCTTCAACCTCTCTCGAGAGAGGTATGTCGGACCACTAGTTTTCCAATCTTAAGGCTTTCGTTTTTAAATGAGAAATTTTATGTACTTTGAACATCATTACGTTCATTATGTTCATTGGCCGTTAATTGGTAATAATTGTAAATAATAGTTGGACAAAGGTGAGCCCCGTCACCTAGTCCAGTACATTGATTTTTGTAATTTTAACAATAAAAATAAAATCTGTTTTTGTAATACTACCCTCCTTACAGTGCATTATATACAGTAACACAGAAGATGGAGCCACTTTAGCAATGTATAATACTCTTATTGTTCAAAATATTTTAAATAGAGGGGTTGAGGGGAAAAAAATAGTTAGACCAATGCTAGAATATATTTTTCTCAATTAAATTAAACGACGTCAGTTAGATATTCAAATCCTAGTTTGTATTTAGTCTGTAATAAACTATTTTTTACTAAAACAAAATTCATTTTGGGTCCATTCATTACTAATTTGTTTGATACTAAATTTGTGTGCTGGTCTCAACCTGTGACCATGTAAAAACACGGTGAGCCCCTAACACCTTGATGTTTGTATATAAATATTAATTTTTTCGCTGAACAAAAACCAATACGACGAGATCATTGATGCTGCGACGAACCAATCAATGTGAGAATGCATTTTTTAATATATATATATCGATCATGATTGTACGGAATCTTTCCCGGTGTTTCTCGGTAGAAAGGCTTGTCGATGAGCAGAGAAAGACTTTAATGCCTGGTCTAGAATCCACCTGGAGTCGGCTTACGTCACACCGCGGCATTGAAGTCTTTTCGTCTTCCACTACCTCTGGGAGGGCTGGAGTCTGAAGGAGCAACTGTCCTTCTCCTATTCGCACTGTTGTCTTCTCGCGCCAGTCTTATCTTTAAATTAATTTTTAGTAAAAAAAACAAAACAAAAAATATATAAGAAAGAAACAAGAAAACTCTCATCGCAATTTCATTTACAATTCAAATTGTTACTAATTTGTTTTTACATATTTATACCCTTACCCATGTTATTGAATTGGCTATAACATGATATTTATACACATATACAATTTTTTTTTTAAATATTAGCAAATATCCAATGACGTGGCTGACAGAGGAGCATGGGTAGGGCTGCCATCCGTCCGGGTTTCCCCGGATTTGTCCTAGTTTTGAAGACGTCCGGGCGGGTTTTAAATTGTAGTCCGGGTGCAACCCGGACTATAATAAAAGTCCGGGTTTTCGATCAGATCCGTTCCCATAATTTATGTAAATAAAAACTATGGATTAGGTATTTCACCGCACGCGCTGCCGACGCTATTTTACTACGCGAGCGGCGAGCGGGGGTGGGGCGCGCTTGACCGACGCATGGCGTGATCTGGCGAATGGCGAGCGCGAGCGATCTATTTAGCTGCGTAGCAAAATATTAGATGTGTAGACGTGTGTGGCGATTCTTAGTATATAGGAAATCACCCTATACGCTATTGCAGATATATTATAGACAAGGTAAATAACATGAACAAAAGTAAATTATTATAAATCTTTTAGCAATAAAGAAAACGCAGAAGCGAGTAACACGAGACGGGAATACGTTTTGAAATGTCCGGGGTGATAGCTCCAAAACCCGGGGAACTTACGCTTCCGGTCCGGGGAGCAGGTTTTAGAGATGGCAGCCCTAAGCATGGGGGACTTCCGAAGACTCCGCTTCCTCTTTCGCGTGTGAGGTCATTGGTAGCACTGATCAGCTTCCGTATCTTTCTCGTGTTTATTCCATTTCTAATTGGAATCAAAAGCGAAACAGAGAGACCTGCTCGGACTAACACCCGAGACATTTCGATCAGAACTTGCTCTTGTAGTGAGGACGAGAGGCGGGGCATAGGCATCTGTTGTGGACTAGGTTTTAGACAAATCTCGGTGTTTCAAGTTTTGAAAGGGCGAAATGGCGAAATCTTTTAGAATTAAATGCATTCTCTATGTCTAGAATAATCACCTAACAGCCAATATCTGCCACGAGGCAAACGGCATCAAACAGTTTTATAATGCTTGCTTTATATATAATATTTATAGTCCTGCTAAGAACAAGTAGAAGGGGCCTGTCACGTGACTTGATGGAAGTCACTGATGGTTCCCCGTTATTTTTAAGTAAGCAACCGCATCCCTCCAAAACCTCCCTACTTTCCAGAATCTTATACATATATGTCTCAGCTTTATCCCCAGACCCCACTTGTGCCTAGACATTCCACCCAGTATCTAGTAACATAAGTCTTAATATTTGTATATACCAGTGTTTTGCTTCTACTTCGTAATAAAGCTTTTCTTTCTTTTCTTTTGCCATATTCTCCTCTACAAACATTATTTAACTTAACGATATTCAGCTTGGCTTAAGCTGCTGCAGACCCGTTCTGATTTCTTACTGACTATGTCTAACAGGGAGATTTATCTGCAAAATCCCCATTTTGAGATTTTCACTCATATTTATATCGGTGAAGAAACTCACATGGGCTCAACACGAGTTGGAACTGCCTGACAAGATATTCGGCCACCGTCAAGATTACCACGCTTGCAAGGGTCAGTTATCTTCAACTATCCTCAGTCGATTTTCCGTTTTTTTTTTTCAAAAGTAGAGACCCTTGGGTAGATTTTTTAGCCCCTTCTGTTAAATGAAAATTTTTGTTACAGAGCTGAATTTTAATTCTATTGTTTTTCTTAATCACACTATTTTGTCAGGAATATTGTTCTGTACACTTCTTCCCGTCACCAATCCACCTCTTCAGTGCTACCATGACTAGAAAGCCTTCTTACCTTCACGTCTTCCTCATTTATCAAATCTCGTATCACCCCTCCCCCCATGAGCCCTCAGCCGTTGTTTTCTTGCTACTACAAACTTATGTATCTCTATTCTCATCAATAATTTCCAACTCACCCAATCTTTAAATCCAGACTTCACTAGTTCCTTATCTTCCTGCAATCTAACAATCCATAACTAAATTTTTTTTTTATTTATTCCCTATTCTAATACATCCCAACAATCTCTCACGGTATCTTTCGCCTTGAAACAGTTTCTTTATGTTTCTTACTTGTTTTATAGGTGCTAATTACGTTCACGTCCACTTATTCATGTTTTTTTGTTTCAATACTAAGCTATTGGTTCAGTTAAGTGACTAAATATGTACATATTTATGTAATTTATGGTAGGTATGTATGTTTTTTCTTTCAGCTACACATCCTGGAGGCGAATGTCCTAGAATAAAGTGTTTTTTTTTTCTCATTTCAGAACGAACCCGACATATTATTGTCTCAGAAAGACACACTAGTACATCCAGAGACACTGACAGTTTCTTAAATAAAGAATGGAAGGTATAAGGAGCGCTGCGAGGTGGCTGTAGTGCGATACACTGGCATTGTAGGCAGCCCTGCAGACACAGACCGTGGACAGTTGCCCACAGGCGGCTCCAATCGGCTATTTGGCGTTTGCTCACTCTCTCCGTCTCAATCGCAGCCCACAGTCCTCGAAGTCACGTTCTTTCGTTTTCACGGGCATTTATCGACTGTCGCTACTTTCAGGCAGTGCAAATGCACACTATCCTACCTTCAGTGTAAACCTTGGATTGTTGAATTAATTTTACATCTATTATAATGGGGAGCATAGGCAGAAAAGCAAAGCGACATTCGGAAGACAATGTACAGAACCTGTTTGCAAGTAAAGCCTCGCCGGGGGAGCCCACAGACGGGAGGGCGAGGGTGTGAAGACTTCCCGGGACCGGTGGAGGCGCAGAAGGTACCCCACCCCAACATGTCCAGGGGGTCGTTAAATAAAAATTTATTCCAGGACAAAAGTACCCTATGAATAAACCTAACCCTAAGATGACAAATGCACATATGGAAAATAAAACTATAACATCATAATGAAAAAAGAAAACAAAATGGTAATAACAATGTAAAATAAAGTGTGAACCTCAATAGGATCCATCTATAAGAAGAAAAAAGATAGTCAACATGTATATAGTAATCAATAAAAAAACACATAGAAAGCATTGAAATAAAAATATTTAATACATAAATAAATATAATATAACGAAAGAGTGTATCTTTCCAGACCTACTCTTTGCATGGTGAGAAGGTGTTGGAATAGGAGAGCTTTAAAGATTCATAAGGATGAAACATGGCGGATATTAGGAGGTAGGGAATCCCAGAGAGTTGTAGAGCGAGCAAGGAAGGACAGATCGTATGCTGCAGTTTTGTGGACTGTGGTTTTTAATCGATGATTCGAAAAAGGAATGGACCGAGGAAATATCGTGTACGGGAGGAGGTAAGAGCCACCCGAATTCGGCGCAGAGGTTGAGAGACACAGGAGCGAAAAGATGCACTAAATAGTGTGCTATAGGGCACGAGGTATGAAGAGGATCTATAAAAGCATGAAAACCACTTAGATATATAATTTTATTGAACCCCCCCTTAGATACCCTTTATTTAATAACATTATTTACAAACAGATGAACAAAATTCAATGTACAAGATTTAAAAATGTCTCTTCTTGCTCCATACGCAGATGCATTCGAAGGAGGGTAGAATTACAATAACAATATTTTTGAAGTTAAAAAGTCAATAGATAATATACAACACTAGGTTATGGGGCTCACCTTCTATTTACAATGTGGGAAACTTACAAACTAAACTTAAAAACTACAACCTAAAGACTAAAGCGTTCCTGCCTCGGCTGCGTCTTGCCATCGATGGGGGACGGAGCGGGGGTTATCGTGTTAAACACCGGGTTTGTCAAGTACTGTAGTGAGTCGAGGAATTTGATATGTCTACGTTGGATGAATTCATCCACCGCAAGCAGATCAAAGATCTAGTGAAGCTCACTGTTGCTCCGCTGCTCGAATGAAGTACCTCTGACCACATTCATCAGTATACCGTTTTGGAATTGTTGGAGTCGCCGAGCTGTCGTATACGTCAGATGACGAAAAAGCGGTGCACCATACAGCAGTGTAGGCCTGAGTATACTCTTGTACACCAATAGCTTTAGGCGCAGTGATACATTAGGGGAAGTTAATAAATGCGTAAGCCGGTAAGACTTCGTGCGAGTATGCTTCAACTTCCTCGTAAAATAGATACATAATAAACGGAATTAGCAAAAACCAGGCAACGGTCCTAGCACGTCCAAGAGGCATCGAACATCGCGCACTCACTCCCAGGGCGAGTCTTCTTTGAAAAAATTAGATCTGATGTAACTTTGTAAAATGATAGTTATAGAGTTAGTAACATAAGCAACTATAGTTTCCTTAGGCTTTAAATTATTACACTAATTAAACAAACAGGAAATTATACTAAGCTTACATTCGTAAGAGAACCAAATATTGAACTACCCGTCAAAAAAATCGCAAAGCCAAGAAATCTATGAATTTCACAAAAAAAATAATAATAAATAAAGGTACAAGACAGTTTTTTTTATTTATTACTGCATTTATTGTAGTCCAGTAATTATACGTTTGACAATGTAATTTTTGGGCAGAAATTTGGTAATGGCGATAATGGTTGGTCCATAATCTTAACGGAAAGGCAACTTGAGACCTTTCGTGGGTGTTAGAGGTGCTTCTTTGGTCATGAGGTTAACATCATGTGCGAAGCTTCAGACTTCAGTCCTAAGGGTAATGCTTCTCTGTAAGCTCTGTCGGTCTTTTTCATCAATACCAAATGAAAAGTCCTCAGTGGATAAGAAATTATTGTATACTTAATAGTAACTTGGATGGGTGAAAATGTACAAATAGTCACTAGTCAAATGTTATAACCACTTACCCACAGTAACCGATGCATAATATGACAAGGGGCTCCGCAAAATGTAGAATAAAACGCGAAATTTCCGCGAAAGAGCGTAAATCATAAGAAAAAGATCAATTTTTTAAATTTCGGAATATTATCAGTTAGTTTCAAAAATCTGACGAAGTAAACTTTATTAAAGGAAAAAAAAATAAGAAGGGTAATTTATTCAAATAATTTTTTGTCGCTAAGAGAAACGGTGCTGACAACAGCGAGACATTTTTAAACATTTTATAACTCCAGGGCGAAACCAAAATACATAAAAGCATGATTTGAAAATTGTGTACACCAGCAATCGTTAAAATTCAAAATAATGTTGGTTCTTGATACTACTAATGGGTTGTATTTGGAGTACAGGCAGTTTCCATTTAAATAAAATGCTTCTTTGGAAGAAATAGTTGAAAATAAATTAATCTTGTCAAATTACATTCTCAGGCTGTTATCTGGAATGTCTCTTTTTTTAAACCAACTTGGATGAGTTTGAATCTCAACTGTTATTTTAATTCCTGAGCTATCCTGTCTCAGCCGAAGCCCACGAAAACGAGACGATTAGTCTCAACAAAATGTTTTAACCTAATGTGAGGAATATTTAAAAAAACAGTGAATCTGAGGAATTTGATATTTTTTTTAACTCGTTTGAAGCTGGTCATATTTCGATCATAAAATTGTGGTCGTTATCATCATAAATTCGATCGTTGGCGAGGGTGTGAAGATCCCAGGTTTCCCGGGATCGGCAGGGGCGCAGAAGGTACCCCGCCCCAACATGTCCAGGTGAAAAACATGTCCCATCATGTTTATTTAGTCAATGGTTTTCTTTTTTCATTATGATGTTAATGTCTATTTTATTTGCCAGATTTGTCATCTTGACGTTAGTTTTATTCATAGGGTACTTTTGTCCTGGAATAAATTTTTAAATAACAACCCCCTGGACATTTTGGGGGGGGGGGTACCTTCTGCACCCCGGCCGATCCTGGGAAGCCTCGGATCTTCACCATCGCCAATATGATCGAAATATGACCAATTTTGACGATTTATAAAAAATACCATTGATTAAATAAACATAATCAAGAGAACATTTTTCTTTTGCTAGAACTTATACCTGTGAGAAGTTGGAATAGAAATAACCTTTAACGTTTTGACTGCTTTATTGTGTAAAATTACCTTATTTTTTTTTTTACAAAAGATTAGCTGACACAGTTGTTCCCTGTTACCATCGACAGTTAACATTTTATTAGATTTACGATAGTATTTGAGGGCTCCAATCTGACATGGACATAGGTGTGATAAAATCATAG
This sequence comes from Acanthosoma haemorrhoidale, assembly GCA_930367205.1. NCBI lineage: Eukaryota > Metazoa > Arthropoda > Insecta > Hemiptera > Acanthosomatidae > Acanthosoma > Acanthosoma haemorrhoidale. Next base: position 7,707,709 of record OV884012.1, read on the forward strand.
CTGACACTGGCTTGTGAGCATGAGACATAAGATGCTCAAACAACCAGAATCAGCGAACTCGAACTTTCTATATGATGTATTATTTAGGTCGAGTCATAAGTAACTTCCATGTTTTTATTAGACATTTATTTTGCTCTCATTAAAAATATCAAAATTATATTAATTTATTATGTCTTCACCACTATTATCTATAACCTTCTCCCATCTTCCTGGCAGTTTATCAATTCCTTCCTGGTAAAGTGGGGTTGGTTTGGACTGGAAGAAGTTTTCGACAGCATGCCAGACTTGCTCTTCAGAATTGAAGCTTTTTCCATTCAAAAAGTTTTGTAAGGAACAGAAAAGGTGGTAGTCTGTCGGGGATCCTTATCAAGCCACTGTCTTTTGCGGTCATAGGTAACCCATTTTTCATCGCCTGTTACAATCCTGTTAATAAAGGCTCAATTTTTACCCGTGAGAGCAGACTTTTGGCGATTGACATGCAGTCTTCTTTATTCCGTTCACTGAGATTGTGAGGTACCCACACTCCTGACTTGCTGACTTTCCCTAATTTCTCCAGGTGGCGGTTAACAGTTGATTGTGATGTATTCAACCTGTCTGCTATACCTCTTGTTGATTGACCTGGATTTTGCTCCAATATTGCCTTTAAAAGGTTGTCGTCAAAGTCGGAAGGACGTCCCGCTCTCGGTTCGTCTTTTAAGTTCGTATCTCCAGAACGGAATTTTATAAACCGATTTCTAACTGCCCGATCAGTTATTAGTCCTTCACCATATACACTGCATATTTTTTCAGCTGTCGCCCCAGCACTATTGGCTTTTTTAAATTCCCAAAGCATTACATGACGAATATGTACTTTTTGACTCTCCATTTCAGAGGTTAAAAAAACAGTTTAACGTAACCTGTATCACACAAAACAGTTGAAAAAAGACTAACTGAAGCCTCGTCTATATAGTGAAAACAAAAACTTGTTGTCATGTTAACTCATAGCGGGTAGATACGAACAATAGATTCTACTTAGCTGCATCGGAAGTTACTTATGACTCGACCTGATAATATTATCGTATTATAATATGATCGTGCTATGCGTCTATTATTACTTTTATTACTATCGCACTCAACAAAATGTTTTAACTTAATGTGAGGAGTATTTGCAAAGTTTAAAATTGGTCAAATGTCCATCAATACGTCAAAATAGGCCTTTTTGTGTAAGAATTTGGTGATATTAGACTAAATATATATTCCATTAGTAATTAATTATTAGACGGTTAAGCTCCAGGCTGAGATAACTCGAGCATTGGCTGTAGGTTGATAAAGCTATGGACTATTTCTCTAAAGAAAAAAGTTGCGACATTGCTTGCGCAACAGTGGCTACAATAGTAGATACCGTGATAATTACTTTTTCTTCATCTGGAATAAAAATTTCTCGTCTTTATCTAATAGATGGAAAAAAAAACTGGGAAGACTAAATTAAAATCCTGCCGTTCGTCCATCCGACCTCTTCCGACCGTTCTTTTCTTATCCATGGCGCAAACCTTTGAAACTCTATTCCTATCGCGGTATTCGTCGCAATCCGAATCTTCAAATCCACATTTTACCAGCTGTTTCTGGTTACAGTTTTTACTGAATGTCATTCACTTCAATCCATCTGTTTCTTTGAGTTCAATATTATGCGATTGGTTCAGTCACCACAGTTGATGAAGTCACCACATGAGGACATAGAGCCAATATTCTAATAGAAATTTATTTTTTTGTCAGCTAGACACATGCATTAGTAGATTATTGTAATATAAGGGGATAAGGTCTCAAAATAAACAGTTCTTAGATCGTTTCATTTCATTTCAAATGATTATTCAATCAAGGGGTCCACTCGGAACGAGGGAAGGTTCAGGTACCCAGTAAGAGTAAGGCTGATATTATCTACTCACCGGCTCTACCACTGTTTGTTATCAACCTTCTTTTGTGTCCCCTGATCAAATGAAATGTGTATTCCAATCTAGGCTGGATGCACTCTTTTATTTCATTACTGGCTAAATGAGTCTTTATCAATTGTGCCTTGGAACTGCTTCTCTCTATTCCGCACTTTGAAGACAATCATCTGATAGTAACTTCTTTAATGTGATAAATGTTCTCATTCATACCATATTTAAAATTTTCATTCACTCCCTCATTCATTTACAAACAGCCCAGAGGCCTCCCAAACGGATGGTCACCTCCCTCGCATGAGAAAGAGGAAGCGGAGTCTTGGGAAGTCCCCCACGCTCCTCCGTCCTCCGTGTCACTGGATACGAGCCAGTGGAGGCTGACCAAAAGCGCGAGAGCCACATACGCTCAGGACATGTGACTGGAGAAACTGGCCATTGCCGGACTCCCACTGTCACGAAGGGAGGAACTACCTTAACTCGGCGTAGAGTCAATACCCGGGGACGCCACGGAGTTTCTTAGACAGATTGAACAAAAAAAAATCGTTACTCATCTAAACCATATGACCCGCAGCCCTAGTCAAAGTGACGTGGAAACAAACAACAGTTCTACATATTGATGTTAACAAGTTTATGTAATACTACTCTTGGTCAGCCTCCACTGGCTCGTATCCGGTGACGCGGCTGACAGACGAGGGAGGTGACAAACATGTGGATTTGGGAGGCATCTGGGCTGTTTGTAAATATTGTATGAATGAGCAAGTGAATGATGAATTATAAATATGGTGTGAATGAGAGCATTTATAACAATTACTTATTGCCTAATAAGGCAGATTGTAATTTTAGCACAATAAAGAATTATTATGTTCATAGGAAAACATCCGGCGCGTTATTGTACTTTAAATGATTTTTTATTAGAATTTTATTGTTGTTACTTTGAAAATTGTAGAAAAATGTCCAATTTAAGAAATTCGACTGATTTTTTTTTTCTATTTTACACACTCCACATTGAACGCTAACCTATTTTCCAGCTTGGTTGCATCATGGATAACCCACCAATTCGCAATACTATCCCCAGATGTATAATGGTTGATACTTGTTCCCATGACTGATAGCCTGTCGTTGTTTCTCCGTCACGGTCAACTCCGGTTTGCTGTGCTCCTGCAGAGGATAGCTACAGACTCCATCGTGCGTTGCGAGTCGCAACTTTAACTGAAGTACCCTCAGTTGCACCGAAGTGAAGAACTCGCAGGCCAAGGTGGTCATACCTCAGCGGCTCTAAGCAACAAAGGTCCAATCTCACTCTCACTCTCTCACTCTCTCTCTCTCTTTCTCTCTCTCTCTCTCACTCTCACTCACTCTCTCTCTCTCTCTCTCTCTCTCTCTCTCTCTCTCTCACTCTCTCTCTCACTCTCTCTCTCTCTCTCTCTCTCTCTCTCTCTCTCTCTCTCTCTCTCTCTCTCTCTCTCTCTCTCCCTCTCTCTCCCCCTCTCACCCTCTCTCCCTCACTCTCTTGTGATAATTTAACTTCATCATAGAATATAAAGCAGCTCTGAAATCGCTCCATTCTTTTATCACTTTTTTCTTTTTCTAGATGGCATTATCATCTGTTATGTTTTTAAAGCGTACAGCTTATTACATTTAATACCGTGCGTATTTCTTATTTTTTCAACTTTTTCTGTTCTTTTTGTTTAGTTTTTTTTTTTGTTTTTTTTTTTTTACCAGCAACGAAATTGGTCGTGGAAATAAAACTGTAGATAATTCTGAAACAGATTGATTTTAAATGTCACGTTGCTTCAACGGCTGTTGTGAAGTAAGTGTGCTACAACTATCTGTAATGACAAAATAGATTCTTTTGATATGAAATATTTAGGGGCTATTACGATATTGCAATATTCCTGTATTCAGGATAATCCCCGATCCGTGAGCTTTACTTCCAAACCTTTCGTCTGGCTGAACAACGACAGCCAATAAAAATAATCATTCATTCATTCATTTTTTGAATTATATTAAACTAACTACACCTTGACGAGGACATTGTATATGCTTCAGCTGAGATTAAATACCAGGAAGTGAGCGAAACAGAATTCAGGATAATCCCCGATCCGTGAGCTTTACTTCCAAACCTTTCGTCTGGCTGAACAACGACAGCCAATAAAAATAATCATTCATTCATTCATTTTTTGAATTATATTAAACTAACTACACCTTGACGAGGACATTGTATATGCTTCAGCTGAGATTAAATACCAGGAAGTGAGCGAAACAGAATTTAACACGAAAATATTAGGCATCATACTGTTTCAATTCCCTTGGTTAGAAAACATATTCGAAAAAAAGGAATTTACATTAGTTAAAAATAACAGCTGGTCGCTGATTGAGGGTTCGAAGGTCATTATATAGTCAAAGCTAGATCACTTGAGACCGGGTCAGTTATAGCGGATGTTATATCTTTAGCCAGTTAGTCCATATAAAGGGTGTCCCAGCATTAACGCAAGATTTGCATTTGCCGCCTTTTCTGCAGTAAAGTGCTGGAAAAAAAAAAACAATTTGACAGCTGACAGTGTAGGGTTAGTAAAAATGGAGCGTTACACGATAGAACAACATGTCTTTATTGTTGAACATTATCTCAAAAATAATAAAAGTTTGGCGGCCGCAGTTCGAAAATTTCATACAAAATATGGTCGGAATAGTGTTTTGACTTCAACAACTGTGAAGAGATCAATTGAAAAATTTGGGAGACTGGATTAGTTAGAGACACTAAACACAATGGTCGTCCAAAAACAAGCCGTTCAAATGTCAATATCGAAGCAGTGCATGAGAGTGTTGTTGAAAATCCATAACACAGTTCTTTGTGCCGAAATTGGATGATATTGATGTACATGAAACTACTAATCTACAAAGTTATACTTAAACCAATCTGGACATACGGAATAGAGCTATGGGGGACAGGTAAAAAGTCGAACATCAAGCGTATCCAATCGTTTCAATCAAAAGTCCTGAGAACAATAGCAAATGCCCCTTATTACGTCAGCAACAAAACCCTTCATAACGATCTTAATATACCCTACATTCTTGAATTCATCCCTTCCAAGTTCATAAAATTACATTGAAACCTATCCAACCACCCTAATCCCCTAGCACAGTCATTGCAATGCACCACTCATCCCTATAATCCTTTATATATCTATAATCTTTCGCATGCGAGGGAGGTGACAACCATGTGGATTTGGGAGATCTCTGGGTGTTTGCAAGTACTGTATGAATGAGCGAGTACTTGAAAATTGTAAATATTGTATGAATGGGAAGATTTATCACGATTACTTATAGCCCAGTGAGGCAGAAAGTAATTTTATAGTAATAAAGTGGTTCTTACTATATTCGATCTGGAATATTATATTAAATGCAGGATGTTTCTGCCGCAGAAGCTTTACTTTCTATATTTTAGTATGGAGTATGCGAGCAGGGATGTGCCAGATAGTCTACCAGTAGTTGTCCAAGTAGTTTTACTAGGAATGAGTATTCCGACGACACCTCGGGTGGGGTTAACGTGTAATGACATGATGAGCAATAAACAGATTTATAATTTATCTATTGAGGGAATATTCAATGTTCTGAAGCAGACAGGGAAAATATTATAGTCGTAATTGCCCCCATGCAACGGTTCATGTGCAAGAGATGCAAACAATAACTGGGAAGAAAAAAAAAATGTTTGAAAAGGAAAGTTGTTGATAACCGAGGAAGATCAACTATTTCACCGTTGCTTGGAGGTCAGTGAGGCGAGGCGTTGCAAGAGGGACATTGCACCGTGGAGAACGGAACAAACCAAAGTCCCCCATGCTATTGACCATTGCTCAAAGCATCGGAGGGCCCAGGCTTTTACTTACCTGTATGCTATTCAGCTTGGCAAGAAAGTAATTTCGGTTTCTTAGTGTGCAATAAAACTTAATTTTTTTTATACAATGAATGAACTTTAATCAGTCAAATATCTTCCATAAGAAGTTTTATAAACATCGAAATATATGATAATCCGATGGTGCAAGGTCGGGGCTATATGGGGGATGCGAAATCACTTCCCAACCAAGCTCCAATAGTTTCGTATGATTTTCAATTGTTGTGTGTGATACAGCAATCTCTCGCACAGATATATGACGATTCGTTTTAATTATGGCTTTCATTTTGTCATCGTCGGAAGGTCGACCAGAACGTTGGTCATCTTTCAGTGAAAAATCTCCAGAACGAATTTTTTTAAACCAATTCTGACACGTAAGTTGTGTTAAACATTAACACCATAAACTTATTGCCTTTACGAAAATAAAAAAGTAAAATATGTCGAAAATGCTTATTTTTGCACTCCATGTTTAAACTGACAGTTGTAAACAAATTTACACGGAATTTGTTTCTATAGCAATCTAAAGTTATCGACTACCAAATCTAAAAATAAAAAAAATTCAAACATCGGCAAAAGAATAATGAAACAAACATAACGCTATCTACTGGTGCAAATCGAAATCACTTTCTTGCCAACCTAATACAATAGATAGAGATTTGGACAATTGAGTGCATTAGGTGCAACGGCTCCAGTCATATGAAAAGTCCTCAAGTCGATCATGAAGGGGTGACCGATTATCGATTGTAATAATGAAATAACCAATTGGCTATCGATTTTTTTTTCAAACAATCTATGGTAACACTCCCCCCCCCCCCATCACTCCGAGACGTTCCACTGGTCCATATTTACTCCAATCCTTCTGTATTTCTTTTGGCATCAGAATATTGCCGATAAACGTTGAAAGACTACCGGTCATGACAAATGAAATTCTAAGATCTAAATGAAACAATATAACAATAAAAAATGAATAAATTTATAAATTATTAATATATAAAAAAAATGTTTACTAGCCATGACTAAAATCAGAATGGTCGAAACAGTTAAAAATGTAATATCTAAATAAAATATTTAAAAAAATGGTCTGAATGTGCGCATGGTTTCTGTTATACTATTATACTATTATTATATTATACTACAATAGTTTAGTTGTACGAAGTATCCAAAGATAAAGGCAAAATAAATCCCTGAATGGGACTCCCTCCCCCTAGTGAAAGGCTATTACCAATCCAAGATTAGTATCCTTTTTATTTTTCCCTTATCCTATTTTTATTATTTTGAGAGCTATCAAAAAAATAAAAAATATACACAGAATATAATTATACTTCGTACAACTTAACTATTGTAGTATAACAGAAACCATGCGCACATTTAGACCATTTTTTTAAATATTTTATTTAGATATTACATTTTTAACTGTTTCGACCATTCTGATTTTAGTCATGGCTAGTAAACATTTTTTTTATATATTAATAATTTATAAATTTATTCATTTTTTATTGTTATATTGTTTCATTTGTATCTTAGGTTTTTATTTGTCATGACGGGTAGTCTTTCAACATTTATCGGCAATATTCTGATGCCAGAGAAAACAATAAATAAAAAATAAAGATTCTGTGTATAATATATATATATTTTTTCTTTCATAGCCTCTTTAAATTTACAGATAATTATAGATCCTCAGGTGAATCTATTTACAAATTATTTCTGTATTTCCTGTAACGTAGCTACACTATACACAGGTTTTGTTATTTTATAAAAATTATATAATGAATAAACAAGTATGATGATATACATTATACGTGACTGGACTAAACTGGCCAATAAAGGTGATGGGGCTCACCTTTTTGATCAAACTTAAAACTAACTTACATACTAATTCTTAGCCTAATTTTTTCCCAACAGTCTGTTGCATCAATGCGGGAGGGGTGATGGGGCCATAGTGTTAAACACTGGGTTTGTGAGGTGCTGCAACGAGTCAAAAAACTTGATGTGTCTCCGGCGGATGAACTCACCCACCGACGGCACACCAAGCATCGGGTGCAGGTCAGCGTTCTTCAACCTCTCGAGAGAGGTATGTCGGACCACTTTTCTCATGATCCCTTTCTGAAATTGCTAGAGACTTTTAGCTGTATTGTCAGTCAAGTGGGTAAATAGTGGGGCACCGTACAGTAGAGCTGGTCGGAGTACACAATTATACGTATATCATCAATTTAAGACGAAGCGACAGGTTGGGTGAAGTTAGCAAGTGCGATAGCCAGTTCTGTATATTTTAAAATCGATTACCATAAAATATATAGATGTATGTAAACATAGCGAGAATCTATTATTTGAAAATACCGATATCACTTAAAGGCATAATAAATTATGAAAAAAATGTTTGTATATTTTTTTTTGTTAGGTAATTTTATTCATATGTTTTACTCAAATTTATAATCACTTCAATGAAGAGTTTATTTATAATTAATAGCGGTATTATATTGTTGTTGTCTTTTTTGACTAGATGCACATAACTAAGGTTAATTTAATTATTTAAATATTGAATATAAACCGATTTGGAATTGAGAAAAACTTTTTGAGAAAATAACACGCGTAGGTTTATCTAGCGGAAAATAGGGGACACTTAGCGAAGTAGGCCCAAGGCACATTAACTAAAGGCACAGTCAGCGCTATGTACGAGCCGAGAGCTGTCTCATGTACAATAACTAATCGATTATGGCCGCTTATGCGTTCGATGCATCGATCCCCTGTCTATGCTTAGCCGTAAAATTTTAGAATTCACTTTAATACGCTCTGTGAAATACTATAATGACATTATGCTTATATCATATGGTAGTAAACGAGAGCAGAACCACCCACTTATGCCAGGGACCTTGTAGAGCCATAATTTTCCTCCTGTGCTGATTACAATAGCTGCTTTGTATTAATTTTAAGTATTAGCAATAGGATGAAAACTTACAATCCACTTACATCGTGAAAAAAATTAATAAGAATTCAAAAAGTCACTGCTAAAAATACAAATAAACAATCTGTCCAATTCAAAATTTAATTTAAAAACAACATTATTACTATAAAATTACAATCTGCCTCACTGGGCAATAAGTAATTGTGATAAATGATCTCATTCGTACCGTATTTACAATTTTCATTCACTCTCTCATTCATACAGTATTTACAAACAGCCCAGAGGCCTCCCAAAACCACATGTTTGTCATCTCCCTCGCATGAGAAAGAGGAAGCGGAGTCTTGGGAAGTCACCCACGCTCCTTGGTCAGCCGCGTCACTGGATAGGAGCCTTGTGGAGCCTGACCAAGAGCGCGAGAGCCACAGACGCTCAGGTCATGATTGGAGAATGTGACCATTGCCAGGACTCACACTGTCAGGTATTTATAGCAGGTTACGAGGCCACTTCCGCTTTAGTCTCCCAGGAGGATTATAGGGCATTAGGGTGGTTGGTTCCATGATTTTTTTGTCTAGGCACAAAAATCCACTGCAGGTATTTACAGTCTTCCAATTTCGAGTATAGCGTGAAATGAAATCGCCATTAGCTATGCTACCAACGTTCGATTCATTGAATTTTTACGTTCATAATTCATTTTTACTTCTTTTAGCTAATGTTAAATACTTTTTAATGCACTGAAGGGCATGGTTACTACTCTTACTCAAGACGTGTTAAATTCCCCCACATCGCAGGAGAGAGAACAGGGTAATACTTCTGATAAATTAATTCTTTACAACAACTAAGTGGTATAAGGTAACAATACAAATGATGTTATGATTTGGCAGTAACAATGATTTCCAGCGACCCAAATAGCTTTCCAATTAGCATAAAAGAGTACAATAAACAACATTTAAAACCGACGGACAAAGTATCTTGTAATCCAAGACCTATACAACAACATCTTACTTAGCTAGATGAGCTAATATTCCGTTATGCTAGCTTCTGTCACTTACAGGAATACATGGACGAATTAGCTTCTGCCAATAGATTTATAGAGTATATACAATTGCATTATCCGAACGACGCACTTTCCTCTCCTCTGGAAACATTCCATTATTGTCCTATTCGCCAAACCCGGTAAACCACCCAATGAAGCCTCATCTTACCGTCCAATTAGCCTACTCCCTATCCTCTCAAAAATATTTGAGAAACTCCTACTAAAACGTCTACTTCCAATTGTTGAATCCAAAAACCTTTTTCCCACACACCAGTTTGGTTTCCGCCAACGACATTCCACTGCTCAACAAGGCCTTCGCGTTGTTGATCACATCTCCTCAGCCCTTGAAGCCAAACAGTATTGCACTGCTGCCTTTCTCGATATAGCTCAAGCTTTTGACAGGGTTTGGCACGCAGGTTTGCTCTACAAGCTCAAAAGATATTTACCACAGACCCTTTTCCTAATCCTACAGTCCTACCTTTCAAACCGCTTCTTCCAAGTCCGCTGTGGTTTAGAATACTCTAACTACTATCCCATAAGTGCAGGAGTTCCACAGGGCAGTGTCCTGGGCCCCATCCTCTATAACCTATACACCGCTGATGTCCCCTCTACTCCCAATACCTTCTTGGCCACATTTGCAGATGACACTGCAGTCTTGTCATCCCACCCAGACCCCGACATAGCATCCCATAACCTTCAAAAACACCTTGACGAGATCGAGTATTGGTGCAATCAATGGCGGATCAAAGTTAATGAAGCAAAATGCTCCCACATTACCTTCACCCTTTGTCGCAAGTCTTGTTCACTAGTTTATTTTAATTCTATTCCTCTCCCTGTATCCGAGACAGTACGGTACTTAGGCTTCCATCTTGACAAACGACTGACCTGGAACCCACATACGAGACTAAAAAGACAAGAACTAAACAGACGCTTTGGACAACTGTACAGACTACTTCCAAGGACATCCCATCTCTCAATAGAAAATAAACTACTAATCTACAAAGTTATACTTAAACCAATCTGGACATACGGAATAGAGCTATGGGGGACAGCAAAAAAGTCGAACATCAAGCGTATCCAATCCTTTCAATCAAAAGTCCTGAGAACAATAGTAAATGCCCCTTATTATGTCAGCAACAAAACCCTTCATAACGACCTTAACATACCCTACATTCTAGAACTCATCCCTTCCAAGTTTATGAAATTCCACAGTAGCCTTTCCAACCACCCTAATCCTGTAGCACAGTCATTGCACTGCGCCACTCATCCCTATAATCCTCCTCGGAGACTGAAACGGCAGTGGCCTCGTGACCTGCTATAAACGCGTGACAGTGGGAGTCCTGGCAATGGCCAGTTTCTCCAATCATGTCCTGAGCGTCTGTGGCTCTCGCGCTCTTGGTCAGCCTCCACTGGCTAGTATCCGGTGACGCGGCTGACGGAGGAGCGTGGGGGACTTCCCAAGACTCCGCTTTCTCTTCGCGGTGGATTTGGGGGGTCTCTGGGCTGTCTGTAAATATTGTATGAATGAGGGAGTGAATGATGAACTGTAAATATGGTATGAATGAGAGCATTTATCTTAATTACTTATTGCCTTATAAAAGGCAGATTGTAATTTTAGCACAAAAAAAAAAAAAAAAAAAAAAAAAAAAAAAAAAGATTTATAGAGGTTGTACTCTTGTACTATTTTGCCATTTAGTTTCTGCCATTTCCTCTTTTCTGATGTAGCAGTATTCCAATTCTGAATATGCCATGTCATTTCATTATGTTCCCCCTTTGCATTTCTCCCAAATATCGCGGTTTTCATTTAAGCGCACTATAAGTTTAAAGTTTCAAGGTGTCAATTGTTTTCACACAACAATTTGAAAGCCAGAAGTTTTTTTTTTTAAATATTTTTTGGTTTATAATTCTTTGCTTCTGATTCACTGTATGTTTCAAACTACAGTAAACTCTCCCACATCCGGACAGCCAAATACAATACAAAAATGAGAATTAAACTTTTACGTTTTATAATATCTAAACATTATTAAATCATAGGTTAGATTCCAGTTAGCTGAATGTTTTGGGTTCGCTCAAATCTTGAACCATTATGACAAGGCGAAATTTTTTGAGAAGTTTTCCCTCCGAACGTCACTAGTTTGATACAGCCTATGGGTCAGGGGTTATTGAATGTTCCTAAAGAAATTACCCTAAGAATTATCCTATAAGAAATTATCCTTCAATAAATAGTAGGATATGAGATTAACAATTTCCTTGTCAGGCTTAAACCAAAACACAGAAAATATGTCATTTACTGGTCTGCTAAGTCCTGGGGATCTTTCAAGAGTTCAACGGTTGACAAGAGTTCAACAAGTATGTTGTTGGACAAGAGTTAGCAGAAGACCTTCTTGTTGTTGTTGTAGAAATTAAAGGCCTTGTTAAAGGAAAGGAAGAGAAGCCAGATAGTGGCGATTCAAAAACAATTGAGGAAACAAGTATTTATTCACAAGAGGGATAGATACCATGCAGGGTGTCCCAGAATTAACGCAAGATTTGAATTTTCCGCATTTGTGCAGTAAAGTGCTGGCAACCCTAAAAAAAAACCAATTTGACAGCTGACAGTTTAGGGTTAGTAAAAATGGAGCGTTACACGATAGAACGACGTGGCTCTATTGTTGAACATTATCTTAAAAATAATGAAAGTTTGGCGACCACAGTTCGAAAATTTCATACAAAATATGGTCGGAATAGTGTTTGACTTCATCAACTGTGAAGAGATTAATTAAAAAATTTGGGAGACTGGATTAGTTGGAGACACTAACCACACTGGTCGTCCAAAAACAAGCTGTTCAAATGTCAATATCGAAGTGGTGTGTGAGAGTGTTGTTGAAAATCCGTAACATAGTTCTTTGTGCCGAAATTGGATGATATTGATGTGGCCAATATGTGGTTTTAACAAGATGGCGCCACGTGACATACAGCCCATGAAACAATTCAAATACTGCATGAGACATTTCCAGGCCTTGTACTCTCTCTCTCGTTTCGGTGATCAGAATTGGCCCCCTAGATTGTGTGATTTAACACCTTTAGATTTCTTTTTATGGGGTTATTTGAAGTCAAAGGTGTATGTCAACAAGCCCACATCCACCCGTGCATTAAAAGAGGAAATTCAACCACAATTATGCCAAATGGTCATGGAAAATTTCGACAAAAGAGTGCGTATGTGCCAGCAAAGTCATGGAGGCCATTTGCCCGATGTGTTATTCCATAAATAGCCCTATCCTATTTACTTTATAATTCAATAAAAAAATAACAACAAAAATACTAAAAACTGTGTTTTCTATTTAAATCTTGCGTTAATTCTGGGACACCCTTTATTAGACGTAAGTTTATTTAATATTTATTTTGATTATAAGAAATATAAATCTTGTTCTTTCATTTATTATTTTTTTTAAGGTTACATACAATGATTGTTTCCACACCTGCTGACGTCGTGCTCATAAGGCACAGGCGAGACGTCGCGGCTTGAAAAAGGTTGTGAAAAAAGCAAAACCAACAATTTTAAACGAATATTTTTATGTAAAATTTTAAAGTGTATTTTGAATATATAAAATAAATTTATAATTACTTACATTTTTTTTTTATCGTATATATCCTCGTCATTACCCTATATCCAGATATTTCCCATATCCGGATCATCCCCGTATAAGGGAGAGTCTATATAAAGAGGTTCTTTCCAGTCAGCGAATTGGCAGGCCGCACTTGAACTGACGAAGTGTCTTTACAAGGTTTAACAGGAAAAGTGGCTTTGTTTTTCTCCTTCGCTAAGAATTCATTGCTGCTGACCTAGGGGATTCCCCTGGAAGTATTTCTTCTGAATCGGCTGAGAGAGGTTAGTCGATTATACCAACCCGAAACTCCGGGACATCAACTAACCCAACAGTTCCTCCGCTGGATATTCTTCTCCACTTTCATTCATATTTAAATTAAAGAATAAATGGGGTAATGGAATCTTCCTCCTAGGAAAAGCTATTTGAAGGTAGGGACCTCAGGGGAGATGTTATCATAGTTTGAGTACTCTTGGAAAGTGGTAAGGGCTAACGGCAAGTTATTCATCCTAACGGGGTCGATAGAAGTACTAAAAAAGGTGAGCCCCATCACTTTTAATAAATTCAGTCCATGCATGTATAATGTACATCACTATATTGGGTTGGCAAGATGTTTGTTTCGTTATTCTTTTGTCAATGTTAGAATTTTTTTCCTTTGAAATTTGGTAGTCGATACCTTTAGGTTGCTATGAAAGAAATTTCGTGTAATTTTATTTATAACTGTCCGTTTAAGGTCAGTTTTAACATGGAGTGTAAAAATAAACATTTTAGGCACACTTTACTTTTTTGTTTTCATAAAGGCAAGAAAGCGGCTGAGGCTCACCAGGAGATATGTGAAGTTTATTGTGTTGATTGTTTAACAGAACGCACGTGTCAGGAATGGTTACATCATATAAGACGTCTTGGACTTGTTTAGAAGCTCGATATTTGGGTTCCGCCACGACAATTCGAGGCCTCACACATCTTTAGCAACACGTATGAAACTATTGTGTACTGCCGAAGCGAATACTTTACCTTTACACGTTGTAGCATCCCAAAATCTTCAAAAACACCTTGATTGATAAGCTCGAGTATTGGTGCAACCAATGGCGGTTGCAAAGTTAATGAAGCAAAATGTTCCTACAATTACCTTTTCCCGCAGCCTCAAATACCGTCCACTATTTTTTTTTAATCCCATTCCTCTTTCTGTATCAGAGACAGTACGGTAATTAGGCATCTCGATAAGGTTGATATGGAACCCACTTACGAGGCTCAAAAGACAAGAACTTAACAGACGCTTTGGACAACTGTACAGACTACTTCAAAGGACATCCCATCTCTCAATAGAAAATAAATTACTAATTTACAAAGTTATACTTAAGCCAATCTGGACATACGGAATAGAGTTATGGGGGACAGCAAAAAATGCGAACAAGTTTATGAAATCCCATAGTAGCCTATCCAACCACACTAATTCCTTAGCAGTCATCGCACTGCGCCACACGTCCCTATAATCATCCTCGGAAACTGAAACGGCAGTGGCCTCGTTACCTGCTATCAATACGTGACAGTTGGAGTCCTGCAATGGCCAGTTTCTCCAATCATCTCCTGAGCGTCTGTGGCTCTGGCGCTCTTGGTCAGCCTCTACTTTCTACTCTACTCGTATCCGGTGGCGTGGTTGATAAAAAAGGGTCTTCCCAAGGCTCCGAGGTGGATTTAGGATGTATCTGGGCTGTTTGTAAATACTGTAAGAATGTGCGAGTGAATGAAGAACTGTAAATATGATATGAATGAGAACATTGATCACAGCAACTTATTGCCCAATAAAAGACATGCTGTAAATTTATCGCAATGTAGAATATTATTGTTATTGTTAGAACAAAGGATAAAAAAATCATTAAAATGAAATGATGCTATAACTGAAGTTGTTTTGAATTAAAATTGTTTGCCTTATACTCTAGACATTAACATGTTCCATAATTTAAATTATGTACATGTATAATAGAAAATAGATGTTAACAATGTTACATTTTATTATGACACTATACATATTAAATAGAGAAGAATAAATTTTAAAAAAATAATAATAAATACTATTATAATAATATCATAAGTAAACAAAGGTTTGCTATAAATAATGTTAATCTATAAAATACTTTTAATATTATTTATCAATTTTAAATTAATTAAAAATGTGTACCTATACAATCCCCTAACTACAAGACATCAGCCAACTAACATTAACCCTGGACCCTCACTGTCCAATAACTGAGCAGTGGCTGGAGGAGTGAGGTATAATTTTCAACTAGTTAATGATTGGATATTCTTGGAGGAATGGAAGCATGGAACACAGGGGCTGACAAAATGTCATCTACCTATCAAAAATAATATATAATGAAGATAAATATCATATGTGTAAGAATCAAAATAAAAATAAAATAAATTATACCAAATTAACAATTACGAAGATGTTTCTCGATGACTATAACAAGCTTAAGCGGTGACAAACTTCTCTCTTCACTCAGTAAAAGATATGCTGTCAATAAAAGCCAGTAAGTACTGCTTGTAATTAAATTACTATGTCCTCACATCAAGTAGTCAAGTAGTGGGGTACTTCTTCTTCTAGTAGTAGTATTTAGTAATATTATTAGGTTGTTATCCTCGCCCCGTCGAGTAGTATACGATTATATATAATATTTTTGTTACGTTTCATTCATAGATATCAAGTCAAGAGGCAGTGTAACTGTTAAGCAAACGACCCTTATATCCGGGCTTAAATAATGAATAATTAAATTAATGCAGTAAAATCATGTCGTCACTTACCTAGCGAAAGCATGAATTCTGTTTCATGAGTGGAAATATCAGAAATCAACATGTAAGATTCCCTTGTATTTTTCTAAAGAGCAGAAATAATAAACAGAATTGAAGGGTTTGCTGCAAAAAGGAGGTAGCTCCATCCCATAGCTGTTGGGAGTTAGAAACACTTTCTTGTGTCAAAAAAAAACCTCTTTTATTTGGCACAAAAAGGATGCAGCTCCAATCGTAATATGTAAACACCATAATTGAAAGTAAGCAACAACAATATTTTTACATAACTTAAAATTTGAATTTTTTAAACGTTTTGTTTGGTTTCCCAACAAATGGAAAAATTGGAGCTACCTCCTTTTTGCAGCAAACCCTTCAATTGTTGTAAATATAAATAGCCAAAACTGTTTATTCTGAGACCATATCTCCTATCAACAACAGACATTGGTTTAGCAATGGGATTGATAATCTTCACAATTCTTTAAAAAAAAACAAGACCGATTCAAATTATTTCATTTGAAATTTTTTTTTCATAATAAGCGTAAAATATATGTTAGTTTTCTGTTACTATTTAATATTGCTTCATGATTATATTCAGGGTTGAAATTATTTTGTTCCTCTTGCAAACTGTGAAAAATGCACCAATTATTAGTTATACTGGTGATTCTCATGTCACATTGTCAGTAACAACAATAATAGTCTTGTAATTTTTTTTACAACTATTTTTTGTTTAGTTTTAGTGTACAAAAATAAATAATTCTCAAATATAGGGAAATTAATTACTGCCAATATAATTATTAAATTTTATCCCAATTAATATTCTATTATTACTGTATTAAATTGGGTCACTGTCTCAAATTGGGTCAAATTACAAATGCATAGCTTTATTGGACAATTTTAACTGTTCTTGTATTAATTTCATGGCTTTTGAAATTATAAGACCAACACCGAAAAACAAAATTATTTTTCTTTGATTTGTTTGTAATATTTAAACACCAATCGAAGGTTTATTATTATTAATATAAATAATAATCACTTTTTTATATTAATTAATTTAAAATAATAATAAAAAAAATTCGCAGTCGGTAGGACTCGAACCTACGCTCCCAGAGGGAATCTGATTTCTAGTCAGACGCCTTAACCACTCGGCCACGACTGCTCGTTATCGCTAGCCCTTTTTTTTAACAACACATGGTTACTGAGTAACATTTGTTTAGGTTAAATAATTAGATAAATGTTATTGAAAATTAATTAAAACAAATTGGAGAATAATCTTATTTATTTCAGAGGTGAAATTAATAAATGTTATTTCTTATTTACCTATAAATAATAATGTTACATGAAAATTGTGTTTTTACGAAAATCTCAAAATATTTTTTAATACAGCCAAAATTGCTAAAAGATGTGTAACCGCAGCAAAAATGATTCTTCAAACATAGTTTACAAGAAACTAAAAACAACCCATGCAACATTTAGGATATTGTTTATTTATTTTTGTTAAATTAGTAATTTGTACACAGTATATGTAAATACATTTTTACACGAGAAATATGAGTACATTTTATTAAAAAGTAAACAATGTGATGAACTTCAGCTAAATAATTGTTCAAGCTTGTAAAGCGTCTTCCAATAGGGACTTCCGAACTTTGACAGTTGATAGCGGCCATATTGTTGAAGCGGCTTCTGTCCAATTGGCTGTCATTTATTCAGTCTGTTTTGCCAAATCACAATGGACGGATATAGCGTTCAACAACACGTGCAAATGATAAAATTGTTTTATCAATATGAGTGTTCTGTTCGGACAACGTTCTGCCGAGAGGACTATTCGCAGTGTGGTGGATAAATTTGAGTCCACTGGTTCAGTAAACAAACAACCAACACCCGTACGTCGACGAAACGCAAGATCTGCCGAAAACATCGCCGCTGTCCGTGAGAGTGTGCAGGAGAATCCGCGTCAGTCGATTTCGCGTCGCTCACAAGAACTCGGTTTTTCGCAGACCACAACTTGGGAAATTTTGCGTCGTGACTTGGGCCTGCACCCGTACAGAATCCAACTGACCCAGGAGCTGAAGGTAAACGACCATAGACAACGACGTGTGGTCATCTCACGTGGAGGTGATGTGAACTGGCCACCGATATCGAGCGATTTGACCCCGTTAGACTTTTTCTTGTGGGGTTTTCTTAAGTCGCAGGTCTATGCGAATAAGCCGCAAATCACAGCGGTTCTCAAAGCCAACATAACCCATGCCATCGCTCAAATTCAGCCTGATTTATGCACCAGAGTCATGGAAAATTGGACATTTCGGATGCGCGCTACCCAGCGAAGCCACGGCGGACATTAGCACGATGTTATATTCCGTACATAATGGCATCGATAGATAGGCCTTTCAAAAAAATAAAAAATTTCGATGATATTTCACACACACTTTGTTTTATTTCAATTTAAAGATAGAAAGCGCTTAATGAAAGATCCTATATTATATTTTATGAGTTTCAGGGAAAAACAAAAGTTTGACCTTTGAAAATATTAGGGTTCCATGCAAAAATTGAAGACGAAGACCTTACTAGAATAATTTAATTCAGTTATAGTATACATTTATTGGATCTTCTATTGCATTTGTAAGCTTTAAGAAGCTAATATTTTTTTTCTCCATATAGTTAGTGGTGAATGATTTAATACTTCATCGAGGTACAGTAAAGCAACTTTCTGTGCGGGACACGAATACAACCCCCATCATTAGAAGACCAATATACTTACCTACACGTTCTCTCATAACAATTGCAAATCTGTAATACATTAGTTTAATTAATTTCTTTTCCTGGTCATAAAATTTTGCATTTTGTTTTATAAATGACTACAACATATGACGCGATATAGAAAATTAAAAAGAATTTACTTATTCGAAAAAAAAATAAATGATCTCGTTAGAAATATTTCAAATTGTTAATCAGGACAGCTAATGGCATTCATTATGGTAAAACATTTCGTAATTTGTAACTATCGGGTTTATATGACTCACATCAATGTAAATTTTTGCCTAGCGCTTTCAACATCTCACGCTACAATTATCAAGTGCAAATACAAAAACAAACTAAAATCATCAGAAATACTTTGTTTGTTGGTGATCAAAAATATATAATATATCAAATTAAAAGCCAATATAAATAGTCTGCGCTAACCAATAATATCAGTTTTCCAGATGGTTTTCTACTTCGATCTAAAAATTAATTGATAATTCTAGAGAATTCCATAGTAACCTATACAACCACCCTAATCCCATAACACTGCGCCACTTATCCCTACAATCCTCCTAGGAGACTAAGAGACAGTGGCCTCGTCCTGGCAATGGCCAGTTTCTCCAATCATGTCCTGAGCGTATGTGGCTCTCGCGCTCTTGAACAGCCTTCGCTGGCTCGTATCCGGTGACGCGGCTGATGGTGAAGAGTAGGGGGCTTCCCAGACTCCGCTTCCTCTTTCCTATGCGAAGGAGGTGACAACCGTGTGGATTTTGGAGGTCTCTGGGCTGTTTGTAAATACTGTATGAATGAGCGAGTGAATGAAAATTTTAAATATGGTATGAATGAGAACATTTATCACAATTACTTATTGCCCAATAAGGCAGATTGTATATATTTCAAACGAAAAAAAAAATTTTCTTTTTTAATGCAGACTGTTTGTGGTTTAGATCATCAGCAAAGTTGCAAGTGTGCACTTGTCAGCCCTCAATTGTGGTTGATAAGTAAAAGCTTATCTCACAACTAGCACAAACATCCTAACTATTACATCATTGTTTGATTAATAAGACAAAGCGCTGTAGGGTATGACGTCCTCAAAAGTAAGGTTTCGGTGTTATCCACAGTTTTGTTCCCCTTGAATGTGAGGAATGCAGTCTGAGGCTAGGAGGCCGTTGCATATAACACTAGGAAGCATCCTACTTCGTCATCCCGATGTAACCTCTGGGGGTGTCCTGGCCATTTCTCATTCTCCCCGGGATATTTTATGTAAATTGTCAGGAAGAGGGATAGGTGATAGGACTTTTCTCTCCTTGTGCTTACACCACTCTAAGCAAGCACGTCCGATATAATCCGGACAACTATGTGCCTCGTTTCCTGGCCGATGTCTTCCCCTAATGTGTCGGAATCATCGATTAGTGACGGAAGAGGGTATCTGATGTGTAAGCATTCTCAAATATCAGCTCAGAACATGATTTTCCACAATGCACATTACTCACAGTAACTCAAAAATAAGTTATGAAATCCGATGTTTTGGGAGACAAACGTCTGTTCTTTTTACCCAATGTTTTAGGTATGTTTATTGTTTGTTGAAAATGTAACGTGTACCTATGTGGCTTAGTGAAGTTTTGTGTTTTCATAAAGAAAACTAGTGTGTAATTTTGTGTTTAATCGTTATTCTTTCCATTTGCTTTCTCTATATTCTGCAACATCTATTAAACAATTTATCAAGTCCAGAATTTAGCTTCTTTTCCGTGCCCGGGGTTAGTTTAAACTTTCATACAAGGAAATACTCCCATCTCTACAAAGTGTGGTATTTATTCACCAATTAAGTTTTCTACAGCTCTGACCTGTCATGTTTAGTTATAAGTTGCAAAGTCACTTGATAAAAACCACAACTGCGCATCTGAATACCAAGAAAATCAATTATTATAAGTAACAATAAATAAACATCAATAAATAAAATATTTAAAAAGTGCTAAACACAAATAAAATAGAAGAATTAATAAACGCACGCGTGCTAAGAACCCTTGCATGCCTCCATAAGCCGGTCGTAGAGTGAAGTCTGAAGAGTAAGCAAACCAATTTTTAAGTCTATACTAATACAAATTATTTTTAATGTAGTAGGTTTTCAATCAATTGGCGGAGTGGTCATGGGATTAATGTATAATTATTTATTGTTACTTTTAATGGTTGATTTTGATTGTCGCCATATGCACAGGTTTTTATCATGTGACTTCTTATTTTAGCAACTGATGACGACAGCTTAGGACTTAGGAAAACGTTATTGGTGAATAAATACCGTGAAGATTTATTATTTAATTATACCCTTCTGCAACTTCCACTAATCAAATAGTATAAAAAAATTATTATTCAATAACTGCTAAAAAAAATTTCAAAAGAAAAACTACATAATTTAATTGTGAGCCGTATTAATGCATATTTAAACTAAATCTTTAGTCCGGGCTTTTAAAGCTTTAAACCATTAGGGAAAAACTCTTCTTTTTATAAGTCTTGGTTAAGACACCCAAATTTAAATTCAGAATACTTCCATTCCAATGTTAATTAGATATTTACAATTTACTTACAAATAAATAATTTCTTAAAATTGAAAAACTATATCCTAGAATCAACTAGCTTACAGGATGATAAGACCCCTGTTATGCCCATTATATAGTACTATTAAAAATTCAAGTTTAGTGTGATGTAATTCGCAATTAAGTATTGTTACGACTTCGTAGACAGCTTTAATTGACCGTGATGAAAAATATCAACCCTCTGCATGAAACTCAGATTTAATTTTAGAAACTCAAATTATTATTATCCCCAACTAATTGAAAAAATACTGATACTACCTTATAGTTAATGGAGATGCCTATATTTTTACAGAGCTTCCACGGGACGTCTAGCCTGAACGAGGAACGGACAAAGATCAAGAAAGACGGACAAATCCAAAAGTGGAAATACAAGGGTTTATGGTTTTGAAAAAAAACTACAAAATGCGCTATAGTAGGTGCTTATATAGGAACTCCTAAGGTAGCTCTGTTTGCATTTTGAATTAGGTACTATCACGACATGAGACAAAAATTAAACAAATATAAGCTGTAAAAATAGAATAACTTTTTTCTTAAAAACTGTTTAAAGTCAGGAGTAAAGTTCTGATTGCTTCCCTTTGGTTATTAATATTCAATAATTGAAAAACAAATATTAGTTTTGTTATTAGTATTATTAATATAATTATTAGTCAAAGAAACAATATTTTGACAAGGCTATACTACTGGACTATATACATGGAGCTATACCACTCGAGCGTGCGCTTGACTGTTGCTATCCAATACCAAGGCTCTTTTGGTTCCTCTAGCAACCTTAAATACTTCTATATATTCTATTTTCGTTGGCTAATCATTTTTATAGCTAATTTTGTAATAGTTAAGTCCTATTTTGTATAGTAAAAATCTCGATATTTAAACTATTTTAGCTATGAAATATAAACAATTAAATGAAGACATTGTTGAAATGTTACTTCTAGTTTAGTCATATTGTTTGTTTGAATAATATTTGGGAAAATGATGTGAACTAATGATGATGAGAGGTGAGGTCCCATCACTTTTAATAAATTCAGCCCATTAATGTATAATGTACATCATTATATTTTGTACAATGATGATGACTATTAGTAGAAAACAGAATTTGTATCAAATACAGCCAAGCTATAGGAAATATAATGAAGCAATTGTAAATAGATTTGTTTGTAGAATCTATATTTCGTAACATTTTGAATCAAGAGGATATGGAAAAAAAAAAACTGACGATGTATATGCTCAGCTGTACGGTGCCCCACCATATACTCACTCGACTGACAATACAGCTAAAAGTCTCCAACAATTTCAGAATGGGATCATGAGAAAAGTGATCAGACATACCTCTCTCGAGAGGCTAAAGAACGTGCCATCAGTGCATCCGCCGGAGACACATCAAGTTTTTTGGTTAGTGTTAACACAGCGCATCCTTAAGGTGAGGCCTATCACTTTCTTTGTTCACACGCCTTGTATTCTGTACATCAGCCTACCGTAGACAGATTCATTAAACCTCGCAAAATATGTAAGTGTAGCTCCATGCTTTCTGCTCTCTTGTGTATATCCAATCATAATCTGCCTGGCTTGTATTTCCATTCTCTACTGCAGATATTATTTGCAGATCTTGAGGCTAGGTTTAAGGTTTGTAAGATTTATCCCACTCACAGGTTGTCACATTTCACACCATTACTTTTAAGACTAGATCCCTCCCATTGGACGACAAATCTGCTTCCTTTGACCGTTCTTGTCCAATCAATGACGCAAACCTGTGGGACGATTTTTCCCATCTTTCCTGCTCTTTAAATCCAGGTTCTTCCAGCTCCTAACTTCTCTTCATTTTAATAATTCATAAACTATTTATAGAGCATATCTTCCTTTCTCTAATTTTATTTTTCCTTTTTTCAATCTATCAATTCTTTCTAATTTTCTTCCTGCAACTAATCAAACTTCGGCACAATGCTATATGCATGTTACGTGTTTTGGTATTTTGTTTTTTTCTTTTTTACTAAAATATTAGTTTCATCATAATCCGCCATAGGTTTCCTATAGGACAATCACAGGAGATAAATTACGTTGAGTCATCTCATTTCATTCATATAAAGGGTGTCCCAGAATTAACGCAAGATTTGATTTAAATAGAAAACACAGTTTTTAGTATTTTTTTTGTTATTTTTTTATTGAATTATAAAGTAAATAGGATAGGGTTATTTATGGAATAACACATCGGGCAAATGGCCTCCACAACTTTGCTGGCACATAAGCACTCTTTTGTCGAAATTTGCCATGACCATTTGGCATAAATGTGGTTGAATTTCGTTGATGCAGCGTTCAATTTCTTCTTTTAATGCACGGGTGGATGTGGGCTTGTTGACATACACCTTTGAATTCAAATAACCCAATAAAAAGAAACCTAAAGGTGTTAAATCACATGATCTAGGGGGCCAATTCCGATCACCAAAACGAGAGAGTACACGACCTGGAAATGTCTCATGCAGTATTTGAATTTTTTTATGGGCTGTATGGCATGTGGCACCATCTTGTTGAAACCACATATTGGCCACATCAATATCATCCAATTTCGGCACAAAGAACTGTGTAATGGATTTTCAACAACATTCTCACGCACTGCTTCGATATTGACATTTGAACGGCTTGTTTTTGAACCACTAGTGTGTTTAGTGTCTCCAACTGATCCAGTGTCCCTAAATTTTACAATTAATCTCTTCACAGTTGATGACACCATTCCGACCATATTTTGTATGAAATTTTCGAACTGCGGCCGCTAAACTTTCATTATTTTTGAGATAATGTTCGACAATAAAGACACGTTGTTCTATCGTGTAACGCTCCATTTTGAATAACCCTAAACTGTCAGCTGTCATATTGTTTTTTTTAGGGTTGCCAGCACTTTACTGTACAAATGGCGGCAAATTTAAATATTGCGTTAGTTCTGGGACACCCTTTATATGTATTTACTAGGGAGTGACTTGGTTCCATTGCGAAGAAACGGTTTGTCTAAGCTGATGTATACCAGCCAGGATTGAGTTACAGGTGTAGAGGCTTGCATAAGTGGCAAAGGAACGGTATTGCACGCAGGCATAAAAGAAGACATTGTCAGAATGAGGAAGGGAAGTGGTCCAAAGGAGTAATTGGACTGACGAGGCGAGGAGGAAGGGAGTGCACACAACAGGGTGGAGGACAATGGGTGGGCCTCGGCAAATAGGCGGGTAATAGCTAGGGGTTGGCGACACGGAACCTTCGCCACTTTCAATTATATTCAGTTACGTCGGGGCCAGTGGCCTGCTTGTCTGTCTGTCTCTTGTAATGCCGTTTAATTTTGGTATCATTCCGTCTGTATCCCCGTGTAATCGCTGTTTGTTTCAACCTCAGGCAATCGGCCTTCAACCGTAGTAATGTATCGGGGCCGAACTCTCGACGACTGTACTCCGTAATAATTGAGAAATGATGTCCCTGAAAGCTGAAGAAATAATGAGGGAATCTCACGCACCGTACGCGAATTTCCTGCTCAAACTGTACAAGGCCTAGTTACTTATCTTTTACTATAGAAGAAGTTTTGAGGTATAACTACTCATGACAAGGTTCTGCACAACCGTCAAACAAATAAAAAGTACCAACCCTAATGGCCAATGGGCTGTCACATGGATCGGTTATCTCACAGCGTATGTTCTACAATAATAACGATTCGTCTCAGTCTTGTGTCCTCGTCGATTCGTGTATGTACTTCTTGTCGATGCAACACAATCACGCGAATGCTGGAAAAGTCAATAAACAATGCAAATAAATTCATTCAACGGTGGAAACTTGAAAATTAAACATTGAGAAAAGTAATTAAAACTTATGTATTAAAATTTATACGTCCTTCAAAAAAGCGATGATGTTAGCCGGCTGTTTTTAGACTAAATACATTCCATATTAGCATAAGGTTATCTTTCTTATGTAAATATAGGAAACGAATCGATAAATACAACAACTATCAAATCAAAATCTTTATTGTGACAAAATTACAATCTGCCTTATTGGGCAATAAGTAATTGTGTTCAATGTTCTCATTTATAACATATTTGTAATTCTTCATTCACTCGCTTATTGATACAGTATTTACAAACAGCCCAGAGATCTCCCAAATCCGCAAGGTCGTCCCTCGGATACGAAAGAGGAAGCGGAGTCTTGGGAAGTCCCCCACGCTCCTCCATCAGCAGTGTCACCGGACACGAGCCAGTGGAGGCTGTCCAAGATCGCGAGAGCCACAGACTCTCAGGATGTGATTGGAGAAACTGACCATTGCCAGGACTCCCTCTGTCACGAATTTATAGCAGGCCACGAGGCCATTGCCGCTTTAGTCTCCGAGGAGGATTATAGGGATGAGTGGTGCAGTGCAATGACTATGGGATTAGAGTGGTTGGATAGGTTACTATGGACATTCATGAACTTGGAAGGGATGATTTCAAGAATGTAAGTTATATTAAGATCGTTATGAAAAGAATCCGAGCATGCATAAAAGCTATAACTATATAAATACATTCAAAACTACAGCTCGATCAATCATACAAGACGATAGCGCTTGTATCTGTTCGAAGTGCAGCCTCATTCAGGCTCGACAAAAAAAAGTAGATTGAAATTACTTTCTATTTTGTTCAAAGCTGTCAAATTGCTGATCAACAGATTCATAAATGACTCCTAAATTATTTTTCGTAAACCTTCTGAATCAGAAATGAATATTTCTATAAAAATTTTAATAACCCTCTTTAAAACTTTTTTTTTTTTAAACAACTTCATCACGATAAAATTACAATCTGCCTCATTAGGCAGTAAGTAATTGTCATAAATGTTCTCATTCATACCATATATTTATTATGTTCATTCACTCGCTCATTCATACAGTATTTACAAACAGCCCAGAGATCACGCAAGTCAACATGGCTGTCGCCTCGCATGCGAAAGAGGAAGCGGAGTCTTGGAAAGTTCCCCACGCTCCGCGTCACCAGATACAAGCCAGTGGAGGCTGATCAAGAGCGCGAGAGCCACATACGCTCATGGCATGATTGGAGAAACTAGCCATTGCCCAAATTTATAGCAGGACACGAAGCCACTGCAGTTTAAGTCTCCGAAGAGGATGGAACCCACACACGAGGCTAAAAAGACGAGAACTAAACAGACACTTTGGACAACTGTACAGACTACTTCGAAGGACATCCCATCTCTCATAAAAAAAAACTAAGGAGAATTGTTAAGTCTGATCGGAGTGTACAGTAAAACAATTACGAACAAATAGTGTATCGGTTGTCTTTTTCTCCACCACATCTCGAAAGTTATTATAACATTTTAAATATAATTCCATTTTAATAGTATATTTTTTGGGTGACAATTCTGCTGTTTACATTTCGTTAAAAAGCAACCGATGCAGTTTAGAAAATAAAATCAAAGTATTTCAAGTTGAAATGTTTTTTTTCTCCAAAATAATTTAATAAGTATTCATATTTAAGACGCTCTTGGGCCTACGTACAGTCGTATTTTTACTGTTTGATTACTTTATGTTTAAAATAAAAAATATTATTGAAATAATGACAAAAAAAAATTTTGGGTCAAGAGTCTTTCTTTGGCTATCCAGCAGAATCCGGTGATGATCCTGCCGAGAGTACAAGGAAGAATCCAGGCATGAATAGATACTCTTCCCTATTTATGTGCAATCTCTCCCCTTGGCTCGATGGAGGGGGTTTTCAATGCCACACTTCAAAAGCACCCTTTTTAGGTTTTCCACAGAATTGTGAAGAGGGGGGGGGAGGATATCATTCGAGAAGCTTCAGGGAAAAGAGGGGATTGTAGATTCCTATTTAACTTGGTGGCAAGGAGAACACTAAGGGGTACGATAGGTTTTTTAATACGGAATATATTTTGGTATGATATAATATTGACTATATTATCCAAGACTCTTGTCCCTCATCATTTCATTTAAATAAATTTGATTTTTACATTTATTATAAACTGGATTGTTTTTTTTCTACCATATGTGACACTAGAAATAAAATAAACGACAACGTAGAACTTTAAGACGAAAGTAGACATTTAAGAATACTATAAGATAATTGAAATTCTGCATGCTTGTTAAATAATTCATTTCGTTTATTAAACACTCTCACTGAAAATAACTGATGACGAAAAATCGGAACATCACAAATGGAATTTCTTTTGTTGTTTCTTTAATCTTTATATAAAAATATAGCTTTGAGAATCTAATGTGTGTGTGTGCGCGTGTGTGTGTGTGCGCGTGTGTGTGTGTGTGTGTAGTTAACATAACTGCTACACAATATCTGGGTTCGAATCCCAAAATGGGATTTTAATTTCAATCCCATAAATAGAAGGCTAAATTCGTAAAATTTCAGTTCTAAATAGGAACAGTTTAGGGCGTTCATAATTGAACAAAACTCTGTAGTGTATCTTGATTTTTTTGTGTATCTTGATCTTGATATTTTCCTTATTTAATATTTATGATAGTATGAATGAACGAGTGAATGAAAATTGTACCAATAGTCATGTTGTTGCGAATCTTTTCATTAATAGGTCTGTAAGTCATAATCTCGGTCGTTAACAGATTAATAAAACAAAACCCTTCATAACGATCTTAATATACCTTACACTCTTGAACTCTTCCCTTCCAAGTTCATGAAATTCCATAGTAACCTATCAAACCACCCTAATCCCCTAGCACAGTCATTGCACTGCACTACTCATCCCTATAATCCTCTTTGGAGACTAAAACGGGTGACGGGTGGGAGTCTTGGCAATGGACAGTTTCTCTAATCATGTCCTGAGCGGCTGTGGCACTCACGCTCTTGGTCAGCCTCCGCTGGCTCTCATCGTGACGTGACTGACGAAGGAGCGTGGGGGACTTCTCAAGACTGCTATATCTTTCGCATGCGATGGAGGTGACGACCATGTGGATTTGGGAGGTCTCTGGGCTGTTTGTAAATACTGTATGAATGAGCGAGTTAATGAAAATTGTAAATAAGGTATGAATGAGATCATTTATCAAAATTACTTATAGCCCAATCAGGCAGATTGTAATTTTATAATAATAAAGTTGTTATTAATCAGTAATATTTATTTATTTTTCTTCTTGTTTGTTTGTTGTTATATATATGCCTTTAACTTGAAGAATACAAAGTGTACTCAGCAGAAGGGGATTTAAGTACTAACTATACATATATTAAAAGATCTGTCTAAATTTTTCATAATATTCCTGATAAGACACTTTCCAGTGACAAAGGATTCGGTTAGAACTATGCTATCAGTTTTACCATGTAAGTTAGAAATTACAGTTTAAATTACTTCTATAGTCCTCGGCCTGATAACTTGAATAATTGTTTTTCTCTTGATTTGTGATTATGGAAAATTAAAACCAACGCTACTATATCCTCACACATGGATGGTACTTTGCGTGGTCGATGTTCCCCCGTAAATGTTGGCAACCGACCATTGGCACAAACTGACACTTAGGACTTACACTTAAGGATAAGGAGACTTGGAAATCGCGAAAACAAAACGACAAAAATTCGTTCATAAAACCATTAAAACATTTAACTGGACAAATGTTTAAAAACTAACGACATAACAACTTTCTACTGAAACCAATTCAGACATATGAAGTCAACATTCACCGATACGCTTAGAATAACTAACATCAAAACTATGCAGGTTTTCCTACCAAAAGAATTACCAGAGGTCCACCATTTTATGAAAGAAAACCGAGCTGCATGCCCACCTAAATCCGCTGATACAATGACTGTCTTGATCTGACTTAGCTAGACTAACTATCAACGACGATTGAGATCCTCTACCTCCATGGTAGAGAAGCAATTTTATTTCAAAGTGATTGCAAGAAAGTGATTTCTGTTTGCACATGTAGCTTTATGTTTGTTTCGTTGTTTTTTTGTCAATGTTAGAATTTTTTTCTTTAGCATTTTCGACACATTTTACTTTTTTATTTTCATAAAGGCAAGAAAGCGGCTGATCCCCGCAAAGAGATGTGTGAAGTGTATGGTGTTGATTGTTTAACAGAACGTGTCAGATCAACCATTTGAAGTTGATGATGACAAAATGAAAGCCATAATTGAAACGAATCGTCATTTAACTGTGCGAGAGATTGCAAAACAGTTAAATGTATCACACAAACACCAATTGAAAATCATATGACACTATTGGAGCTTGGTTGGGAAGTGATGTTGCATCCCCCATACAGCCCCTACCTTGCACCATCGGATTATCATTTATTTCGAAGTTTACAAAACTTTCTAAATGGTAAAAATTTCATTAATAACGAAGACCTCAAATCGCACTTGGTTGAGTTTTTTGGTGATAAGGACCAAAAGTTCTATGAGCGTGGGAAGATGGCAAAAGGTCATCGAACAGAATGTAAGATATTCATTCGACTTATTATAGTTCATTTTTTGTATAGAAAAAATTGAGTTTTATTTCACACTAAAAAACCGAAATTACTTTCCTGCCAACCTCAATGTTTAGAGCAAAATCAATAAATATAGTTTAATAAAATTGAGTTTTCATTCTTTTAATTGCTGTACTTACTACTGTAATTACAGGCCACTTTAAACGTCATCTTGAAAAAAGGTACTTTTCAACTTATTAACAACAAGGCAAATGTCTGGCTTAAACATGGAAACTTGTTACAATTACATAGTTATTACTTTATCTTAATGTAGCTTTAGGATATAGTACTATTTTTTGCTACGCTCTGACGAAAAAAGAAGAGTTCTGCATCACAAACTGAGCAGTATTCCCGTGACAATATTATATATATATATATATATATATATATATATATATATATTTTTTTTTCTATGTAACAGTATGAAAACGAAAAATGCCTCTTACGTACATTACCTCATGTACGAAAGGAACATTTAACATTATGCAAGGTGGTCAGCATTTTCTGTCTCTTTTTTGCAACTCTACTCCTTTGGAAGGGGAACGGGCGATCGCTTTGTGGGCGACACATCGCATAATGTTCCCAGTTATGCTCCATTTTATTATGCTTGTCCGAGTTTGTCTTTTTTCTTTTTCTTTTTTTTCACGCTGGATCATCTGTAATGCATAATGTGCTTCGGCACGGAGCCGTGTTGTCATCTACCGTCGGCCGCTCCGAGGGACATAACAACCAACAGTATTTCTTAAACTCTTCAGGGGTTTTCTTCAACAACATATTTGTTTGTAGTCTGATCAAACCAAGGCACACTACATTAGTACAGTTGCTCGAAGTATCCGAAGTATTTATATATAACTTCTTTATTGTGCTAAAATTACAATCAGCCTTATTAGGCAATAAGTAATTGAGATAAATGTTCTCATTCATACCGTATTTACAATTCATCATTCGCTCGTTTATACGATATTTACAAACAGCCTAGAGGACTCCCACTGTTACGCATTTATACCAGGTCACGAGGCCACTGCCGTTTTAGTCTCCGAGGAGGATTATAGGGATGAGTGGTGCAGTGACTGTGGGGATTAGGGTGGTTGGATAGGTTACTATGGAATTTCATAAACTTGGAAGGGATAAGTTCAAGAATTTAGGGTATATTAAGATCGTTATGAAGGGTTTTGTTGCTGGCGTAATAAGGGGCATTTACTATTGTTCTCAGGACTTTTGATTGAAAGGATTGGATACGCTTGATGTTCGACTTTATTGCTGTCCCCCATAGCTCTATTCCATATGTCCAGATTGGCTTAAGTATAACTTTGTAGAGTAGTAATTTATTTTCTATTGAGAGATGGGATGTCCTTCGAAATAATCTGTACAATTGTCCAAAGCGTCTGTTTAGTTCTTGTCTTTTTAGCCTCGTATGTGGGTTCCAGGTCCGCCGTTTGTCGAGACGGAAGCTTAAATACCGTAGTATCTCGGATGCAGGGAGAGGAATGCAATTAAAATAAACTAATGGACAAGACTTGCGAAGTATTTTAAAAACGACAAATACACAATTTACAGGATGTCCTGAAAAAATAAAATAAAGATGTATACACATTTTGAATGATTAAAACAGGTCTATTTGGGAATAGGGACCCCTAATTGTTTTCAATCATTTCTCCAGTATATTATCTGTAAATGAAAGGTTCGGGGAAAGTGTATAATAAAAGTTTTAGTATTTGAACATATTTATTCTGATGGCCAAAAAGTTACAATGTCATTTATTAATTGATTGAACAAATTATTACCACTATTTCTGTTGCGCCACAAAAATTCACACAAATATGAGTCTATCAAACTTCTTCTTGTACCATGTTCTTTTTTGTTTCTTGCCTTTGCTTGTGCCCATAATGATTCAATTCGTTGTGTATGACTACCTGTGGTGGGATCTACGAAATTTTGTCAATGATTCACAGTACAATGCTGGTAATTCATTCCTGGTATGTTAATAATGCGGGTGTAGGATGCCCACATGTCAGATATAATGGTTGTACCGGGGTGAATACATTCTGATATTGTTTTCAGTAGTGTTTCCGATGTACGGTCTGCCACGCAATACATGAAGCATTACTTATCTTCCCGACAAACACCTCCGAAGACCCATTGATTAGGATAAATTCTATCAACGTGATTTTTTGCGCCGAGAAAAACTCGATTCGTCTATCTCAACTGTTTTCCCTGGCCCTCCGATCTGCGCAAACTTCTCGAAACATATTTTTCCAATCTGTAATAGTATCGGTTGCTAATCCTAGTTCCTCTTGACAAAATTTAGTAGATTCATATTCTTTTTTTGTCCAGCAGTATAGCAAAATATCAAATTTATTAAATGGGAAATTAGTGTTTTCCAAAAATGTTCCTTTTCTCAATCCAAAGGTTTCTTTGCAGCCTCTCACGTTGCATCTCCATCTATCCTTTTCGCCTAGATAAAAATTCATTTGATAGCCATTTTTTCACTATGCAATACCCTTTTTAGATTGAAGAAATAAAACCGATTTTTCCTTCGTATCTACTTGAGCAGCTAAATCAAATAACGGCATGATGTTTCCCTTCAGGATCAAACAAAACTAAACTGAAATATTATCATGTACCAAGGTACACTAATAAGGGTCAAAGTAAACATAAATATTGATAAAAACATTACAGGAAAGGTCAAAGGTGCCAGAATAAACAAAACAATGCTAGATATCAGTGGGGGTGCCTATTCCCAAAAAGGCCCATTGAAAGTTTAGTTTCTATTTATATATAATTAATATTTAAATTTCAAAATAATCTACATAAAATATGTTCCTTATCCTCCTTCCGCAGATGTTCAAACATGGCATTTGTTGTTGTAGCGCATTTTAGTTCAATTGCGGCTTTTAAGTCTTCCAGGCGTTGACATTTTCTCTAAGGCGGATCCCCACAAGAAAAATTCCAGCGGTGTCAGGTCTGAGGAATGGACAGGGTAGTATTCTTGACAACTCTTCGTCCATGCCATCCACTCCAATCTTGGGCAAATGTTTTGCCCTTTTTTAAACATATTAAAATTCCACTAATTTTTAAAGGATCATGTAAACACCTGCAGTTACTTTCCAAAGAAAACCCATATCATTTTATAATTAAAAAAGTTCAAAGTTAAAAAAAAAAGATTTGTTAATTATTTATGTTAACGGTATAAAAAGTAAGTCGATATGCAGTTGTTCTACTCCTTGTTCAATCGATTCTATACAAATTAATATTTTAATCCTTCAGGTATTAACTTTAGTGAAATAAATCCACATTGTTTGTTTAAACATTAAAAAGAGATTACCTCTCATAGCTCAATTTGAAATCAGTCTTTAGCGACGAGTAGCAAAGCTAATTGCGATCTGTTTTGTCTTCGTAAAAGCAACGCATTGATTTCAATGATTGAGAAACGTGGCAGTGATTAAAAAATGGAATCCAGAGATGCTAAAATTTTTTTAAATTGAAAAATATTTAGAAATTTTTGTAAACATTAAGCAACAGCTCTGAACATAATAGTGTTCATGTTTTGCAGTGAAAATGATCATCGGTTAAATCCCCCCCCCCAATCCTTCTTTTAAACATATAAAATGTCTCCCCTATTTCAACGAACGCGTTCAATCAAAGCGCATTATGATTGCCAAATTGTTGAAATCTGGCGAAGGGAAAGGCTCCATTAGCTATGCTATCCCAACAGAATGTGACTAGTTAAAGAAATCAGTGACAAACTATAAAAAGATAAGTGATATTATTCTGGGTTGTGTCAACCTTCGAGTACATTGCTTATAGGCTCGATTTTAAGCAGTAGAATTAGAGATCTGCTAACCATAAACAAATTTTTGGGGAAAGAAAAACAGAAATCAGAAGTAGATTTGAAAACAAATTATTACGAACTTAGGAGCAGGTGAACCACCGATATCTGAACAGATCAAATCAAGGTCACACTGTATAAATATTGTCATCAATTGCTTGAATAAAAATTGAATTATAGGGACAAACTGTTAATAGATGACACTCAAGCATGGATCGCATCTTAAGTTTTATAATGCTAGGAACAAGTAGAAGGGGCTTGAGCAGAACTTTATAATTGCCTCGTGACTTCATGGGAGTTACTGATGGTTCCCTGTTATTTTTAAGTAAACAGCCGCATCCCTTACTCCCTACTTCCCAGAACTATCCTTTTCTTATACATATATGCCTCAGCTTTAGCCCCAGACCCCCACATTTGTAAACCATCACCTAGTATTTATACATTGCATTGTAATTTTAACGTCAACCTGATATTGTTATGTAACCCAACCTCCTTCGAATGCATCAGCACATCGCAGTAAGAGGAGAAATTGTTAAATTGAACTTTGTAATTGCATTGTAAATTGTTAAAAATGTTTATCAATAAAGGGGTTTAGAAATTAAAAAAAAATAATAATAAAAAACCCAGACCCCCACTTGTGCCTAGACATCCCACCCAGTATGTAGTAACGTAACTCTTAATATTTGTATATACCAGTGTTTTGATTGTACTTCATAATAAAGCTTTTTCTTTACTTTCTTTTAGTTTTAAAGACTCTTCTCTACAAAGATTAACTTATAGATAATAATTTACTTACTATAAATAATGGTGAAGATTTTAGACAGTATTTTTTTTTTTTTTTTTTTTCTAAGCTTTCTAGTTAGAATTTTAGGATGAGGGAGAAATATAAAATATTTAGGGTGATCGGATCCTTGTTCTAGGAGGACCTGCTTGAAGGTGGTGTTAGAGGAGGAGTAAGGAGTGTGGGAATCCTTGATGGAGGTTGATTGTTACGGTACAGTGGTGAGAGTCCACTGGTGGTTGAAGTCATCTCAACTCAAAGCATTACTCCTTACTGAACCTGAACAAGAATACGAGAAGAATGGAGAAGATGAAGAAAATTACTTGTTTTGGATAAAAAAACTTTGCTATAATTTGATGAACTGATTGTTTTATGAGCTCTCGTAAACAAAAATCAGTGTTAAAAACAAAATGTTTCGAAGAAAACGTTACAGTGCGGCATCTCCTGTCTCTCCTCGACTTCGTAGACCAGCAACTCTAATGTGACTGATCTCGCCTACGAAGTCCGTCCGGGATAAGCGGGCCACAAAAATACGACAAGTGACATCAATTGCGAACATTAGGGAACGAACTTTAAGGGCAATTTGATAGGCTACGGTGTCTGTCTGTGGAACTGTCTATAGTTTATTGTGACCTGTAACTGTCCTGGTGAGAAGACTGAAAACACAAAATCAGTTTTGTCGTAAAAATATCAACAACAGTCGAGGAGGTCTCAGTGGATTCTAGTAAATTTTATCTCGTCGTCTTTTTCGACAGCGGAACTTCGTGTGATTTTAGCCTTCAAAAGCCGCGGTGTGTTGTAAAATTGTTTCGTTCCGTGGGTCATTTTTACCCCCACAGCCTACGATCGGTTTTGTTTGAATTGTCTGTCTGTCAGAAATACTGACCATACCTAACCCAAATATAATTTAGGAGACCTCGGATCAATGTCGTTCCGTTAGCATATTGAAAATGATTGTGGCCGGCAATATAGCGGAGAGGTGATTTGTGTAGAAGGACACTCTCTAGGCTGGAGGGTGTCGAATTATGAACAAGTAGTTGAGCAAGTGGACAGCTCTACAAATTGTTTTCAAAACCTTAGGCAACCAGGTTTCGGTCAATCTACATAGCTCAGTAAGCTGACAAGCAGTTTTGTTTTTTTTTCTCTCCATTTTTTGAGATTATAATACGATTTTGAATGGTTCAATTGAGATACAATTGACAATTGTAAAGCTCTTCTGGCTACGGAGGAGAATGTTGCAACCAAAATAATCTTATCACCAGCGGCTAGAGCGACGAAAAGTTCGAACATTATCTCAAAAATAATGAAATTTTGGCGGCCGCAGTTCGAAAATTTCATACAAAATATCGGAATAGTGTTTTGACTTCATCAACTGTGAAAAATTTAGGGATACTGGATCAGTTGGAGACTCTAAACCCACTGGTCGTCCAAAAACAAGCCGTTCAAATGTCAGTATCGAAGCAGTGCGTGAGAGTGTTGTTGAAAATCCATAACACAGTTCTTTGTGCCAAAATTGGATGATATTTATGTGGCCAATATGTGGTTTCAACAAGATGGTGCCACATGCCATACAGCCCATGAAACAATCCAAATACTGCATGAGACATTTCCAGGTCGTGTACTCTCTCGTTTCGGTGATCAGAATTGGCCCCCTAGATCGTGTGATTTAATACCTTTAGATTTCTTTTTATGGGGTTATTTTAAGTCAAAAGTGTATGTCAACAAGCCCACATCCACCGTGCATTAAGAGAGGAACTTCAGCCACATTTATGCCAAATGGTCATGGAAAATTTCGACAAAAGAGTGCGTATGTGCCAGCAAAGTCGTGGAGGCCATTTGCCCGATGTGTTATTCCATAAATAACCCTATCCTATTTACTTTACAATTCAATAAAAAAATAACAACAAAAATACTAAAAACTGTGTTTTCTCTTTAAATCAAATCCTGCGTTAATTCTGGGACACCCTTTATGAAATAAGCTTCCAAGGACCCATTTCTATTTTACGTGCTGTTCATTTATTACTAGTGTGGAGTCGAGTCTTGGCATACACGCGTCACTATTCTCTTCTGCCACCGACCAGTTACGAAGTCCTAGGTTTCCCCAGTCAACATCTTGGACTGCCAGCTTTCTTTGGGAAAAATTATTGACTTCTTTCGGGGAAGAAATGTCAAACTTTTTCTGTAAGCCATAAAAAAGAAATTTTTTTTTTATATATAACATTTAATATGTAAATGAATCTCAGTTAAACTAAGTAATATCTATAATAACTAAATAATGATATATTTTTTTTAAAAAAAGTAAATATTTCTAAAACGTCAAATTTATTAATGTAATATAATAATTTAAATTTTATACAATAACCTGCTTAAATAATAAAAAAAAGCCATGTGTGATCAATAATGAGTTTTATGAGTTTCAATCCAGTTGTGATAACAATTTTATTGCTCGTTAAGATTGGGCTGAGACTTATAAGAATTTCCAACTTCTACACCAAAAACTAGTTTCTCATTAACCAAAATTTGATTTGGGAAAAAAATAAACTAATTCAAAGACACTGAGACTGTTAACATATTTATGTGCATAAATAAACATTCCAGCTGGTAAGTGAGCGATACGTATAATAATTCATAGAAGATGAAATTAATTAGTTGTCAAATTTTGATATTGAGATACGGAGAGCCTTCCTGCATATATACTCAAGATTAATTAAAGGATCAATTTACATTATTGACCCTAATAACTCAGGTATGCACTTCAAATTGCGCTTAAGATAGAAATTTAGCATTACAGGCCCGTTGCTTGACCGTCGATACATAGCCCGCCCTGCCCTCACTAGCTCATGACATCTCCACTACCTATACTAAGGGTGATCGATGTACTTTTCCGTATCCAGTCTAACCTTAATGAATCCTAACCTATTGTACATCTCCCCTGATAGGAGAGCAGGCCATGAAGCTATAAGGTGGCAGCTACCTGACTCGGGTCGTAGCAGAAGACAAGTGACCGACTCTTAGATGATCATCGTCAGTCTCGTAGATAATATAGACATGACTGCCACTCGGGTAGTCAACAGAAGCAATGTGAAAAGGTTTGATCTTTTCAGATCAAGCTTTGAATTCCACTTGGAGAAAAACTGCACCGAGTTGAGAAGTTTTGACTCCTTCTATTGTTGCCAATATTTACTCGTGCGACAAGTCTTTAGAGTTCCTTCTCAATCACTCTTCACCACTTCAACTATTCAAATTTTCTTTCAATCTACCAAAATTTAATTGATTTTATTTTATGTTAAAAAAATATATTATGATTTGAAAATTGCTGTTGGTTTAGCCTGGTCCTAGACAATGGTTTTTATTCATATAGGTTACGCTTAGGAGACGGTGTCATGGAAAAAAAATAAATATTTTCATTCATTCATTGAACTATAAAAAAATTCTGTACTAAAATCATGTTTTATACAAAGTTTCTTGAATATATTTTTTTTAATATGTCATATAAAGTTATTGCTTTATTTCAAGAAGCAGGTACGTGTCTTTATACAAAATTCTGAAAAAAACCTCTTTCAACTCATATCAGGGGCGGTTAGAGAATTCTTTATAGCTCATCCTGTTACATGAAACTAGGGTCGCAAAAAAACATTTTAATAACTTATTTATTAATTTTAATGACTTTTAGTAATTAAAGTCACGAAACTAACAATAAGAATGTCAACATATTTAATTTGTTAGCCAACTCAATATGGTGGAAAATATTTATTTTTTAATTATCATATATTCCATTAAAGAATAAATCTTCTTTTTTGCAATGAGTTGCTTTAATTTTGAGCATCTTAAGGGCATCAATTATTTTTTTCTTGCAAAATAGCATTAAGAAAACAATAATAATCAGCTGGTCTCCCCTTCCGCAACTCAAACGCAAGAGCTTAACAATCATAAACCCTAAGTTACCTACCCTGTTAAGAGAATGGTGATTAAAACTATGCCTCTTAAAGTTAATGATGTAATGTGGTCTACTAATCAGAAGACTTCTAATAATAAGCCAGCCATTAAGGCAGGTGCTGCTACCTGTACTCTAGTTATAAAACTAACGCCCATTGGCTGGTAAATGCCCTTAATAACATGATGCTATTTTAGGTAAAATCTATTTTTTTATTTAATTCTATTTAGTTTTCTACATAAAACTATAAGATTCAAATTGTGTTCTAAATGCGGCCATTAGAATTGATCAGCTGGTAAGAGACTAGGGCTAAATATAAAAATATTGTATTATTTAATTGTGATTACTAGTTTGATTTGATTAAGTCAATAATTTAAACATCAAAGCAAAATAACATTGCGACTGAACATAATGACATAAAAAAAACAATATCAAACACTGAATAGTCGAGACTCCTGGATGGATCAGCATCAATTTGCAGATGGGAGATGATGACATGATGAACTAGCTAAAGGGATAATGGAAGTAAGGCATTAATATGGATCAGTTATATAAAAATATGCGGTAAAGAAAGTTACCGGGATGGTAAATTGGTCATCAACAAAAAACTGAAGAGAGGGTGGTACATAAACGACAGGGGTATTCGATGGTGTTCACTTAAGAAATACAAAGTCAAATAGGACACGGATGTAAAGAAATTGGTCTGTGGATAGAAGTATATGGAGGAAGGTAAAAGACAACCTTAAGGTGTAATTCTTATAAAGGAACTTTGTATATTGTAACATTGTAATTACAGATACATCACGTCAAAAATATCAAGTCACTTTATACAATACATAACTAGCAAGAATGAAAACTATAATATATTGTCATAAAAATAGAAACTTTTCAAGAACACACAAAGGAAATATTTTACATTCCCAAAAAAACAACAGTTAACAGTTTTGTAAGAACAAATTTGTTTTTGATAGGTCACTCAGCCAATTAGATTTTTTTTTTTTCAGATTTTGTGGTTAGACATATATTATATATCTGAAAAAAATGTAGTCCAAACATTTGGAAAGTATTTAAATGGTTTTTATAAAAAATTTTTACAGTAAATAAATTATTCTGATTAAAAATTGTTTTTGACATTGAGCCTCATAGTTTTTTAACGAGAATACACTTTGTCTGTATTTACTGTGTAATATATAATACATGAAGGTATGGAGGTATACATGAAGGTGAGATAATTAAAATTAAACATCAAACAGATCTAATAATTGTAAAGCATCTCCCACATAAAGAAATCACCAGACATTTTCTCTAATGGTTAAGAATAAACACAATCTGATTTTTTTTTAAAAGTTTTTTTACTAAGAATAGAATATTTACATTCACAAAACCACAAAAGATATTGTCTAGTAAATACAAAAATAATCCATACAAATACTATATGCTAATATTATATTTTCAGTTCTAAAAGTTGACTTAGCTCAAATTGAACTTTTTTTAATACAATGATAAATTATTCAAAATAAAAGTGATGTTATATAAAGAAAAATCACAATTAATCCAAAATCTATTATGTATTTGACCATCCATGCCAAACGCATCCTTTTTTTTTTTAATGAGAAATCCCATTTGCGTAGGAATTGTTCTGAAAAAATATTATTTCTTTCAAATTTTAAATATTTTTATCTGAACATTCAAGATAAAATGTAAGTGTTGTTAATTTGGGTTTTACTAAAATATATTCAGATATGGTTGAATATAACCCTTATGCAACTAACTTATCTACAAAATAACGTCTGCTATAAAATAATTTACATTTCACCATTATACATTTTGTAAATAATCTTACATCCGATACTGCCTAACTACTAAAATGATTTATTAATCTAGTTTGTATCAGTAGTTCTGAGAACTTATGTACAGTTGTAAATCCCAGGCCACCCTTTTGAATAGTGACCTAAAACGATTGAGCTAAACTTCAAAGTCTGTTTCAGTCGGATTTAAACCTTCATAATTATTATTATTTTTATCCTATTACTAAAATAAATAAGAAAATTAGTTAGACTGTAATTTTGGACAATGAATAGGGCTGATAGTAACATAGTAAGTATACATTCTATACTTTTATTTTGACGTTCTAGACGTTGTGTTATTTCACTATAAACACATTTTTCATAAAAATTGTGTTTTAATCTTTTAAAAGACATTTTAATTATTTATTCAAGTCTATATTTATGGGCAATAACTACATGGCGCTAAAACTTAGAAGTATATGGCTACGATGTAGGGGTACTACAGTACAAAAACATAAAAAAAAGTCTCATTTTTAATTTCTAAAATGTAGTCTTTTTATGAAATCTTAGGTTTAACCCCTAGCAAGCATGGAAGAGAGGTATAGTCCAGATTTGAATAATTATTATACAACAGATTTTTTCTATTTTCTTCTATATCACTGTTTTAAAACAATAAATACATTATTAAGAACAACAGATCAATGATATATACTATTTGAGCCATTTTGATAACAAAGATTATTATGTCACATACTTCAAATTTGTTTAGATTTAAGGGTAGAAAACTATTTTCAATGATGGACTTACAGTGAAGTTCAATTATGTTTTATGTTCTAAATTGTTCATGTTTATGTTTTCAGTACACCACTGCATTGAAATTGAAGCGTGTATTCAAATTTCAAGTGCGTTTACTTAAGTTGGCTCTTTAAGTGAATTTGTATGTATCGTGCAATTATATTGCATAAACATACAGTAATTTTGTATTTAGAATGGAGTTTTAAGTTGACACTACGTTATTTTCCATAATATATAGGTTGATGTTGATGTTATAGGATTAAGTTTGACTAATATAAGTAAATTTAAGAGAAGAAAGCCAGTTCATCCTTACAATGATATAAGATTATTTTTAGTAGTGTCGGTTATTTTAAATAGTTTACTAAGTTTATTGCTAATATCTATCTATAGAGACAAGATTTATTGTTAATTAAAGTTAGCTAGCAAGGGTGAGCTGTGTGCCCAGTTTACAACAATTAAGTTCGATCTTGCCAAGTAGAGTTCAAATTTATTTAAAGCATCACTATTCTCACTTTTAGTGGTTATTACAATATAAATACTGTTGCTAAGAAGTATTTTCACCTTCAATATCTTCACAACATTTAGTTCATTAACATGAAAAATAAAATTTCATCAAACCCGTGGCTAGAATACAATCAAGTATTAACATACTTGATAATTGTTTTTAGTAATTTTTTACTTTATGTTAACAATTTTTCAACACACGTTATATATTATTAATGTTTAAATTAATTTTACGCATTGCCGTCTTCTTTTACGATAGATCAACTAGGACTTTCTGGAGAGTAATCTGTATACACTGAGCGGGAGTGATCATAATCTGCTTCCAAAGTTATATTTTCTAAAGGATCATCGTTTAAAGGTATTGTCAATGATGAATTGGATTTCATGATCTCCTTTCTGTCAGGATCACTATTGTGTCTTTGAAGAAAGTAATATTGTGGTTTCCGATCTAGCAATAAATAACCGTTAAAATATTTATGACCATTCCCATTTACATAATTATTATAATCATGAGCATGACTTTTACCACATTTTTCACTTTGATACAATTTTAATGGATTCGTATGATCTTTATTTGAACCTGTGACTGGTTTTTGGCTGTTATTACCCACTTTGTACTCTAAATCGGTATGGTTACTGGGTTGATCTGAATGTTTTGAAGAACTGATTGTCTTTCCACTGTATTCATTGCTATAAAGATCAGCAGGTTGCTGATAGGACAGAAGATCCAGATTGTGGTCAGTAGTTCGATTGCGTTTTTGTGGTTGATACAAAGGGGCCTGGATCTGGTGGGCATGGTGGAAATGACCCTTGTTTTTGTGGTGGTGATGTGCCTGGCCATGATGTTTGTGAATGTGTGATGAGTGGCCGTGATGTTTATGGGAGTGATGCCCAATTCCACGATGCTTGTGAGAGTGGCCAGCTTCGCCATGGTGCTTGTGGTCATGTTCACTGTGACCTTGATGTTGATGTTTGTGATCTGCATGCCCTTGATGACTGTGACTGTGATCAGCCTCACCATGGTGCTTATGGCTGTGATCAGCGTGTCCGTGATGTTTATGTCTGTGTTCTGCATCCCCATGGTGATTGTGACTGTTATCAGAATGCCCATCATGTCTGTGGATATGCTCTCCGTGTGCATGATGTTTATGCTTGTGAACACCCTTTCCAAGATGGCGGTGCTTATGCTCTGCTTGACCGTGGTGGCTGTGGTCATGCTCAGAATGACCATGATGCTTATGCTTGTGCTCTGATTTTCCGTGGTGCTTATGAATATGCTCTACTTTTCCACCGTGATGGTGGAGGTGAACGAATTTTCCCTGGTGGTGGTGATCCGAATCTTCCTCTTTATCATGATTTTTATGCACAAAGACAGTATGTGTATGTTTTATTTTCTTAATGTATTCAGGTACAAAAATAACTACTCTGTGTTCCCTGAAACAACAAAACAAAAAATTTAAGTTTTATTCTTTAATAATTAAAAATGATGTATGAATTGTTATATACTCTACTCATTACATAGATTACACATAAAATGAAAGTTCTCTCTCTACTTCTTTATTATTGATATGAAGTGCATGTTTGGCATTTATTATATTATAATTACAAAAATCATTAAAACTGTAGGTAATATCATTGTCACAGTTTTCATTTGGCCTGTTTGTCTCAGTGAAATTAAATATAGCATAACATTTCCACTTGATATTAAGATTATGCTTAAAATTTCTGAACTTTGGTAATTAGTATATTTGGTAGAGAACCACAGCAAAATATTTAGTTGTATGTGCTTTTTTACGAATGAGCTAATTACTAATTTCTTTGCAAAGATTCTTACGCATCATGATGGTGGTGCCCTGTTTTCTTTGTCCACTTTTCTAATAATTTGCCTCCATACGATATATGGAGAACTGCTATCAAAACCTAAAATAAAAAAATAAACATTTAAAATAAATCTCATATTATAATTGTAATATAATTATTATAAAGGTTTTTATCACATCAACTGAAATTATTGACCAAAAACTGTCGGTATACTACAGTTCTAGAATTGGGAGTTTCGACCGTTTTGACATTGTTAGTCTCTTGTGCTAGCTATATCATACTATTTGAGAGAGGAATCCTGATATGGAGATGTCTTAGGTGTAATTATAAAATAATAAAGAAGTTAATACCGTAAAGGTTTAACATACTAATAAGAACGTTCATGGAACCTGATGAACTACAAGTCACCAATTAAGTAAAT
The DNA here is from genome assembly GCA_930367205.1 of Acanthosoma haemorrhoidale. Lineage (NCBI taxonomy): Eukaryota > Metazoa > Arthropoda > Insecta > Hemiptera > Acanthosomatidae > Acanthosoma > Acanthosoma haemorrhoidale. The sequence goes on from OV884012.1 coordinate 7,751,462, forward strand.
CAGCGGTTTAAGTAGACATCAAATTCCTTTAATTTATGCCTTTATTCTTTCTTTCAGCTATACATTTTGCTTAATATGAAATACTATAGTGTGAGGATGCTGTCGTATTAGTGTCGGACCAAATTAATCCTATTTGCAAGCTAAGTTACTTGTGAAGTGCTTCTGACATTGTGTTTGCTAAGCTTGGACATGGTCTTCCCTAAGGTCTCCCCCAAGTAAAATCTTTTTTGAAATAATTGATAACATGTGCTATTAGCTATTTGCAAAAGTTAATGATAAGAAGTGAATTTGTTATAATTTCTACTGTTCATAATTTTTTTTATATAAATTACCATACATTTTTAATTGCTAAAATGGATCTTCTAACATGATCTACATTGATCCGAGATAAACAATGTGTAATTAAATTTTCACAAAAAAAATATATTATTCATATTCTGCATAAATAATCTGTAATGCTTCTCTATTTGGGTAAAAATGATATATGCAGATGTAATAACAACTGTAGACCCGTGAAGCTGGATCAACCAATGAGTGTTTCTTCGTCGCTGTTCCTGATATAACTGCCAACACCCTGCTACGTTTACTGAAGAAAGCATAGTAAGGCCTCAATCGACAATAATATTAAATTTCTGCTTATAGCAATATTACTAACATCAGAAATTATCACCCTATAACGATTCCAGATATTTTATTCATCTTGTAACAGGAACTAAAAAATTGAATTGAAGATTCTTGAAATGTGGGGGGTGGGAAATGATATTCTAAACATTATGGAACCTAGGCAACAATGCTAGACTATATTTTACAATGATAAATATTTTGATTGTATTTTAAGAGATATTGTCGGTTGTTATTCTCTGGAATTTATTTTTAATAAAATGGTGTTGAATTCTAAATCTTCTTTGTTTTTAGGAAGATAATGCAGAAGTTCGATATTTTCTTCAATCCTTGTACCTCGAGTTTTCTTTGCGATCTTCTTTTGATCCGCCCGTAGTAAGTGACATGATACTTCCTTCAGATGGTGACCTAGAAATGTTTTCTGCCAGTTCAATATTCAGTTTACACCTGATAACGGTATTCCTTGGCTTCTCCCTTCGTGTATCATCATTCATCCACTTTGAAAAATCTCCTTTGTCAATAGCTCATCATCGCTTGTTTATTTAAGGATTATTTATTTATTATTCCTCTATAATTTTTTATTTGTTTTAATCAAAGAGTGATCGGTGTAGAAAACTGAAATAAAGATTTAGAAAGTACATAGTACTAGTGACAACCTTGCTTGCTAGCTTCTCAGCGCCATCCATCGGCTTATCTTTTTAAAGCCGTAGATTATTTTAATTTTATTTACCCATTACAAAATATCTATTTACAATTCATAGAGGAGTATTCTAAGAAAATTTACCAGACCTCTTACAATTCAAATTCAATTTCTTTAAACGGATTGGCATTTTCTCTCAAATATTCCAATCCAGTAAACTTATTTTTGTTTTTCCTTACTCATAGGAAATGTTCTGGTTCTTTGACAGCCAGTACAGGATGGTTAGCTCCTTGCTATGATCCCATGATCTTTCACTGTTAAGTGCAGGTTGATAATGAATGGTACCTGTCGGCCAGTCGAGGAGTGTGTTGAAGGATAAGCGCAGGGCGGCGATGTCGACAGAAAGGCCTGTGCGTAATATTCAAATAGAGAATTGAACTCGTCCAAGTTGTCACTAATAAGTTGGTAGGTCAACGTTACCAAGTCGATCTGGTAAGTTCCAAGGGGAACGGTCTCGTACAGACGCAACTTCAACACTGTCTGAGCCAAAGCCCCGCTCCCAAAAGCCCACTAAGCACTATCTTTGGGCCCAAAGCTCACTCCCACTTATTTACTGCTTCAAATTTATAGTTTTTCAAACTATTTTTTTCCTTAAGTTGATGCAACCAAAAATAAGATTTCGGCTAAAAAGGATAAAATAAATAGAGTTCATAACTTGCATTTAAAGTTTTAATCTTAAATATATCTCCATTTATATAATATTTACAACTATATGTTTTCCTTGGCCTAAACAACACCCGTTAGAATCAAGCAGACATATTTAAACTCTGTAGAACACCGATCTGGATATCATTCCTGAACCTATCACCTACAGTCCATTCCTGTCTCTATCCGTCTCCTGTATAAATAAAGATTTTATTGAAGCCTATGCCATTATTGTGAGTTTTTTTTTTATTAGTAAAGTGTTTTTAGTGTTTACTGTTGTGAGATGGCCAAATCTCGTACACGCTAACGGGGGTATACATCACCCTAGAACAAGGCCTCAAGGCATTAAACAGTAGCGATCCTACTCGGAACAAATGCTTTTCAACTTACTTCAAGGCGCTGTAAACCTAACCACTACAATTTTATGAGCGTCCAATTTTTCCTTTTTACTATGATTTATTTTTTTAAATAAGTATCTTAAGAGACTAGACAGTAATTTTTTATCTATTGCTATAAATACCTAGTATTTATAATAAGAATCCACCCCCCCCCCCCCACTCCTTGGTATAAGAAGAGAGCCGAGGGGGGATTATCGATTATTTAAGCTTTTACCATTGCAGACTTTCAGCTAAGGAAGAAAGTCCTTGCTAAGTCCGACAATTGACTGACAGCTGTACTTGCATAACGGACATGACTTTCATATTTTTTTTAAATCTATATTTCTCTTAGTTGGAGAATGCTTTCGAAAAACTTCTTAATGAAATCCAAATAACGACCGTTACAAGATTCGTTATACAAAAAAAAAATACAGAAGTCAGTCTATGTACTTCCATACACATGTTCCATAATCAATCTATCTTCGGCTGGAAACATAAATTCGACATTAATTATCTCGACAATATGCACATCAAGGAAAATCCTCCCTTTAGCAGTCTGTGAACTACAAATATTTGACGGTTTATAGATCGTTAAATTGTAAAAAAATCTTTGATAGCTGTCGTATATTGATCCCAACTGTAGATTGTAACTATAGTTACTTTTTGTACGCATATTCTGTAACAGCAGTAGATCACTTCTTCACATTGTATCTTGTATAATTAGTTTTATTCGCTTTCATACAAATGCCTTTGCTTGAAAGCTACCAGCTACACTCCCCGTCAAAAAAAATCCCAATACCTATAAGTCTCGTTGCTTTTTTTCCCTTCATAGCCTCTTAAAAGTTACAGATATTAATATACAATTATAGATCCTCAGACGAATCTATTTACTAATTATTTTTGTATTTCCTGTAGCGTTGCTATATTATATACAGGATTTGTTATTTTATAAAAATTAAACTCCAAAATTAAAAAAATTAACCCGTGTTTTATTTTATTTATAGTAATAGGATTAGTCACCTATAGTTATTTGATTTAGCTGCTGAAGTAGATACGAAGGAAAAAGCGGTTTTGTTTCTTCAATCTAGGGGGTATTGCATAGTGAAAAAATGTGTTCTAATGGCCATCAAATGAAACTTTATCTAGGCGAAAAGGATAGATGGAGATGCAACGTGAGAGGCTGCAAAGAAACCTTTGGATTGAGAAAAGGAACATTTTTGGAAAACAGTAATTTGCCATTTAATAAATTTGTTATTTTGCTATACTGCTGGGCAAAAGAATATACATCTACAAAGAAAGTGGCTTTCTTGCCTTTATGAAAATAAAAAAGTAAAATGCTTATTTTTGCACTCCAAGTTAAAACTGACCGTAAACTGACAGTTGTAAACCAAATTACACGGATTTTCTTTCTATAGCAACCTAAACTTCTTCTTATAAACTTGAACACAATACATTTGTATATAAAATAAACTAAAAGTGATTCTTAATGCATTTAATTTGCTTAGTCAATATGCAAATTTGATAGCTGGCTAGTAGTTTTAATAAAAGTTCTATTACATTTATATCACTATAGAATATATATATATATATTTGTAATATCATACACATGAATATATCCCTTTATTACATGTATATAATTATAAATATAGGGAGAGATAAAAAGTTATAATAATAGAGGAATATATATATTTAGATATGTTTCATATTTTCAAATATTGTTAAATACCATATTTTGTGTACATAATAACTCTCTATTATATTTCTTTAGAACCATATACATTGCCCTCCTTTTTTCTTAATATCTCATTTCTTCATACCAAATCTCAAAAGAAAAAATTCTAACATTGAGAAAAGAACAACGAAACAAACATAACGCTATCTACTGGTGCAAACCGAAATCACTTTCTTGCCTACTTAGCAATAAAGACAAATGCTAAAAATTTTAAAATTAACAATATCCATGTTGTCAAACACCTGTAAAAATCAATAATGTTTACGGTTGCTATACCTCGACCGTGTTATATGGTCTGCAATAGCCCCACTTAGGGTGGAATGGGAGCAACGACACGAAAAATACGCTCGGCTTATTGAATTTTTCGGTGCTTTGGTGCCACCCACAGCACCGAAAAAAACACTAACAGCCAATTTATTGCTGAGCCGTACCTTATTAAACAGTAGTATTTAAATACATTTTACCAGTAGATAAATTTTTCGTATGTGAAGCCATAAAAAATTATTAATTATTACGTTACTGTAGTTATTCGTGTTTTGGAAGCACTTTTTTTGTGAACAGGGACCCCACTGATATCTGTGGTTATTTTGCCACCTTTGACCTTTCCGGTAATGTTTTTATCTATATTTATGTTTACTTTGACCCGCCTTAGTGAACCTTGCTACCTGATAAAATTTCAGTTTAATTTTGTCATCCTGAAGGGAAACATCATACCGTTATTTGATTTTGCTGCTGAAGTAGATACGAAGGTAAAAGCGGTTTTGTTTCTTTAATCTAAGGAGGTATTGCATAGTGAAAAAATGTGTTCTAATGGCCATCAAATGAAACTTTATCTAGGCGAAAAGGATAGATGGAGATGCAACGTGAGAGGCTGCAAAGAAACCTTTGGATAGAGAAAAGGAACATTTTTGGAAAATACTAATTTCCCATTTAATAAATTTGTTATTTTGCTATACTGCTGGACAAAAGAATATACATCTACAAAAATTTTGTCAAGAGGAACTAGGATCAGCAACCGATACTGTTACAGATTGGAAAAATATGTTTCGAGAAGTATGCGCAGATCATTTATTAAAACATTTCAGAAAGATCGGAGGGCCAAGGAAATCAGTTGGGATAGAGGAATTGAGTTTTTCTCGGCGCAAAAATCACGTTGGTAGAATTTATCCTAATCAATGGGTCTTCGGAGATGTTTGTCCGTAAGATAAGCAATGCTTCATGTATTGCCTGCCAGACCGTACATCGGAAACACTACTGAAAACAATATCAGAATGTATTCACCCCGGTACAACCTTTTATTATTATATCTGACATGTGGGCATCCTACACCCGCATTATTAACATACCAGGAATGAATTACCGGCATTGTACTGTGAATCATTCAAAAAATTTCGTAGATCCCACCACAGGTAGTCATACAAAACGAATTGAATCGTTATGGGCACAAGTAAAGGCAAGAAACAAAAAAGAACGTGGTATTTGTGTTGATTTTTATGGCGGAAACAGAAATAGTGGTAATAATTTGTTCAATCAATTAATAAATGACATTGTGAATTTTCGGCCACCAGAATAAATATGTTGAAACACTAAAACATCTTGTACTAAAAACTTTCCCCGAACCTTTCATTTAAAGATAATAGACTATACATATCAGCTGGTCTGACAATGCCCAAAGCCAATGTTTATCAGTATTTAAAAATGTCAGGCTTCCAAAACAAGACAAAAAATGATTATTTTTGTTTTATAACTAAAAATTCTCAACCAGCTAAAACATGACATAAGCCAATCGGTTTCAATCCTTTGACTATATACATTTTTTATAAATGTATTTAGCCCGTAAAAGTTAATTTTTTTCGGTCCTGCCAGCTTACAGACCACAGATTACTAGCCTAAAATGGTATAAATTTGTTTAAGGAGATTATCTCAATGTTTCACTTATCTTTAGTGCTATAAATATATATATTGCTAATCCATCCTAAACATCTTAAAGTTATATAAATTATAACATAGTCGTTATTCTTGTACAGTGACTAACATAGCTTTTCTTTGGCTAATAATTATAGCAGGTATCCCATAACGTACCACATAAGTAGGAAAATATAACACCAAATTCAGCATTTTGATTATACAGAGGGGTCCAAAAAAATGTATCCACTGGTTAACAGTCCATAACTTGCAAACTAATTGACGGAGTTGTCTCATTTTTGGTAGTTCCGGCAATCGCCATACAAGCGTTGTATTGTTTTGTCAGATGACAGTCGCCAGATAGTTAGTGTTTTATTGTTAGTTGTACCTTGTTACTCGAGTAAACATGGCTGGCGTAAGGCTTACATTTGATGAAAGGAAGTATGTTTTAAAGTGGTATTTTAAGTACGAAAACATTGGCTTAATTGGGCCATTCTTCTTTGACAGCACAGTTACCGGTGAGGTGTACCTCCAGAAGCTTCAAACATCCATTTTACCTGCCATCCAACACTTGTATGGAGACGGAAGATTTTACTTTCAACAAGATGGTGCCCCAGCCCACTACCGCAATCTTGTTAGGGCTTATCTCGACGAAAATCTACCAGGAAGATGGATAGGCCGTAGAGTATCCAAGTACGAAAACATTAATGATGTTCAACGGCAATGGCGAAATTTGTATCAAACAGAGCCACCGACACGTTTAACGTATATATATATATATTTATTTATTGATTCAGAACTCTGACTAGCCCACAACTAGCAAATGTTCTGTCAATATAACGAAATCTCTGCGCAGTACAATACAATGCTTTAATTCAGTGGGGCCGTAATGAATTTTTCGGTCAGTGTGAATTGTATGATTTAATACGTAAAGGCTTGTCTAAAGCAAAAAAGTATTAGAGCTTGAAAAATTTTGTATAGTTTTTTACGTAGGTCTTCTTAGCGCATCTTTTGTGAATTCAAAAAAACAAACCTTGTGCTATCTTTCAGGTTCGACGAAACTATACCTGAAGAAAACTTCCGGTCTGGACATCACGCGAACGCTCGCTGGACTCGACCATTGAGCGATTTCCCCTCGGCGATTTTCTCCGATTTGCGGCCATTCTCCATCCGCCGCTCGCCCGCACCGCGACAACGAACATTGTGTCATTCCGGTCAGATGTAACTCCGCGACCGGCCGACCGTAAGAACCGTTTCGAATCGACCAACGGCTGGCAAAATTCCGTCTCGTCTGATTGGCTTCCTCTTCGGGCTTGCGTAATGAGGAGGCTGTACACTTCTCCTGTTTAATGAAGCACAATGGTGTTACACGTTAAGAAAAACCCTCTAAATTGAAAACCCACCGGTTGAAGACGTTCCGATGAAATGCGGACACTTCTAGAGTCGAAAGTGACAATAGAGTTTGTCGTGATTGACAATTTTATAATTTACCCGGATATCTCAGGATAACAATTCCTACTAGATCAAGTGTTTATTGTGTAACGTAACAATAACTGCGCTTACCTTAATTTTTGTGATATTTTTTATTATGATAGCCAGCCATAGGATTGAAATAAGGAACTTGTCAAGATCAATTTTAATTTATACTTGAAAAGTTTAAATTAATTAACAAATGTTATTCATTATGAGTTAATTGTTAGCTGTGAATGAATCGAAGCGTTTGTTGGGAGACCGGAAGTTTCGACTTACTCCGTTTCTACATCAAGTCCTAGTGAGAAGAACTGTTTAAGAAGACCATGACTAATTTTTTTCGTCAACCCAAGCCGGTACTCAAACAAACGCTTTACCAGTTTGTAAACCAAAATACCTCAATATATACTTTTTAATCCTACATAATAGTATTTCTCATTTATTTAAGTTGTTCTATTTTTGTCTTGTTAATCAAAAATGTTCTCAACTTGAAGGGGACTATCTGGTTGCACTGATTGCTATTGTAGGTTGTAGCAATAAATTATTGCGATTTAGATCCCAAATAGGATCAAAATATAATAATTATTGAATGGAAGTAATAAAACAATAGAATACACCTCAAATTATTTTCTATTGAAGACTATTTTTTAAGGATTGGCTTTATCTCGGGGATTGGTAAACTTAGTAGAGCCTGATAATTTTAAATTGTTTAAGATATAACTAATTATTCTTAAAATTTATCATTATTTTTGTAACAAATAACAAAGAACAGAATAACATGTATTTAGTTGATATACATTTTTTGAATTTATTACATTACATTTCTTTATTAGCTTACAATTTGGTTTTCAAAATTAGGGAAGTCTTGCCTATGACATCCAATGTTAATCTGTATCTCCATCAATGAAATGCTAACGAAGGATATGGTAAATAAGGTTTAAATGCGAATTCAAAAAATCAACATGGTATATTTAACAATTAACACATAACAACTCAGTCAATGTTAACAACATTATATGTGTGCGTTGTACATAGTTCGTGAATGTGCACGTAGGCACATTAGAGGTAACTTATTCTATGACTCTTTGGTTTATTCCTCGTTGGCAGGCTGTTCGACGGGTTCCTTCTTGTCTGCCTCTTCGGTGTTCTTGTCGGCCCGCTCCATGGCGTCGTAGGCCGGGAATTCGTCTCCGGCGAAGTCTGCTACGTCATCAGCTGCGTTGACTGCGGCCACGTCATCAGCGTGCATCTCATCGTGGGCGCCTCCAGCTGAGGTGTGTTCGTCGTGATGATGACCACCGCCGCCGTGGTGGTGCCCGTGGTCGAAGTGACCGTCGTGTTTGTGCCCGTGCCCATGGTGACCGTGGTGTTTGTGGTGATGCCCATGGTGCCCACCGTGTTTGTGGTGATGTCCGTGGTGTCCACCGTGTTTGTGGCTGTGTCCGTGGTGTCCATGATGCTTGTGCCCGTGGTGATGGTCTCCGTGATGCTTGTGTCCATGGCCGAAATGTCCGTGATGCTTGTGCCCGTGTCCATGGTGACCGTGGTGTTTGTGTCCGTGTCCGAAGTGACCGTCGTGTTTGTGTCCATGTCCGAAGTGACCGTCGTGTTTGTGCCCATGTTCGTGATGACCACTGTGCTTGTGCCCGTGTCCATGGTGACCACTGTGCTTGTGCCCATGTCCGAACTCTCCGTGATGCTTGTGCCCGTGTCCGTGATGACCATGATGTTTGTGTCCGTGACCGAAATGTCCGTGGTGCTTGTGCCCATGCTCGTGGTGGCCATGGTGCTTATGTCCGTGTCCGAAGTCACCGTGATGTTTATGCCCGTGTTCGGCGTGTCCGTGATGCTTGTGGTGGTGTCCGTGGTGACCACTATGTTTATGTCCGTGTCCATGGTGACCGCTGTGTTTGTGTCCATGTCCGAAATCACCATGATGTTTGTGCCCGTGTCCGTGATGCCCATGATGCTTGTGCCCGTGGCCAAAGTGACCGTCGTGTTTGTGCCCATGGCCATGGTGTCCATGGTGCTTATGTTTGTGACCGTGGTGTCCGTCGTGTTTATGTTTGTGTTCTGCGTGACCGTGGTGCTTATGCACATGATCGACATGACCCGAGTGGATGTGATGATGTGTCACGGCCTCGGCTCCCGTCAGATCATTCAGAGGTTCGTCTGCGGGCACTAAGTTAATGACCGCATTGGAAGCATCTGCCACTGGTTCTACTGCAATGAGATTCCTGCAAGAACGAAAAATGCTTACTGTAATCGCAGGCCAACTGGCAATATTAAGTGACGAATATTTCAAATGACAACATACTCTGACGGTGATGTGGCAAGATCAGCCAACGCAAGTTTGTGAATGATGTCCTCAACCGGAACTACCTCAGCCTGACCTCCACTGAGGAAGAGGAGCACTGCAGTCCAGAAAATCGTCTACACCGAACAAAGATTTGTTAAAATGAATTCAACATCTCACAAGAGATGAACTACTGGAAGAGGAAGTGTATAAGGAGTATGCCTAATTTATGACAAGAAATTATCTGGGAGAGAATCATGAGATAGACCAGTACTTCGATGGTTTAATGATGTCGAGGAAGGACTGATCAGAAAATTTACTTCCCAGGAAACTGTTAGGATGGTTGATTTTTTTTTGAACGGAGTTATGGAATACAACAAGTTGTTGGAATGAGCCATTTTACGGTTATTGTTGAATCTCGCTGCGAAACTAACGAACCAGGATGTGATACGAGAGACTGTAACGTCAAGGTGATTAAGAACTAAGAATACGACAAAGGGCTTCAACTTGTTTGAGTTTAAGTTCACAGTGATCCAAACATTATCCAAGTCATTCCATTTGTTGAATTTAGATGTCATTTAAATTTAGCGATATCCTAGCTTACTCAATTATAGGTAGACTCTCACTACCTTCCCGAACCCACCGCCTCCTTTAGGCATCCCACACCTCATATCCTTCTCATACATCCTTCAAATAGGACTCCCCTTAGTGAAAGGCACCCATCAATCCAAAATAATTTTCCTTTTATTTTTCCCATATCCTATTTTTTATAAGTTTGAGAGCTATGGGGGGGGGGATCCTAGGTTGAATTTAGCAATGAAAATAGTCTAGTTTAACGTTGTCAATTACAAGTATGATTCATAACAAACTGGGTTTTAAATGGTTAAGTAGTATTTGTCTACTATTAAATCGCGTCTTCCTAAAATATGCTGATTGAATGAAAGCGTGTATTATTGGGAAGAACCGACTGAGGTTCACGTATTTTCAGTATCGTCAGTGCGAATTATGTTTTTCCTTACGTTCCGATTCCGTCACGATTACACCATCAATAGGGGGGAACTTTTCTTCTACCGGAAGGCATTTTTCCCCTGTTTAATAATACCCTACTCCTGATATAATATATATTATAATACGCGAGATATAACAATGGATTTCGCATAGGAGTTTTTCAATCGCGCGCGCCGGCCAAGTAGCGGAACATTTCGCCTCATAACGGAAAGTGGAAAATTAGACAGACTAAAAAAAAAAAAGCTATAGCTATTCGATCAATACAGACATAATGAGCCCCCTCGCCTGAGGTTGAGGAAATATTGTTTAACTCTGAATCGTAATGTAATAAATATTATATATATCACGAACAACGTCACGATACGATGGTATTGGTATTGGTATTGGAAGGGTTCGATCCTCTGAAATGAGCTTAATAATAAAAACAATACTAACATACACGTTACTTGAAGACGGTTTAAGTTTGTAATGAATGAAAAATATTATAGGTGAGTTTAAAAGGAATTTCGGAACGAAGTTATACTAAAAATAGCGAGTCCATAAAATATAAAGATGGCTGCTTCGGATATGATAGAACTTACTGTCATACTTTGAAGATATTAAAAGCCATGAGTCTACAAGATAAACTGGCAGGACTGTAAATTTGATTCCGGAACACAAATGTTTTCTATTTATTTTAAATCTGCCTCAACTTTTACCTGAAGTTTTTTACAGAACTTTTGACAGAAGTTGATAATTTAAACGATTGGGAGAATCTTAAGTTATGTTATCAGATTTCCGAGTACATACAGTGGAATGTCGCTTGTATGGAGGAATCACCAAGAATGTCTTCAATGCCATTTTCAAGACACGTGAAAATGAATCTGATTCTGATGCAAATTTTGAATTTTTCGAATATTGTTGACTTCTCGAAAGTCTTAGTAAATATATGGTTTTAAAAAAAAAAATGAGAATATTACTAATTGTTTTTTCTAGCTTTATGCGAGTACATTTTAAAAACTGATTTAAACTCATCATTAAACTCGTTTCTGTTTTCGATATTTGCACTTTCACAAGAGGCCGAAAACTCTTTAAAATTTTCTGATTATTTTTCCGACGCTAAACCGAACGATTGTCCACCGATCGACGAGATACTTCCTTTCCTTCGATGACTGGGGTCGACTCCTACTCACCGTCATGTCGCAGTGGCTGTTGTTGTCCTGGAGGTGATGCTATTCCATGGATGAACTGAGCACTGAACTACCTGCTGACCGGCGGGGCCGCTATATAAAGGGGGCCCGCGGCGGGGGCCGTTCGCACCCCCGGAGGCGGCCCGCTCACGCCCTCTCGCTCGCACCCCTGGAGGGGGCTCACTCTCCTCCGTCTCTTGCCCAATCCTATTTACTCAAGATTTGGAGGAAATCACCTCAAGGCCTCAGAAGCCTTGCATGCCAATCTTATTATTGACAAATAAATCGTCTTCGGGGGAAATTTTAAATTAAACACATGGAGGATACTCATGACTACTTTGTTGCGAGAAAAACAAAATTGTTATAATCAAAATAATCGATTTTGAAAACATGTTTTAAGGTTCGTTTATAATCAAGAATCTACTTTCAGATAATCCACAACAATCCGGTAGCCTATGTGTTTCCATGCTCATTGGGATTTTTGAATGAAAAAAATCCCCCTAATTCTTTGATTTTGTTCTCTGTCCCTGGCGTACCCTAATGTCATGAGTGCATTTCTCATGAATCCTCTTCTTGCATTTACACTCGGGATCCCCAGAGACTGTCGCATTTCAATTTCTAAGAGATAGCCATCAAAGAGAGGATGTTCTGGCTATGCTGAGGATCACAGTCTTAACTCGCCCGTTCTTGATGATCATAAAACACCCCTTTGCTTGGACTTTCAAACATATTGGGTTGGCAAGAAAGTGATTTCGATTTGCACCAGTAGATAGCGTTTTTTTCTTTCGTTATTCTTTTGACAATGTTAGAATTTTTTTTTCTTTTGAGATTTGGTAGTCGATACCTTTAGGTTGCTATAGAAAGAAATTCCGTGTGATTTTATTAACAACTGTCAGTTTACGGTCAGTTTTAACATGGAGTGCAAATATAAGCTTTTCGACACGTTTAATTTTTTTATTTTCATAAAGGCAAGAAAGCGGCTGAGGCTCACAAGAGATATGTCAAGTCTATGGTGTTGATTGTTTAACAGAATGCACGTGTCAGAATTGGTTTAATAAATTTCATTCTGGAGATTTTTCACTGAAAGATGACCAACGTTCTGGTCGACCTTCTAAAGTTGATGATGACAAAATGAAAGCCATAATTGAATCGAATCGTCATATAACTTTGCGAGAGATTGCAAAACAGTTAAATGTATCAAACACAACAATTGAAAATCATATAAGACGTCTTGGACTTGTTAAGAAGCTCGATATTTGGGTTCCGCCACGACAATGCGAGGCCTCACACATCTTTAGCAACACGTACGAAACTATTGGAGCTTGGTTGGGAAGTGATGTCGCATCCCCCATACAGCCCCGACCTTGCACCATCGGATTATCATTTATTTCGAAGTTTACAAAAGTTCTTAAATAGTAAAAATTTCAGTAATAAAGATGACCTCAAATCACACTTGGTTGAGTGTTTTGCTGATAAGGACCAGAAGTTCTATGAGCGCGGGATCATGAAGTTACCAGAAAGATGGCAAAAGGTCATCGAACAGAATGGAAAATATTTGACTGAGTTTTATTTCGCACTAAAAACCGAAATTACTTTCTTACCAACCTATTACAATGCTTGACTGCACAGAAGGTTCTTTGACAAATATAAAAACAGATCATTTAGTTCATTTTAAATTTCTGAAGTATTCAGTAATAACTATGAAGGAAGTTTAAAAAAACCAAAAAAAAAAAAACCTAGTAAGGATTCTAAAAGTCTCAAATCTGATTGCTGCTTTCTAAAATGTAAAAACCAATGCTTTACCTCTACATCGTACTATCTGTTATTTCGTTGACTGGTATTTCGTACTCTTAGGATTAATAAAGGGTGTCCCAGAATTAACACAAGATATGAATTTGCCGCCATTTGTGCAGTAAAGTGCTGGCAACCCTAAAAAAAAACAATTTGACAGCTGACAGTTTAGGGTTAGTAAAAATGAAGCGTTACACGATAGAACAACGTGTCTTTATTGTTGAACATTATCTCAAAAATAATGAAAGTTTGGCGGCCGCAGTTCGAAAATTTCATACAAAATATGGTCGGAATAGTGTTTTGACTTTACCAACTGTGAAAAGATTAATTGAAAAATTTAGGGAGACTGGATCAGTTGGAGACACTAAACACACTGGTCGTCCAAAAACAAGCCGTTCAAATGTCAATATCCAAGCAGTGCGTGAGGGTGTTGTTGAAAATCCATAACACAGTTCTTTGTGCCGAAATTGGATGATATTGATGTGGCCAATATGTAGTTTCGACAAGATGGTGCCACGTAACATACAGCCCATGAAACAATTCAAATACTGCATGAGACATTTCCAGGTCGTGTACTCTCTCGTTTCGGTGATCAGAATTGGCCTCCTAGATCGTGTGATTTAACACCTTTAGATTTCTTTTTATGGGATTATTTGAAGTCGAAGGTGTATGTCAACAAGCCCACATCCACCCGTGCATTAAAAGAGGAAATTCAACCACATTTATTTGCAAATTAGGATGATGTCCAAAATGCCATATTTTTGGCATACTATCTTAAAGACGAGGTCAAAGTCACTTATTTAATTTTGATACCATATACCAGTCAGTGGCACAAATGGTGATGAGGTTCAAAGTCAAAATGGAGAGAGGTTTATTCCTGCGCAAAGCCGAAAAGGTCCTGAAAGTAAACCGCAGGGCAAAACTTGATAAATACAATCCTACACGAAATGCTTTGACCAAATTTATTATTTCCCTTAAATGGTAATCGTTGCCATGGCCTAGCGAATAGAAGGTTTTGGTCAAAATCCAATAAGATGAGCTCTGTTATATTTAATAACAAAAAGAGTATTAACCTAACCGGTGCATCATATACTAGCCCTCGCAGGTGATACGTAAGAATAGGGAGTAATAAATTTTCACGCTTCATTGGTATAATAATATAATATAATAACATAAGCGCAAATTTGGTGATATCATATTTAAGAGCGTTAGTCATATCTTGATAAAAGTAGTTCCATGTTGAAAGCTAAACGGAGCATCCTTTCCGGATTTAAAACTGTTACGTAGCTCCATATTTTATTTATGACTGAAATTGCGAGCGACCCCTATGATTCTGGTCCATTACTTATATGATTTATAATTTCCTATTGTGATAAAATTACAATCTGCCTTATTGGGCAATAAGTAATTTTGATAAATGTTCTCATTCATACCATATTTACAATTTTCATTTACTCGCTCATTCATACAGTATTTACAAACAGCCCAGAGAGCACCTAAGTCCACATGGTTGTCACCTCCCTCGCATGCGAAAGAGGAAGCGGAGTCTTGGGAAGTTCCCCACGCTACTCCATCAGTCGCCGAACACAAGCCAGTGGAGGTTGACCAAGAGCGTGAGAGCCACAAACGCTCAGGACATGATTGGAGAAACTAGCCATTGCCAGGACTCCCACTGTCACGTATTTGTAGCAGCTCACGAGGCTACTGCAACTTTAGTCCTTGAGGAGGATTATAGGGGTGAAATGTTATAACTTAGCTATAACTTAAAATCTATGAACACACATTTGCAATCTCAATAAAATTCGATGGTACGAACTAAATTCACTTTATTTCCATGTAATATAAAACGTTATTTATCGATATAAAAAAAATAAACGGTTTAGTCAAAATGTTAACTTGTTAAATATAGAAAATCCGAAAAAAATTGATTATTGAATTACAAGAACAAAACAATACCCCCATTCCCCTCTAAAAAGAATTTTAATAAACTGACATCTAATAATGTGGTAAACTGTTTCATGAAATTGACCCACTAAAATTTTATAATTTTTGTCGGATCCCATTTCAATTACTGTAAAATCGTTCGTTTATCGGGCTGTTTGCCAGCGCCCTCCCAAATCCACATGGTTGTCACCTCCCACGCACGAGAAAGAGTAACCCGAGTCTTGGGAAATCCCCCACGCTCCTCCGTCACCGAATACAAGCCAGTGGAAGCTGACGAAGAGCGCGAGAGCTACAGACGCTCAGGACATGATTGGAGAAACTGGTCATTGCCAGGACTCACACGGTCACGTACCCACTGCCGCTTTAATCTCCGAGGAGAATTATAGGGATGAGTGGTGGAGTGTAATGATTATGCTAGGGGATTAGGGTGGTTGGATACGCTTGATATTCGACTTTTTTGTTGTCCCCCATAGCTCTATTCCGTACGTCCAGATTGGCTTAAGTATAACATTGTAGATTAGTAATTTATTTTCTATTGAGAGATGGGATGTATATTGAAGTAGTAAGGGGGTACTAATGACACACTTAATAGTGACACTGGATAAGAACAAGCGGAGGCTGACCAAGAGCCTGAGAGCCGCAGACGCTCAGGACATGTGAGTTAAATTTCAAGAGTATAACGGTCAAGACATTTGAATCATCTCTGGCTTGTTTTTTTCAGTTAGAGGTTTCCGCAAACAAGTACCTCAACTTGTACTCTTTTTTTCTAAATGCATGGTTTTTCTTAGTCCTTCAGTTCGAATCGAAACTATTACCCACGGATTCTCCAAGAGCACAGGCAAGTAAATCATCTTCGACCAAAAGGATAATGGATAATTGAAGAGAATATCTCTTTGGGGACCGCTAACTACATAAGATAAATCACCCTATACTCTATGGTATATATATTGTAAATTAATTTAAACAAATGTAAATAACATTACCAACCATAAGTCATTGTAAATGTTGTAAACAATAAAGACCCAGCTGCAAGTTAATTAGTTAGGGGCTGGAGACCCTTACCCAGGTCAGGTATCGGTGACCCAGGCCAGGCTTGGGGGTGCCGAGAACAAAGCCCCACCGCATACTGGGATCTTATTGGGTACAATAACGAGGCAGATGATTGGGTCTAACGACCCACCACTGACTATAAGTACGGCCAGATCTCGGCCGGTAAATCATTCTCCCGACGACTTTCTAACTGATGACTAGCGGCTGCACTGATGTTCAAGACTTGGCCTTCTCATTTATGAAAACCTCTGGACCTCTCTTCCTAACCTCGCTATGTTTTAGTCCGCCCTTGTCAGACTCCACACTCTGCTAGTGGGATTCTCTGACTTCGCCTCGCTAAAACTAGCAGCTCCTTGGGAGAGACCTCTCCCTCGCGGACAACGGTTGTCGTGGCCCTACAAATTTACCGAGTAGTGTCACCCACGGCAATCCAGTCTGCCTCTCTTCAGTTCACACTCGCCTTTGTGATCCGGACGGATTTCGCCTGCCCTCAGGTACCGATCGTGAATTCGTGGTCATTCCAAGACCACACAAACTACCTACACTATAGCTCTTCTCCTGAACATGCATTGTTAGGACACATGCCTATCAAATATGGAGTCAGATAGTAAGACCCGCCATAAAACAATTGTCCAGGTCATAGCCTAATCAACCCTCACTTCGTCACCAGGGCTAGGGTAACTAGGGACCCCCTCGTGACAAGCCGAGAATCTTATTCAATTTAAAAGTTCAACAAGCAGATTCAATTAAATCTTCTTTGTAAAATGAAGAAGCATATCTCATCTCATTTCTCAGTTCACAAATAAAGGCAGTTTTGACAATTGTCACAGTCATGAGATTCATTCAGTCTAGATAATGTCCCCTGCTCTATATTCAACTTCTTCTTCACGTTCTTGACCACGAGTCACTTTCTCGTTGACCTCCACCAAGTCGTTGCTTTCGTTCGTGATTAGATATGTTTTCAGCAAACAAATGTGTTACTCCTGAAAGCTCACGGCCCTCTTTATATTTTGGATTACTTTAATGATAGAAATTTTTGCTCTAGAGTCTATTTCTTTGGCAGTGGCGAATAGCGCAATAGATGGTAACTCAAAAAGAAATTCAAAGAAATCCTGTATTTTTAAAAAATTTATTTTGAGATCCAAAAAAAAAAATGAAGTATGTTTTTGCCCAAAAAATAATATAAACACGGATTAGCTGGTTTAAACCCATCTAATAATAAGAACCTCAAGTATCACTAGATATAATAATATATTTACTATCATGGGACTTAATAACATATATTTATTTAACATAAAGAAGGATCTTTGACAGTATCAGCCCATGCTAATGTTTACAATGCAGAGAAATAAATAAATATATATTTATTATTTTTTACTATTATTTTGATACACATTATATGAACAATACTATAAAATACAAATAAACACACGCATATTCTTCTAGAAGAACTAAAAATATAAACTGAAATAAATACATACATAAACAATGCGAATAAAATATAAAACAAGAACTTGCTAGAAAAATAAAATATGTGGAAAATTACACACACACGCGCGCGCGCATACACACATACAAATTCAAAAATAAAAATGCTTAAGTAGACGTGTACTACTCCAGAATACTAAGCTAAATTATAATTAGGATGTTATAACAATTAATACTCCTTCACAATAGATATTGTTTTATGCTAACTACCTATTTGGTTGATGTTTATTAAAACATCACCATTTAGTACACGCGAAAAGTGTGTTTTGCTATTGGACAAAAAATAATTACGTTATAGCTATGAGGTGGTTTCATAATAAGAATTTTATGTTGGAAAAATAATAATAATAAATCTACAATAAAAAAAAAATAATAATAATATGATAAAATGAAATTATTTTATATTATTATATATAATTAAATTAAACATTGCACAGATAACGAATTAAAACAAGTAAGATATTACTATAATACTTGTATTAATGAGATAACTTTAGATTGTTTACTAAAAATGTATCGGTCATCATTTATCTATAAATTTAAAAGTCAAGACAGCAATTCGATCTTCTGCAGTCTCAAATATAATTATAAAGACATTTTTCATTAAGTCTTATCGATTTAGTATATATGCATTTAATGATGGTCGATTCATCTGGAACATCAAACCAACGTTGCTCTGGCCTATTTTTCTTCTTTCATAGCCCCTTAAAATTCACAGATAATAATAGATCCTCAGGCGAATCTATTCACAAATTATTTTTGTATTTCCTCTAGCGTTGCTACATTATATGTTTTGTTTTGTTATTTTATAAAAAATATATAATGGAATAAACAAGTATAATGATACACATTATACGTGATTGGACTAAACTGACTAATAAAGGTGATGGGGCTCAACTTTTTGATCAAACTTAAAACTAACTTACATACTAATTCTTAAACTAATTTTTCCCCGACAGTCTGTTGCCATCGATGCAGGGTATTTATGCTATTTCACCAGGACGCAGTGAAGGTGCAGAAGTGTTTCTGAGGGTAATTTCGAGGTATGTAAACAGAGCTGCAATTGCTAAATTGCTGGAGAAACCATAAACCAAATTCACGGAATAGGTGTAGGGACGTGTTGGGTACGGTGCAAAGTGATAAATTTTTGCCAGTAAACAGCTTCGAGAAGTGTACGATGCTTCATCGTGTCCATCTTTGTCCACTTCCCAGATCAGTTTTCTGTTTATTTTACTTTACTTTAGGTAAACTATTAACTTCTTGTTTTGAGATTTGCGGAGTGAAAAAATACTTAGCTAAGTTCTCCTGTGCTTCAGCAATCCCAGAGATGATAAGGCCTGTTGTGGTCACCTCTTAATTACGAATAATTAAAACTTACCTTCATCTCGGCCCAGAAAATATCTGTTTCCATATTTGTACAAATAAAGCTTATGACTTCAGGCGGAGAGGGAAGAGAAGGTAGTGGGGGAAACAGCCGCAGGTGGGGAGCCATCCTCTGCATCTCTCTCTCCTAACCTTGCTATGTTTTAGTCCGACGTTGTCAGACCACAAATCTTCCTAATGGGAACCTCTAATGGGAAGAGACCTCTCCCTCGCGGACGGCGGTTGTCGTGGCCCTACAAACTCGCCTTTGGGATCCGGACTGTTTTCGCCTACCCTTAGACACCGAGTGTGAATTCGTGGTCATTCCAAGACCACATAAACTACCTATAAACCTACCCTGTTCCTCTTCTCCTGAACATAGTGCTTTGTCGGGGCACACGTTCTAAGATCTTATGGAGTCAGATCAAAACGAATCAGGCTGCCCGCCGACTAGGCCGTCAGCCAGGGTGAAAGACCACAGGTCCACCCATTTTATCTCTTTCTAGGCTGCCCGCCGACTAGGCCATCGACCAGGGTGAAAGACCACAGGTTCACCCATTTTATCTCTTTCTAGGCGCTCGCTGGACGGCGGCTAGAGGTTGTAGCGACCCTAGCCCACGGCGGGCGTCTCCTCCCCACTTTGGGGACTCACAACTCCCGACAAGGTCTAAGGCCTATCTTATTGTAAAGAATATGAGATCGATTCTAAAAGGAGCCTTGCTAAATGTGATCCTGTTTAAATATTTCTATCACTTGCTACTTTCTGGTGTTAAAGGTATTCTAACTCATCGTAGGCATTTTTAATATGGTCCCCAATCATATCCCCCCTTATGGTACAGAACATATGTATACGATGCAACAGTTAGTACCTTCCCTGAACATACTAAAGAGTTCAGAAAAAGCCTCAACACCAAGAGAGCCATCCTACTTGCAATGAAATGAATCAGTGACAAATGGGGTGTGTAAAGCACCCCCATGAAAGCGAAAAAATAGTGACACACAGAAAGTGAAAACCCGCATTAGCTAAATCCTACACCATAGCAATGGAACCTCCCATCCTTCAGCATAGTCTGCAGATACACCACAACGGACAGACAGCTCCATTTTTCCACTTCCGGGCAAAGCTGAAGCAAGTGACCACTAAATCTTATCGGCTTTCACAACTTTCCAATCTACTTCTACATAATGTCTACCAAGTCCACTAGATCCGGTAAGCTCTGATATACCTGTTTTAATTAGTCTGACTAGAAGCACAGAATTTCATACATTTTTTTTTCAATATTTCATTCCACACATTTCAGAAAAACTGCTCCTTGAGTTTCCTTGAGAACTCGCCGAGTTTTTCATTCGCTGAACCACATGGCAAACTCCGGAGTGTGTTCAACACCATGGCTCCTGCAACTCTACTATGGCAACAAGAGGTCGTTTAGCGAACCCAGATAGTTTGTCCACTGTCTTAAACCCGAGGGCCCACCATCTTTTAGCTGAGTGCTTTTCAAATTCAAGACGTAGTCACAACCTACTTAAAATACAGATCAGCAAATACGAGGAGTAGGTCATCATTTACTTGTATTGTGTTTTTAAATAAATAAACAAATGTGAGGTTTAGAATAAAAAATGTTTCTTGGATAGAATTAGCAGAAAAGTTCATGTAAGTTTTTGGTCTGCCGAAGGAAGGACAGCAAGACTTGTGTCAATTTAGCATTAATAACATTTCATTACTATGCCCTTTAGTTTAGTGTTTTAATGTGTTCTAGTTAATAATATAAACTGATGATATTATCATCACAACGAGAAGATTGGCCAAAAATATGGTTAGATTATCACATTTTAAACACGTCTGTCTAGCTATGAAGTGTTCACAGCAGAAGTTATCTACAGTAGCCATAAAACTGTAATAGTCCAAAAACTACATGAATTAAATTTCTTCAGAAGAGACAACAGCTTTATAGTCAATTTTTTGATAATATATTTAATAAGAAAACAATTATCAAGGCACTTGCGAATTTCTAATCGCATCAGGCACCATTTTTAAGGTAAAATTGGTGTGTCGGATCGGCACGAGGGGAGTGCCTAGTTACCCTAGCCCTGGTGACGAAGTGAGGGTTGATTAGGCTATGACCTGGACAATCGTTTCATGACGGTCTTACTATCTGACTCCATATTTGATAGGCATGTGCCCCAACAATGCACTATGTTCAGGAGAAGAGGTATAGGGTAGATAGTGTAGGTAGTTTGTGTGGTCTTGGAATGACCACGAATTCACACTCGGTATCTGAGGGTAGGCGAAAACCGTCCGGACCAAAAAGCGAGTGTGAACCGGATAGAGGCAGACTAGATTGCCGAGGGAGACCCTACTAGGTAAAGTTTGTGAGGCCACGACAACCGTTGTCCGCGAAGGAGAGGTCTCTACCAAGGAGCTGCTAGATTTAGCGAGGCGAAGGCAGAGAATCCCACTAGGAAAGTGTGGGGTCTGACAAGGCCGGACTAAAACAGGTTAGGAGGAGCGAGGTTAGGAAGAGAGGTGCAGAGGTTTTCATAAATGAGAAGGCCAAGTCTTGAACATAATTGCAGCCACAAGTCATCAGTTAGAGAGTTGTCGGGAGAATGATTTACAGGCCTAACCCTGGGTCTTTATATACCCAGCTGGCTTCCTTAGTATCCAACCATATTAGGTTTTATTGTACCCAATGACAGCTCAGTGTGCGGTGGCCCTTTGTCCTTGTAGTAACTCAGGCCAGGTTCGGGTCGCTACTTACTACCTGCTTCTGGGTCGGTAGAGGGCGAACCCTCCCAGTCCCTAAGTAATTAACTTGCAGCAACGATTTTTATTGTTTACAACATTTACAATGACATTTATGTTATTTACATTTGTTTAAATTAATTTACAATATATATATATAATAGAGTATAGGGTGATTTATCTTATGTAGTTAGCGGTCGCTACATGGTGCTTTAATTCTGATGATTTCACAATTCAATTTCAGACAAATTACCCCAAACAAACCAAATCAATTGGCTAATAAACTATATAAATATGCTCGAATTATTCTTTGTGTCGTATGTCATCTTTTGAACTCAAGTGACACCTGCAGCACATTTCACGTATTTAAAGAAAATTTAAGGCACAAAACAGCAATTTTTCGATAAAGGACTTTGACGGAACATAGTGACACAAACCGCCAACAAGCACTGTAAATTTTTAATCTAATTACTAATAATCAAGATTAGTGCACTATTTTTGTAATGACCAGCTTTGTATAGTTATAGTGGGTCGAAATACAATTGCATGTTGCCAGCCACTAATCATCACAACTATTTGTGAGTGCTGGCACCTTAGTTTCCTAACTATTGTTTTGTCGCCTTGCCAACTAGTGAACGATTTCCTAAACATTCCATGTTTATCAATATGTCGATCAAGAGATTGACAACATTAGAGCTTCCGGATTAGAAAAACAATAAAAAAAGCTAAAGATGTTGAAGAAGGAATGGCTCCTTCTGGAAGGATTTGCAAAATGGTGACTGGAACGACCGGAAAAAATGGCGTCTACTTCCGGGCCTTGACTTATTACAGCCCGTACTCCATTGTTCCCCGATGAGAAAACCAGTTACAATACCTGAGCACTTTTAAATCTTTTCGAACCTCACTTGATTAAATTATTATCTACCAATAGGTCTCATAATGTTTGATTAAATTATTTATATTTTGATGATTAATTTGTCCTTCCGAATATAAGTACAGGTTATGTAAGATGATAGTTTCCTGTCATTTATTCTCCCAATTTCCAATATAATGAAATAAACGAACGATTTCACAGTAATTGAAATGGGATCCGACGATAATTATAAAATTTTAGTGGGTTAATTTCATCAACAGATTTATCACTTTAACAGATGTCAGTTTATTAAAATTCTTTTTAGAGGGGAATGGGGGTATTGTTTTATTCTTGTAATTCAATATATTCTTCATTAAATGATTTTTATTTTTAGATTTTCTTTATTTAACAAGTTAACATTTTGACTTAACCATTTATTTTTTATTTATGTCGATAAATAAAGTTTTATATCGCATGGAAATAAAGTGAATTTAGCTCGTATCATCGGATTTAATCGAGATTGCAAATGTGTGTTCAATATTTTAAGTTATTGTTAATTTATAACATTTCATCTCTATAATCATCCTCGCGAGACAAAAGCAGTAGTGGCCTCGTGAGCTGCTATAAATGTGTGACACTGGGAGTCCTGGCAATGGCCAGTTTCTCTAATCATGCCGTGAGCGTATGTGGCTCTCGCGCTCTTGGTCAACCTCCACTGGCCCATATCCGGTGACGAGGCTAATGGAGGAGCGTGGGGGACTTCCCAAGACTACACTTTCTCTTTCGCATGCGAGGGAGGTGACAAACATGTGGATTTGGGAGGTCTCTTGGATGTTTGTAAATACTGTATGAATGAGCGAGTGAATGAAAAATAATAAAGATCATAAACATACATACCTAATAATTATAAAACTAAGGAACGGAGTGTCGATAAAGTTTTATTGCATTTAACTTGCCAATGAACTGCTTAGTCTATGTAATATTGTTTAGAGGGAGCAATGATAGAATGAACGCCAAAGAATAAAGGTCAAGATTACTACAAATAGAGTGGTCAGTGGAGGACAAATTAGATAAAACAGGTTCCAGGTCTGACCCGGGCAAGATGAGACTTGTCTGTCAGCTCGTACAAGACATGGTGCCTCTCACTCAACAGTAACTGACTGCCTTCGGTGTCTGGTTTCCCGAATGGAAGTATATTTTGTCCAGTTTATAGAGATGGGTTCAATAACGATGCCTCAATCATCAATGGCCATTTCGTGTCAATATATGAAGCCCAAAATAGATTGCCATGGAGTTATAATACAGAAGGGTTGGCCTTAGCAAATCGACGCATTGTCATTAGCTATCTCGTTATGAACTGGGAAAACAATGCAATTAAAGTCACATTAAAAAAAAAATGAATTTGTGTACTCGATACGCAAATCTTATGAGAAGTGATTTCGTTCCTAATTAGAGCACATAACCGTTCCTTACCATTTTTCAATTTATAACATGAAAGATAAAATAACACTAATATAGCAAATATACTATAAAAAGCTGTAATGACTTAAAAACAGATTTAAATCATAGCAAAAGCACAATTGTATCAATTTAAAAGAACATAAATAAAGGGTGTCCCACAATTAACGCAAGATTTGATTTAAATATAAAACATAGTTTTTAGTATTTTTGTTGTTATTTTTTTATTGAATTATAAAGTAAATAGGATAGGGCTATTTATGAAACTGACACATATGCACTCTCTTGTCGAAATTTTCCATGACCATTTGCGATAAATGTGGTTGAATTTCGTTGATGCAGCGTCGAATTTCCTCTTTTAATGCACGGGTAGATTTGGGCTTGTTTACATACACCTTTGACATTAAATAACCGCATAAAAAGAAATCTAAAGGTGTTAAATCGCACGATCTAGGGGGCCAATTCTGATCACCGAAACGAGAGAGTACACGACCTTCAATTGTTGTGTTAACTGAATTTTGTAAGCATGGAGACCCAGATCTTTAGCGAGTATACGCTGTAGAGAGCTTCTTGAAATTAGCAATCCTTGTCTACGACCCCGAATTGATGTTCCTGAATTTTCAACAACACTCTCACGCACTGCTTCGATATTGACATTTGAACGGCTTGTTTTTGGACGACCAGTGTGTTTAGTATCTCCAACTGATCCAGTCTCCCATAATTTTTCAATCAATCTCTTCACAGTTGATGAAGTCAAAACACTATTCCGATCATGTTTTGTATGAAATTTTCGAACTGCGGCTACCAAACTTTCATTATTTTTGAGATAATGTTCAACAATAAAGACACGTTGTTTGTTCTGTTGTGTAACGCTCCATTTTTACTAACCCTTAGCTGTCAAATTGTTTTTTTTTTTGGGTTGCCAGCACTTTACTGCACAAATGGCGGAAAATTCAAATCTTGCGTTAATTCTGGGACACCCTTTACTTTACGGTACTGTAGAACCTCGCTAATCATACTTGAGTTAGTCCAAACCCTCCAGACCGGGTAGTGGCAACCACTGTCTACTCAATATTTTCGGAACCGGCAAGTTGTTATATATATATACTGTTGTTATTTTTGTTGTTGTTATTTAAAAAAAAATTAATTCAATTGAAACCTTCTCCCTTTAAAAAAGTTCAAAATTTGTAACAAGATTTTCAGATCGCGTTAAAACCCTTTAAAGAACACGAAATATCCGAGTTTTTTCAAGAATTATATACATGTATCTAAACTTCACGATGTAAAATAAATATAATATTGCATTTGATTTATGTATCGTTTTCTATTTAATTTTTATGTTTAAAACAAATAAAAATAATAATGTTTAAAACAAATAAAAATAATAAAATGTTTAACCGACTTCACTGACCATCTGAAGACCGTGTAATAGTTCAAGTTATATAGTATTTTGTTTAATTCAATTTTAAATTATCGTGTAGAGCAAGATGTATGTGATAAAAACTTTAAAAAAAAAAAAAAACATTTAATTTTGACTGACCACAAATACTCTCAATAAATAAAGAAAATACAAGAATCAATCAATATAATAAAACGGATCCAAAATATAGTTAATTCTTCCAACTACAAATTTAAGCACTAATGATCCCATAAACTTTAATTGCATCCCCTTAATTTTCAGTAGCTTAAGCCTAACTTATTAATAAAATGTTTTTTAATGATTTTATTAAATTGAATCCTATACACCACGTAATTAACTACAAATAACTATTTGTTCTCACATTAAGTTAACAAAAGTGAATGGTAATTTTCTGTGTGAAACCGATATGGTTCAAAAAGCTGCAATAAAAAAACAAAATGGAATTGAAAAAAAAAAAAAAAAGAAATCTTTGAGGTTATTTAGCCTGATTATAGATGGCATACTTGGAAATATCAATGAAGCATAATTCGAACAGCTATTTCTCGGCTAATGAACAGATCAAAGACAAAATCACTTTTTATAAAATAGATTACTCGTTATTCTGGATCATTGACAATCATCGCTCCATGACGGTTAATCTTAGCACAGTTGGACGGTTTGACGGGAGCAGTGCTCTTTGATAAGTGGGGAATACCGTTTTACAATAACTATTACAGCTACGTTATTACCATGTTAACATTTATCATATGATAGGATATTAAATATAATATAGTATATTACTTAAATTCTCCTCTTATATTACTGAGAGGTTTGCCCTATCGGAACTGTTCGTAAATTACTAAAATACGTACTCAAGAATAACCAAATAATTTTTTATTGTTTATAAATATAAACAGTATTATTAATACAACCGTCTGTATCTTTTACTGTGCAGTAGAAGTCGTAAAATGAATCAATCTTTTAAAAAAAATTTATAGGCTCAACAACACAGACATAAATTTAATTTAACATTATTCGAATAGTATAATAGCTTGGCAAGAAAGTAATTTCGGTTTTTTAGTGTGAAATAAAACTCAATTTTTTCTATACAAAAAATGAACTTTAATCAGTCAAATATCTTCCATTTTCATGATCCCACGCTCGTAGAACTTCTGGTCCTTACCAGCAAAAAACTCAACCAAGTGTGATTTGAGGTCATAGTTATTACTGAAATTTTTACCATTTAAGAAGTGTTGTAAACTTCGAAATAAATGATAATCCGATGGTGCAAGGTTGGGGCTGTATGAGGGATGAGACATCAATTCCTAAACAAGCTCCAATAGTTTCGTACGTGTTGCTAAAGACGTGTTAGCCCTCGCATTGTCGTGACAGAACCCAAATATCGAGCTTCCTAACAAGTCCAAGACGTCTTGTATGATTTTCAATTGTTGTGTGTGTGTGATACATTTAACTGTTTTGCAATCTCTCGCACAGTTATATGACGATTCCATTCAATTATGGCTTTCATTTTGTCATCAACTTCAGAAGTTCGACCAGAACGTTGGTCATATTTCAGTGAAAAATCTCCAGAACGAATTTTTTTTAAGCCGATTCTGACACGTGCGTTCTGTTAAACAATCAACAACATAAACTTCACAGTTTTCTTTGTGAACCTATGCCGCTTTCTTGCCTTTATGAAAATAAAAAAGTAAAATGTGTCGAAAATGCTTATTTTTGCACTCAGTGTTAAAACTGACCGTAAACTGACATTTGTAAGCAAAATTACACGAAATTTGTTTCTATAGCAACCTAAAGGTATCGACTACCAAAAGAAAAAAACTCTAACGCTATCTACGGGTGCAAACCGAAATCACTTTCTTGCCAACCCAATATATATGTTGTGTAATATTTTACAAGGGCATCCCGCTTTAACAAAGGAATCTTGATTCCCAACGAAGAGTATCAAAATAATTCATGATAATTCATACAAACATAGGCCCAGAATCGCTTCGTTAGCGAGTTAAGGCTGAACAATCATATAACATCTATGGGATCATAAATGTAACAATCATAGGTGAACAATCAAATAAAACATGCCTCATAACCGTATCTGTTGCAGTCTTTTAGAAATCCGGGGTGAAAAGCTAATACTAAATAAGTGGATACAAAAACCATTTTTTTGTTTATTACATTTGACATACGATAGCTTAGGGGTAGTATAAGCGTTAAATTAAAAAACAAAAACTTGTAGAGAACTATATTTTGAGAAAATTGATGAAAATAACTGAAGGTTCTGGAACCTTTTTTGTACGATTTAAGAAACCGTAGTGAACCGAAAACATCTTCTTGTTTCTGGTGAGATATCCTAGTTCCCATAGAGCCAAATCTCCAACACTGCAGCCGTATTTGAAGATATTGGACAAACTTAAGATCGGAGGAGACTGTGCGTCGACCTCAGGGTCCACTCTTTCGCAAGGCTCTTTTGCCACGATCCTGCGTCGGGTTTGTCTACCCCCTGCACAATGGCATTTTCCGCAAAAAATACACGCAATCTCACCAAATCTAATGGCTTCTGTTATCGGCTGTATTTTTCATTTTATTTGGTCTGTTCCAAATCTAACGCTTTTGAACTCGAGAGGCTTAACTTCTCTCTAATCTTCCGGAAAGATCTGGTAGCCTTGAAGTCCAAGGCCTTTTGAGTACTCGCAAGGATTAAATGTCATTTCGTAACGAGCTAACGGCACAACCGTTTTTTGGGGGGGAGATGTATAATGGTGAGATAGGCAAGCTGGGCCAAATAAGTGATCATTTCGTTATCCAGACATTACAGCTAATCACAGCCTTTTTTAAATGTTCAAGTGTGATCAGGACTAATTCACCAGAGGTCAAAGGGATTTATGGAAGTGCTGGTGCTGGTTAGAAAAACCTTATCTGACAGAGGCTAGAGTATTTAAAAATATGCTGTTGTTACCAATGATGTTAAAAAATGTTATCGATAGATAATCGCTAGTACACCACAGTTGATAAATAAAAAAATCGATCACCCCTAGCTCAGAACACATTTTGTTTTTGATTTTAAAACAGAAAAAAAAATTATGTTTTAAAATAATTAATACTAACCTTTATCATCTCATACATCATTCTATAATTTTAGAAAATATATACTGAAAAAAAAGTTTGTTTTTTTAAACTTCTTTATTATGATAAAATTACAATCTGCCTTATTAGGCAATAATTAATTGTGATAAATGTTTTCATTCCTACCATATTTACAATTTTCATTCACTCGCTCATGCATACAGTATTTACAAACAGCCCAGAGACCTCCCAAATCCACATGGCTGTCACCTCCCTCACATGCGGAAGAAGAAGCGGGATCTTGAAAAGTCCTTCACACTCCTCCGTTGGTCCTATCACCGGATACGAGCCAGTGGTGGCCGACGAAGAGCACTAGAGCCACAGACGCTCAGGGCATAACTGGTGAAACTGGCCATTGCCAGTACTCCCACTTTCACCTATTTATAGCAGGTCACGAGGGCACTGCTGTTTTAGTCTCCAAGGAGGATTATAGGAATGGGCGGTTATGTGTAATGACTGTGCTAGAGGATTAGGGTGATTGAATAGGTTACTATGGAATTTTATGATCTTGGGAGGGATGAGTTCAAGAATGTAGAGTATATTAAGATCGTTATAAAGGGTTTTGTCGCTGACATAATAAGGATTTGAAAAATAGAAATAGAGAAAAAAGAGGATTGGGGCGAACCTTGAGGCCATTGGTGTATAAGAAAGTTGCCAAAACCAGGCTTTGGAAAAAATATATTCAATGTTGCTAGAATTCTCTTTCTCTTAATACCCCCACTGCTTAATCTTCATATAGCATCAGTCCTATTCGACTTCTTACCAGCCAGCTGACAGATCCATTAAAAGTATTATTGTTTGATTATTTTGTAATATAAAGGGTGTCCCAGAATTAACGCAAGATTTGAATTGGACGCCATTTGTGCAGTAAAGTTCACAAAGGCAACCCTAAAAAAAACACAATTTGACAGCTAAGGGTTAGTAAAAATGGAGCGTTACACGATAGAACAACGTGTCTTTATTGTTGAACATTGTCTCAAAAATAATGAAAGTTTGGCGGCCGCAGTTTGAAAATTTCATGGATCAGTTGGAGACACTAAACCCACTGATCGTCCAAAAACAAGCCGTTCAAATATCAATATCGAAGCAATGCGTGAGAGTGTTGTTGAAAATCCATAACACAGTCCTTTGTGCCGAAATTGGCTGATATTGATGTGGCCAATATGTGGTTTCAACAAGATGGTGCCACATGCCATACAGCCCATGAAACAACTCAAATACTGCATGAGACATTTCCAGGACGTGTCCTCTCTCGTTTCGGTGATAAGAATTGGCCCCCTAGATCGTGTGATTTAACACCTTTAGATCTCTTTTTATGGGGCTATTTGAAGTCAAAGGTGTATGTCAACAAGCCCACATCCACCCGTGCATTAAAAGAGAAAATTCAACGCTGCATCAACGAAATTCAACCACATTTATGCCAAATGGTCATGGAAAATTTCGACAAAAGAGTGCGTATGTGCCAGCAAAGTCGTGGAGGCCATTTGCCCGATGTGTTATAAATCAAATCTCGCGTTAATTCTGGGACACCCTTTATTATGTTATTACACTTTATTGCTAGTATGTTCACATTTACATCCACAAACCTATAGCGTGGTAAAGGCGTAACCATTAATATTTTTTTGTATTTTCTTAATTTGTTCATTTTCCAACTTTTAATTTCTTTTTAATTCGAGGAATATCCTTTATTATTTTTTTCCAATTTTTATTTTTTTGTTTAAATTAATTTTATTTATATAAAACCAGTTATTATTCATCGGGGACATAGCCTGAGAATATTTGTTTTTGTATGGGAAGTCAGAAACTCGCCATGGACAACGGTGCTTTTATGACGGTCTAGTGTTCCCAAATTCGCATACAGAACTTCTTTGGCAAATCGTAAATCCGCGAATCACTCTCACTTTCAAAAACCGTGTAAACAATAAATGCAACAAAACTAAAAACCTCGTCAGTAAAATCAAATGAAAAGAAATTAGTAAGTACCTTGAGCCGTAACGTAAACCACACCCACAATGACATATGCTGAACCGGTTCGGAGTTGTACTTCAGATTAAAAAGAATCGGAAGTCGTACATCAATATACACCAAGATAACCAACATGCTAACAGATCTGCAATTACCCATAATCCAACAGTATGTATACGCCCAGAAAGAAAATTTATTTTTTCTAACTTCCATATCTGAAAACCCCATTAATACGAGAAACAGGATATGAGCCTCAAAAGGTACGTCCACAAACGCGCACAACACACACACATGTATATATATTGGGTTGGCAAGAAAGTTATTTCGGTTTGCACCAGTAGATAGCGTTATGTTTGTTTCGTTATTCTTTTGTCAATGTTAGAATTTTATTCCTTTTGAAATTTGATAGCCGATACCTTTAGGTTACTATAGAAAGAAAGTGCGTATGATGTAGTTCACAACTGTCAGTTTACGGTCAGTTTTAACATGGAGTGCAAAAATAACCATTTTCGACACATTTTACTTTTTATTTTCATAAAGGCACGAAAGCGGCTGATCCCCACAAAGAGATATGTGAAGTTTATGGTTTTCATTGTTTAACAAAACGCACGTGTCAGAATCGGCTTAAAAAATTCGTTCTGGAAATTTTTCACTAAAAGATGACCAACGTTCTGGTCGCCCTTCTGAAGTTGATGATGACAAAATGAAAGCTATAATTGAATCGAATCGTCATATAACTGTGCGAGAGATTGCAAAACAGTTAAATGTATCATACACAAGAATTGAAAATCATATAAGAAGTCTTGGACTTGTTAAGAAGCTCGATATTTGGGTTCTGTCACGACAATGCGAGGCCTCACACATCTTTAGCAACACGTACGAAACTATTGGAGCTTGGTTGGGAAGTGATGTCGCATCACCCATACAGCCCCAACCTTGCAGCATCGGATTATCATTTATTTCTAAGTTTACAAAAGTTCTTAAATGGTAAAAATTTCAGTAATAACGATGACCTCAAATCGCACTTGGTTGAGTTTTTTGCTGATAAGGACTAGAAGTTCTATGAGCGTGGGATCATGAAGTTACCAGAAAGATGGCTAAACGTCATTGAACAGAATGGAAGATATTTGACTGATTAAAGTTAATTTTTTGTATAGAAAAAATTAAGTTTTATTTCATACTAAAAAACCAACCTATTATATTATTCGAATAACGCTAAATTAAATTTATGTCTAGTCAACTTAATTATTTATTATTATTATTTTATATTTGTTCTATTATGTTTGGCTTTTTTCTTACTGTTAGGTTTCCAAGGCAACCTCCCACCTCTTTTCGTCATTATTGACAATAATTATGACGGGTCATATTGAATATCAATAGTTTATAGGCAATGGCATAATCACCAAATTTAACTACGTAGATAGGTTTTTTTAAAAAAAATAATGAGCTACAGTTGGATGAGTATCGTTTAAGTTAGTCACTACTAACTAACTAACTACTAACTAGATTAGATTGATATTTGAAATATACTAGGTTTTATACACCAGATAAATTACTTTTGTATGCTAGTACAATGAAATGTTTTAGTGTTAAGAAAGTTTAGCTTGATTGGGGTGGGCTGACATATCTCCTTGTACTGGCAGCATATTGGTGCTTGATATTACCGGGTAAGATGGGAGAGTCCAGAAAGCAGGTGAATGAATATATTCTACCAGCTATTATTCCATGGTATGTTCATAGTCTGCCTCATTTTTAAATTACTCGTTCGTATACATTCGTCAATCATTGATCTGCGTTTTTTTCATACTTACTACTTGGCTGAATTTCAGAACTTCTGATAGCACAAGTCGTAAAGTATGATAGCTCTGTGTTTTTGATTTAGTTTTTTATGCATAGATCAATGTATGTGCAGTGGAATCCCGATATTTCGTATCCCGATTATTCGTATTTCCGGCTAATTCGTACAAATTTGCCGGTCCCCAGAGAAAATCACGGTAAGTGGTATAAAAACAATGCATTTCAGTCCCCTCGGTAATTCGTATTATTTTTACGCTCGAGGTCACTTAAAACGTCTTATAATACGTATTTCCAGCTTAAAAACTTCGTTAATTCGTACTGTTTCAAGAAAGGGAAAAAGGACAGTGAGAGACCAGAGAGTAGAATGAGTGCGAGATAAATTTTTTATTGTAAATCCCATTTGTAATTCGTACTCTTTTAACTGAAAGGAAATAAGGAGGAGAGAGGGAAAGTTTTAGGAATTGTACTAAGCTTTTCTTTCGTTTCTACAGTTCAGTCTCGTTTTCGTTGTGACATGTTACCTCCGAAAAAAGTTAGCCTCTCTATTAAAGAGAAACAACAAATCATAAACGCCGTGGCCAGTGGCTTTAAGCAAATTGACGTATCCAAGCGTTTTAACGTCACTCGTTCCACGATCACATCAATCCTGAAGAACAGAATCACTTCCCAGACATCAAGCAGCAAAGTAAAACGCTTCAAGACAGGTGATTACCCACAACTTGAAGAGAACTTGAAAAAGTGGTTCGCGCAAGCAAGGAATTCAAATGTACCAGTTGGAGGAAATATTTTAAGGGAAAACGCGCGAGTTTTTGCAAAACAAATGGGAATTGAAGACTTTAGTGCAAGTGATGGATGGTTCCATAGATTCAAAAAAAGATACAACATTAAATTTAAGAAGCTTAGTGGGGAAAGTGTGACAGATAACGTTTGTTCTGAGTGGAAGGACATATTCTTTATTGCATGTATTGTTTATTGTTTAGTTTAGTACTAAGCAGTGTTTATTGCATAGTTTTTATCCTTACTACATTGTACATAATTCTTAATACATATGTTTCCATTAATACGTTTATTAGTTTTGTACTCCCGATAATTGGAATTCGGGATAATTCGTACCAAACTGTCAGTCCCTTGACAATACGAATTATCGGGATTCTTCTGTATCCTATATCTTTTATTAATATTAGGGAGCCTTGATAATAATATGTCATTTCAGCTGTATAACTCATAAAAGTCTTTTAATCGGTGATGAGCTCCTGGCGCTTTATTATTAATATGGAAACGCTCTTTTTCATAAATAAATAGAAAAACCGAAAGAAAACAAGAGCAAATAACTCGAAAGAAAAAAAAAAAAACTAAAGGAACTGAGCTGCCCTTATAATAAGTAAGTTATTAGCGGGCAGTTTTGAAAGTAGGAAGTGAAGGCAAGGAATCTATAATGGAAAGTTGCTGAAGAAAAACATCCGAGGAGGAAACTAAGACTAAAGGAATAGAAAAGTAACGAGTCGTCATGGCAACTATCATCCCATTTGCCTAACTCATGTACCCCCCCCCCCCACCACCTATTGTACATAAACAGATAACTCTATGTTTGTCTCCCACCTCTATACCGAGTTACGGCGCTTCTTCCGCGCATAATATTTCCTCACTTGTCCTTTGCTCCTTCTCCAAATCAACAGTTCTCTTCGCCCACCTTATATGCCAAATATTCTACTCTTCAAATCCTCAATACACTCCCGGAACATGAGAACCTCCCCCCCCCCCCCACTAATTGTACATAAACAGATAACTCCATGTTTGTCCCCCACCTCTATACCGAGTTAGGGGGCTTCTTCCACGCATAATATTTCCTCACTTGTCCTTTGCTCCTTCTCCAAACCAACAGTTCTCTTCGCCCACCTTATATGCCAAATATTCTACTCTTCAAATCCTCAATACACTCCCGGAACATGAGAACCTCCCCCCCCCCCCACTAATTGTACATAAACAGATAACTCCATGTTTGTCCCCCACCTCTATACCGAGTTAGGGGGCTTCTTCCACGCATAATATTTCCTCACTTGTCCTTTGCTCCTTCTCCAAACCAACAGTTCTCTTCGCCCACCTTATATGCCAAATATTCTACTCTTCAAATTCTCTATACACTCCCGGAACATGAGAACATCCCCCCCCCCTTCCTGAGGACGGAACCGGTTAACGCACCTTAGTGGTATTCTGTTTAGTATCATTTAAAAATAAATCAA
This sequence comes from Acanthosoma haemorrhoidale, assembly GCA_930367205.1. Lineage (NCBI taxonomy): Eukaryota > Metazoa > Arthropoda > Insecta > Hemiptera > Acanthosomatidae > Acanthosoma > Acanthosoma haemorrhoidale. Next base: position 7,786,613 of record OV884012.1, read on the forward strand.
TAATAAAAACAAGCATACAATTCATCTGCTATTTACAATTCTTCCTTAATAGCTAGTTATGTTTTTCAAAAACTAGTGAAGGAATCCCTACAAACTAACCTTCACAACCTTATCCTAGCACATAATTATTTACAATGAGCTTAAATCTATGTTTACAAGGGGTGTGCATCCTCTTCCCCTTAAAAACTAAACTAAAAGCTTATATCTTATATCCTAATCATATTCTTCTGAGTCCTTTCTTATCCTATATTTACAATGATTCCAACCCGAGCGGCGGTACATCCATGTCTTTGGGTAAGCCTTCCCGAAGACACGACTGCTCACCGCGTGCCACCCATTGATACATTTAGTTGCATACCCATTGATACATTGATTTGTAAGTATTCCTTCACTAGTTTAAAAAAACAACTAGCTATTAATGAATAATTGTAAATAGCAGAGGAATTGTATGTTGGTTTTTGTTTTGATGATTGCCACCCATTGCTCATTGACGAGCGACGGCAGGTCGGAACATAAGAACCAGTTTCTCTGTACTTAAAATACTCCTTACTCCTTGAGCACACAAAATTGGAGCATTCCTGCAGCTCGCTTCGCTACTCTCTTGAACTCTCAACCTCCTAACTCTATGCTTCATTCTTACGCCTCTTCACCGTCTCGCTAGTTCGGGAACAATTTCTTCAATATATATATATTACTTTCATACTTTTATTCTGGGGACATTTCCAGAATGGGATCATGCGAAAAGTGGACAGACATACCTCTCTCGAGAGGTTGAAGAACGCTGGCCTGCACCCGTTGCTTGGTGTGCCGTTGGTGGGTCATCCGGGGCTTGGTCATGGGCTTGGTCATCCGCCGGAGACACATCAAGATTTTTGACTCGTTGCACCACCTCACAAACCCAGTGTTTAGCACTATGATCCCACCACCCCTCCCGCATCGATGGCAACAGACTGTCGGGGAAAAATTAGGTTAAGAATTAGTATGTAAGTTAGTTTTAAGGTTGATCAAAAAGGTGAGCCCCATCACCTTTATTAGTCAGTTCAGTCCAGTCACGTATAATGTATATAATGTAGCGATGCTACAGGAAATACAATAATAATTTATAAATAGATTCGCCTTAGGATCTATAATTATCTGTAAATTTTAAGGGGCTATGAAAGAAGAAAAAAAATATTCTGGGGATTTATATTTTTATTTCTTTGTTTTCTATATGCATTTGAAAGTAGCAATGTTTTTTACCCTTGTTCATTTCAGATCTTCATAACTGTATGTTTGATCACTGAGTGTTCATTGAAGGGGTAAAAAAGGTATTTATAACCCGATATATATAAGGACCCGATAGATTAAACCATATAATGATACTATTGACTGCATATTAGGGAAAAATAATTGAGCTAGCCTTGAGGACGGTTCCATTTTGCAATATTAAAGCTATACTAACTTGACTTCAAAGCTTTTCCAAAATAAAACGTGCCATTTTTCCTATTGAACATAAACCACAAAATGTACTTTAGTGAGTAGCCCTTTTTGAATTTATGCCTAATTTTTCTTGATCGATATTCTTCAAAGGATAATAAAAAAACTAGCGACTTCCCTTCACTGGTGTGCATTGTGTTTTTTAAAGTCTCGACGGACCAGGAAATAAATCAATCACTTAAATTATCCTGACGTGTAGGCAATGACCTTCACCTAAACAAATTTAATACTGACTTTAACAAATTGATTGGGGCTGTTGACTGCACAAAACACATCTCCCCTCTTTTATCGTTTTATCGCCTTTTTAACTTTTTGAAGTTTATTTTAAAAACTGTATACATTTTCACTGATCACAAGTTGTCACCAATTATGTTTTCTGGAGGTCCGCTTAAAAACGTTTTCCAGCTTTCGATGTCCTGAAAACTGAAAGTCACCGCTCCCCCCCCCAAAAAACCTGCCCCCCTCCACACCACTCAGCCAACTACTCTACGTACTCTATTAACCTGGGCGTGGTGTGGTGGGGAGGGCAGTTTTTTTTGGGGGGGGGGGGAGGGGGGACTTTCAGTTTTCAGGACATCGAAAGTTGGAAAACTTTTTTGAGTGGACCTCCAGAAAACATAATTGGTGACAACTGGTGATCAGGTGGCAGGTGAAAATGTATACAGTTTTTAAAATAAACTTAAAAAGTTAAAAAGGTCAAATATCAAAGGGTCATAAAATGATGCAAGGGAAGATGTGTCTTACTATTGTTGCTATTGACGCCAATCAATTTGTTGGAGTCAGCATTAAATTTGTTTAAGTAAAGGTCATTTGCCTAGTCGTCAGTATAATTTAAGTGATTGATTTATTTTCTGGTCCGTCGAGAACTGCGCAAATACCCATTGAGGGTCGGTCTGACCAGTCCCGTTGCAAGTACAATTCGGTCTGTGAAGGTACAAGTTTCCATTTCTGTCTATGCCTGGAACATTGTCTGGAGTCAATGCAGTTACTTTACTTGTTGTTGTCCGCGGACTAATACACAACTGTAAAGCAGCGATTGTTGTTGCAGTCGTGTGAGTGAGTGCGGTAAGTAACCGGGTCTTTTCTCACACGTAGATTTTATGACGCCATTGAACGGATATTCCGTTCAAACCATGTTATATGGTGGCAGGAGTGGTTAGCTTTGATTAGTCTCAGGGCCACTACATAATATTCTAGAGGACGGACACAAAGGCCACAAGTGTATAAGCTCCTTAGTGAGCATTGTAGCGCGAACATGAGTTACACATCTGGAGCTAGTATGTAATACGGCGCACTCTAAATGCTTTTTACCAGTTGAATAAAACTACAATATTATCCATGTCTAAAAGGTCTATATATAACATGTCTATATTTGCACTCAACGTTTCTCATGTATAGGCATCACCAACGACTACGATTCCGAAAACAAGTTTTATATAAAGGGTGTCCCAGAATTAACGCAAGATTTGAATTTGCCGCCATTTGTGCAGTAAAGTGATGGCAACACTACAAAAAAGCAATTTGACAGCTGACAGTTCAGGGTTAGTAAAAATGGAGCGTTACACGATAGAAAAACGTGTCTTTATTGTTGAAAATTATCTCAAAAATAATAAAAGTATGGCGGTCGCAGTTCGAAAATTTCATGGATCAGTTGGAGACACTAAACACACTGGTCGTCCAAAAACAAGCCGTTCAAATAGCAGTTTCAAACAAAATCCAAGCAGTGCGTGAGAGTGTTGTTGAAAATCCATAACACAGTTCTTTGTGCCGAAATTGGATGATATTGATGTGGCCAATATGTGGTTTCAACAAGATGGTGCCACATGCCACACAGCCCATGAAACAATTCAAATACTGCATGAGACATTTCCAGATCGTGTACTCTCTCGTTTCGGTGATCAGAATTGGCCCCCTAGATCGTGTGATTTAACACCTTTAGATTTCTTTTTATGGGGCTATTTGAAGTCAAAGGTGTATGTCAACAAGCCCACATCCACCCGTGCATTAAAAGAGGAAATTCAACGTTGCATCAACGGAATTCAACCACATTTATGCCAGATGGTCATGGAAAATTTCGACTAAAGAGTGCGTATGTGCCAGCAAAGTCGTGGAGGCCATTTGCCCGATGTGTTATTCCATAGATAACCCTATCCTATTTACTTTATAATTCAATAAAAAAAAATAACAAAAAAATACTAAAAACTGTGTTTTATATTTAAATCAAATCTTGCGTTAATTCTGGGACACCCTTTATAATTAAATCAAAGAAATAGGATGTATACGAGTGTTTAAAACATTTTAAAATTTAAACAAATTTTATGCAATAATTTAGGTTTTTATTAATTATTTACTTAAATAAATAACCAGATGATTCTCATTTATTTGAAACATTAGGGGGACCGGAAAGTAATGTAGTTTTTTTTACATTAAATTCCAACAAATAATTTTTTTTATAATAGTTTTTAATCAATGATGTAATCACCCTTGTTATCAACAAACTTTTGCCATATAGTGTGCAAATTTTCAATCTAGATCGATAAAAGTCAATTGGTTTTTGAGCAAAATGTCTGGAGATAGCATTTTGGACATCATCCAAATTTTCAAATTTTTTGCCACTTGGAAAATGTTGTAGCGATCGGACTAAATGGAAATCCGACGGTACAATATCGGGCGAGTATGGTAGTTGAGGCAATACCTCCCACCCCAATTCATTAATTTTTTCCAGGGTTCGTCTTGCGCAGTGCGGTCTTGCATTATCGTGTTCCAGAATAACACCTTCTGTCGACAATCTCTGAGCACTCTTAAAATTAAAGATTAATTTACTAGACCAAATTGTTGACATAAAAGGACTGCATTCACAGTTTGTCCAGGTTTCAGCACTTCAAAATGAACGACCCAGCGAATACTCCACCAAACACACAAAAACGCCTTTTAGGGTGTAAACCTGGCTTATGGGTACTTCGTGACGATTCATTCGTAGAGAGACACTGCCTTTTGCGGTTTGGATTATCATATAGGACCCATTTTCCATCTCCAGTCTCCCGCACCGTAATCGCCCGATATTGCGCCCTCGAATTTCAATTTAATCTGATCGCTAAAAAATTTTCAAATTTGGATGATGTCCAAAATGCCATGTTTAGATATTTTGCTCAAAAACCAATTGATTTTTATCGGTCTGGCATTGAAAATTTGTACACTAGATGCAAAAAGGTTGCTGATAACGAGGGAGATTACATCATTGATTAAAAATAAAAACTTGTTACAAATTTATGTGTTTGAATTTAATGTAAAAAACCGACATTTTCATATAGATTATAATTTTTTTCAAACAAAATAATGTTCTTTTCCTCATTATAGTTAAATTAATTTGGGCTTTACTAAAGTAAAGTAAATGATTAGCTTAGGATTGATATAAAGTCAACTCCAAGGTACTTTACAAAATAGGCTGCCAAATATAAATTTTTATTTATAAATAATAGTAAATAGTAGTTTGAGTGTTTTTGGTGTTAAATATAGGTTCAGTAACATCGCCAATCACTTCTCTAACGGCCATACTTTCAAAAATTTATTGTTTTATCATTCTTTATCGGTGGGCTGAAATGAGTTTCCAGTCATTTGGTTATCTACTGGGAATCCCCCGTTCAAGCAACCCTGTGCAGCAGCCGAGATACCGTGACCGATTGAGTAGAGGAACCATGACCTGCAGTCTGTTCTGAAGATGCAGGTGCCACACTCTTTTTCTGTTGTCAAAAAGAAAGTTGATTTTTGACTTTGAACCAGAAGAAGTATGTGAGCCATAATGATGGATATTGAATTTATATATGTTGTAAGTAGAAGCATCTCATATTTTTTCTTATGATTTGCCGCTAATAAAAAGTAATAAAAAATGTAGGATTTGTCATTAAAACTAATTATAAATCAGCACTAGAATCTTGATTCGTATAACTGTACACATGAATAATTAATTAAGACTACCTGCAGTTAAGAGATGAACACATAAATGGGACTGGTATTAAAATTTTGTTTACTAAAAGTTTTAATAAACTTGTCAATGTTGTTGTTGGGGTGAATTAATAAATACAACTTTTTTGACAGTGTAAACATTCAAAATATGTTATTGGTGTGAACGAATTTATGAGGTATAAAGTAGATTTTTTAAGGTCCAAAGATTTTGTGTGCTTTCCTGTGTGAGTTGTCTAGTAATGACCTTTTCACCAATAAATCCTTAAACCTATTGAATATGGTATACGATTTTTCGTAATGTAGCTTACATTCTCATATTTATGAAAATTTCGAAATCACTGCTTAAAATTTTTTTTAAAAATTGTTGATATGGATATTTTTATATGGGTCAAAAAGCGCAAGAACATTATGTTCACGAAAATGCCCCATTTGTTGAAAAACATTGTATAATCAGAGACAACACGAGTAAAACCGGAGGTTGAGTCCATCTCTACGTTTTCAAAAATATGTGTCTCTCGATGGCTGTGGGCAGTTATATAATGCTCATTATATCTTACATTTTTTGTAGAAACGTGTACCTCAGTCGAGACTTATGGTCCCCTTGTTTTTTGTAAGTAACCATTTCCTCCCTAAAATCTGACCCTTTCTTACCTGTCAAGACACCCCACTCTCACTTGTGCCTAAGCCTTCACTAAAGTATTTTCTAACGCTGTAACTGATTAATATTTGTATATATACCAGTGTTTTGATTGTTATTAATAATAAAGTTTTTTAAAAGACTCTCCTCAACAAGATTATTTAACTGGGTAGTAACAGTAACATTCGAGTATTTTAGTGTTCATAAAAAAAATAATTTTAACAAAATTAATAATACTCTAAAAATTTCAGATGTTAAGTCTTTACAGACTTTTCAAATGTTTATTTTCATCTTAAGTATCACGCATAATATATGAGTATTTAATTAGGTGTTTATCCTTTATTATCATTGCTTCAACAGCATATAATCTTAATAAACTCTGGTACGTCAGTCAACGGGTTGTGCACTGCAAGCATTCCATTGACATTTTCACTTGAGGACATCTAGGTTTTGGAAGATCGCACTCATCCTTAAGGTTTCTGGATTTTTGCAAAAATCAAAAAAAATAAATGATCTATGTTTAGCAATGTGATAATTCTTCTGGGCTAGACGGGACAGACACTAACCAGCCCTCCGCTGTTTGCTAAGTCATCGGCCGAACAAAGTGGTCACATTAGTCCCACTCAGTGCAACCGAGCTCTTTTCTATTTAACTGTTTCATCGGCTGTTATCTAACTCCGGAGGATTAAGACCCGTTGTGAAAGGAGACCAGCCTTATTATTTTTTGAAACAGCAGCTCTGTGAAATTCAATTTTTCATCTCGAGTCGATTGTAGTGATCCGTCTATTATTATAGGGCAATAACGATCGATTTAATTGGTATGAATCTGGCCTCAAGTAGCTCTAAATAGATCTTTTCTGGTTTTAAATTCGGTTTTTGATGAAATTAAGTAGCAAGATGTAAACCTCCTTATATCATTAGGCGAGAGCTGGGGATAAAGCTTCAAGCTACAAAAAATTAACTTGAATCAGCCAAACATCTTCCATTCTGTTCGATGACTTTTTGCCATCTTTCTGGTAACTTCATGATCCCGCCCTCATAGAACTTCTGGTCCTTATCAGCAAAAATCTCAGTTTTGTAAACTTAGAAATAAATGATAATCCGATGGTGCAAGGTCGGGGCTGTATGGGGGATGCGATATCACTTCCTAACCAAGCTCCAATAGTTTCGTACGTGTTGCTAAAGATGTTTGAGGTCTCGCATTGTCGTGGCGTAACCCAAATATCGAGCTTCTTAACAAGTCCAAGACGTCTTATATGATTTTCAATTGTTGTGTGAGATACATTTAACTGTTTTGCAAATCTCCAGAATGAAATTTTTTAAACTAATTCTGACACTCGTGTTCTGTTAAACAATCAACACCGTAAACTTCACATATCTCTTTGTGAGCCTCAGCCGCTTTCTTGCCTTTATGAAAATAAAAAATTAAAATGTGTCGAAAATGCTTATTTTTGCACTCAATGTTCAAATTGACCGTAAACTGGCAGTTGTCAACAAAATTACAAGGAATTTCTTTCTATAGCAACCTAAAGGTATCGACTACCAAATCTCAAAATAGGAAAGTTCTAACATCGATAAAAGAATAACGAAACAAACATAACGCTATCTACTGGTGCGATGATAAGCTTCAGCTTTAACTACTGTCCTTGAATAGTCAAATAATACCATAGAGATGTCAGATGATAGTACCAACTAATACCATTTTAGAATGTTTTTTTGACAATGAGCTGGCATGAAATAAGCCTATTGTTACTGACAACGGTTAAAATAGACTTCATTGATCACTTTTTTCTGTTTTTTAAAATACTTTACATTTGACTGGCTTGTATTAGTCTCAGCCACATAGCTAGCCCAATACTTTGTGTGCCTCGAGTTGAATATCAAGTGAAATGGGGACCAGGAAGAGGTCTGTCTTGGTGGATAGTTTTGGAGAAGTTCTGAAAATTTACACATTCATGTTTTTTATAGGGTCACTTACTTTGTCACCTCAAATTTTCCTGTAAATATAAAAAAAAATCGAAAAATTAATTTTTTTCACGTATTTCTCCCACATAATGAAAATTGAAGATCATTCATTTTTTACTAACATAAACTCATACTAAATTCAATATGAATAATTTATCCACAATTTTGATTCTAGTGTTTTTTTGATTGACGCTCCGTTTTGAAGAATCGAAATTATTAGACGAAATGCACTGTTTGGTGTCTGCCTTGGGTTATCCTCAACCCACCCCTGGCAAGTAACTATCATTTGTCCTTGCGGGTGTTTTTTTTTTTTTAAACAAATGATATCTTCAGTTTATTTTGACGCTGATACCAAACAGAGCATTTCGTATCGTAATGTCTACTCGCCCTCTCCTTAAAACGGACGTAAAAAAAAAAATTAATAGAATCGAAATTTTACAAGTTGCTCATGTTTAATTTAATATAAAATGAACTTATTAGAGCAATTTTTTCCTTTTATGAGCAAAAAAGGAAAAAACCCTAACTTTTTTTGCATTTTTTCTGGTACTTTTGATACGGAAACAATTCGAGGTGGCAAAGCTCAAATTGTAATGAGCATCATAAAAAACATGTATGAGCAAAATTTTAGAACTTTTCCAAAGCTTTCCACGTAAAATTATTGTATGACTTAGTGACGATACCAAGGTCGTAATTACATCTGAACTTTTCAACGTAATGCCAGGGGTTGTGAGACTTTAAAGCATGTGAAAGTTTCATGACTCCGTACCAATTGTTAATCCATCCCTATTGAGTTTATAATTAATATCCTCTTACTACTTCGAAGCACATCCCATCTCTCAATAGAAAATAAATTAGTAATCTACAAAGTTATACTTAAGCCAATCTGGACATACGGAATAGAGGGTGACAGCAAAAAAGTCGAACATCAAGCGTATCCAATCCATTCAATCTAAAGTCCTTAGAACAATCGTAAATGCCCCTTATTATGTCAGCAACAAAACCCTTCATAACGATCTTTTCATACCCTACATTCTTGAACTCATCCGTTCCAAGTTTATGAAATTCCATAGTAGCCTATCCAACCACCCTAATCCCGTAGGACAGTCATTGCACTGCACCACTCATCCCTATAATCCTCCTCGGTGACGCAAACGGCAGGGACCTCGTGACCTGCAATAAATACGGGGCTGTGTGAGTCCTGACAATGGCCAGTTTCTCCAATCATGTCCTGAGCGTATGTGGCTGTCGCGCTCTTGGTTAGCCTCCACTGGCTCGTGTCCGGTGACGCGGCTGACTGAGGAGTGTTCCCAAGACTCCTCTTCCTCTTTCGCATGCGAGGGAGGTGACCACCAAGATGGACTGGTTCTTGCAGACTGGTGGTATATTATTCTTGAAAACACCCTGGATGTCACGCGGAGACCTGGCCTGTTACCGTAGTAACCTCGGCTCCATCTTACATAGCAGCTTATGAGAATAACTGTTTTTGTCACTTCCTTTGAGGGCAGCGTGCACTATCCTCACGCCACATCATCACGCCGCTGTAGGAACAGTGACTCCGCACTTAATGGCTTACGACACCTCCGGTGAGTGCAAGACCTCCACGGCTAACGTTTAGGAGATACACGAGTCTCTTTGGCGCGGTCTTTTAACCTTCACACCGAGAAAAGTTCAATCAATTTTCAACAGGATCAATGAATCTCTCCGGCTTCGTCATGCTTTTGTTGTTGTTCGACGTAAATAGACCATGTCGCCTCTCATATGCACTATTTCAACTTCTCTGCATTAAAAATAGCTTAGGTTTAAGTGTACCAAAATGTCGTTAATTGTAAAGCCCAAAAGTAGAGACTCTCCTTTCGAACAGGTGGCGATCTTCTTCCGTCTAAAATACTTTGCTAATTATACTTTCGAAAATATATAATAATTGTAGCCTTCACTGAATCCAAATTATAAATTAATAAAATAAGGTAAAGTTTATTAAGAACATACAATTTGTTTTTTTCTTTTTTTTTTTATGTCACATTACGGACAAATTCATTTGTTTTCCCTCCAGCACAGCCGTGTATTTCCTAAGCGCACCATCCTGAAGATACTAAACGATACATTTTCACATAAGTTATTTCTCAACATAGTAATATTGAGGTTGTCAAGAAACTTCAGAAGGTCGACCAGAACGTTGGTCATCTTTTAGTGAAAAATCTCCAGAACGAAATTGTTTAAACCAATCCTGACACGTGCGATATGTTAAACAATCAACACCATAAACTTCACATTTCTCTTTGAGAGCCTCAGCTGCTTTCTTGCCTTTATAAAAATAAAAAAGTAAAATGTGTCGAAAATGCTTATTTTTCCACTCCATGTTAAAACTGACCGTAAACTAACAGTTGTAAACAAAATTCACGGAAGGTATCGAGTACCAAATCTCAAAAGAAAAAAATTCTAACATTGACAAAAGAATAACGAACAAACACAACGCTATCTACTGCTGCAAACCGAAATCACTTTCTTGCAAACCCAATAGTATAAATATATGTTTTGTATATAAAATTAGAAAAAAATTGATAGAAAATATAATAAAAAGTATAATATAAATACATGTAAAATAATGAGGAAGCTAAAAAAAATAGAATTATAATGTTATGTTATGTAACGAAGGATATTTATGCAGGATTAATTGGAACTGTACCTACATAAAATGCAACTTGCGTTATGCACCATAAACACTTAATTAATTAATTATAGTAAATAATGAAAACAAAACGATAACCCTAACTTATAGTTGTCTATGTAAATAATATTAAGCATGACAGTCGGTGGTTTAAACTTTGTCAATATTAATTTCAGAAATAAATTTATTAAAATGATTTTAAAGTATGATCGATCGGTCTTATTTTGTTTTTGGTTTCATATCCCCTTTTTACCAAATTAATATATGTTACAAAATATAGATTCTACAAACGAATCTATTTACAATATCATCATTATACTTCCATCAGCAAACGAATTCTGTACAAAAGTATAACGATGTACATTATACATTAATGGACTGAATTTATTAAAAGTGATGAGGCTCACCTTATTTATCGTAGACTTACAACTAACTTACATCTAACAATAAAAACTTAAACTAAATCTTAACCTGATTTTCCCCGACAGTCTGTTGACATCGATGCGGGAAGGGTGTTGGAGTCATAGTGTTAAACACTAGGTTTGTTAGGTGCTGCAACGAGTCAAAACACTTGATGTTCGGCGTTCTTTAACCTCTCTTAAGAGGTACGTCTGACCACGTTTCTCATGATGGAATTCTGGAATTGTTGGAGACTTTTAGCTGTATTGTCACTATTAAACAGAGCTGGCTGGAGGACACTTTATAAATTGATAGTTTGAGATGCAGCGATAAGTTGAGTGAAGTTGGCAAACCGAATCCCCATTATCTTATTTTGTTTCACTGTAATAGTAGTTTTTCGAGATTCGGTCCACAAACGAATCAACTCAAATCACCGAAGAAAGCTTACAAATTGGCGAAAGAGATTAACCTTTGTTTTTATAGTTCCGTTATTGTGTTATTTCTTTTGAATGAAAGCATAATCAGCATGTTTTTGTTTTCAGTATACCTTTAAACTTTTAAACTGTAACGAAAGTATTAATGTGAAGACAGATTAGAGGTTCTCCCTTGAGCTTCAAGACTAATTATAGAAAGCATGAAACTATCGATATATTTTTCTTGCGGATATTTCTAACATTGAGCCGTACAGGTAAGCTGGAAAACCCCAGAGCCGACCCACGCGCTCCGTGGAAAATGTTGTTATAGCCTAAATGGCTTTGGCCCTGATATGACTGACCGCAATCCGCTGCTGAACTACTGGGAGACGAAGGGGTAGAAAAATAAAAATAAATAAACTGTTGAGCTGAGGAGGTTTACGGTGGCACGAACGGAATTATCGACAAAACGACGTTGCACAGCGTGGGCCTAATGCCGAGGATTTGTCTTGCAGTCACTGGACCGACGGATTGACGTCAAACCGTAACACGGCCTCCTCGTCACTGCGTGTCGTCTGTCTACTGGATACGGTATCAGATGTAGAGACTATTTCTCCTATAAGTGGTATTCCTTCCTAATACCATTTAACCAGTTTGGACTTACAGACTAGTGCTCTACGAGGGACAGCCAAACCTTAGATCAGTCCAACGCGGGTCTAAACTACTCAGAATCAGAGTCAACGCTCCTTATTTCATTTCAAAGTTATCCTTTCACAGTTATATCCACGTGGCAACTATCCTTGACCTTATACTCTCAAGATATTCCTGATCCCCTTGTCAACCCGTTATCCAGTAACGTTCGGCCTTACACCCTCGTCATGTAAAAACAGTGGGAGCTTCGCGATCAGGTAACTACATACCAACAACCCTACCCATGATCTTTTGCACGTTGCCGTCTAATTAGTATGAATTGGTTAAATTTGGCACACACGCACTATTGGTAAAAGCTAAACTAAATCTGCCAGCTGTTTTAATTTGCGATTTCCTCCGCTTCGTCACTGGCAATCTTCACGGGCGGTTCTGTAGATTTTTCGGAGATCATTCCAAGAACATCAGCATCATTTCCTCACCCTTGCTACTTTATTTATTTATTTTTTTTTTTATTTTAAGCGTAGCCCACATCCTGCTGTTAAGCCTAACGAGTACACATAAAATATGGCGTGGATAAAGACTGCAGATCAAAACGTGGACACTTTGATTGAATGAATATAATAGAGTTCTTTATTATGATGATATTACAATCTACCTTATTAGGCAATAAGTAATTGTGATAAATGCTCTCATTCGAGCCAGTGGAGGTTGACGAAGAGTGCGAGAGCCACAGACGCTCAGTGCAAGATTAGAGAAACTGGCCATTGCCAGGACTCCCACTGTTACGAAATAATAGCAGGTCACGAGGCCACTACCGTTTCAGTCTCCGAGGAGGAATATAGGGATGAGTGGTGCAGTGCAATGACTGTGCTAGGGGATTAGGGTGCTTGGATAGGTTACTATGGAATTTCATGAACTTGGAAGGGATGAGTTCAAGAATGTAATGTATATTAAGATCGTTATGAAGAGTTTTGTTGCTGACTTAATAAGGGGCTTGATGTTCGACTTTTTTTATGTCCCCATAGCTCTATTACGTATGTCGAGATTGGCTTAAGTATAACTTTGTAAATTAGTAATTAGTTTTCTATTGAGAGATGGGATTATGGACACTTTATAATTGATAATTGAGTTATGAAAACTGTCTTCACGCAATGAATAGTTCCACAATTCCTCTATCGAAAATTTTTTTTCTCTCTCACTTTTAAAAGCAGGTAAAAAATGCAGGCTTCATCATGCTAGTCAATTTTTTTTTCCTAATACATAAAATTACTCCTGAATTAGACACATTGTGGAGGTGCACTGAAAATAACCGATGAAAATAATACTGTCAACAATTTATGTAATGAATATATAAGACGAGAATATGAATTAGTTCTCCTTAAGAGGCTGTTAGTTTGCAATGCGAGCCTGCTTCCAACTTTCTAATAATTGGTTCTACTTATTTTCAACAGGGCCTAGAACGTTTATCTCCTTGTGTCATTCAACTATCATGCATTAATTCAAGCCTTCAAGATGATTCTCGGACACATCATGCGATAGAGCTGGTTGAACATTCAGACACACAGTCCGGTATCAGTCCTGTACTACTTAACCTATTCGTGAATGAAATTTCGAAAATAATTTAAGACAATTAGGCACTACTATTTTATATCGTGAATATTTTAAGCAATAGCATGATGATTAGTGTTACAATAATCCGGGCCCTGATAGGGTGCGTTGAATTAATTTTATTCAAATACGTGTTTCTAATATTTAAAAACTTTTAAACTATTTAGATTGTCAAATAAAAACTATACATAAATTAACATAATTGCGCTTTTTTTCCTTCTAAGTTCTTCAGACATGATCGGAACAAAAGAGTCTTCATCAGGTAAAAGTTATAAATTATCAATATTTCTTCATCTAAGAAATTAAAAAAAGGACATGTACCACCGTATTGGTGCTGATCACCAGCTCATGCTATAATTACTGCACTTCGACGATGTGGGTACCGGAAAGCTAGGATGTCATGCTCAGCAGTTCTCATTCAAGTAACGGTCCGCCGATTCAAGAAGATTCCTACGAAGAAGAGAAGGATGAGGCTGAGAAATTCGTCTTTTAGCAACCACATCTCTCCATAATATCAGTTTCATATTACTTTTTTTTTTTAATTTATTTATTTACAAACTATTGTAATAAACTAACTTTTTTCACTATTATTTTTTAATTAATTTTCCCTAAGAAAATTGTGAGATTTATTTAACTCTTCCTTAGCCATCTCCTAAATTGATTAACATTAACAATATGAAATAATCCATTTTCATAGTAACATTTACGCAACCGAGGCCACCATGATCGTTAGACATTTTTAATTGAATTTTACCACCAGTGGATACCATCACTACTACAGCTAACAGCTGATAACAGCCTCAATGTAATAAATAAATAAGGCAGGAAACAGAGTTCATTCTAGGATAATTGTGCTTTTTTTCCTACCCCCTAAGTTCTTCAGGGCAAGATGGGAAAATGGAGTCTGCTGCAGGTAAATATTAAAGGTAAAGGTATAGATCTAAGAAATTACACCAAAAGATATATTAGGTATCTCGAAACATAATGTCAACTCGTTGCTATCTATCATAATTTATTTGTACGCGATGTCTAAGGTTACCATATTCGATTTGTGGATTTTTTTTTCAACTCTATGAAATAAAACTTGATATATCTCCTTGTTGGGAATGCTTATTAAAACAAATCTAGCTCTCCCAGACGGACATCGAAACCACCGACCCTTAAAAGCGAAGACTCAATCAGTCTAAATACTGATCCGAAGCGTTTTGCCCGCCGCCGTGACCCCGCGCTAGTTACGAAACAGATTTACATCACAGGTTCCCGTGACTTATCGCCGAGGCTCCTAAGTCCTTCCGCGAGAGTCTAGGAAGCGATCCCCAGTCGTAGGCAAGTCCAGAGTGATTGTTTCAGAGCGCCACGCCGCGTTAGCGCGCCCGTTACAAAAAAAAGGACATAACGCCACTGAGATGTCAAACGAATGGATAATACACTTTCGCGAAAACAATAAAAGCGAGGAATCCGGCTGTCGGCTGGGAAGCCGACTTTAAGAAGAAGTTTTGATCCTGTCAAGGGGACTTGTCCCTCCAGTGGCCTTTCTAAACCCAGCGTAAAAAAATAACCTTTACATTATTGAAATAAATGAGATTTTTATTAATGAAATCGAGGTCTGAGTCACCTATGTTGTAGCCATCTTGTCGGCGTAATAAAGAGTCTTAATTCGGGAGGCTTTGTTTTACCCGTTGTATTACAGTGATATCATTGAACTGGAAGCTGGTGTCTAGCGGTTGTATGCGTACCCACAACATCGAGTAGGGAGAGGAACATTGTTGGCAGAGGTAATAGTCCAGGTAAGTGAAATTTCTGTCTCTCCGGTGTGCCATTCAAATTATACAGTCCGTTTGTACATTGTGAATACCCTGGGGTGTTGGGAGTTTAGGAGTGTGCACACATCATTCTGGTGTTTTGGATCGATAAAAATAAAGGGTGTCCCAGAATTAACGCAAGATTTGAATTTTCCGCCATTTATGCAGTAAAATTCTGGCAACCATAAAAAAAAAACAATCTGACAGCTTACAGTTTAGGGTTAGTACAAATGGAGCGTTACACGACAGAACAACGTGTCTTTATTGTTGAACATTATCTCAAAAATAATGAAAGTTTGGAGCCCGCAGTTCGAAAATTTCACAGAAAATGGTCGGAATAGTGTTTTGACTTCATCAACTGTGAAGAGATAAATTGAAAAATTTAGGGAGTCTGGATCAGTTGGAGACAATAAACACACTGGTCGTCCGAAAACAAGCCGTTTAAATGTCAATATCGAACCAGTGCGTGAGAGTGTTGTTGAAAACCCAGGAGCATCAATTCGGCGTCGGAAACACAGTTCTTTTTTTGCCGAAATTGGATGATATTGATGTGGCCAATATGTGGTTTCAACAAGATGATGCCACATGCCATACAGCCCATGAAACAATTCAAATACTGCCTGAGACATTTCCAGGTCGTGTACTCTCACGTTTCGGTGATCAGAATTGGCCCCCTAGATCGTGTGATTTAACACCTTTAGATTTCTTTTTATGGGGCTATTTGAAGTCAAAGATGTATGTCAACAAGCCCACATCCACCCGTGCATTAAAAGAGAAAATTCAACGCTGCATCAACGAAATTCAACCACATTTATGCCAAATGGTCATTGAAAATTTCGACAAAAGAGTGCGTATGTGCCAGCAAAGTCGTGGAGGCCATTTGCCCGATGTGTTATTTCATAAATAACCCTATCCTATTTACTTTATAATTCAATAAAAAAATAGCAACAAAAATACTAAAAACTGGGTTTTCTATTTAAATCAAATCTTGCGTTAATTCTTGGACACCCTTTATATCAAGGTACAAATAATTTTGCCAAGCTGACAATAATATATATGTATATGAGCTAACATTGCAATATTCAAATACAATTGTAACCAGGAAAATAAAATAACGATACTACCACAGGAAAACGACTGTGAATGGTTGCTGAGCTACATTTAAAATACGATTATATTATGATAAAATTAATAACAAATATACAAAAAAATGAATAATAACGACCAGCGTTGGCATGAGAGATTCCCGAAGGTTTAGTGCACGCATAAGATAATAATAACGATAGTAAAATAACGGTCAAAGGAAGCCAATTTGTGCGATGAGAGATACAGGTTGAACGGTCAGGATGTAGAGCTGATTTGAATTGTACGAAAAAGGTGGTATTGTCGATGGGAAGAATGCTACAGTTATCCTGACTTGGCGCAGTACTGGGAAATGCGGTGTTCCCTAAGGATAAGAATCCTGAGTATCCTATTTAAGGAAACAATGCATTAGCCCCTTTAAGAGATTTTGGTTGGATTTTTATGTTTAAAACGTGTCGATCAAGGAGGATTGTAGCGAGACAAACAATCTAAATGTAATTTTGTATTGCCGTCAGCATTTGCAAAGATTGCTTGTGTCGAATCGGTGCTTATTCCGTCACACATCAATACACGCCACATCTTGCCTCGTGTAGCGTGCGATGGGAGTTAGCCAAGAACCAAACAATGTTCTCTTCACGTTTTTCATCACGAGCGACATTTAAACACTATTAAATTTTGCTCATTTCCATAAGCCAATTTTTGGTTTATGATTGGCAAGAAAGTGATTTCGGTTTGCACCAGTAGATAGCGTTATGTTTGTTTCGATATTCTTTTGTCAATGTTTTCTCGAATTTCTTTTGAGATTTGGTAGTCGATACTTTTAGGTTGCTATAGAAACAAATTCCGTGTAACGGAGTGCAAAAATAAGCATTTTCGACACATTTTACTTTTTTATTTTCATAAAGGCAAGAAAGCGGCTGAGGCTCACTATGAGATATGTTAAGTTTATGGCGTTGATTGTTTAACAGAATGCACGTGTCTGGATTTGTTTAAAAAATTTCTTTCTGGAGATTTTTCACTAAAAGATGGCCAACGTTCTGGTCAACCTTCTCAAGTTGATAATGCCAAAATGAAAGCCATAATTGAATCGGATCGTCATATAAATGTGCGAGAGATTGCGAAACAGTTAAATGTATCACAAACAGCAATTGAAAATCATATAAGACGTCTTGGACTTGTTAAGAAGCTCGATATTTGGGTTCCGCCACGACAATGCGAGGCCTCACACATCTTTAACAACATGTACGAAAAAAATTGAGTTTCAAACTAAAAAACCGAAATTACTTTCTTGCCAGCCTCAATACAAAACAAATAGAAAAACACAGTTTTTACATCATCGGCAAAAATAATCTGTTCTAGATTAAGTGGTTAAGAACATGGTTTCTGCAACTTCTCGTCTAGTTGGGAAAACCTAATGATTGCATCTTGAAGACATTTATGTAACAAATAGAATAAAGTAACTAAGTCATTCAAGCCGAGAGTTTTTTTTGTGATCTCTGAGGTACAGAGCACTTTATGTCATCGCCTGTCCACAAAAACGTAATAAATAAATCTTAAATTAACTAAATTTTTGCAAACAAAAAACACGTTCGGTCGACACTGAAACTCATTTCTATATGATAGAAGGATTTTTGAAATACTCTTGTTGGTTTGTTTGGTTTAAAGTTCTAATATTAATTCACCTCCCAGAAAGTCTGGTCTATCTTCAGGTTAAAACCCGAACAAACTTTAACTGTTGTACCTCCATTTTAGTAACCATTTTGCGTGGAAGTTGAAGCAAAAATGACAGAAGTCTTACCGGCTCACGCATTTATTGACTTCCCCCAATCTATTACTGCGTATGGAGCTATGCGTATGATATGTAAGAGTGTACCCAGGCCTGCTCTGCTGTATGGTGCACCGCTTTTCCATCATCTGACGTATACGACAGCTCGGCGACTTCAACAATTCCAAAACGGTATACTGATGAAAGTGGTCAGAGGTACTTCATTCGAGCAGCGGAGCAACAGTGAGCTTCAGGAGATCTTTGATCTGCCTACGGTGGATGAATTCATTCAATGTAGACATATCTCATAATATAGTAGGTTTTTTTTATGTAATTTTCCTACTATTAAAATGGTTTTATATGTATAATTTAAGTTTTATTATTCTATGTCAGAACATAAAAAGGAAAACTTTCTAAAGGAGATTTGTAATTCTCAAGGGAATGAATAAGTAGTTTGTTAAGTAAGTTGTTTCGTTAGATTCATACTCGATATCCACAGAGCACTACTCCGAGTCGCAATGGCTGTACCCTACGGCCCGTCGCCAATACTTCCTTGGTCTCCCTTCTTCAGTAATAGAGATACATATTCGATCGCAGGTAACATGGAGTGTTCTTATCTTTGTAAGACTCTACAATAATGTATTGACTAAAAAGCCTCCTAACCTCTACAACATCCTCCATTTCAAATCCCGCCCTTCCGACCTGTATTTCCTATCTCAGAAATCTGCTTCCTTAGACAGTTATTTCATTATAAGTGCCGAAAATCTTTGAAATTCTCTTCTTGCGAATGTTTGTCTCAACAATCTTTAAATCGAGATATATAATCTAGAGGCACTCATGCACTTAACAAGAGTTTACTTCTGCCGGGTTTATTAATTCTGTTTTTGGGGTTTTAAATATTCTTAATTAACAATTAAACATTAATAGCCGTAACCTATAATCCCAAAGGTTTTATAATAGGGTTTGAACACGGTGCCTTATCTTCAGTAAAGAATTGCTTACGGTTTGTATACAATAAGTTTTTATCAACAGAGAAAATTATTTAAAACTTTTATTTTCTCACGTATACATTGCATTTTACTCATTACTTTCCTGTTACATTTAACATCATAATATAGTGGGTTTTTTTATGTAATTTTCCTACTATTACAATTTTTTTGAATATATAATGATATATCAAAATAAATAAAACATAAAAAGGAAAACTAAAACGTTTTAAATTTGTAATTCTCAAGTGAATGGATGTAAAATTTCATCAATCTACCTGTCTTCAATTAAATTATTTATTTATTATTATTATTTTCAACAGTAGCCATAAAATTTAGTTTATTGTAAATTCATTTAATCCTTTCAATTAAAAGCGCTGAGAACAATAGTAAATGCCCCTTATTACTTCAGCAACCCTTCATACCGATCTTAATGTACCCTACATTCTTGAACTCATCCCTTCCAAGTTCATGAAACTCCACCGAATCCTATCGAAACACCCTAAACCCCCAGCACAGTCATTACACTGCACCACACATCCCTCGTTACCTGTTGTAAATGCGTGACAGTAGGAGTCCTGGCAATGGCCAATTTCTCCAATCATGTCCTGAACGTCTGTGGCTCTCGCGCTCTTCGTCAGCCTCCACTGGCTCGTATCCGGTGATGCGGCTGACGGACGAGCATGGGGGACTTCCCAAAACTCCTCTTCCTCTTTTGCATGCGAGGGTGGTGACAACCATGTGGATTTGGGAGGTCTCTGGGCTATTTGTAAATACTATACGAATGAGCGAGTGAATACAAATTGTATATATGGTATGAAGTAGAACATTTATCACAATTGCTTATTGGCCAATAAGCCAGATTGCAATTTTATCACAATAAATAAGTTTCGACATGTATTGTAAATTCATGCAAGGTGTTTACATTCATATTTTGTTGTCACCTGCACCTATTATTATTAATAATTATAAATAATTGCAAAGAAACTATTTTTCCAGTAGAGTTTCACCCCTCCGTCTCATTGTGGGTCCGGCTTTCCCTGCAGACCTCTTTCTACAGAGCCGGTGCTTGGACGGTCGGTTTGATGGTTTTTCCGACCCAGCGCCTCCGGACATGGTAAAGAAAATGCCGGCGTTAGATCTCCAACGAGATAGAACTGGCTTGAGACTTCGGTGTCTTGTGCTCACGTAACTATGTCTCAACGAAAGCCCCCCCGATCCACCAGCTCATTGCAAGACACTTTATAAAGAAGTAATTAACTGCACTTTTAAAGACTCTAAGAGTTCTAGTCATCGATTTTAGTTCTGATATAAAATTAAATCTGAAAACCGTTGTCATTCATTTCACAACTATAATGAGATAAACAGCTTAAAAGAGCATCGATTGATTAAATATATTTTAAGCTTGTTTCGGGTTACTAGGAAGTTGAGTAAGCAAGCTAGGAGGGCTTCGCAAAAAAAAAGAGGTGTTACCACATGGACTGTAACACAGATCCACAGTACCAACAGGAAGGTCGGGTTTCCTAAGCCATTAAATAGCAATGGGTCAGGCTGATGATTCCTGAGACTAGCCGACACGACTCCCTGTCTTCTGTCGGACCGGAGGAACGAAACCCGAACTTTAACCCAAGTATTAATCTCTTTGAACTTATTATCGGTAATTGAGCCCCACTGGCGTAAAAATAATTCGAATAATTATGTTATGAAAAATGACTATGAGTTTCTTCCAATATCATGGAAATAAATTATTATTATTTTTGCAAGAGTATGGCAACTATATCGCTATTATGCAAAATGAGCGAAACGTTACTTTTTTTATTCATTTTCTAATACTCTTTATTGTGCTAAAATTACCATCTGCCTTATTAGGCAATAAGTAATTGAGATAAATGTTCTCATTCATACAATATTTACAAACAGCCCAGAGACCACCAAAATCCACATGTTTGTCACCTCCCTCGCATGCAAAAGAGGAAGCGAAGTCTTGGGAAGTCCCCCACGCTCCTCCGTCACCCGATACGAGCCAGTGGAGGCTGACGAAGACACACGAGAGCCACAAACGCTCAGGACATGATTGGAGAAACTGGCCATTCCAGGACTCCCACTGTCACGCATTTACGGCAGTGGCCTCGTGACCTGTTAAAGTCTATGTGCGTAACTCAAAAAGTAAGTTATTTGACAGAATCGACAAATGCGGTAGGCTTTCTATAGCTCACAATGAAGATACAACAGTTATAACTCATAGTTATGTAAGTAACTGAGTTTTTATTTCTGCTTTAGCATCCCTCACATAAAAAGAAAAATAAAGATAAAAAAGAAAAATTGGATAACACATACATTGCATTGGACCGGCTGGAAAAGAAAGAATGAATTGTCAAAATATTTTTTGTTGTTAAAAATCACTTAACGTATACATTGTCATTATTAATTTATGAATTTTTATTAATTTTAGCTGCACTCTTTTGAGGAGTGTAGTTGAAGGTTATTGTTACTCTGTATCAAGCTATTATTTTCTGTCCAATGATGACTTGAATAATGACTCGATCGTAAGTGATTTATAAAAATAATTCATAAAAAATCGGATCAAATACAATGTAAATAATTCTGTCACAAACTTTCTTCTGTAAGACATTGTTTATCTGTAAGGTTTCCGGTTTATTGTTAATTTATTAACAGCATTCACATTAACCAATGTTGTCTTGTTAAACCGTTGTGTATTTGTTTTGATCTATTTACTTATTGTTTTAAGGAAAAATGTATGCATGGTTGCATGTTCAACAATAAAGGCACGTTGTTCTATCGTGTAACGCTCCATTTTCACTAACCCTAAACTGTCAGCTGTGAAATTGTTTTTTGTTTTTTTTAGGGTTGCCAGCACTTTACTGCACAAATGGCTGCAAATTCAAATCTTGCGTTAATTCTGGGACACCCTTTATTATTAGTCTAATAATTTTTTTGTACAGGCTCTATTTTCCTGCCATCTAACAGAGCCAGGGTCCGTGTTGATGTCGACTGAAAGTGGAAACAACCCACCTTGAACACTTTAATTAGCATAAAATTCAAATTTCAAGTTCAATTGAGAAATAGCCTGAGGGGAGGTTTCACGCATTTTATGTGGCGCGCAGGCGGGAATCGTAATGGCTGCTACTGTTGCGCAGTCCCGTTGTTAGCAATCCTCAGGTCCCGCTGAGGTTGCTCGGTCTGTAACGAAATGTTCGCAACCCAAATCAATCAGGCTATCTGCATCAGTAGACAATTCATTTTCGCAAAAGCGGAAAACTATAGAGTTTATCGTTGCACCAGCAACTCCACTCTGTCAGGCCACTCCTCGCTGCAACTGGTGCGCGGCGCGGCGCCTTCCATGTCCCGGATACAGTACTCACTTGTCTGGGCTCTCTTTCTCTTTCATGCACCGGAGGCTCTATGAAACCCTCATGTAATGTCGTTATTCTTTTTTTTTTATTTCATCTAATATAAATTTTCCTACACATATGGTAAGCAAGGGTACGTTGACTAAGTGACAGGAACACACAGCCTGGCTTAAGGAGCTTTGATCCCAGATCTCTGTGAAGAGGCGTGAGCCAAAGTTAATTTTTCATTTAATTTACAACCAGGTTTTTAAAAGATCACTTATTTACGGTAAGTTTTAGATTTTGCCTTTAGGCCGCAAGTACGATGAGTTGAGCCAGGCTTTTACTTTAATTACTCAAGGTACCACGTACGAGGGTAGTAGTATCTCCTGGAAGTACCCGTCCAGTAGGTACAGTCATATTACACAGAGGAGTTTCCCCCTAGTGAAAGGGACCCATCATTCCACATAAATTATCCTTTTTATTTTTCCCAAATCCAAATTTATTATTTTTAAGAGATAAGGGAAAAAAACAGAAAAATTATACAGAAGGCAAAACGCGCTGACCTCTCATACTATTCATATATCTATGGAGCGATCCCTAGCTACAGAGATCGCCATTTTGTTCTATTTCCTTACACCGCAAGGACCTTCAAGTGAAGGGATTTTGGATGAAGAACCCTTTCTCCACCCAAAGGAACAAGTCACTATTAAACTGAAGTCATAAGCAATGCTTATAATACTTGTGTATTGAGTGTTGTGAAAAAAAAATTTTATTTTAATAAAGTTGATAAATATCGTCCAAAATGATTTCCTTCGAATGACAATTGGTCAATATTTTTGCTATTTAGAAACATCTAATAACGAGTTTTTCGTAACCGAGATATATTATAACCACCGTATCCTAGTAGAATATTTTTGGTTATCAGTAGTGTGCCCAATGGGTACCAAATTAATTAATTAGGTGGTACATGAAAGCCAGATCAGAAGGCACAACGCCAATCGTAGGCCCCGGGATATATATACTTTTTTTTTTTATTAATTTTATCATAATACCATCATATTTTAATGTAGTTCACTAACTATTCACAGTCGTTTGCCTGTGGCAGTGTTGGTTTGAATTGCATGTGAATGTTATATTGTTAGCTCATATATATATTTTTTTTTTGACAAACTTATTTGTACCTTGATATATTTTTACGGAACCGAAACACCAGAATGATATGTGTACACGCCAAAACAGCCAACACCTAAAGATATTTAGAATGTACAAACGGACTGTATGATTTGAATGCCACACCGGAGAGACAGAAATTTCGCTTGCCTGGTCTATCACCTCTGCCAACAATGTTCCTCTCACTTCTCCATGTTGTGGCTACGCATACAACCGCTAGACACCAGGTTTCCGTTTTTTGATATCACGGTAATACAACGGGTAAAACTAAGGCTCTTTGTTACAAGACAATTATATTATTTATTGTGCTAAAATTACAATCTGCCTTATTAGGAAATAAGTAATTGTGATAAATGTTCTCATTCATACCATATTTACAATTTACAAACAGCCCAGAGGCCTCCCAAATCCACATGGTTGTCAACTCCCTCGCATGCCAAAGAAGAAGTGGAGTCTTGGGAAGTCCTCCACGATCCTCTGTCAGCCGGGTCACCGGATATTAGCCAGTATATATAATTTAAAAATATTTTTATGGACAAAGAGTTTTATTTTAAAATGAATATATGGTTAGAAGGAAAAGCTTAAGTATGAATTACGTCCTTGGATATGAAATGAGGTATTCAAGGATGTGCCTCTGAGAAAAACGTAATAAATAGAGTGGCCTATTAAAAGCAGCTGGTAAGAGACGGAAGGGTCTTTGACATAGAGTCATTCATTCAATGAAGTAAGTTGAGGTGGTTAGTTAAGTTCATTAAGACATGTGCATAAATTTAGTTTAAAATGTATACAAATTAAACAGTTTATAAAAGGATGAGTCGTATGAAATTTCTGCCTGGTACTTTCTGGCATTGGCGCTAACTCGACTACGTATTAGCCCTTCAGACGGTAAAGGGAGCCTGAAATGCAATGTCTTTTAAAAATCAATAAGCGATTGTACGACAATGTCTAGTATGAAATGCCGACCCCTCTCAGTCCTTGGAAAGACTCTCTGTTTTATTTTTCTGAGATCTTTAAAGGATCTGCCATTTGACTAAACACATGTTAACATCTGCTCAGAGACGGCCAATTTCCAATATTAGTCCGTCGTACATCTTCATTCTCCATTCCCGGGGTCTTTCTTATATCGACTAAACCGCTATCCCTAGAATACTTCAAAGCAGACTTCTCGAAGTTTTTCCTCCAGACTTCTTAGAATCTCCTTTCCCTTAGCTATCAATTTGTAGGCTTCCAGTACCTCATTGAAATATTATAATTAATTATAAATCCAAATTGATTACAATTCTGATGATCACAAAGTGAAATGGATTGTTAGGATAAGACGACAAATTTTTGTGCGGTTTAAGTCAACAGACAATAACCTGGAGCCTGTCGATTTCTGCTAGGAACAGGGAGTATAAAAAATATACTGTGATATATTTTTAAAAAAACAATAAAATGTCCAAATTTTCAATACTTTTGTTGCCTCTATCCAAATGTTTCGGTTAAAATATTGACAGTTGATCTAGAAAGATCAGAAGAGATTGTCTTCAGACCGCAGCAGCAGCATAAGTGAGAGAATGGGTTGAGGTTCAGACCACCGTAGCTGCACCTGCACCTGGAGGCAACCGCAGCACCGACAGGCTTTCTTCCGTCAGGTGACCGTAATAGCACAGGCCATGCCTCATTGGTCATGCGATAGGGGAAAAGACACTTCCAGCCAACTTTTCTTTCCTCTGTTGGTTAATTTTACATATATATATTTATATTATAATACACGCGTCATTATTTATTTGAACTTATATTGCCAGCAGAGCCCGGATTTGTCAGCAGTAAAGAAACTGTAAATTGTTCTATACAATATGCCAAAAAAACAACGGCAGTGGGACATCAGTTTGGTTCAAGGTCACATGCCAGCTGGTGGAGTGTAGAGTGAAGATGACAAAAGAGAGTCGAGGTCAGAGTCAGCTGTGTTGTAGCCATCTTGTCTCTGTAATTAAACCTATTTAGTGATACATATCGGAAACCTTATTGTGTGAGGTGTTGTTTTCCCGTTGCATTAACGTTATAGAACTTGAAGGTGTCAAGTGGTCGTGTGCTGAGCCGCATCAACGAGAAGGGAGAGGAACATTGTTGACAGAGGTGATAAATTTATTTTTCTATCCCCCCTGTGTGGCAATTTCATATTATAAAGACCATTGGTACAGTCTAAATACCAGTGTTGGGTGTTTTGGCGTGTACACAGCAACTAAAATATTCTAATATAGCAATGAAGTAAGAAATCAATACAAAAATCAAAAAGAAATGGTCAGTGCCGGTGGTGGAACGATATTAATCACATAACAAATCTCTTGTCCCTCAAAAACGTTTTTAATAAATAAATGATATTGTGCTAAGGCGGAAGATTTGTAATTTGATCAAAATGAAAATGATATCATGTTATTGGTAATAAAATTACAAAATGGATTTTTTTTTTCAATTGGATATTTCTATAACGAATTTAGCTATTTTCATTTCTATTTAAAATATGTTTAGCAAACAAAATAATGTTAAAAATTAATTAAATAACCTTAAACAGCGTATATTATTAGTCTAATAAATGAGAAAGTTTTAGTAAATTTTTAATTACTATTTATTGTCTTTATCTTCACCAATTAATTTTTTTTCCCTCCAAATTTACTTTCAATGTTCTTATCGTATACCCTTTTATTTTGGTTTTAGTAATTGAACATGACACCCTAGAGCTGTTGAAAACATTTTATTAGTAATTAAAATTGTGAGAGACCGATGTTATTCACCATAAAATAAATTAAATAAAGTTTTTTTTTTACAAAACTTTTTAGAATTTTTTTTTAGCCAACACTCAAACCAACTCGATACAACGTTCCTTCCTGCTTCCTTTATTCAGGAATGAAGATTTTAGATAGTAACAAAAACGGTAAAGCCTCCGATTCTCGGATGATGGAGTTACGTGTAGACTACCGACTCGAGTAAAAAGTTGCTTTAAAAAAAAAAAACAAGTTGTTGCAGATTGTAATTTCCTCGGCGATGCTTGAATCTGCATGGTGCCTTCCTCTCGGATGCTGGAAGAGGAAAAGGAAGCCGGGCAGACATTGCATAAAGAGGAAGCCGTGCGAACCATTTTCCACGGTCCTCCGTCTGTCGTATCGCAGGCGTCCGGCGCAGTGTCGTGTCATTAGCGGTGTGATATTGTCAGTTGCTGCGCATTATCGTATAAGTGGTCCTCCAGTTGCATAGAGTACCCTGCTCTCGACGTAACTAAACCAGAAACGTGAGAGACTAACTAAATCAGACTTAAGATCTTAAAGTTATTTTTCACAACAGATCAGTAAATTATGATGTACGCATCTTTGTCAAAATAATAATTTTTTTTTTTTTGTGCATCATTTTTGTCATGATGCTTCATGACTCCATCAGTCCATCACCAGCTAAAAAAAAATTTATAAATAAAAATATTCTACATTTGCGTCCTTCAATACAGCGTAAATTGACAATTTAAATGCTGACGCGACTTATAATGTTTAAAATTCACAGCTGAGGAGCTATTACGGATTAGAATTTATTATTTTCTTCCTATAATGAAGAAATAAAATTTAGCAAATTTTTTTTTATTTCAGGTTCAATTTATATAATAATTTTTAAATATGATTCCAAGAGCGTGACTATAATTACGGCCGATATTCGCTTGTTAGTTTGATTCGATGTGCAGATTCCCGTATAGATTGTTTTTTGCTCAGATGTTGATTGAGTGTGTGGTTGACCAAACTGAATGGAAGCGATCACACCGCAACAGTAGACTTTAACTCGCAGATGCCGGGTTCTCACGGGGAGTGAATACGAAAGTAAGGCACCTCAGCCAGCTAGCTTAGGTTTGTAGCCGCTCACGAATAGAAAGAATCGTGAACTGTTGACACGGAATTGTAAAGACAAAATTAATTTTAATACAATCAATTTCCTTAAAACCGTATTAAGTGTATCAGTAATGCTCTCTTTCGTGATTCACGCCCCCCCCCCCACTCCCGCCGCCTTTAGAACCGGTATTGCCTGGATTTCCGTTCGTTCTGACTGCCTTAATTAATATTATTATTAATAAAAATATTAATAATTAAAAACCGATAAAAAAATATACTGGAAGCATTGAGAAGCGCTTGAGACTTCCCGAACAATCGTCTCTACCAACCTAGCTAGTTTCTTCCCAATAAGAATTATCTACAGCTACGAACTGTATCAGATGAGCACACAGTCATACACATTGTAATAAGATTTTAGAATTAAACTAAGTTTATATCTTAATAAAGGTAGGTTGATTTAATGGCGTGAGATATCTAGTTAAGTCCCCTCCAAGTACAGTGTCACATGTAGATAAGTAGCTTACGGTGACTCTCGTCTGCGGTTCAGAGTAAATTCACCTATCCATGCATAGTGTTCATATTTATGTTCGGTGGTTTTCAGACATCAGAAGCGTCTTATACGCACCCTGCTTCCTGAACGTCCTTCTAAACGCTGGTAGGAGATTACGCGAGTTCCTCAGACGTTTGCGAAGTAATTTAACATTGACTAACTTTTTGTTGTTGATGTATCGTTAATTTTATATTGCGAAAATTATGGCTCAAACTAGTCCCCTAAAATAGTTTCTCGAGAGCTAGTTTCCAAATGGTCTCTCGATATTCGGGAGGATTCGAGTCTTGATCTTGCCAGTAATTTTTTTTCTCTTGCCGTTAATCGTTACTAATTATAATTAATATTGGGAACAATAACGCAGTACAAATATCTATTAACTTATAAATTAAAAATAGAACACAAACTAACATATTTGTGAGCCAACGTTAGAAAACACCAGTTCGGGTATTTTTGTATGCATTTATTTGTTTTAATTGTTTGTTTGAGATAATCCATGTTATCTGAGGGTTGGTTATTCTTGTTGCCATAATTTTCTAACTCCGACAGCAATAAGATGCTACTTGATTTCGAAATAGATTCTCCAGTGAGGGAATAGTGTATATCCACAGCACCGCCTTGTCACCTTGGGAGTCTTTGGGAGACCACGCAGCTCCCCCATTCATGCCGATGAGAGTGTGTGGTAAGTTACGTTCATGAAATACTTGGGGAGAGTGTTGTCGGTGCATCTACTAGCCAAGCCATAGCTCTTAGGAAGTAGCCCCGATCTTGCGGGGTCCTAGATATTGAGTTTAAATCAGAACGTATAACTTCATGAAAATCTGCCTTCTAATCTAGCTTCCGGGACGGAGCTTTTATGACGGTACTCTTACTGTTTATGATACCGAATGTCTCAATGGATGCCATAGCCCCAAGGCTAATAAATAAATCTTCAAGAACCCTGGCGAAAAGAACTTTTCAGACATTTTTCAGCGGATAATTTTTTTTTTTCGAATAATGAAAATGCTTTCAGACAAACCTAGCACTTACTAATTTCAAAGTAAAGCCACTACCTTCGGGTTGGACAAAAGCATGTGCATTAATGCATAGACGACCATCCAAGATCCGCCTCCAAAGGCCAGCAGAGCATGAGGAAGCACCGCCCCCAGCGTGGAGGGGGCCCAACAGCGGCCAGTGCCGCCTCTGCCTCTCGCTACTTAGGTAACACTGCTTATTCCTACTCTTCAGTGCTTAGTGTACGCTTAATCTCTCCACTGTATATGCATGTATATCGCACTAACAGATGCGTTTTGGTGTGATTTTTCTTTGACCGCCCAATAAATTTGATTCCAATATTAATATAATAAAAATAATCTTATCCTAATATAAAATGTTCTTGTCGAAAAGACTAGATTAATATCATCGTTTTTGATTACGACTTAAGACTTCATTAATTAAAAGTCACACCTAAATTTTAATTATAAAATAAATTATATAAATACAAACTAGATGCTAATAGAAAAATATTGTTTTGTAATATATTATACCCCGGGGTCTGAGATGAATGGGGAGAGTTAGCTCCACCTCAAACACTCCGAAATTTTTCAAAAATGTTTTCAAATTTGTAGAAAATTAAAGTGGACCCAATAAAATTCTAGGGATCGACCACCACGCCATTATTATTATTCTCTTCGTAGAGAATTTTCGCTGGAAGTAAATAATGAAGAAACAATATTGAGATTCTTACATAAGTCCATTGGAGTGTCACTCGTACTTATTAAATGATTATAGATTAAAAAATAATGAGGACTGTGGTTGGTGGGAAATATATTTAAGGTAAGTGTCGAAATTTTAAATCTAAACTGCGTTTGAAATCCTTTGCGTTGTCATCTCACGTATTAATCTGAAACAAGCCAGAATATTTAGAGTTTTGAATCTTAAGTAATCTTAAAAGATGTTGCAGAACGCATCTACAGAAAGATAAATAAGAAGATTGCTCAAGACCTCCTTTGAAAGTAGACTTTTACCCTTGGGGTTTAGCAATAATGACTTGTTTAGCATCTTTATTGAGTTATAAATTTTTAAATCAGCAGGGTACTGAGCATTTTGAATAATTTAAATGAAAGAAAATTGGACAAAAAAGAGGATAGTAACAGGTTGTTAGTTACGCCGTGTTTCAAAACGGTTTTAAAGTTACTAAACTTATCCATATTTTTTTTTTGTTTCATTTCCCCTAGTTACAAATTTATGTATTAAAAAATATAGATTCTACAAACGAATCTATTTACAATTGCTTCATTATATTTCCTGTAGCTTGCCTGTATTTTATACAAATTCTGTTTTCTACGAATAGTGATCTGCATTGTACAAAAGTATAATGATGTACATTATACATTAATGGACTGAATTCATTAAAAGTGATGGGACACCTGGTTTGTGAGGTGCTGTAACGAGTCAAAAAAGTTTATGTGTCTCTGGTGGATGAAATCACCCACCGATGGTACACCAAGCAACGGGTCAGCGTTCTTAAACCTCTCGAGGGAGGTATGTCAGACCACTTTTCTCATGATCCCATTCTGGAATTGCAGGAGACTTTTAGCTGTATTGTCAGTCGAGTGAGTATATAACGGGGCACCGTACAGCGGAAATTGGCCGGAGGATTATTTATTCATTTCGCTTACTTATTTATGTTATACGTTCTTATTTTTTTTCAATGTAAAAGAAACATTTTTTTTTGCACCAGTGATAGGGGACTGAAGGGGCTCGCTCGCGCATCTTACTTACCAAAGGAACTACCGGAGCGACCTCACTGTCACCACCGCCCTAAGAGTATTAGTACAATCGCCTCCACTCTCAAATCAATACTCTTGATTTTAGTGAGTATGTAGTTTAGTTATGTGATAATATTTATTCTATGAAAATGTACAGACATCAGTTGCTAAATAAATATTTTAAAAAATGTTTTAGTTTTACGTCCAATGTGTATAAAATAATGATTTAAAACCTTTTCTATTTTTTTTTAGGTATCCGAAAAATGTATGGAGGGTTCGGAAGCCATGACATTTAAGATGGATGAATTTGTGGTTCAATCACATCGCCCAATGAGCGAGCATTGTCAGCTTGTATTTGCCTAATGTATGTATGATATAATCAATAGACTATTATCAAAAAACAAAATACTATTTCATTTTGTAATACTTTCCAAATTTAATGTCAGTAAAAAAACTCAGCCATAGAACTGCTCGAGCATGTATATTGTTTTAGTTCAAACACGAGTCAACAAATTAGAAAAACATTAAAATTATTCCAGCCATTTTGTAATATGTAATCATACTAATAATAATAATAATAATTAAAAAAAGAACTGTTTGTAATTATGTGACATTTTTACGGAAGCCTCATATAGACATGCAGGCAAAATGGAAATAAACTTGCTCGTACATGTTTGAAAGTAATACTGTCCGTTTGGACTTTATTTAATACATAACGGCAATTAGCGATGAATAATAGAAGCTAATAATTTTGTTATTAGCATTAAATCATAAAACTACAATAATGGGTTCATTTTCTGCTACCATGAACTTCATAGCTTTTGGCTTTGAAAATAATCATTGCTGGGAATCATGTATGTACTATATTATAAAAGAAAAATAGCAAGAAAAAAAAAATATTTTATGTTGAAAAAATATTGAAAATGTGATTCGTGGTCGCATCTCATATAGAGGCCGTTATTTGTTAGTAAACGTAAATTTTTTGAAAATTAGATCTAAAAAATTCACGTTAAATAAAACTGCAACATTGATTTTAATAGCCTTTAATTAAATTTCAAAATATTCGTTTTACAGGCCCAAAATTTACTAGAGGAAATTTTAGGCAATTTATGCTGGTGGGTTTTTTTTTTAAGGTACAATTATAATTATAATTTTCATTCTGTTCAATCTTCAATTCAATTCGTTCTCTAAAATCTAGTCGTTTAACAGAAAAATTTCCTATATTGTGTTTGCTTCACGCAAAAGTTTATAATATGCATAAACTTTTTTTTTTTATTTGTTTGTGACCAATTTTTGGACAGCTTAAGAGGTATAACTGTTTTATGACATTTTAGATTGAGCTTAGCTACTTTTAGTTTACGTTAGCTACCTTTTAGTTTATTTTGCTAACTAAGTTTAATAAAATTCCCCTTATTTTAAGAATTTTTTTGTTCACGTAAAGAAAAGAAATCTTTAACAATTCGCAGTTGTTAGAAAAACTAGCTCATTTTCTACTGTTTATACTTTTCATCAGTCACTTTTGTTGGTATTTTAAACTCAATTTAAATATTCAAATAAAAATTTGTATAAAAACACTAAACAGAAACACAGATACGGCGTATTTTTCCGCAAAAATCTCTTTTTTTTTCTTTTGAAGCAGACAAAACAAACATAAATTTCAACATAGACCATGACAGTACAATAATTATATTACATAGATGATAACATAGAAAAAAATTAGGAAAATCAATTCTTTTTTTAAATAGAAAATGATTGTTTGTTACTAAGAAGAATCATATGTTCACATATTTTTAGTAATCCTAGATCACCCATTTAGATTTCGTCAACAAAGAAAATATGGACTTAGTAAACTAAGTAGGTGAGTAATTAATCCAAAGCTGGGAAAGTTTCACGAAATACTAATCTTAATAAATTTGGAAAAAATTTTCTCACACATTTCTCTTCACTGCCCAATTTTTGAGGAACAAAAAAATTTCACTGGTATATTGGCAGAGAAATTTGTTCAAATTCAAACGAAATTGTTATTTTCGAAAAATTCTCTAATTGCATCAGTATTTGTTGTTATACTATTCAAACCTAATTACATGTTAACACATGTAAAACTGCTCGAGCACGGATATTGTTTAGTTCGAACACGAGTCAACGAATTAGAAAAACATTAAAATTATTCCAGCCATTTTGTATTATGTAATCATACTAATAATAAAAAAAAAACTGTTTGTAATTATGTGACATTTTTACGGAAGCCTCATTATGTATATTTTTGCCCTAATATATTTTTTATAATTACTTCGGTTTCTTAATTGTGATTCCATCCTGCGTAGCTTTCCCTATATTACGTTCAAGGTTACGAAATGGCTGCTATCCAATATAGAAAGTTGATAGTTTTTTGAAATAATCATTTTTTGGTAAATATTTCTTAGCTTCTTGTGTTCCTCTGCGTCTCCTGCTCATGCTTTCGTTCATTTATATGACTGCCCAGTTAATCAAAAAACTACCCTGTTCCACTAAGAGACATCAAATTTGACGTTGAATTTCCACTGGATCACCCAGAAAATATTAACGTTGAAACAAGGCGAGTTCACCATTTTATTTTTATCAAATATTATTTTGTTAAAATATCTATTAACAGAATGTATAACGTAGATATCAGGAAAAATCCCTACCAAGAGGTGGTCCTCAAATATTTCTTAAATGTCTGTAAATAAAAGTATTTGGTATTTTTGTTCAAAATTGCAGCATTTTGTTAGTTAAACTACCTCGGTCACATGAAAATCAACTTTTCAACAAACGAAAAAATGTAAATATTATGACTCGTTGTTTTTTTAGAAAAAACAACTTTACTATGATAAGATTTCAATCTTCCTTATTAGGTAATGAGTAATTGTGATAAATGATCTACCATATTTACAATTTTCATTCATACAGTATTTACTAACAGCCCAGAGACCTTCCAAATCCACATGGTTGTCACCTCCCTCGCAAGCGAGAAGAGGAAGCCGAGTCTCCCCACGCTCCTCCATCAACCGCGTCATCGGATATGAGCAAGTGGAGGATGGCCAATAGTGCGAGAACCACAGACGCTCAGGACATGTTTGGAGAAACTGCCCATTGCCAGGAGTCCCACAGTCACGTTTTTATAACAGTTCACGAGGCTAATGCCGTTTTAGTCTCCGAGGAGGATTATAGGGATGTGTGCTAGGGGATTAGGGTGGTTGGATAGGTTACTATGGAATTTCGTGAACTTGGGAGGGATGAGTTCAAGAATCTAGGGTATATTAAGATCATTATGAAAGGTTTTGTTGCTGGCGTAATGGGGGGGCGTTTACTATTGTTCTCAGGACTTTTAATTGGAAGGATTGGATATTACTCATTAAAAAATCTAATTAATATCGACCACCAATAAAGACTGTTAGTTTTTTTGTTGTTGGATCCAAAAAAAAAAATCGTTTACCTATACCTCAATCGATTTGTCTCCAATCTAGAGGAAAATATAATAACATAAAATGTAAAATAGTATCTTTAATTTGTGCTTTCTGTTTCTGATAGCTAAATCATTGCGTTTGGTTTCAACTTACAAAGGTTGAAAATGTTAATAATTTTAATTTTATAAACTCCTAGGTGGATTCGGTGTTTAAAGATAAATTTATTTTGTATAGTCTACATTTGAGAGGAAGTTACTAGTCCATGTCCATTAGTGCGACGATGCATATGTTAGCAGAGGACTGACCCTGGTCTTTACTTCTTACAGACTTTATGTTAAGTGTATGTAAATGTTAAGCTTTTATTAAAAATTGACCATTTAGGTTCAGTGCTCCCTAGATTAATTTTGGTTTACTTGTAGGTAATAGAATCGCTTCCGTTTTGCTGTATTTATTTATTTTAAATAATAAATTATCAATGAGGCATTCTTTCGGAGAGTGACGATTTAATCAAAAAGAAATAGCTTTCTTGTCGGCCATTGGACCTCATTCATTCCATTGTCTTGCACAAGGTAATTGAGCGGTTTCTAGCAATGCGTGAACTGGTGTCAAACCATCCGTAAAAAGCGACTTGCGCATACTTACAGACCGGTTACGTCAGAGGCTGTACACCGCGTTGCACTTTGCCTACTAAGTACATCGTACCCACTGACGCAAATCGATACCGACCGCCGGCGCGGCTCCCCCTTGCAAAAGAATTATTCAAAAGAAACTAACTCGGTTAGTTTCTTTTGCAACAACGATATACCTTCGTGAGGTTACTTTAGGTGGCTGCTAACAAGAAAACCATTACCGGGAAATGTAGTACTAGTCAAGTGGGGGAAATCGTGGGCTAGGGAGAATTTCCGAAACGGGGCATTATCGATCCGATCCACCAACCGCACAAGTGTTTTTTTTTCCAAAGAGTATGAGCAGGATGGTCCAAAGAGGATCTTCTTCGCTATCAGGTCGTAAAGATCTGCAGTGTGTGTAACTAGGTCGGCCATATTTCTATTGGTTTGCTTGTCACTGAAATAAACCTAGTATTTTCTCTATTCTTGTGAGCCAACCTTAGCTAGAGAGAACCTCACCAACCTTAAGGGTTT
The DNA here is from genome assembly GCA_930367205.1 of Acanthosoma haemorrhoidale. NCBI lineage: Eukaryota > Metazoa > Arthropoda > Insecta > Hemiptera > Acanthosomatidae > Acanthosoma > Acanthosoma haemorrhoidale. The sequence goes on from OV884012.1 coordinate 7,822,261, forward strand.
AACACACTCAATTCAGTTGTCAGTTTTACGAGTCACGAGTCTGTCGAACTGCTCGCCTCCAAGGTCTCTGCTTGCCCGCCCAAAGTAAAGGGTCCTCCAGTAGGGACTTTTGAACTTTGACAGTTGATAGCGGCCATATTGTTGAAGCTGCATCTGTCCAATTGGCTGTCATTTATTCAGTCTGTTTTGCCAAATCACCATGGACGTATATAGCGTTCAACAACGCGTGCAAATGATAAAATTGTTTTATCAGTATGGGTGTTCTGCTCGGGTAACGTTCCGCGGTCGCCTTAACCGTCCTACCGAGAGGACTATTCGCAGTGTGGTGGATAAATTTGAGCCCACTGGTTCAGTAAACAATCAACCAGCACCCGTACGTCGAAGAAACGCGAGATCTGCCGAAAACATCGCCGCTCCCCGTGAGAGTGTGCAGGAGAATCCGAGGCAGTCGATTTCGCGTCGCTCACAAGAACTAGGTCTTTCGCAGACCACAACATGGCGAATTTTCCGTCGTGACTTGTGACTGCACCCGTACACAATTCAACCCAGGAGCTGAAGGTAAACGACCATAGACAACGACGAGCTTGTCGATCTCAGCCTGATCTTATAACGGGAAAAAAGTAGGTAATGTTCCTTACGCGTTCACATACTATCCAAGAAAAGTAAAGATCATTTAATTTTATTACAAAAGGTAAAAAAATACCTATTAATAAAATTATAGCTCGCCAAAATCGCACTGAGCACAGCAAACGAAAACACTGTTGAAAAAGGAAAGTGTTTACACACGATTGCCAGAGCTGAACTGTAATGGAAGCAGGACTCTTTACCCACCCATCCTCTCAGTCTTCCTCTCCGTGTCAGTTTATTTTTTGTTTTTACACACAGGATTAACTGACAGTTATACTGAAGAGGATAAGGAATTGAGAGCTGAAATGGCCGTTAGAGACACTCTCATCTCTTAGTCCATTCTTCTTTTAGAGCGACCTATACTCCTTTTTCATGTCCATGTCCTGTAGCATTCCACCATTTCCTCGACTTCTTCTTATAACATAATCCGTATGTTTCGATCAACTAGGATGTATTCTTTCTGTTTTTTTAAGACCACTACCACCCCACTGTACCTTTAGATTACCAGTGGCCATCATTTCAATGGAAAATTATTAATTTAGAAAAATTCAGGCCAGTGGCCTTCGCCTGGCTCGAGGAACACAGCAGATCTTAAGTTCGCCTCTGTTCCAAAATGATGCTAGCAAGACTATATCTTAATCCAGTATTGCATTAAGTGATTATGTGCTTATATCCTATTTCGAGTTCAAAACTCTAGGAATGTGAAATACTCATTGTTTTGGCTTATGAGACTACTAAATGATTCTCTACCCACTTTAGTAACAAAATGGAAAAAGTACAACACAGGTCTTACCGGCTTCACCACTTGCTAACTTCACTCAACTTGTCGCTTCGTCCCAAACTAATGATATATAAATGTGTCCTCCGGCCAGCTCTGCTATACGGTGCCCCACTAAATACTCACTTAACTGACAATAAATCTCTGAGTTTGGGAGAGTCAAGTTTCTTAAAAACTTGTTATATATCGTAAAACTTAATTTCTTTCAATTTTATATCTAATTGTTTTTTCTTTAAACTTTCATAACCCACTGACAATACAGTCAAATGACTCCAACATTTTCAGAATGGGATCATGAGAAAAGTGGTCCAACATACCTTTCTCGAGCGGTTAAAGAACGCCGACCTGCACCCGTTGCTTGGTCTGCCATCAGTGGGTGAGTTCAACCACCGGAGACACATCAACTTTTTAGACTCGTTGCAGCACCTGACAAACCCAGTGTTTAACACTATGACCCCACCACCCTTCCCACATCGATGGCAACAGAATGTCGGGAAAATTAGGTTAAGAGTTAGTTTAAGTTTTTATTGTTAGATGTAAGTTAGTTTTAAGTTTATGATAAATAAGGTGAGCCCCGTCACCTTTAATAAATTCAGTTATAATGTACTTCGTTATACTTTTGTAAAATGCAGATCACTAATAGTATAAAATGTAGCTAAGCTTCAGGAAATATAATGAAGCAATAATAAACACATTCGTTTGTAGAATCTATATTTTGAAGCGTATATTAATTTTGTAACAAGGGGATAAAAAAAAAAAAAAAAAATTGATGCTGTGTTGTATATTTTCGGCAATCAAGCATAAGATGCTCTATTGATTACAGTGCCAGCACAAGACCATAACAGATTAGGTTTCTTCTCCACTAAGCATCCGTGTGGCGTCAAAGTCGTTTCAATTCATCCAATTCATGGAGAGCCTCTTCTCTAAATCCAAAAATAGATCCAAATGTGGATCTTTTTTCTTTAATTTTTTCAATTTGACCCACGTCTTTGCCATATGAGAACAACCTGTTCTTCGACATCTTTGGTCCCTTTTCGATGTGTCACGGTCCCAACTGTTTTTTGCCTAGAAGTGTCCGCTTTGTATTATTGAAGTTGGCCAGAAAGTAATTTTGGTTTTTTAGTGTGAAATAAAACTCAATTTTTTCTATACAAAAAATGAGCTTTAATCAGTCAAATAACGTCCATTCTGTTCGATGACCTTTTGCCATATTTCTGGTAACTTCATGATCCCGCGCTCATAGAACTTCTGGTCCTTATCAGCAAAAAACTCAACCAAGTGCGATTTGAGGTCATCGGTATTACTGACATTTTGTACCGTTTAAGATAACCATAAGGGGCTGTATGGGCATGCGACATCACTTCCCAACCAAGCTCCAATAGTTTCGTACGTGTTGCTAAAGATATGTGAGGCCTCGCATTGTCATGGCGGAACCCAAATATCGACCTTCTTAACAAGTCCAAGACGTCTTATATGATTTTCAATTGTTGTGTGTGTGATACATTTAACTAGTTATATGACGATTTGATTCAATTATCGTTTTCATTTTGTCATCATCAACTTCACAAGGTCGACCAGAACGTTGGTCATCTTTCAGTGAAAAATCTCCAGAACGAAATTTGTTGAACCAATGCTGACACGTGCATTCTGTTAAACAATCAACACCATAGACTTGACATATCTCTTGTGAGCCTCAGCCGCTTTCTTGCCTTCATGAAAATAAAAAGTAAAATGTGTCGAAAATGCTTATTTTTGCAATCCATGTTAAAACTGACCGTAAACTGTCAGTTTACAGTTGTAAACAAAATTACACGAAATTTGTTTCTATAGTAACCTAAAGGTGTCGGCTACCAAATCTAAAAAGAAAAAAATCTAATGTTGACAAAAGAATAAGGAAACAAACATAACGCTATCTACTGGTGCAAACCGAAATCACTTTCTTGCCAAGCCAATATATTGTACAAATGATTCTCATCTTTAACTAGAGGTCAATGTGGAATGTATTCTGTGCCTGGAAATTTGCTTTTCTGTCTGCTGACCCCACCAAGCTTCCCAATTAGTTTTGTTTTTTGTAATCTGATTTTCACCGCTGAAAGTGCAGTACTCACTGAGTCAAGTTTCATAGTCACGTTATTAATTGTAGAGTGCTAGTCCACACACTAGAAGTAGAGATTTACAATTTGACAGTATTTTTCAGGCATTAAATAAAACATAAAAATAAAATTTACTACAAATCTGGGATTTTGAACAAAATTAAAAATCTTTTATTTTTTTGAACTATAAGCCCATCACGTGATTAACATGATTATTCAGAACTTATGTGTCATTAATTTGATATCTTAATAAATTAATTAGGAAAATATAATTTTTTAACTATTGATAAATTGATTTATTTATTTTTCCATAGGGTTGCTTTTGTTTAGGACTATGAGGGCTGCACATGAGACAACTATTAACTAACGCCATGAACCGCACTTGTGTAAATGTTATTTCACTAGGAAGTATTAGATCCTTTTCCTTTTTTAATTTCTTTATATGATTGTTTTTTTCATAGCTCTCAAACTTATAAAACTATAAAGACTAAAAAATAAAAACTATAAACATAGATCATTGTTTTTTTTGTTTGTTTGTTTTTTTTTGTTTTTTTTCTTAGCTCTCAAACTTATAAAATAGGATGCGGGAAAAATAAAGGTAAATTATTTTGGGCTAATGAGTGCCTTTCACTAAGGGGAGTCCCCCATTTGAAGGATGATGAGAAGGATATAGGGTGTGGAATGCCTAAAGGAGGTGGGTGGAATCAGGAAGGTAGTGAGAGTCTACCGAGGGTGGAGCCTAGGGGTACCTAGGCAATGGTTTGTAGTCGGCCAGGTCAAGCCTGGCCACCCATGGGCCTGAAATAAGTCGGCCTCTCGGCCGGAAGGTTGACCCTGCTTAAACAGGTAGATGGGGTCTTGTAGCTTCGGAGATCGGCCTCGATCTCTCGGCTGGGTGTAGATCTTCAGTCTCCGTCAGGGGGCTAGGGTTCGATCACGTCCATCTGTCTCCAGGCTTCGGCGGTCCAGCAGTGCTTACATCTGACAGGCATTGGTCGTGGTTGAAGGTCGGAGAAAAGTGGGTTGTGGCTGAGTCGGAGTGAGACGAAAAATTTGACGTGCCTTCTCTTGATGAAATCTTGAATGGTGAGCACTTCAAATTTTTTATGCATCTCGTCTGGCTTCATTCGGTCGAGCTGGGTATGTTTGAGGGAGGTGCGGAGAACTCTGTTCTGAAATTGCTGGAGCGTTTTGAGAGTGCTAGGAGTCAGATACTTGAAGAGAGGGGTCCCATACATCAAAGCAGGTCTTAGGACGCTCTGGTATATCAGCATCGGTACGCCTCAAGCTGTTGATCATTGTAACAATGAACATGCCAAAGGATTGGGAGGCCACACATTGAATCTATGGGAATCAAACATAGTGGCAAAGATTCATACGCTAACAATGCCAGACGTTGCATGGTGCACGTAGCCTGCCACTTACCAGCCACAATGCACGCGGATTAATGTGTGGCAACTGCACCGGACTTCGTCACTTCCTCTCCGTGCCAATGTGCCCCTTGCCGACCAATACATCCTGTGTCATGCACCACACACGAAAAACAACAAAAGATTTTTCCGTTAATAACACTTTTTTTCTTTCTTAGATTATTTCTAGTTTCGCCATGGGTTCACGTCCCGTTTCCCCACACGCTTCCTACGTGCGCTGCGACGACTTGCCGTTTCTTTTCTGCGCAGCCACTGGGATATTACATAAAATAGATCCTGTGTTTTTGCTTTATATTTCTCACCCGTCCAATGTAATGTAATATGTGACGTAACTACGAAGTATTATTGCCGACTCCCCCGACATAATACTTCGCACGACTTATTATAACTGTTAATAAGACTTGCATTATAACTGTTTTTAATGCAAACATTGATATCTTTACGTCACTCTTTCGACGGAAAAAATGGCGTGTCTGTCAAATTCAGCGAAATTAGAGTCAACTGGTCATAATTTATATGAGAAATAATTTAATTTATCGATCAGCTACAACAAATTTTAATTATGTTGCGTGCGTATTTATGTTTTCTTTATGTATGTACATATGTACTTTCTAAAAATTAAAATATATTTACGAGTTAAAAATTGGTCTTTTTTTTGTTTATTTACATCAATGTTAGCCCATAAAAACGTATTTTTCGATTATCCGTGTTTTTGAATCCGCATAATCGAGGTTGTACTGTAATTAAAAATTATTTCAACCATTTTGTCACGGAAAGGCCTTAAATACCACGTAAATATCATTACTTTTGGTTCTTTTCTTGTTTTTGTTCTTCGTTTCCTTCCATTTTTCCCTCATTATTTCTGCGTGCTTTTGTTTTCTTTCCTCTGTCCACGCGACTCCCTTTTTCGATTTTTTCTTTCCCACAAGAACCTTGATTTCTTTCAGTCTTTTCCTATATCTTTCTCCGTCCTGACAATCCTGGTCCGTTATTCCTAGTCTTTCAGTTTCTTCCTTCATCTGCTTGGTGCATCCCCTTGAGCTTTTGTATCCTCGAATTTTCTGGAATATTTCCTTGTTTAGTCTTTCCGGGTCCATTCTTACCATATGTCCGTGGAATTTCAGTCTCCTGATCCTCATGTCCGTTTCTAGGTATTTTGTGTCTTTGTAGATTTCCTGGTTGGATCTTAGCCTGCCTCCTTATTTCAACCATTTATTATTCTAAAAAATAATAAATAATATTTTCGGAACACTATGGGTTCCAAGTGCCCTATACCGCCCCTGGAACTGCTGCTATAGCCCTGTTCCACATTTCGCAACTGTATCAAACCCGTAGCGATAAATATGTAGATTGTGTTCTTGTTATGGTTCGGCATATGACCTAATGGCTCTATAGTACAATCCTTTATTCGCAGGTGAATTTAAACAATTCGACCACGGTAGAAAAGGCAACTTGGACAGGTACGGCTCTGTAAGTCCAACCAAGTACAATCTGGACTTTGAGCATACCGGAGTGTCAACCCGGTGACCCGCTCATCGCTGCCAATCATTCATGTGTAACTTCATTCAAATATCTAGCCACTCAATAGATATGTGTGCTTGCTACCGTACTTATTATTCAGAAAACCTTATGTATAAGTGTTGCATATGCTATACAGAAAACCTTATGTATAAGTGTTGCATATGCTATACAGAAAAGGAGGCATAAATATTGTTATTGTTCATAATTTGTTAAAAATGTATGAAAGAAGGGGTTGAGGAAAAAAAAGTATAGATTCGCCTGAGGATATATAATTGTATATAATTATCTGTGAATTTATTAATTGTGTGACTATGTGAAAGGGGCTAGGAAGAAAAAAAATGCATGTATTCGTTGTGATATCTTTTGAAGCCGTAGAGTCGATCTAACCTGAGTTTTGCGGTGAGTTATTGCAACAGGCAAATATTCTTCCCTCCTTTTAAATATGCTCTCCTTTACCAATTTTTATTACTACAGTTTTATCCCCCCACCTTTCTAATTTGTAACTGTTTGTTTAAAAAAAAAAAAAAAAAAAGGTTTCCCAGCCAACTGGTATCTCTGAACACACTCTGAGTAAAATCGTACAAGAAAATGAAACGGTAGAGAGGTGTACTAAATCGAGTTTTGAAACTCCGGCCAAGAAAGGTTCCGAAAATAATACAAAAGTAAATATCCATGGTTTTTATAAAGAAGCAAACGGCAGATTATTGTATAATTTCTATATAAATCATAAATAACTACGATCATTGACGGATATTTTTCAATAACTAATTCGTTCTCGGGCATTGCCTGTACAACGAGGGGACAAGGACGGGATGAAGCTAAGGTCAAATCTGTTTACTAACGCCATTTCTCAAGCCCGTTGCAATATCTGCCCAGGAGTGCGGAATAGGTGGTGAAGAAGAAAACGCGAAACAAAAGTTGAAGGTAAATCAAGAATCGGCGCGACTTATCCACCGTGAACGGTCCCGTTCAAGCATAAACATGTTTTGAAATAGTTCTACTCACGCACAAACGTTCAATAGGCTAAGTCATTTGTGTTTGCATTTTGTGAAGTGAACATAAAAATCATATTTATATTTGCCAACTCTCGTACACTGTTCGTCTTTACCAGGTCGTATAATTAGAATATGGGATCAAGTTTCCAGGTCTGGTATAGTGCGCTAAAAGTATTTATTTGGTCCGTGTAGACACATCGTTGTTTTTTTTTGTCACGTATTAAGATGTTCTTTGTTTGTCTACGGTTCAGGAAAATTAAACAAATCAATAACTTCGGCTCAATCGTTTCAAGAACAATATATTGAGGTTGGCAAGGTAGTAATTTTGGTTTTTTTAGTATGAAATAAAACTCAATTTTTTCTACACAAAAAATAAACTATTATCAGTCAAATATCTCCCATTCTGTCCGATGACCTTTTGCCATCATTCTGGCATCTTCATGATCCCACGCTCGTAGAACTTCTGGTCCTTATCAGCAAGAAACTCAACCAAGTGCGATTTGAGGTCATCGTTATTAATGAAATTTTCACCATTTAAGATTGTCGTGGCGGAACTCAAATATCGAGCTTCTTAACAAATCCAAGACGTCTTATATGATTTTCAATTGTTGTGTGTGATACATTTAACTGTTTTGCTGTCTCTCGCTCAGTTATATGACGATTCGATTCAATTAAGGCTTTCATTTTGTCATCATCAACTTCAGAAGGTCGACCGGAATGTTGGTCATCTTTCAGTGAAAAATCTCCAGAACGAAATTTTTTAAACCAATTCTGACACGTGCGTTCTGTTTAAACTTCACATATCTCTTTATGAGCCTCAGCCACTTTCTTGCCTTTATGAAAATAAAAAAGTAAAATGTGTCGAAAATGCTTATTTTTGCAGTCCATGTTAAAACTGACAGTTGTAAACAAAATTACACGGAATTTGTTTCTATAGCAACCTAAAGGTATCGACTACCAAATCTCAAAAGAAATAAATTCTAACATTGACAAAAGAATAACGAAACAAACATAACGCTGTCTACTCGTGAAAACCAAAATCACTTTCTTGCTAACCCAATAGATTATAATAAAAGATGAAATGTAGTTAGTTCCTAGTAATAAAGGAAATGGTAGGTTATATTCAAGTACGATAGCATTTAGTTTAGGTTCAGTTCATAACCATGTACTTTAGATCAATGAATATACATTTAATATAGGGTTATAAATAGTTCAATTAGAATAAATAAATAAATTCTATGCTAGACCGAAGATAGTAAATATATATTATTGGTATATTCTTATTTTTATTATTACATCTTTAACATTATAATAAAAAGTTTGTGTGTATAATTGTATTCACCGTAAATTGTAGTATTTTTTTCCTTCCTCCATCTTATTAGGTACATTGTATTTATGGATTTTTTCGGAACAAAGTTTCAATTATTATTTGCCTTTTTTATATAGCTAATTCATTGGTCTATAAATATATTGAACAATCTCCTACTTATAATGATATAATAATTACCTTATGGTTTTTCGAGTAAGCAAGAGGGTTTCGACCACACTTCTTCATTACTTGCCCGTCCTGACAACTCTAATCCTGCCGGTAACACAAAGGAACGATAGTTTAAAGTTTATTGTTTAATTAATATGTCATCCTCTTTTAAGGATTTAACCACTTTAAGGAAACAATTTAATAAAATAATCTGCGTACTCTTTTCACAATATTTCCTCCTTTTTTCCCCCTTATTCCTTAATCTCTCTCTCACCTGGTAGTTGATACGACCACGTTGGTAAATGTGCGGCTAGTTAAGTAATTCAGTAAAAAAGTAAATTTTGTTTATATATATATTGGGTTTCCATTACTGTTCAATTTGATTATGAAATAATAGAATCTTTCTAATATTTTTATAGAACTCGAATATTATAGCCAAGTATTTCGATTTGATACGTAAGCATCATTTCTTGATAGAATTTGACGTTCCGGTATACTATGTGTAGCGACCGCTAACTACATCAGATAAATAATCCTATACTCTCTTGTATATATATTGTAAATTGGTTATAATATTTTGTAAATTAACAAATGTAAATAATATTACCAAACCATAAGTCATATCAGTGTAAATATTGTAAACAATAGAAGACGCAGCTGGAAAAATCTAGGTCAGAGACCCCTGCAGAGGGAGTCAGGTAGCTCCTGGGGCTGGGTGGGTCCAGGTCTAGAACATTCTAACGACATCTAACCCTGCAATGCGGTTGGTCAGAATAAAACCTCGCCTTATAGGCTGAACGCTATTGGCCAGAATAACACCCCAGCCCATTGGCTACTTGGGGCTATATATACCCCCGCCGATAATTCATCCTAACTACGTCTCTCTGGACTGGTACTCGCAGCTGATGTTTCTAGATTTGGCCTTCTCATTTAAGAAAACCTCTGCATCAGTCTCTCCTAACCTCGCTATGTTTTAGTCCGGCCTTGTCAGACCCCATCCCATACTTTCCCAGTGGAATTCTCTGCCTTCGCCTCGCTAAAACTCAGTAAAACCTTCCTTGGAAGGTCTCTGGGGCCCTACAATTTTTACCTAGTAGCGTCTCCCCCCAGCGATCCAGTCTGCCTCTCTCCGGTTCACACTCGCCTTTGGGATCCGGACGGTTTTCGCCTACCCTCAGATACCGAGTGTAAATTCGTGGTCATCCAAAGACCACATAAACTACCTACAATACCTACCCTATACCTCTTCTCCTGAACATAGTGCACTGTCGGGGCACATACCTATCAGATATGGAGTCAGATAGTACAGTAGTAAGACCAGTCATGAAGCAATTGTTCAGGTCATAGCCTAATCAACCCTCACTTGGTCACTATGGCTAGAGTAACTAGGCAACCCCTCGTGACGACCCGACACTATGGATGTCTGCATGATATGGTCAAATAGATTTATTAGGAATGAGAATAAGAAGTTACAGTTTTAAGACATCTTGAATCAGTTCATTCTTATATATTATTTATTGTTATTATGATTATTGTTATTACTATTATTGTATTATTCACTTGTGTTATATAGGGGATAGCTCAGATGGATGAGCAACTGACCGGAGATTGGGAAGACCGGATTTTTTTTTGTTTTGGTTAATAATTATCAATAACTACACTACATTAGTTGATACAAGGATCAGCTGTCTTGCCAGTGAATGATTGTGAAAAGCTATTTCTAGCAAAATAAACTGATCTGAAAAAAAACAAAACGAAAAAACGAGTGGCTCCAAATTACTTTTGAATGCTATTAGGTCGCTAACGACTTTCTCCGGATGCAACTCCAATCGGGTGGAGCATTGAGTGCAGTCTCTCAGACGGATGGGGACCATCTGGATGTCTGCCATTCTTTTCACGACATTAAACAAATATAATTATGGAATGTATGCTATATAGAAGGATATTGTGCGAAATTAAAAAACAAAAATAATTATCCGTCCTGTCTATCCTTTAAAGGAGTAAATATAGTAATTAAAACATCAATATCAAACAAAATAAATCATTAAATATATTTAAGGGAGAGAGAGAGAGAGAGGAAGAGAGGGAGAGAGAGAGAGAGAGGGAGGGAGGGAGGGAGAGAGAGAGCGAGAGAGGGAGGGAGAGAGAGCGAGAGAGCGAGAGAGAGAGAGAGAGAGTGAGAGAGAGAGAGAGAGAGAGAGAGAGAGAGAGAGAGAGACGTTTTTGTTTCATTTTTCGCAGTGATTTCCTTTATCTTTTGTTTTTTTCTTTTATAATGTCCATTTTTCTCCTTGATATTTCCCCTAACATCCCCGAAGACGTCTGCTGAGTTTAGATGGTTACATAAAATGGCTCGCAGACAGATTACTTTAAATGATTCATTACATAGGGTACATGTAATATATAAGCACGTTGTCCAACTTTTTTTTTTCTCTCTCTTCTTAGATATTCCTAATTGAATTTTCAGTTATATAATTATGTTCCATACAATGTTCATTATCTGTTTCCAGTTTCGTTACGCTTTCCATTGCGAATTTTCTATAACAATACCATTTTTTTTGTTTGCCCTGTTTATTGTGTTTCGACTTATAACTACTATCCACTCTAGCTCAATTTCTGGAATTAAAACTGTTACTTGCATATCAAACGGTACAGTTTGTGACACTGATTATTCTTCAATAACGATATGCTTCATTTTCTAATCCCGCGTACAACAACAAACGTTCTTAAGCGTAAAAATATTTCTACGATAGGTTCAGGTATTTTAATTTGTCAAATGATATTTGTCTTAATGTTACATATTTTATCTGTCTCTCTGACCTATGAAGGACCTCTCCCGGACATTCCGCAGCTCTCTGGAAATCTCTCCCTCCTAATAGGCTTCAACCTTACGAACTGTCAAAACCATCCTATTCCAACACCTCATCATCCTTGTACGATTCATTCCTTGTATTTATATTTGTATTTCATTGTTTAATATATACTCGTACGTCAAGATGTTTAGCTGGATCTTTCCTTTGTTAATTCTAGTGTGTATATAGCTTGACCATATTAATTTAAAAGTATTTTCTTTAATGTAATGTCACATTTTATTAAATTCTTTATGTTTCTTTTTTATATATATATATATATATACAAAGATCCATCTATGACTTTATTTACTGAATGCTGTTAAATAATATTGTTGTGATATTTAAATGTTGTGAATTTTGTGACGTTGCTTTTGATTTGAATTTAAAAATTAGTGGGCATAAAAGGGTGGTAAACGACCCGTGAATCATGGTTATGAAAGGATGGACATTATTTGTTGCCGTTCTGTCTTATATTAATATTCGTCGTATAAATAATATCAAGGATTAAATTAAAATATTTTAATATTTAATATTGAAGGATGAAAAAATCAAGAAGACGAGACAAAAGACGAGTGCTTAAAAGACAATATGGCGTTGGCGTTGTTCTTTTTGTAATCTCATGAGACAAGGTGTTAAATGAAGTGAGTGTTGTGTAACTTTAAAATTCTTTTATTTATGGTGATCGGGCATAGGAGAACAGTTAACGGAAGAGGAGTTTTCTCAAAGCAGGAAGATTGAAGTGATAGCAGTGGATTTTACTGAACCCGTGGCAGACCAAGGAGCAAACGAGGAATAAGGGAGAATTCGCCGATGGACGAAGAAAATAGATGAAACAATAAGAAAAGGACATAAAAAGTAGTCCTGTGTAGTCAAAGAGGGGGAAGAGCAGGGAAGAGGGCTCGGCAGGAAGACGCCATTGAAGAGAGACGAGGGTGTGTTGCTCCGCTAAATATTTTGTAGATATTTATTTATGTATTTAATATTTATTTTGTATGATAGCGTTAACAATAATAATTGGTATGTTATTATTAAATTTATTTATCAACTTCATCTTTTGAAGGCTAAATAATAAATAAGCCTCTAATATTAATGCATGGTGTGGTAAATTATAGTTGTGAAAGTCTGCGTTGTGGTTTGGTCTCGGGTTTAAAATCAATAGATTGGTTATATATTAACTGTACACTGCAATATATGTATCTCCATAAATAAATATATTATCTATAAATTGAATATTAATCGGTTATTTATTGTACTTTGTAATAATGTTATGTAAAAATGTTTTATGACAAAAACATTTGTGTTCGCCACAACAGTACTTTTGATAGGTAATTTATAATGGCAAAATGTATGGCGAATATAAGTACATTGTGGGCAGACAGAATTATATTTTCATTATATTCAATGGCAGCCCACAACCGGCAAAATACTATATGTTAGTTTATTCTATAGGGATGCTAATAAAGCCATTGGTATTTTTCTTTTTGGAATAGAACTGTTCCCAATGAATAGTATCACAAAACTAGCAGTAAATAAACACAATGTAAAAATAGGTTTAAAAAAAAAAGCAGTAAAGTTTTTTAGACTAAATAGAAATTAAAATAATTGAGATACAAATATCTAACTAGGACAATAATAATAATAAATGTACGTGGAAATGGTTAATAATAAAAGGATAATAGATAATAATACACGTAATATAACAATAGGTTTATGAAACAGAAAATAAATCACCACCACATAGCTTTTCATAGAGTCCCAAAATAATAAAATAAATAATTTTAGGAACGAAAGGTGAGTTTTAAGGATCAAAGGACATGAACCCGAATATGATCGACGTCAAATCACAATAGCGCACAATTTAAATAATTTGTCTTAATGTTAAAGGGATTTAGAAGAAATAAAATTTGACCTAGTCTATATTAGATGGTTAAAAAAATATGGAAATCATGTTCCAAAAAAAAAATTTGAATGTTACCATCAAAACAAAATGCGTAGAATACGTTTTATATGGTGTGTAGTTTGAAGATTATTTTAAAGTTCGGAAATCGAAATAAAATTAATATAACAATAAAAAAATAATAAATTAATATTCTACATCCACGTTTCTTCTACAATCATTCTGATCTGACGACTTGTCAAAATATATATATTTTAATGTCAAATAGTAGCTGATAAGAATCCATAGATTCGCACCTCTGACAAAACCTATGCATGCATGTATGTATGTATGCATCTATGTATGTATAATGAAAATATGACAACTGGTCTCTCAGTTCAGTCAAACCCCACTGTAACGACCCGTTCGCTACCTCGGCAAGGATCGTAAAAGGCATAGTCTATAATAATATACTAGTAATAGAAAACTACTTATATATATAGGGTGTCCCAGAATTAACGCAAGGTTTGAATTTGCCGCCATTTGTGCAGTAAAGTGCTGGAGACCCTAAAAAAAAAACAATTTGACAGCTCACAGTTTAGGGTTAATAAAAATGGAGCGTTACACGATAGAACAACGTGTCGTTATTATTGAACATTATCTCAAAAATAATGAAAGTTTGGCGGCCGCAGTTCGAAAATTTCATACAAAATATGGTCGGAATAGTGTTTTGACTTCATCAACTGTGAAGAGATTAATTGAAAAATTTAAGGAGACTAGATCAGTTGGAGACACTAAACACACTGGTCGACCAAAAACAAGCCGTTTAAATGTCAATATCGAAGCGTGTGATTTAACACCTTTAGATTTATTTTTATGGGATTATTTGAAGTCAAAGGTGTATGTCAACAAGCCCACATCCACCCGTGGATTAAAAGGGGAAATTCGACGCTGCATCAACGAAATTCAAGCACATTTATGCCAAATGGTCATGGAAAATTTTGACAAAAGAGTGCGTATGTGCCAGCAAAGTCGTGGAGGCCATTTGCCCGATGTGTTATTCCATAAATAACCCTATCCTATTTACTTTATAATTCAATAAAAAAATAACAACAAAAATACTAAAAACTGGATTTTCTATTTAAATCAAATCTTGCGTTAATTCTGGGACACCCTTTATATATGAGAGGGAAGGTATTCAGAGCCTAAGGCTTAAAGAATCGTTTATTACAGTCAAAGATGATGAAGGGTACGTGGTCTCTCATACACAGTATACTCCCCGTGGACTAAAAGTCAAACCTTTGGAATGTCTACAAACGAAGTCTGGTATGATCACTTTTTAAGTATCTGACAGAAAAATTGTTTTTGACTAGAAGCGGAATCACAGCAATGCCTCTAGCATAAAAAAAAAAAATCGCTATTGTTTTTTCATCAACGCCAAAAAAAGAAAATTCTAAAACTAAAAGTGAATAAGCATTAAAATGCTAAGTACTCACTATGAGAGAGAACGAGATGGAAGTCGGTCGCATGGCAGCCAGCTGAATGATCTTCTGATCTCCCTTCGAGCCAACTCAGGCTTTTAGTAGTTGCTTCTCTCTTTCTGGACGAGCGGTGAGGAAAATGTTTCGTCTCTTTCACTTTCGGCTTTGTCAACCTTGACATTGGCCTGAGGAGGAACAGTCTTGGCGAGGATATCCCTGCTCTTCAAGATAGGTTGGTAAGAAATTAATTTTGGTTCTTTAGTGTGAAATAAAACTTAATTTTTTCCATACAAAAAAAATTAACTCTAATCAGTCAAATATCTTCTATTCGACGACCTTTTTCCATCTTTCTGGTAACTTCCCCCGTGCTCATAGAACTTCTGGTCCTTATCAGCAAAAAACTCAACCAAGTGGGATTTTACGTCATCGTTATTACTGACATTTTTACCATTTAAGAAGTTTTGTAAACTTCGAAATAAATGATAATCCGATGGTACAAGGTCGGGACTGTATGGGGGATGCGACATCACTTCCCAACCAAGCTCCAATAGTTTCGTACGTGTTGCTAGAGATGTGTGAGGCCTCGCATTGTCTTGGCGGAACCCAAATATCGAGCTTCTTAACAAGTCCAAGACGTCTTATATGATTTTCAATTGGTGCGTGTGATACATTTAACTGTTTTGCAATCTCTCGCACAGTTATATGACGATCCGATTCAATTATGGCTTTCATTTTGTCATCATCAACTTCAGAAAGTCATCTTTCAGTGAAAAATCTCCAGAACTAAATGTTTTAAACCAATTCAGCCAGGTGCAATCTGTTAAACAAGCAACACCATAAACACCACATATCGCTTTCTTGCCTTTATGAAAATAAAAAAGTAAAAAGTATCGAAAATGCTTATTTTTGCACTCCATGTTAAAACTGACAGTTGTAAATAAAATTACACGGAAAGGTATCGAATACCAAATATCAAAAGAATAAGGAAACAAACATAACGCTATCTACTGGAGCAAACCGGAATCACTTTCTTGCATAGTATTCAGTACTTACGGGGGGGGGGGGGGGGGGATCCAGCCTTCTCGAGTTTCCAGGTGATACAAATTTGTAAGATGATATATACATTTTCCTGCAACGAATGGAGAGGTTCTACTTTCATTTAAGTACAAGGCGATCTTCAACCGTCCTTCTGTCTATATTTCTACTTCGGTGATCTTAAAAAGTATTTAACTAATATGTGTAATTGTGTACTCAAAATATCCTGAGTAGCTTTGCATTAAATTACAATAACGGGAAGATTTTTTTTTTTCATATAAAATAAAAAAGGTGACCAAAAGTGAAATTCCACTCAAACTGGGAGCAAAATAAAATCCAACTGAATTCTTCATTTCTATCGGCGAAAGAACATATTTGCCACGATTATGGACTTGTCAATACTTCGAGAGATTGTGTTGGATCGTCAAGAATATTTCACCATTATAATATAAAACTATAATAAACAAGGTCATTTAAGTAAATATTATATTTGTACGTATGCGTTGGATATTTGTTGTCCCCCGGTAAATTTGTTTTCGCCAACAAAGTCTTTTCGATAGATTATTGTTTTTGTATCACGTTATAATGGCTTGTATAATGACAAAAAGGCTTGTAAATATAAATACATTCTGTGCAGACATTGACCATAAACTATTGCTAATTCCTGTCTGTATCGAACGCATAAGATACAACAATATTTTCAGAATGAAATAAGTTTCAATACACTACTATATATTAACCTTCTGAGGTAACGCGAGATCACCCACACCAATATTGCTTTAATGAATGCCATATTTTGTGTCGTTCTGTCACTTTTATCCCCAAATTATCTGGATCGTTTAGAATCGGATAGCTCTTAGGGGGGTGCTCGAATAATTAATAAAGGGTGTCCCAGAATTAACACAAGATTTGATTCAAATAGAAAACTCAGTTTTTAGTATTTTTGTTGTTATTTTTTTATTGAATTATAAAGTAAATAGGATAGGGTTATTTATGGAATAACACATCGGGCAAATGGCCTCCACGACTTTGCTGGCACATACGCACTCTTTTGTCAAAATTTTCCATGACCATTTGGCATAAATGTGCTTGAATTTCGTTGATGCAGCGTCGAATTTCCCCTTTTAATCCACGGGTGGATGTGGGCTTGTTGACATACACCTTTGACTTCACATAATCCCATAAAAAGAAATCTAAAGGTGTCTAATCACACGATCTAGGGGGCCAATTCTCATCACCGAAACGAGAGAGTACACGACCTGGAAATGTCTCATGCAGTATTTGAATTGTTTCATGGGCTGTATGGCATGTGGCACCATCTTGTTGAAACCACATATTGGCCACATCAATATCATCCAATTTCGGCACCAAGAACTGTGTTATGGATTTTCAACAACACTCTCACGCACTGCTTCGATATTGACATTTGAACGGCTTGTTTTTGGACGACCAGTGTGTTTAGTGTCTCCAACTGATCCAGTCTCCTTAAATTTTTCAATTAATCTCTTCACAGTTGATGAAGTCAAAAAACTATTCCGACCATATTTTGTATGAAATTTTTGAACTGCGGCGGCCAAACTTTCATTATTTTTGAGATAATGTTCAACAATAAAGACACGTTGTTAAATCGTGTAACGCTCCATTTTTACTAACCCTAAACGTACAGTACTGACCTCGCGCTAGGAGCACCGTAGTACATATTTAAAATTAGTAAAAATCAGAAATAGTGCTCCCAACATGTCTCAGTTGGATGTATTATATGGAAGTGTATTAGATTACTCTAGTGATGATAGTGAGATTGAAAATGGTCATCAAAGTGTTTATACTGTTGAGAATTCAAGTGAAGCTATTCTATTCGACAAAATGTGCGTAAACGTGCTAGACCTATTTCAATCAGTGATGAATCTGATGTACCAGAGGATGAATGTAATTGGAAAGAAAAAGAAAATATTGTCAATATAAAACAATTTACTGAAACTGCAGGCATCAATTGCTCTGTTCTACGAAGATTGCGTACAAATGCAACACCTCTGCGTGTTTTTAAACAAGTTTTATGTGATGACTTGAAATGATGAAGTTAGAGCATATTTTGCATTATAATGTCGCGGATAAAAAATCTAAAATAGATATGTATTGGTCAAGGCGAAAAATAATAGAAACACCCATATTTTCGAAAATTATGCCTTGTAAACGTTTTTTTCGCCATATCGCACTATCTTCGCGATGTGTATAACGTCGATGCGCATTTCATTTGTATGTCAAGGGGTTAATAATAATCAGATATTTCCCCATAACCTTCATGCTTCTAGCTTCGTGCTTCTTTTTCATAATCGTCAACTTTTTTTCTTTTTTTTTTCCGCCTTACTTGAGGCTGAGCCTCAAACGGGCTTGCCCCACAAGCCCGTGAAGCGGGCTCGTGGGGTTACGTAGCCTGTGGTGCGCGTATTCCGGTCCAATGGGACCATCATTATCGTCAACCAGTGCACATTGGTCTTTCCAACTGTTCCGTTGTCATAGAATGGAACGCCTAGTTTCTTATCGTACAAGGAGTTTTGTAAAAAGGCCACACCACACATCATCAGCAATACGGACCACAGGAGGTGATGTAATTTGGATCTGGCACGGATTTGATGCCGTCTGATGTTGAAGACGTCCTGGAGTTACAAGAAGAACTTGATGACGAACTCTCTATTGAAAACGCAGAAGAAACAATTTTAATTTCGAAGGAACCATCGAATCTGATGATTTACACTCCAAAGGTCTAACATTTTGGTGCAATGATCCAAACATTAAATAACCCGAAATTATATTCATGGGGTTATATTTTCGGGTACTTCCCTCTAAGGTATCATTTCTCAAAACGCAGAAGAAACAATTTTTATTTCGAAGGAACCAAGAAATCTGATGTTTTCGGTTCCAAAGATCCAACATTTTGGTGCAATGATCCATTCGCTCTAAGAAGGTTAATTTAATTGAAATACATAAAATATTCACGATCAAAGGTAGAAAATAATATTAATAAAATAATAAAAAAAATTAAAGGGCTTTTCATCCGGCTGTTTGACATTTTGAGGTTGGATTCGTATTCACCATCTAAATCTCTGTAATGTTGCTCATTTTAACTTCCTACCTACGTCTGCATTTCCACAATGGAGAAAAGATGTCGGGGTCCCATTTGGACCCCGTGGAACTTTGCGTTTCATAAGACCCTGTGGTATTCGGAGCGTTAAGGACTTTAAAACTTCAATTGTCAATGTGTTAAATGTCTATTTGGTAAGGATTTATACCTGGGTCCGTACTAGGAAGCCTTCCTCTATATCTTGTAGATTATGTGAGAGCGATAAGCGTGCAGTCTACCGCGATTAGCTATACAGACCAAACACCCTGGACACTCGAGAGGACCCCAGGCCTAAGCGACGTACGTCCACGATGAAAAAGCTGGAGCAAATAAGATTATGAATGCTAGCGTTGTGACAAACGGATTGGTCTCAAGAAGAAGCTGTGCTGCGACAGGTTGTATCACAACCGAAGTAAAATGTTTCTCATAATATGCTGAAACTTCTTTATTGCGATAAAATTACAATCTGCCTTATCAGGCAATAAGTAATTGTGATAAATGTTCTATTCATACCATATTTACAATTTTCATTCATACAGTATTTACAAACAGCTCAGAGGCCTCCCAAATCCACATGGTTGTCACCTCCCTCGCATGCGAACGAGAAAGCGGAGTCTTGGGTAGTCTCCCAAGCTCCTCCGTCAGCCTCATCATCGGATACGAGCCAGTGGAGGCTGACCAAGAGCGCGAGAGCCACAGACGCCCATGATATAATTGGATAAACTGGCCACTGCCAGGACTCCCACTGTCACGCATTTATAGCAAGCCACGAGGCCACTGCCGTTTCTGTCTCCAAGGAGGATTATGACCACGTATGAGTGATGCAGTGCAATGACTGTGCTACGGGATTAGGGTGGTTGGATAAGTTACTAAAGGAATTTCATAAACTTGGAAGGGATGAGTTCAAGAATGTAAGATATATTAAGATCGTTATGAAGGGATTTGTTGCTGACGTAATAAGGGGCATTTTCATAATATATTAGAATAAGTCTAAATAGCACAAGATGATAGGAAATAAAATGGCCAGATTGTTAAGGAAATCAATAGAACATTTAAAGACACATACTTATCAGACCCGAACATTCCATGTTTATCGGTCACGATCAATCAGTTCGTAAAGAAATGCCGGGAGAGGGCCCGTCTTATTATTTCCTCAAGTAGAAATTAAAAATAAACGACAATTAAACTGAAGCAATATTTTACGCCAAAAAAAAACGCCTAAAATTGCAAATAAAATAGTATTTAGGAATAAACAATTATAATTGCTACATATTGTTAAGTACCTTCAGGTTTATCTATATTGAAGGCTCAGTTTAACACCACACATTAACCGTATATGCACAACTGGAAAATCAACTATACCTATCCTTTTGTCATTGATCATTATAAATTATAAACTCCATAACTAGACTAAACTAATTAATTTGTTATTATAGACCGTATTAACTAACAGGCGACCCCATAACCCACGGCTTCATGCTTCTAGCTTCGTGGTACTTTTTCATTATCGCCAACCAGTACACATTGGTCTTTCCAACTGTTCGGTTGTCTTAGAATGGAACGAGTAGTTTCTTATCGTACAAGGAGTATTGTAGTAGAGGCCAGACCGCACATCATCAGCAATACGAACCACAGGAGGTAATGTAATTCGAATCTGGCACGGATTTGATGCCGTCTGATGTTGAAGACGTCCTGGAGTTACAAGAAGAACTTGATGACGAACTCTCTATTGAAAACGCAGTAGAAACAATTTTAATTTCGAAGGAACCATCGAATCTGATGATTTACACTCCAAAGGTGAGCTTCATTATATGCATGGGGTTGCATTTATGTTCGGACACCCCCCCCCCCCCCGAATTTTATATTTTCGGGGAACTACCCTCCTAGGTACCACTTTCTCAAAAAAAAAATGTTAGAGACGCAAACACGATACTAATGACAGTTTTAATGAATTTTCGTAATTATACATTCGGAACAAATAACACATATAGTTAATCAACAGGTTGATTGACAAACTAGTGAAAGTTAAGGGTGGGCAAAAGCTTTTAAAATTTGTTAAATTTATTGAAATATAACGATGGGCGGATAAGGCTTATTCCGTTTGGCAATGCAATTTTAGCAGATGATTTTTAATTAAGTGCTTCATCGTATTTAATTAACGAGGAATTTTCCAGATATTTTACAATTTGATTTAGTATTTGGTCATCACCAAACCTTTTGGCCATCTTCGGCCAGGAAGGAAAAATGGTGAACTAGGCCATCGGTGGGACGTCGTCGGCAGTTAGCAGGACCAAGAGCCTTGCCCGTCACAGTTCATTGCCACTGGACTGAGTCCATTCTACTGTTTGTTCTCTCCCTGCTCAGATCATTTTGGTTAGCACAGTTGGTGATGTATAGTTATAATAGCTATAAATCAATTAAAATTAACCTATTACTTTTTATTTATTGAAACATTTAAAACGTAATACTTTACATTAAAATAAAATTTTGTTATAATGGTAAATACTGAGCTGTTCAGAAGTTGTGCGTCTTTATCTCCAAGGACTTGAATAATTTCACTTCGTAGCTGGACGGCTCGTACGTTTTTGTTTCTCCTGAGGGAAGATACACGATTCCTGGAGGGTTGTCCACCAGGGTCTTCTTTATCTTGTAGATGACTGCGTCCGGGAAGCAGAAGGCACACCTGCAACAGCAACAGCACCAGCCGCGCACCAGCCAGAGCGGAGTTGCCACCAGGAAGTAGACCATAAACCAGAAGAAGAAGATCTTCCAGAGGTTGTGGCGGACCCTGGGGGTGAACCCTTCGGCGAAGAGGTCCTTGAAGCCGCACTCGATGGCCCTCAGCCCATACCCTGACCTGTCCTTGTCTGTGCAGTTCTTTGGCACCTTCACGTCCACTATTGGTTCTATCGCTTCCTTTACTCTGTCATGTTCGTGGCTGGGCTCGATGACCACCGTCGTGTTGCTCTCTCTCACCTCTTTCAGTTCCCCTTCGTAGTAGTCGTGCTTCATCGCGTCGTAATCGTACTGGTACTCGTCCGTGTCCCGCTTCTTCGCTCTTTGCAAGTCTGGACTCCTCGCCATCCTCTTCACTTCTATATTAGCGGGTTCCACCTCGACCATTTCTCTGACATCGTAGAATAAGTCCGGCATCTTTGGTTTTTTTATCACTCCCCCTTTCCTTCTTGTAACTATTTTTTCCGGCGACGGTGAATGCCATGCGAAGTCGTCCAATTCGTACTTCCGTAGCTCATTCTTATTGATCAGCTCATCGCCTCCCTCTTTGAAATCGACTTCCATGAGCAATCCTCCGTCAGATAGCGAATGGTGTATATGGACAGGTATTTGAATTGCTTCCTTGATTAGGATTATCATTATGATAACTGGTAGCATACCTAATCCAACGCTTTTTTTTTTTTAATTTATTTTCACTCTGAGATATGTCGTCTCTCATATGAATATTGGTAAATAGCATTTGTTCTTTTCATCATACGGTTCTGTAAAAAGTTTAACATTTTATGTTCTCAGATGAAACTATCTCAATCGCCGTCCCGAATAGTACCCAAATCGTCACCTGTTATATATTCTAGACCCGTCACCGTACACTTCGTTTCTAAAACATAATCAGAAACTCGTTGAGGGTATAGAAGAAATTCACTTCTTCTTGCACTGTAGCGCCACCTGTCGAAACCTAAGCCAACCACCAGTTTCACATACCCTTCCAATGCCACCCGTTTCAATCCAGTTTTAGTCACAGCGCTTAGAGCAGTAACAGTTTTAACTAGAAGTTTTTCAAATGACAAAAACTTTAAAGTATCTAGTTTATTTTGGAATGGATCTAAATATATTACCCAGGCCAAAAGGTTCCAGAGCATTTGGAGCAGATTTCATATGAATTTGGTTCCCTAAATTTGAATATAACATTAGTTTTTGCCTAGGAGCTCAAATTTTTAAAATATAACATTTTTGTGAAATATACAATACATTACTTTAAGTTAATTCATAAATCAAATACAAAAACTAAGCACGAAGTTTTTATCATTATATAATACAAATATTATTATAAACAAAGATAAAGGAAAAAGTCATCAATGAAACCAACTAGTCACTGAACACTTCAGAAGCTTCTTTACTGTGATATTCTTGAATGTATTTCGGAACAGTCCCTTTTTAAACTTCAGCAGTAATCTGTCGACGTGTGTGTATACCATCTTCCTTGGTAGAAGGCCTCCATAGTTTTAGTGGTCAATTCTTTCACCTTGTTCTTCACAGGTATCTCCTAAATTTTCAGGAAAATGGTCTAAGTGGATGTGTAAATAGTTCACTTTAATAATCATGTTACGCCCAAGGGATTTGAAACTCTTAAGCATCTCGTTTACCAGTTCAACATTTCATTTTCGTTGAGTGATTAATTGTTATTGAATGATATTTATTCTTATGGTGTAGAAGGACAATTTTTAAACTTTGCTTTGAGCTGTCAATAAATAGGCGCTAATCATCTGGAAAATAGTCGGGAAGGTCCATTTTTTTCAGGAGTCCTCTAATTTTGTGACAAAATTACAAGATTGTCTTCTTGAGAGAAGAAGGGAGAAGAAGAATGCAGGAACCAATCCTTGTATACGTGATTAAGAACTGCACGTTAAAAAATAAATCTGATCTAAAAAGGTTGAGCAGGTAAAGAAAAACTGATTCCATATTCAGATTCAGCACAACAAATATAACTAAAATTAGGTCTAAAATCATAGGCACCAAAGATCAGTTGCCTTGAGATTTTACTTTTTTCATTGCTCATTAACATGATTGTGATTTGTTGTAAATTTTAGGTAAATACTATATTACGCCTTGTATAAATTAAATTGTATCTTTTTTTATATTTCTAAAAAGGCAAATTAAAATGAAAAATACTAACTTGAGATAATCAACAACATTAGAGGTCTATTATAACTAGGCCCGAATCGCTAAAACACACGAATGATGATTGTTTAAACAACATTGGCATAATCATATGTAAAATATTAAAGCAGTGGTTGCAACTGTCTTAATATCTACTTAATCTTATGCCTTCATAGAATTGTTTAAACACCAGGAAGTCCCTAATTTGTTTTTCAATCAGCTCAAGATTTAAAATTAATCGAGAGATCTTTGACATTTTACATTTAAAAAAGAAACATCCAAATAGGTAAGAGTAAGTTATTAATTTATAATAACCAAAAAATAAAAATAAACAGTATACTTACTCCAAGCTTCTGTATTCATTGTGATGGGTGAGCAGCAGCGTTGTTACTCGAACTGATCACAGCCAGCGGGGAAAAAAAAATATATCAATCCTAAAACGGCACTTTTAACTCCGAGTACTAAACTACACAATTATAAATCATACTATTTCACCGGTACAAAACGGATTATAACTCCCGCAATTAACAGTTGAACCTGAAAACATACTGGAAAAAAATACATAAACAAAACAAAATCAACATGCAAAACATTGCTTCTTCAGCTCTGACGTTCAGTAGGTCGATATGTAATTATTGTCAACTGACAGAGTGTGCGATAAACTAGAATATTTAACTATTTTATTAAATTTTACTCCTGCGATAATTTATATACCTATCATTTATATTTCCTAATTAATGATGACTAATTTTAACTAAACTAGTGAATAGAGATTTACAGATTAATTTCCCAACCATTGTCTCAGGTAATCTGAGAACAAAATTCTACAAATGCAAATCATTTTCTTATATTCGTCAAATGAATGGTGATTGGTTTGTTTATATAATGAAAGAAAGAATTTGTGACTAATAATTGCATGTTTAAAAAAGGTCTACGTCATCTGTTTTGACTTGTTTAATACCCTTTATGTAATGAGGAATTTCGCACTTCCTCGGAATACTCCGGGAACGTTCACCTACCCGGACTATTAGTCAAGGGTTAGGCTCCACTGATAAAAAAGTTTCATAGGATGATATAAAATTATTCATGCAACATGCATTTTTTCTTCTTAAGTTCTGAAGTACAATGGCTGTGGAGTTGTGAATTTACTGTGTGCAATAAACCTAAATATTTAACTAATTTATTAAATTTCACATCTGCGATAAGTACCTATCATTCTTTAATTTTAAACATTAAATGTGGATCAAGATTTGTAGTGTCATTTCCCAATCAGTATATTACTTAATCTTAGAATAAAAATTAAAATAGCAAACATTTTTCTTCTATTTGTCAAATGAAAGATGATTACTTTGTTTATATAATGAACTGAATAAGTAAAGAATATACTTTTTTGTTAAAAACCAAAATTTCCTATCAGTGAAAAAAAATTGCTTTTTTAAAAATAAAGAATTTGTCAAATTGTGTTTGTGTTTATGTAATACGTGGAAGCTGGAATTCCGAAGAGCTGAAATTCAAATGAAAAAAAACATGCATCTTACCTCTAGCCTGGAGTGATAATTGTCACCTGAAAAGAAAAAAATAATTAATTATTATTTATTTAAAATCAAATATTTATTATGAAATAATTTCAATACTAACAATAATGTCATTATTTTGCATTACTTTTCCTTATTAATAATTACTACTTTACATATTATTATATTGGCATAATCATATGTAAAATATTAAAGCAGTGGTTGCAACTGTCTTAATATCTACTTAATCTTATGCCTTCATAGAATTGTTTAAACGCCAGGAAGTCCCTAATTTGTTTTTCAATCAGCTCAAGATTTAAAATTAATCGAGAGATCTTTGACATTTTACATTTAAAAAAGAAACATCCAAATAGGTAAGAGTAAGTTATTAATTTATAATAACCAAAAAATAAAAATAAACAGTATACTTACTCCAAGCTTCTGTATTCATTGTGATGGGTGAGCAGCAACGTTGTTACTCGAACTGATCACAGCCAGCGGGGAAAAAAAAATATATCAATCCTAAAACGGCACTTTTAACTCCGAGTACTAAACTACACAATTATAAATCATACTATTTCACCGGTACAAAACGGATTATAACTCCCGCAATTAACAGTTGAACCTGAAAACATACTGGAAAAAAATACATAAACAAAACAAAATCAACATGCAAAACATTGCTTCTTCAGCTCTGACGTTCAGTAGGTCGATATGTAATTATTGTCAACTGACAGAGTGTGCGATAAACTAGAATATTTAACTATTTTATTAAATTTTACTCCTGCGATAATTTATATACCTATCATTTATATTTCCTAATTAATGATGACTAATTTTAACTAAACTAGTGAATAGAGATTTACAGATTAATTTCCCAACCATTGTCTCAGGTAATCTGAGAACAAAATTCTACAAATGCAAATCATTTTCTTATATTCGTCAAATGAATGGTGATTGGTTTGTTTATATAATGAAAGAAAGAATTTGTGACTAATAATTGCATGTTTAAAAAAGGTCTACGTCATCTGTTTTGACTTGTTTAATACCCTTTATGTAATGAGGAATTTCGCACTTCCTCGGAATACTCCGGGAACGTTCACCTACCCGGACTATTAGTCAAGGGTTAGGCTCCACTGATAAAAAAGTTTCATAGGATGATATAAAATTATACATGCAACATGCATTTTTTCTTCTTAAGTTCTGAAGTACAATGGCTGTGGAGTTGTGAATTTACTGTGTGCAATAAACCTAAATATTTAACTAATTTATTAAATTTCACATCTGCGATAAGTACCTATCATTCTTTAATTTTAAACATTAAATGTGGATCAAGATTTGTAGTGTCATTTCCCAATCAGTATATTACTTAATCTTAGAATAAAAATTAAAATAGCAAACATTTTTCTTCTATTTGTCAAATGAAAGATGATTACTTTGTTTATATAATGAACTGAATAAGTAAAGAATATACTTTTTTGTTAAAAACCAAAATTTCCTATCAGTGAAAAAAAATTGCTTTTTTAAAAATAAAGAATTTGTCAAATTGTGTTTGTGTTTATGTAATACGTGGAAGCTGGAATTCCGAAGAGCTGAAATTCAAATGAAAAAAAACATGCATCTTACCTCTAGCCTGGAGTGATAATTGTCACCTGAAAAGAAAAAAATAATTAATTATTATTTATTTAAAATCAAATATTTATTATGAAATAATTTCAATACTAACAATAATGTCATTATTTTGCATTACTTTTCCTTATTAATAATTACTACTTTACATATTATTATATTGGCATAATCATATGTAAAATATTAAAGCAGTGGTTGCAACTGTCTTAATATCTACTTAATCTTATGCCTTCATAGAATTGTTTAAACGCCAGGAAGTCCCTAATTTGTTTTTCAATCAGCTCAAGATTTAAAATTAATCGAGAGATCTTTGACATTTTACATTTAAAAAAGAAACATCCAAATAGGTAAGAGTAAGTTATTAATTTATAATAACCAAAAAATAAAAATAAACAGTATACTTACTCCAAGCTTCTGTATTCATTGTGATGGGTGAGCAGCAGCGTTGTTACTCGAACTGATCACAGCCAGCGGGGAAAAAAAAATATATCAATCCTAAAACGGCACTTTTAACTCCGAGTACTAAACTACACAATTATAAATCATACTATTTCACCGGTACAAAACGGATTATAACTCCCGCAATTAACAGTTGAACCTGAAAACATACTGGAAAAAAATACATAAACAAAACAAAATCAACATGCAAAACATTGCTTCTTCAGCTCTGACGTTCAGTAGGTCGATATGTAATTATTGTCAACTGACAGAGTGTGCGATAAACTAGAATATTTAACTATTTTATTAAATTTTACTCCTGCGATAATTTATATACCTATCATTTATATTTCCTAATTAATGATGACTAATTTTAACTAAACTAGTGAATAGAGATTTACAGATTAATTTCCCAACCATTGTCTCAGGTAATCTGAGAACAAAATTCTACAAATGCAAATCATTTTCTTATATTCGTCAAATGAATGGTGATTGGTTTGTTTATATAATGAAAGAAAGAATTTGTGACTAATAATTGCATGTTTAAAAAAGGTCTACGTCATCTGTTTTGACTTGTTTAATACCCTTTATGTAATGAGGAATTTCGCACTTCCTCGGAATACTCCGGGAACGTTCACCTACCCGGACTATTAGTCAAGGGTTAGGCTCCACTGATAAAAAAGTTTCATAGGATGATATAAAATTATACATGCAACATGCATTTTTTCTTCTTAAGTTCTGAAGTACAATGGCTGTGGAGTTGTGAATTTACTGTGTGCAATAAACCTAAATATTTAACTAATTTATTAAATTTCACATCTGCGATAAGTACCTATCATTCTTTAATTTTAAACATTAAATGTGGATCAAGATTTGTAGTGTCATTTCCCAATCAGTATATTACTTAATCTTAGAATAAAAATTAAAATAGCAAACATTTTTCTTCTATTTGTCAAATGAAAGATGATTACTTTGTTTATATAATGAACTGAATAAGTAAAGAATATACTTTTTTGTTAAAAACCAAAATTTCCTATCAGTGAAAAAAAATTGCTTTTTTAAAAATAAAGAATTTGTCAAATTGTGTTTGTGTTTATGTAATACGTGGAAGCTGGAATTCCGAAGAGCTGAAATTCAAATGAAAAAAAACATGCATCTTACCTCTAGCCTGGAGTGATAATTGTCACCTGAAAAGAAAAAAATAATTAATTATTATTTATTTAAAATCAAATATTTA
Organism: Acanthosoma haemorrhoidale; assembly: GCA_930367205.1. Taxonomy (NCBI): domain Eukaryota; kingdom Metazoa; phylum Arthropoda; class Insecta; order Hemiptera; family Acanthosomatidae; genus Acanthosoma; species Acanthosoma haemorrhoidale. The sequence goes on from OV884012.1 coordinate 7,851,255, forward strand.
TTATGAAATAATTTCAATACTAACAATAATGTCATTATTTTGCATTACTTTTCCTTATTAATAATTACTACTTTACATATTATTATATTGGCATAATCATATGTAAAATATTAAAGCAGTGGTTGCAACTGTCTTAATATCTACTTAATCTTATGCCTTCATAGAATTGTTTAAACGCCAGGAAGTCCCTAATTTGTTTTTCAATCAGCTCAAGATTTAAAATTAATCGAGAGATCTTTGACATTTTACATTTAAAAAAGAAACATCCAAATAGGTAAGAGTAAGTTATTAATTTATAATAACCAAAAAATAAAAATAAACAGTATACTTACTCCAAGCTTCTGTATTCATTGTGATGGGTGAGCAGCAGCGTTGTTACTCGAACTGATCACAGCCAGCGGGGAAAAAAAAATATATCAATCCTAAAACGGCACTTTTAACTCCGAGTACTAAACTACACAATTATAAATCATACTATTTCACCGGTACAAAACGGATTATAACTCCCGCAATTAACAGTTGAACCTGAAAACATACTGGAAAAAAATACATAAACAAAACAAAATCAACATGCAAAACATTGCTTCTTCAGCTCTGACGTTCAGTAGGTCGATATGTAATTATTGTCAACTGACAGAGTGTGCGATAAACTAGAATATTTAACTATTTTATTAAATTTTACTCCTGCGATAATTTATATACCTATCATTTATATTTCCTAATTAATGATGACTAATTTTAACTAAACTAGTGAATAGAGATTTACAGATTAATTTCCCAACCATTGTCTCAGGTAATCTGAGAACAAAATTCTACAAATGCAAATCATTTTCTTATATTCGTCAAATGAATGGTGATTGGTTTGTTTATATAATGAAAGAAAGAATTTGTGACTAATAATTGCATGTTTAAAAAAGGTCTACGTCATCTGTTTTGACTTGTTTAATACCCTTTATGTAATGAGGAATTTCGCACTTCCTCGGAATACTCCGGGAACGTTCACCTACCCGGACTATTAGTCAAGGGTTAGGCTCCACTGATAAAAAAGTTTCATAGGATGATATAAAATTATACATGCAACATGCATTTTTTCTTCTTAAGTTCTGAAGTACAATGGCTGTGGAGTTGTGAATTTACTGTGTGCAATAAACCTAAATATTTAACTAATTTATTAAATTTCACATCTGCGATAAGTACCTATCATTCTTTAATTTTAAACATTAAATGTGGATCAAGATTTGTAGTGTCATTTCCCAATCAGTATATTACTTAATCTTAGAATAAAAATTAAAATAGCAAACATTTTTCTTCTATTTGTCAAATGAAAGATGATTACTTTGTTTATATAATGAACTGAATAAGTAAAGAATATACTTTTTTGTTAAAAACCAAAATTTCCTATCAGTGAAAAAAAATTGCTTTTTTAAAAATAAAGAATTTGTCAAATTGTGTTTGTGTTTATGTAATACGTGGAAGCTGGAATTCCGAAGAGCTGAAATTCAAATGAAAAAAAACATGCATCTTACCTCTAGCCTGGAGTGATAATTGTCACCTGAAAAGAAAAAAATAATTAATTATTATTTATTTAAAATCAAATATTTATTATGAAATAATTTCAATACTAACAATAATGTCATTATTTTGCATTACTTTTCCTTATTAATAATTACTACTTTACATATTATTATATTGGCATAATCATATGTAAAATATTAAAGCAGTGGTTGCAACTGTCTTAATATCTACTTAATCTTATGCCTTCATAGAATTGTTTAAACGCCAGGAAGTCCCTAATTTGTTTTTCAATCAGCTCAAGATTTAAAATTAATCGAGAGATCTTTGACATTTTACATTTAAAAAAGAAACATCCAAATAGGTAAGAGTAAGTTATTAATTTATAATAACCAAAAAATAAAAATAAACAGTATACTTACTCCAAGCTTCTGTATTCATTGTGATGGGTGAGCAGCAGCGTTGTTACTCGAACTGATCACAGCCAGCGGGGAAAAAAAAATATATCAATCCTAAAACGGCACTTTTAACTCCGAGTACTAAACTACACAATTATAAATCATACTATTTCACCGGTACAAAACGGATTATAACTCCCGCAATTAACAGTTGAACCTGAAAACATACTGGAAAAAAATACATAAACAAAACAAAATCAACATGCAAAACATTGCTTCTTCAGCTCTGACGTTCAGTAGGTCGATATGTAATTATTGTCAACTGACAGAGTGTGCGATAAACTAGAATATTTAACTATTTTATTAAATTTTACTCCTGCGATAATTTATATACCTATCATTTATATTTCCTAATTAATGATGACTAATTTTAACTAAACTAGTGAATAGAGATTTACAGATTAATTTCCCAACCATTGTCTCAGGTAATCTGAGAACAAAATTCTACAAATGCAAATCATTTTCTTATATTCGTCAAATGAATGGTGATTGGTTTGTTTATATAATGAAAGAAAGAATTTGTGACTAATAATTGCATGTTTAAAAAAGGTCTACGTCATCTGTTTTGACTTGTTTAATACCCTTTATGTAATGAGGAATTTCGCACTTCCTCGGAATACTCCGGGAACGTTCACCTACCCGGACTATTAGTCAAGGGTTAGGCTCCACTGATAAAAAAGTTTCATAGGATGATATAAAATTATACATGCAACATGCATTTTTTCTTCTTAAGTTCTGAAGTACAATGGCTGTGGAGTTGTGAATTTACTGTGTGCAATAAACCTAAATATTTAACTAATTTATTAAATTTCACATCTGCGATAAGTACCTATCATTCTTTAATTTTAAACATTAAATGTGGATCAAGATTTGTAGTGTCATTTCCCAATCAGTATATTACTTAATCTTAGAATAAAAATTAAAATAGCAAACATTTTTCTTCTATTTGTCAAATGAAAGATGATTACTTTGTTTATATAATGAACTGAATAAGTAAAGAATATACTTTTTTGTTAAAAACCAAAATTTCCTATCAGTGAAAAAAAATTGCTTTTTTAAAAATAAAGAATTTGTCAAATTGTGTTTGTGTTTATGTAATACGTGGAAGCTGGAATTCCGAAGAGCTGAAATTCAAATGAAAAAAAACATGCATCTTACCTCTAGCCTGGAGTGATAATTGTCACCTGAAAAGAAAAAAATAATTAATTATTATTTATTTAAAATCAAATATTTATTATGAAATAATTTCAATACTAACAATAATGTCATTATTTTGCATTACTTTTCCTTATTAATAATTACTACTTTACATATTATTATATTGGCATAATCATATGTAAAATATTAAAGCAGTGGTTGCAACTGTCTTAATATCTACTTAATCTTATGCCTTCATAGAATTGTTTAAACGCCAGGAAGTCCCTAATTTGTTTTTCAATCAGCTCAAGATTTAAAATTAATCGAGAGATCTTTGACATTTTACATTTAAAAAAGAAACATCCAAATAGGTAAGAGTAAGTTATTAATTTATAATAACCAAAAAATAAAAATAAACAGTATACTTACTCCAAGCTTCTGTATTCATTGTGATGGGTGAGCAGCAGCGTTGTTACTCGAACTGATCACAGCCAGCGGGGAAAAAAAAATATATCAATCCTAAAACGGCACTTTTAACTCCGAGTACTAAACTACACAATTATAAATCATACTATTTCACCGGTACAAAACGGATTATAACTCCCGCAATTAACAGTTGAACCTGAAAACATACTGGAAAAAAATACATAAACAAAACAAAATCAACATGCAAAACATTGCTTCTTCAGCTCTGACGTTCAGTAGGTCGATATGTAATTATTGTCAACTGACAGAGTGTGCGATAAACTAGAATATTTAACTATTTTATTAAATTTTACTCCTGCGATAATTTATATACCTATCATTTATATTTCCTAATTAATGATGACTAATTTTAACTAAACTAGTGAATAGAGATTTACAGATTAATTTCCCAACCATTGTCTCAGGTAATCTGAGAACAAAATTCTACAAATGCAAATCATTTTCTTATATTCGTCAAATGAATGGTGATTGGTTTGTTTATATAATGAAAGAAAGAATTTGTGACTAATAATTGCATGTTTAAAAAAGGTCTACGTCATCTGTTTTGACTTGTTTAATACCCTTTATGTAATGAGGAATTTCGCACTTCCTCGGAATACTCCGGGAACGTTCACCTACCCGGACTATTAGTCAAGGGTTAGGCTCCACTGATAAAAAAGTTTCATAGGATGATATAAAATTATACATGCAACATGCATTTTTTCTTCTTAAGTTCTGAAGTACAATGGCTGTGGAGTTGTGAATTTACTGTGTGCAATAAACCTAAATATTTAACTAATTTATTAAATTTCACATCTGCGATAAGTACCTATCATTCTTTAATTTTAAACATTAAATGTGGATCAAGATTTGTAGTGTCGTTTCCCAATCAGTATATTACTTAATCTTAGAATAAAAATTAAAATAGCAAACATTTTTCTTCTATTTGTCAAATGAAAGATGATTACTTTGTTTATATAATGAACTGAATAAGTAAAGAATATACTTTTTTGTTAAAAACCAAAATTTCCTATCAGTGAAAAAAAATTGCTTTTTTAAAAATAAAGAATTTGTCAAATTGTGTTTGTGTTTATGTAATACGTGGAAGCTGGAATTCCGAAGAGCTGAAATTCAAATGAAAAAAAACATGCATCTTACCTCTAGCCTGGAGTGATAATTGTCACCTGAAAAGAAAAAAATAATTAATTATTATTTATTTAAAATCAAATATTTATTATGAAATAATTTCAATACTAACAATAATGTCATTATTTTGCATTACTTTTCCTTATTAATAATTACTACTTTACATATTATTATATTGGCATAATCATATGTAAAATATTAAAGCAGTGGTTGCAACTGTCTTAATATCTACTTAATCTTATGCCTTCATAGAATTGTTTAAACGCCAGGAAGTCCCTAATTTGTTTTTCAATCAGCTCAAGATTTAAAATTAATCGAGAGATCTTTGACATTTTACATTTAAAAAAGAAACATCCAAATAGGTAAGAGTAAGTTATTAATTTATAATAACCAAAAAATAAAAATAAACAGTATACTTACTCCAAGCTTCTGTATTCATTGTGATGGGTGAGCAGCAGCGTTGTTACTCGAACTGATCACAGCCAGCGGGGAAAAAAAAATATATCAATCCTAAAACGGCACTTTTAACTCCGAGTACTAAACTACACAATTATAAATCATACTATTTCACCGGTACAAAACGGATTATAACTCCCGCAATTAACAGTTGAACCTGAAAACATACTGGAAAAAAATACATAAACAAAACAAAATCAACATGCAAAACATTGCTTCTTCAGCTCTGACGTTCAGTAGGTCGATATGTAATTATTGTCAACTGACAGAGTGTGCGATAAACTAGAATATTTAACTATTTTATTAAATTTTACTCCTGCGATAATTTATATACCTATCATTTATATTTCCTAATTAATGATGACTAATTTTAACTAAACTAGTGAATAGAGATTTACAGATTAATTTCCCAACCATTGTCTCAGGTAATCTGAGAACAAAATTCTACAAATGCAAATCATTTTCTTATATTCGTCAAATGAATGGTGATTGGTTTGTTTATATAATGAAAGAAAGAATTTGTGACTAATAATTGCATGTTTAAAAAAGGTCTACGTCATCTGTTTTGACTTGTTTAATACCCTTTATGTAATGAGGAATTTCGCACTTCCTCGGAATACTCCGGGAACGTTCACCTACCCGGACTATTAGTCAAGGGTTAGGCTCCACTGATAAAAAAGTTTCATAGGATGATATAAAATTATACATGCAACATGCATTTTTTCTTCTTAAGTTCTGAAGTACAATGGCTGTGGAGTTGTGAATTTACTGTGTGCAATAAACCTAAATATTTAACTAATTTATTAAATTTCACATCTGCGATAAGTACCTATCATTCTTTAATTTTAAACATTAAATGTGGATCAAGATTTGTAGTGTCATTTCCCAATCAGTATATTACTTAATCTTAGAATAAAAATTAAAATAGCAAACATTTTTCTTCTATTTGTCAAATGAAAGATGATTACTTTGTTTATATAATGAACTGAATAAGTAAAGAATATACTTTTTTGTTAAAAACCAAAATTTCCTATCAGTGAAAAAAAATTGCTTTTTTAAAAATAAAGAATTTGTCAAATTGTGTTTGTGTTTATGTAATACGTGGAAGCTGGAATTCCGAAGAGCTGAAATTCAAATGAAAAAAAACATGCATCTTACCTCTAGCCTGGAGTGATAATTGTCACCTGAAAAGAAAAAAATAATTAATTATTATTTATTTAAAATCAAATATTTATTATGAAATAATTTCAATACTAACAATAATGTCATTATTTTGCATTACTTTTCCTTATTAATAATTACTACTTTACATATTATTATATTGGCATAATCATATGTAAAATATTAAAGCAGTGGTTGCAACTGTCTTAATATCTACTTAATCTTATGCCTTCATAGAATTGTTTAAACACCAGGAAGTCCCTAATTTGTTTTTCAATCAGCTCAAGATTTAAAATTAATCGAGAGATCTTTGACATTTTACATTTAAAAAAGAAACATCCAAATAGGTAAGAGTAAGTTATTAATTTATAATAACCAAAAAATAAAAATAAACAGTATACTTACTCCAAGCTTCTGTATTCATTGTGATGGGTGAGCAGCAACGTTGTTACTCGAACTGATCACAGCCAGCGGGGAAAAAAAAATATATCAATCCTAAAACGGTACTTTTAACTCCGAGTACTAAACTACACAATTATAAATCATACTATTTCACCGGTACAAAACGGATTATAACTCCCACAATTAACAGTTGAACCTGAAAACATACTGGAAAAAAATACATAAACAAAACAAAATCAACATGCAAAACATTGCTTCTTCAGCTCTGACGTTCAGTAGGTCGATATGTAATTATTGTCAACTGACAGAGTGTGCGATAAACTAGAATATTTAACTATTTTATTAAATTTTACTCCTGCGATAATTTATATACCTATCATTTATATTTCCTAATTAATGATGACTAATTTTAACTAAACTAGTGAATAGAGATTTACAGATTAATTTCCCAACCATTGTCTCAGGTAATCTGAGAACAAAATTCTACAAATGCAAATCATTTTCTTATATTCGTCAAATGAATGGTGATTGGTTTGTTTATATAATGAAAGAAAGAATTTGTGACTAATAATTGCATGTTTAAAAAAGGTCTACGTCATCTGTTTTGACTTGTTTAATACCCTTTATGTAATGAGGAATTTCGCACTTCCTCGGAATACTCCGGGAACGTTCACCTACCCGGACTATTAGTCAAGGGTTAGGCTCCACTGATAAAAAAGTTTCATAGGATGATATAAAATTATTCATGCAACATGCATTTTTTCTTCTTAAGTTCTGAAGTACAATGGCTGTGGAGTTGTGAATTTACTGTGTGCAATAAACCTAAATATTTAACTAATTTATTAAATTTCACATCTGAGATAAGTACCTATCATTCTTTAATTTTAAACATTAAATGTGGATCAAGATTTGTAGTGTCATTTCCCAATCAGTATATTACTTAATCTTAGAATAAAAATTAAAATAGCAAACATTGTTCTTCTATTTGTCAAATGAAAGATGATTACTTTGTTTATATAATGAACTGAATAAGTAAAGAATATACTTTTTTGTTAAAAACCAAAATTTCCTATCAGTGAAAAAAAATTGCTTTTTTAAAAATAAAGAATTTGTCAAATTGTGTTTGTGTTTATGTAATACGTGGAAGCTGGAATTCCGAAGAGCTGAAATTCAAATGAAAAAAAACATGCATCTTACCTCTAGCCTGGAGTGATAATTGTCACCTGAAAAGAAAAAAATAATTAATTATTATTTATTTAAAATCAAATATTTATTATGAAATAATTTCAATACTAACAATAATGTCATTATTTTGCATTACTTTTCCTTATTAATAATTACTACTTTACATATTATTATATTGGCATAATCATATGTAAAATATTAAAGCAGTGGTTGCAACTGTCTTAATATCTACTTAATCTTATGCCTTCATAGAATTGTTTAAACGCCAGGAAGTCCCTAATTTGTTTTTCAATCAGCTCAAGATTTAAAATTAATCGAGAGATCTTTGACATTTTACATTTAAAAAAGAAACATCCAAATAGGTAAGAGTAAGTTATTAATTTATAATAACCAAAAAATAAAAATAAACAGTATACTTACTCCAAGCTTCTGTATTCATTGTGATGGGTGAGCAGCAGCGTTGTTACTCGAACTGATCACAGCCAGCGGGGAAAAAAAAATATATCAATCCTAAAACGGCACTTTTAACTCCGAGTACTAAACTACACAATTATAAATCATACTATTTCACCGGTACAAAACGGATTATAACTCCCGCAATTAACAGTTGAACCTGAAAACATACTGGAAAAAAATACATAAACAAAACAAAATCAACATGCAAAACATTGCTTCTTCAGCTCTGACGTTCAGTAGGTCGATATGTAATTATTGTCAACTGACAGAGTGTGCGATAAACTAGAATATTTAACTATTTTATTAAATTTTACTCCTGCGATAATTTATATACCTATCATTTATATTTCCTAATTAATGATGACTAATTTTAACTAAACTAGTGAATAGAGATTTACAGATTAATTTCCCAACCATTGTCTCAGGTAATCTGAGAACAAAATTCTACAAATGCAAATCATTTTCTTATATTCGTCAAATGAATGGTGATTGGTTTGTTTATATAATGAAAGAAAGAATTTGTGACTAATAATTGCATGTTTAAAAAAGGTCTACGTCATCTGTTTTGACTTGTTTAATACCCTTTATGTAATGAGGAATTTCGCACTTCCTCGGAATACTCCGGGAACGTTCACCTACCCGGACTATTAGTCAAGGGTTAGGCTCCACTGATAAAAAAGTTTCATAGGATGATATAAAATTATACATGCAACATGCATTTTTTCTTCTTAAGTTCTGAAGTACAATGGCTGTGGAGTTGTGAATTTACTGTGTGCAATAAACCTAAATATTTAACTAATTTATTAAATTTCACATCTGCGATAAGTACCTATCATTCTTTAATTTTAAACATTAAATGTGGATCAAGATTTGTAGTGTCATTTCCCAATCAGTATATTACTTAATCTTAGAATAAAAATTAAAATAGCAAACATTTTTCTTCTATTTGTCAAATGAAAGATGATTACTTTGTTTATATAATGAACTGAATAAGTAAAGAATATACTTTTTTGTTAAAAACCAAAATTTCCTATCAGTGAAAAAAAATTGCTTTTTTAAAAATAAAGAATTTGTCAAATTGTGTTTGTGTTTATGTAATACGTGGAAGCTGGAATTCCGAAGAGCTGAAATTCAAATGAAAAAAAACATGCATCTTACCTCTAGCCTGGAGTGATAATTGTCACCTGAAAAGAAAAAAATAATTAATTATTATTTATTTAAAATCAAATATTTATTATGAAATAATTTCAATACTAACAATAATGTCATTATTTTGCATTACTTTTCCTTATTAATAATTACTACTTTACATATTATTATATTGGCATAATCATATGTAAAATATTAAAGCAGTGGTTGCAACTGTCTTAATATCTACTTAATCTTATGCCTTCATAGAATTGTTTAAACGCCAGGAAGTCCCTAATTTGTTTTTCAATCAGCTCAAGATTTAAAATTAATCGAGAGATCTTTGACATTTTACATTTAAAAAAGAAACATCCAAATAGGTAAGAGTAAGTTATTAATTTATAATAACCAAAAAATAAAAATAAACAGTATACTTACTCCAAGCTTCTGTATTCATTGTGATGGGTGAGCAGCAGCGTTGTTACTCGAACTGATCACAGCCAGCGGGGAAAAAAAAATATATCAATCCTAAAACGGCACTTTTAACTCCGAGTACTAAACTACACAATTATAAATCATACTATTTCACCGGTACAAAACGGATTATAACTCCCGCAATTAACAGTTGAACCTGAAAACATACTGGAAAAAAATACATAAACAAAACAAAATCAACATGCAAAACATTGCTTCTTCAGCTCTGACGTTCAGTAGGTCGATATGTAATTATTGTCAACTGACAGAGTGTGCGATAAACTAGAATATTTAACTATTTTATTAAATTTTACTCCTGCGATAATTTATATACCTATCATTTATATTTCCTAATTAATGATGACTAATTTTAACTAAACTAGTGAATAGAGATTTACAGATTAATTTCCCAACCATTGTCTCAGGTAATCTGAGAACAAAATTCTACAAATGCAAATCATTTTCTTATATTCGTCAAATGAATGGTGATTGGTTTGTTTATATAATGAAAGAAAGAATTTGTGACTAATAATTGCATGTTTAAAAAAGGTCTACGTCATCTGTTTTGACTTGTTTAATACCCTTTATGTAATGAGGAATTTCGCACTTCCTCGGAATACTCCGGGAACGTTCACCTACCCGGACTATTAGTCAAGGGTTAGGCTCCACTGATAAAAAAGTTTCATAGGATGATATAAAATTATACATGCAACATGCATTTTTTCTTCTTAAGTTCTGAAGTACAATGGCTGTGGAGTTGTGAATTTACTGTGTGCAATAAACCTAAATATTTAACTAATTTATTAAATTTCACATCTGCGATAAGTACCTATCATTCTTTAATTTTAAACATTAAATGTGGATCAAGATTTGTAGTGTCATTTCCCAATCAGTATATTACTTAATCTTAGAATAAAAATTAAAATAGCAAACATTTTTCTTCTATTTGTCAAATGAAAGATGATTACTTTGTTTATATAATGAACTGAATAAGTAAAGAATATACTTTTTTGTTAAAAACCAAAATTTCCTATCAGTGAAAAAAAATTGCTTTTTTAAAAATAAAGAATTTGTCAAATTGTGTTTGTGTTTATGTAATACGTGGAAGCTGGAATTCCGAAGAGCTGAAATTCAAATGAAAAAAAACATGCATCTTACCTCTAGCCTGGAGTGATAATTGTCACCTGAAAAGAAAAAAATAATTAATTATTATTTATTTAAAATCAAATATTTATTATGAAATAATTTCAATACTAACAATAATGTCATTATTTTGCATTACTTTTCCTTATTAATAATTACTACTTTACATATTATTATATTGGCATAATCATATGTAAAATATTAAAGCAGTGGTTGCAACTGTCTTAATATCTACTTAATCTTATGCCTTCATAGAATTGTTTAAACGCCAGGAAGTCCCTAATTTGTTTTTCAATCAGCTCAAGATTTAAAATTAATCGAGAGATCTTTGACATTTTACATTTAAAAAAGAAACATCCAAATAGGTAAGAGTAAGTTATTAATTTATAATAACCAAAAAATAAAAATAAACAGTATACTTACTCCAAGCTTCTGTATTCATTGTGATGGGTGAGCAGCAGCGTTGTTACTCGAACTGATCACAGCCAGCGGGGAAAAAAAAATATATCAATCCTAAAACGGCACTTTTAACTCCGAGTACTAAACTACACAATTATAAATCATACTATTTCACCGGTACAAAACGGATTATAACTCCCGCAATTAACAGTTGAACCTGAAAACATACTGGAAAAAAATACATAAACAAAACAAAATCAACATGCAAAACATTGCTTCTTCAGCTCTGACGTTCAGTAGGTCGATATGTAATTATTGTCAACTGACAGAGTGTGCGATAAACTAGAATATTTAACTATTTTATTAAATTTTACTCCTGCGATAATTTATAAACCTATCATTTATATTTCCTAATTAATGATGACTAATTTTAACTAAACTAGTGAATAGAGATTTACAGATTAATTTCCCAACCATTGTCTCAGGTAATCTGAGAACAAAATTCTACAAATGCAAATCATTTTCTTATGTTCGTCAAATGAATGGTGATTGGTTTGTTTATATAATGAAAGAAAGAATTTGTGACTAATAATTGCATGTTTAAAAAAGGTCTACGTCATCTGTTTTGACTTGTTTAATACCCTTTATGTAATGAGGAATTTCGCACTTCCTCGGAATACTCCGGGAACGTTCACCTACCCGGACTATTAGTCAAGGGTTAGGCTCCACTGATAAAAAAGTTTCATAGGATGATATAAAATTATACATGCAACATGCATTTTTTCTTCTTAAGTTCTGAAGTACAATGGCTGTGGAGTTGTGAATTTACTGTGTGCAATAAACCTAAATATTTAACTAATTTATTAAATTTCACATCTGCGATAAGTACCTATCATTCTTTAATTTTAAACATTAAATGTGGATCAAGATTTGTAGTGTCATTTCCCAATCAGTATATTACTTAATCTTAGAATAAAAATTAAAATAGCAAACATTTTTCTTCTATTTGTCAAATGAAAGATGATTACTTTGTTTATATAATGAACTGAATAAGTAAAGAATATACTTTTTTGTTAAAAACCAAAATTTCCTATCAGTGAAAAAAAATTGCTTTTTTAAAAATAAAGAATTTGTCAAATTGTGTTTGTGTTTATGTAATACGTGGAAGCTGGAATTCCGAAGAGCTGAAATTCAAATGAAAAAAAACATGCATCTTACCTCTAGCCTGGAGTGATAATTGTCACCTGAAAAGAAAAAAATAATTAATTATTATTTATTTAAAATCAAATATTTATTATGAAATAATTTCAATACTAACAATAATGTCATTATTTTGCATTACTTTTCCTTATTAATAATTACTACTTTACATATTATTATATTGGCATAATCATATGTAAAATATTAAAGCAGTGGTTGCAACTGTCTTAATATCTACTTAATCTTATGCCTTCATAGAATTGTTTAAACGCCAGGAAGTCCCTAATTTGTTTTTCAATCAGCTCAAGATTTAAAATTAATCGAGAGATCTTTGACATTTTACATTTAAAAAAGAAACATCCAAATAGGTAAGAGTAAGTTATTAATTTATAATAACCAAAAAATAAAAATAAACAGTATACTTACTCCAAGCTTCTGTATTCATTGTGATGGGTGAGCAGCAGCGTTGTTACTCGAACTGATCACAGCCAGCGGGGAAAAAAAAATATATCAATCCTAAAACGGCACTTTTAACTCCGAGTACTAAACTACACAATTATAAATCATACTATTTCACCGGTACAAAACGGATTATAACTCCCGCAATTAACAGTTGAACCTGAAAACATACTGGAAAAAAATACATAAACAAAACAAAATCAACATGCAAAACATTGCTTCTTCAGCTCTGACGTTCAGTAGGTCGATATGTAATTATTGTCAACTGACAGAGTGTGCGATAAACTAGAATATTTAACTATTTTATTAAATTTTACTCCTGCGATAATTTATATACCTATCATTTATATTTCCTAATTAATGATGACTAATTTTAACTAAACTAGTGAATAGAGATTTACAGATTAATTTCCCAACCATTGTCTCAGGTAATCTGAGAACAAAATTCTACAAATGCAAATCATTTTCTTATATTCGTCAAATGAATGGTGATTGGTTTGTTTATATAATGAAAGAAAGAATTTGTGACTAATAATTGCATGTTTAAAAAAGGTCTACGTCATCTGTTTTGACTTGTTTAATACCCTTTATGTAATGAGGAATTTCGCACTTCCTCGGAATACTCCGGGAACGTTCACCTACCCGGACTATTAGTCAAGGGTTAGGCTCCACTGATAAAAAAGTTTCATAGGATGATATAAAATTATACATGCAACATGCATTTTTTCTTCTTAAGTTCTGAAGTACAATGGCTGTGGAGTTGTGAATTTACTGTGTGCAATAAACCTAAATATTTAACTAATTTATTAAATTTCACATCTGCGATAAGTACCTATCATTCTTTAATTTTAAACATTAAATGTGGATCAAGATTTGTAGTGTCATTTCCCAATCAGTATATTACTTAATCTTAGAATAAAAATTAAAATAGCAAACATTTTTCTTCTATTTGTCAAATGAAAGATGATTACTTTGTTTATATAATGAACTGAATAAGTAAAGAATATACTTTTTTGTTAAAAACCAAAATTTCCTATCAGTGAAAAAAAATTGCTTTTTTAAAAATAAAGAATTTGTCAAATTGTGTTTGTGTTTATGTAATACGTGGAAGCTGGAATTCCGAAGAGCTGAAATTCAAATGAAAAAAAACATGCATCTTACCTCTAGCCTGGAGTGATAATTGTCACCTGAAAAGAAAAAAATAATTAATTATTATTTATTTAAAATCAAATATTTATTATGAAATAATTTCAATACTAACAATAATGTCATTATTTTGCATTACTTTTCCTTATTAATAATTACTACTTTACATATTATTATATTGGCATAATCATATGTAAAATATTAAAGCAGTGGTTGCAACTGTCTTAATATCTACTTAATCTTATGCCTTCATAGAATTGTTTAAACGCCAGGAAGTCCCTAATTTGTTTTTCAATCAGCTCAAGATTTAAAATTAATCGAGAGATCTTTGACATTTTACATTTAAAAAAGAAACATCCAAATAGGTAAGAGTAAGTTATTAATTTATAATAACCAAAAAATAAAAATAAACAGTATACTTACTCCAAGCTTCTGTATTCATTGTGATGGGTGAGCAGCAGCGTTGTTACTCGAACTGATCACAGCCAGCGGGGAAAAAAAAATATATCAATCCTAAAACGGCACTTTTAACTCCGAGTACTAAACTACACAATTATAAATCATACTATTTCACCGGTACAAAACGGATTATAACTCCCGCAATTAACAGTTGAACCTGAAAACATACTGGAAAAAAATACATAAACAAAACAAAATCAACATGCAAAACATTGCTTCTTCAGCTCTGACGTTCAGTAGGTCGATATGTAATTATTGTCAACTGACAGAGTGTGCGATAAACTAGAATATTTAACTATTTTATTAAATTTTACTCCTGCGATAATTTATAAACCTATCATTTATATTTCCTAATTAATGATGACTAATTTTAACTAAACTAGTGAATAGAGATTTACAGATTAATTTCCCAACCATTGTCTCAGGTAATCTGAGAACAAAATTCTACAAATGCAAATCATTTTCTTATGTTCGTCAAATGAATGGTGATTGGTTTGTTTATATAATGAAAGAAAGAATTTGTGACTAATAATTGCATGTTTAAAAAAGGTCTACGTCATCTGTTTTGACTTGTTTAATACCCTTTATGTAATGAGGAATTTCGCACTTCCTCGGAATACTCCGGGAACGTTCACCTACCCGGACTATTAGTCAAGGGTTAGGCTCCACTGATAAAAAAGTTTCATAGGATGATATAAAATTATACATGCAACATGCATTTTTTCTTCTTAAGTTCTGAAGTACAATGGCTGTGGAGTTGTGAATTTACTGTGTGCAATAAACCTAAATATTTAACTAATTTATTAAATTTCACATCTGCGATAAGTACCTATCATTCTTTAATTTTAAACATTAAATGTGGATCAAGATTTGTAGTGTCATTTCCCAATCAGTATATTACTTAATCTTAGAATAAAAATTAAAATAGCAAACATTTTTCTTCTATTTGTCAAATGAAAGATGATTACTTTGTTTATATAATGAACTGAATAAGTAAAGAATATACTTTTTTGTTAAAAACCAAAATTTCCTATCAGTGAAAAAAAATTGCTTTTTTAAAAATAAAGAATTTGTCAAATTGTGTTTGTGTTTATGTAATACGTGGAAGCTGGAATTCCGAAGAGCTGAAATTCAAATGAAAAAAAACATGCATCTTACCTCTAGCCTGGAGTGATAATTGTCACCTGAAAAGAAAAAAATAATTAATTATTATTTATTTAAAATCAAATATTTATTATGAAATAATTTCAATACTAACAATAATGTCATTATTTTGCATTACTTTTCCTTATTAATAATTACTACTTTACATATTATTATATTGGCATAATCATATGTAAAATATTAAAGCAGTGGTTGCAACTGTCTTAATATCTACTTAATCTTATGCCTTCATAGAATTGTTTAAACGCCAGGAAGTCCCTAATTTGTTTTTCAATCAGCTCAAGATTTAAAATTAATCGAGAGATCTTTGACATTTTACATTTAAAAAAGAAACATCCAAATAGGTAAGAGTAAGTTATTAATTTATAATAACCAAAAAATAAAAATAAACAGTATACTTACTCCAAGCTTCTGTATTCATTGTGATGGGTGAGCAGCAGCGTT
Source organism: Acanthosoma haemorrhoidale (assembly GCA_930367205.1). Classification (NCBI taxonomy): domain Eukaryota; kingdom Metazoa; phylum Arthropoda; class Insecta; order Hemiptera; family Acanthosomatidae; genus Acanthosoma; species Acanthosoma haemorrhoidale. The sequence continues at coordinate 7,867,649 of OV884012.1, forward strand.
GTTACTCGAACTGATCACAGCCAGCGGGGAAAAAAAAATATATCAATCCTAAAACGGCACTTTTAACTCCGAGTACTAAACTACACAATTATAAATCATACTATTTCACCGGTACAAAACGGATTATAACTCCCGCAATTAACAGTTGAACCTGAAAACATACTGGAAAAAAATACATAAACAAAACAAAATCAACATGCAAAACATTGCTTCTTCAGCTCTGACGTTCAGTAGGTCGATATGTAATTATTGTCAACTGACAGAGTGTGCGATAAACTAGAATATTTAACTATTTTATTAAATTTTACTCCTGCGATAATTTATATACCTATCATTTATATTTCCTAATTAATGATGACTAATTTTAACTAAACTAGTGAATAGAGATTTACAGATTAATTTCCCAACCATTGTCTCAGGTAATCTGAGAACAAAATTCTACAAATGCAAATCATTTTCTTATATTCGTCAAATGAATGGTGATTGGTTTGTTTATATAATGAAAGAAAGAATTTGTGACTAATAATTGCATGTTTAAAAAAGGTCTACGTCATCTGTTTTGACTTGTTTAATACCCTTTATGTAATGAGGAATTTCGCACTTCCTCGGAATACTCCGGGAACGTTCACCTACCCGGACTATTAGTCAAGGGTTAGGCTCCACTGATAAAAAAGTTTCATAGGATGATATAAAATTATACATGCAACATGCATTTTTTCTTCTTAAGTTCTGAAGTACAATGGCTGTGGAGTTGTGAATTTACTGTGTGCAATAAACCTAAATATTTAACTAATTTATTAAATTTCACATCTGCGATAAGTACCTATCATTCTTTAATTTTAAACATTAAATGTGGATCAAGATTTGTAGTGTCATTTCCCAATCAGTATATTACTTAATCTTAGAATAAAAATTAAAATAGCAAACATTTTTCTTCTATTTGTCAAATGAAAGATGATTACTTTGTTTATATAATGAACTGAATAAGTAAAGAATATACTTTTTTGTTAAAAACCAAAATTTCCTATCAGTGAAAAAAAATTGCTTTTTTAAAAATAAAGAATTTGTCAAATTGTGTTTGTGTTTATGTAATACGTGGAAGCTGGAATTCCGAAGAGCTGAAATTCAAATGAAAAAAAACATGCATCTTACCTCTAGCCTGGAGTGATAATTGTCACCTGAAAAGAAAAAAATAATTAATTATTATTTATTTAAAATCAAATATTTATTATGAAATAATTTCAATACTAACAATAATGTCATTATTTTGCATTACTTTTCCTTATTAATAATTACTACTTTACATATTATTATATTGGCATAATCATATGTAAAATATTAAAGCAGTGGTTGCAACTGTCTTAATATCTACTTAATCTTATGCCTTCATAGAATTGTTTAAACGCCAGGAAGTCCCTAATTTGTTTTTCAATCAGCTCAAGATTTAAAATTAATCGAGAGATCTTTGACATTTTACATTTAAAAAAGAAACATCCAAATAGGTAAGAGTAAGTTATTAATTTATAATAACCAAAAAATAAAAATAAACAGTATACTTACTCCAAGCTTCTGTATTCATTGTGATGGGTGAGCAGCAGCGTTGTTACTCGAACTGATCACAGCCAGCGGGGAAAAAAAAATATATCAATCCTAAAACGGCACTTTTAACTCCGAGTACTAAACTACACAATTATAAATCATACTATTTCACCGGTACAAAACGGATTATAACTCCCGCAATTAACAGTTGAACCTGAAAACATACTGGAAAAAAATACATAAACAAAACAAAATCAACATGCAAAACATTGCTTCTTCAGCTCTGACGTTCAGTAGGTCGATATGTAATTATTGTCAACTGACAGAGTGTGCGATAAACTAGAATATTTAACTATTTTATTAAATTTTACTCCTGCGATAATTTATATACCTATCATTTATATTTCCTAATTAATGATGACTAATTTTAACTAAACTAGTGAATAGAGATTTACAGATTAATTTCCCAACCATTGTCTCAGGTAATCTGAGAACAAAATTCTACAAATGCAAATCATTTTCTTATATTCGTCAAATGAATGGTGATTGGTTTGTTTATATAATGAAAGAAAGAATTTGTGACTAATAATTGCATGTTTAAAAAAGGTCTACGTCATCTGTTTTGACTTGTTTAATACCCTTTATGTAATGAGGAATTTCGCACTTCCTCGGAATACTCCGGGAACGTTCACCTACCCGGACTATTAGTCAAGGGTTAGGCTCCACTGATAAAAAAGTTTCATAGGATGATATAAAATTATACATGCAACATGCATTTTTTCTTCTTAAGTTCTGAAGTACAATGGCTGTGGAGTTGTGAATTTACTGTGTGCAATAAACCTAAATATTTAACTAATTTATTAAATTTCACATCTGCGATAAGTACCTATCATTCTTTAATTTTAAACATTAAATGTGGATCAAGATTTGTAGTGTCATTTCCCAATCAGTATATTACTTAATCTTAGAATAAAAATTAAAATAGCAAACATTTTTCTTCTATTTGTCAAATGAAAGATGATTACTTTGTTTATATAATGAACTGAATAAGTAAAGAATATACTTTTTTGTTAAAAACCAAAATTTCCTATCAGTGAAAAAAAATTGCTTTTTTAAAAATAAAGAATTTGTCAAATTGTGTTTGTGTTTATGTAATACGTGGAAGCTGGAATTCCGAAGAGCTGAAATTCAAATGAAAAAAAACATGCATCTTACCTCTAGCCTGGAGTGATAATTGTCACCTGAAAAGAAAAAAATAATTAATTATTATTTATTTAAAATCAAATATTTATTATGAAATAATTTCAATACTAACAATAATGTCATTATTTTGCATTACTTTTCCTTATTAATAATTACTACTTTACATATTATTATATTGGCATAATCATATGTAAAATATTAAAGCAGTGGTTGCAACTGTCTTAATATCTACTTAATCTTATGCCTTCATAGAATTGTTTAAACGCCAGGAAGTCCCTAATTTGTTTTTCAATCAGCTCAAGATTTAAAATTAATCGAGAGATCTTTGACATTTTACATTTAAAAAAGAAACATCCAAATAGGTAAGAGTAAGTTATTAATTTATAATAACCAAAAAATAAAAATAAACAGTATACTTACTCCAAGCTTCTGTATTCATTGTGATGGGTGAGCAGCAGCGTTGTTACTCGAACTGATCACAGCCAGCGGGGAAAAAAAAATATATCAATCCTAAAACGGCACTTTTAACTCCGAGTACTAAACTACACAATTATAAATCATACTATTTCACCGGTACAAAACGGATTATAACTCCCGCAATTAACAGTTGAACCTGAAAACATACTGGAAAAAAATACATAAACAAAACAAAATCAACATGCAAAACATTGCTTCTTCAGCTCTGACGTTCAGTAGGTCGATATGTAATTATTGTCAACTGACAGAGTGTGCGATAAACTAGAATATTTAACTATTTTATTAAATTTTACTCCTGCGATAATTTATATACCTATCATTTATATTTCCTAATTAATGATGACTAATTTTAACTAAACTAGTGAATAGAGATTTACAGATTAATTTCCCAACCATTGTCTCAGGTAATCTGAGAACAAAATTCTACAAATGCAAATCATTTTCTTATATTCGTCAAATGAATGGTGATTGGTTTGTTTATATAATGAAAGAAAGAATTTGTGACTAATAATTGCATGTTTAAAAAAGGTCTACGTCATCTGTTTTGACTTGTTTAATACCCTTTATGTAATGAGGAATTTCGCACTTCCTCGGAATACTCCGGGAACGTTCACCTACCCGGACTATTAGTCAAGGGTTAGGCTCCACTGATAAAAAAGTTTCATAGGATGATATAAAATTATACATGCAACATGCATTTTTTCTTCTTAAGTTCTGAAGTACAATGGCTGTGGAGTTGTGAATTTACTGTGTGCAATAAACCTAAATATTTAACTAATTTATTAAATTTCACATCTGCGATAAGTACCTATCATTCTTTAATTTTAAACATTAAATGTGGATCAAGATTTGTAGTGTCATTTCCCAATCAGTATATTACTTAATCTTAGAATAAAAATTAAAATAGCAAACATTTTTCTTCTATTTGTCAAATGAAAGATGATTACTTTGTTTATATAATGAACTGAATAAGTAAAGAATATACTTTTTTGTTAAAAACCAAAATTTCCTATCAGTGAAAAAAAATTGCTTTTTTAAAAATAAAGAATTTGTCAAATTGTGTTTGTGTTTATGTAATACGTGGAAGCTGGAATTCCGAAGAGCTGAAATTCAAATGAAAAAAAACATGCATCTTACCTCTAGCCTGGAGTGATAATTGTCACCTGAAAAGAAAAAAATAATTAATTATTATTTATTTAAAATCAAATATTTATTATGAAATAATTTCAATACTAACAATAATGTCATTATTTTGCATTACTTTTCCTTATTAATAATTACTACTTTACATATTATTATATTGGCATAATCATATGTAAAATATTAAAGCAGTGGTTGCAACTGTCTTAATATCTACTTAATCTTATGCCTTCATAGAATTGTTTAAACGCCAGGAAGTCCCTAATTTGTTTTTCAATCAGCTCAAGATTTAAAATTAATCGAGAGATCTTTGACATTTTACATTTAAAAAAGAAACATCCAAATAGGTAAGAGTAAGTTATTAATTTATAATAACCAAAAAATAAAAATAAACAGTATACTTACTCCAAGCTTCTGTATTCATTGTGATGGGTGAGCAGCAGCGTTGTTACTCGAACTGATCACAGCCAGCGGGGAAAAAAAAATATATCAATCCTAAAACGGCACTTTTAACTCCGAGTACTAAACTACACAATTATAAATCATACTATTTCACCGGTACAAAACGGATTATAACTCCCGCAATTAACAGTTGAACCTGAAAACATACTGGAAAAAAATACATAAACAAAACAAAATCAACATGCAAAACATTGCTTCTTCAGCTCTGACGTTCAGTAGGTCGATATGTAATTATTGTCAACTGACAGAGTGTGCGATAAACTAGAATATTTAACTATTTTATTAAATTTTACTCCTGCGATAATTTATATACCTATCATTTATATTTCCTAATTAATGATGACTAATTTTAACTAAACTAGTGAATAGAGATTTACAGATTAATTTCCCAACCATTGTCTCAGGTAATCTGAGAACAAAATTCTACAAATGCAAATCATTTTCTTATATTCGTCAAATGAATGGTGATTGGTTTGTTTATATAATGAAAGAAAGAATTTGTGACTAATAATTGCATGTTTAAAAAAGGTCTACGTCATCTGTTTTGACTTGTTTAATACCCTTTATGTAATGAGGAATTTCGCACTTCCTCGGAATACTCCGGGAACGTTCACCTACCCGGACTATTAGTCAAGGGTTAGGCTCCACTGATAAAAAAGTTTCATAGGATGATATAAAATTATACATGCAACATGCATTTTTTCTTCTTAAGTTCTGAAGTACAATGGCTGTGGAGTTGTGAATTTACTGTGTGCAATAAACCTAAATATTTAACTAATTTATTAAATTTCACATCTGCGATAAGTACCTATCATTCTTTAATTTTAAACATTAAATGTGGATCAAGATTTGTAGTGTCATTTCCCAATCAGTATATTACTTAATCTTAGAATAAAAATTAAAATAGCAAACATTTTTCTTCTATTTGTCAAATGAAAGATGATTACTTTGTTTATATAATGAACTGAATAAGTAAAGAATATACTTTTTTGTTAAAAACCAAAATTTCCTATCAGTGAAAAAAAATTGCTTTTTTAAAAATAAAGAATTTGTCAAATTGTGTTTGTGTTTATGTAATACGTGGAAGCTGGAATTCCGAAGAGCTGAAATTCAAATGAAAAAAAACATGCATCTTACCTCTAGCCTGGAGTGATAATTGTCACCTGAAAAGAAAAAAATAATTAATTATTATTTATTTAAAATCAAATATTTATTATGAAATAATTTCAATACTAACAATAATGTCATTATTTTGCATTACTTTTCCTTATTAATAATTACTACTTTACATATTATTATATTGGCATAATCATATGTAAAATATTAAAGCAGTGGTTGCAACTGTCTTAATATCTACTTAATCTTATGCCTTCATAGAATTGTTTAAACGCCAGGAAGTCCCTAATTTGTTTTTCAATCAGCTCAAGATTTAAAATTAATCGAGAGATCTTTGACATTTTACATTTAAAAAAGAAACATCCAAATAGGTAAGAGTAAGTTATTAATTTATAATAACCAAAAAATAAAAATAAACAGTATACTTACTCCAAGCTTCTGTATTCATTGTGATGGGTGAGCAGCAGCGTTGTTACTCGAACTGATCACAGCCAGCGGGGAAAAAAAAATATATCAATCCTAAAACGGCACTTTTAACTCCGAGTACTAAACTACACAATTATAAATCATACTATTTCACCGGTACAAAACGGATTATAACTCCCGCAATTAACAGTTGAACCTGAAAACATACTGGAAAAAAATACATAAACAAAACAAAATCAACATGCAAAACATTGCTTCTTCAGCTCTGACGTTCAGTAGGTCGATATGTAATTATTGTCAACTGACAGAGTGTGCGATAAACTAGAATATTTAACTATTTTATTAAATTTTACTCCTGCGATAATTTATATACCTATCATTTATATTTCCTAATTAATGATGACTAATTTTAACTAAACTAGTGAATAGAGATTTACAGATTAATTTCCCAACCATTGTCTCAGGTAATCTGAGAACAAAATTCTACAAATGCAAATCATTTTCTTATATTCGTCAAATGAATGGTGATTGGTTTGTTTATATAATGAAAGAAAGAATTTGTGACTAATAATTGCATGTTTAAAAAAGGTCTACGTCATCTGTTTTGACTTGTTTAATACCCTTTATGTAATGAGGAATTTCGCACTTCCTCGGAATACTCCGGGAACGTTCACCTACCCGGACTATTAGTCAAGGGTTAGGCTCCACTGATAAAAAAGTTTCATAGGATGATATAAAATTATACATGCAACATGCATTTTTTCTTCTTAAGTTCTGAAGTACAATGGCTGTGGAGTTGTGAATTTACTGTGTGCAATAAACCTAAATATTTAACTAATTTATTAAATTTCACATCTGCGATAAGTACCTATCATTCTTTAATTTTAAACATTAAATGTGGATCAAGATTTGTAGTGTCATTTCCCAATCAGTATATTACTTAATCTTAGAATAAAAATTAAAATAGCAAACATTTTTCTTCTATTTGTCAAATGAAAGATGATTACTTTGTTTATATAATGAACTGAATAAGTAAAGAATATACTTTTTTGTTAAAAACCAAAATTTCCTATCAGTGAAAAAAAATTGCTTTTTTAAAAATAAAGAATTTGTCAAATTGTGTTTGTGTTTATGTAATACGTGGAAGCTGGAATTCCGAAGAGCTGAAATTCAAATGAAAAAAAACATGCATCTTACCTCTAGCCTGGAGTGATAATTGTCACCTGAAAAGAAAAAAATAATTAATTATTATTTATTTAAAATCAAATATTTATTATGAAATAATTTCAATACTAACAATAATGTCATTATTTTGCATTACTTTTCCTTATTAATAATTACTACTTTACATATTATTATATTGGCATAATCATATGTAAAATATTAAAGCAGTGGTTGCAACTGTCTTAATATCTACTTAATCTTATGCCTTCATAGAATTGTTTAAACGCCAGGAAGTCCCTAATTTGTTTTTCAATCAGCTCAAGATTTAAAATTAATCGAGAGATCTTTGACATTTTACATTTAAAAAAGAAACATCCAAATAGGTAAGAGTAAGTTATTAATTTATAATAACCAAAAAATAAAAATAAACAGTATACTTACTCCAAGCTTCTGTATTCATTGTGATGGGTGAGCAGCAGCGTTGTTACTCGAACTGATCACAGCCAGCGGGGAAAAAAAAATATATCAATCCTAAAACGGCACTTTTAACTCCGAGTACTAAACTACACAATTATAAATCATACTATTTCACCGGTACAAAACGGATTATAACTCCCGCAATTAACAGTTGAACCTGAAAACATACTGGAAAAAAATACATAAACAAAACAAAATCAACATGCAAAACATTGCTTCTTCAGCTCTGACGTTCAGTAGGTCGATATGTAATTATTGTCAACTGACAGAGTGTGCGATAAACTAGAATATTTAACTATTTTATTAAATTTTACTCCTGCGATAATTTATATACCTATCATTTATATTTCCTAATTAATGATGACTAATTTTAACTAAACTAGTGAATAGAGATTTACAGATTAATTTCCCAACCATTGTCTCAGGTAATCTGAGAACAAAATTCTACAAATGCAAATCATTTTCTTATATTCGTCAAATGAATGGTGATTGGTTTGTTTATATAATGAAAGAAAGAATTTGTGACTAATAATTGCATGTTTAAAAAAGGTCTACGTCATCTGTTTTGACTTGTTTAATACCCTTTATGTAATGAGGAATTTCGCACTTCCTCGGAATACTCCGGGAACGTTCACCTACCCGGACTATTAGTCAAGGGTTAGGCTCCACTGATAAAAAAGTTTCATAGGATGATATAAAATTATACATGCAACATGCATTTTTTCTTCTTAAGTTCTGAAGTACAATGGCTGTGGAGTTGTGAATTTACTGTGTGCAATAAACCTAAATATTTAACTAATTTATTAAATTTCACATCTGCGATAAGTACCTATCATTCTTTAATTTTAAACATTAAATGTGGATCAAGATTTGTAGTGTCATTTCCCAATCAGTATATTACTTAATCTTAGAATAAAAATTAAAATAGCAAACATTTTTCTTCTATTTGTCAAATGAAAGATGATTACTTTGTTTATATAATGAACTGAATAAGTAAAGAATATACTTTTTTGTTAAAAACCAAAATTTCCTATCAGTGAAAAAAAATTGCTTTTTTAAAAATAAAGAATTTGTCAAATTGTGTTTGTGTTTATGTAATACGTGGAAGCTGGAATTCCGAAGAGCTGAAATTCAAATGAAAAAAAACATGCATCTTACCTCTAGCCTGGAGTGATAATTGTCACCTGAAAAGAAAAAAATAATTAATTATTATTTATTTAAAATCAAATATTTATTATGAAATAATTTCAATACTAACAATAATGTCATTATTTTGCATTACTTTTCCTTATTAATAATTACTACTTTACATATTATTATATTGGCATAATCATATGTAAAATATTAAAGCAGTGGTTGCAACTGTCTTAATATCTACTTAATCTTATGCCTTCATAGAATTGTTTAAACGCCAGGAAGTCCCTAATTTGTTTTTCAATCAGCTCAAGATTTAAAATTAATCGAGAGATCTTTGACATTTTACATTTAAAAAAGAAACATCCAAATAGGTAAGAGTAAGTTATTAATTTATAATAACCAAAAAATAAAAATAAACAGTATACTTACTCCAAGCTTCTGTATTCATTGTGATGGGTGAGCAGCAGCGTTGTTACTCGAACTGATCACAGCCAGCGGGGAAAAAAAAATATATCAATCCTAAAACGGCACTTTTAACTCCGAGTACTAAACTACACAATTATAAATCATACTATTTCACCGGTACAAAACGGATTATAACTCCCGCAATTAACAGTTGAACCTGAAAACATACTGGAAAAAAATACATAAACAAAACAAAATCAACATGCAAAACATTGCTTCTTCAGCTCTGACGTTCAGTAGGTCGATATGTAATTATTGTCAACTGACAGAGTGTGCGATAAACTAGAATATTTAACTATTTTATTAAATTTTACTCCTGCGATAATTTATATACCTATCATTTATATTTCCTAATTAATGATGACTAATTTTAACTAAACTAGTGAATAGAGATTTACAGATTAATTTCCCAACCATTGTCTCAGGTAATCTGAGAACAAAATTCTACAAATGCAAATCATTTTCTTATATTCGTCAAATGAATGGTGATTGGTTTGTTTATATAATGAAAGAAAGAATTTGTGACTAATAATTGCATGTTTAAAAAAGGTCTACGTCATCTGTTTTGACTTGTTTAATACCCTTTATGTAATGAGGAATTTCGCACTTCCTCGGAATACTCCGGGAACGTTCACCTACCCGGACTATTAGTCAAGGGTTAGGCTCCACCGATAAAAAAGTTTCATAGGATGATATAAAATTATACATGCAACATGCATTTTTTCTTCTTAAGTTCTGAAGTACAATGGCTGTGGAGTTGTGAATTTACTGTGTGCAATAAACCTAAATATTTAACTAATTTATTAAATTTCACATCTGCGATAAGTACCTATCATTCTTTAATTTTAAACATTAAATGTGGATCAAGATTTGTAGTGTCATTTCCCAATCAGTATATTACTTAATCTTAGAATAAAAATTAAAATAGCAAACATTTTTCTTCTATTTGTCAAATGAAAGATGATTACTTTGTTTATATAATGAACTGAATAAGTAAAGAATATACTTTTTTGTTAAAAACCAAAATTTCCTATCAGTGAAAAAAAATTGCTTTTTTAAAAATAAAGAATTTGTCAAATTGTGTTTGTGTTTATGTAATACGTGGAAGCTGGAATTCCGAAGAGCTGAAATTCAAATGAAAAAAAACATGCATCTTACCTCTAGCCTGGAGTGATAATTGTCACCTGAAAAGAAAAAAATAATTAATTATTATTTATTTAAAATCAAATATTTATTATGAAATAATTTCAATACTAACAATAATGTCATTATTTTGCATTACTTTTCCTTATTAATAATTACTACTTTACATATTATTATATTGGCATAATCATATGTAAAATATTAAAGCAGTGGTTGCAACTGTCTTAATATCTACTTAATCTTATGCCTTCATAGAATTGTTTAAACGCCAGGAAGTCCCTAATTTGTTTTTCAATCAGCTCAAGATTTAAAATTAATCGAGAGATCTTTGACATTTTACATTTAAAAAAGAAACATCCAAATAGGTAAGAGTAAGTTATTAATTTATAATAACCAAAAAATAAAAATAAACAGTATACTTACTCCAAGCTTCTGTATTCATTGTGATGGGTGAGCAGCAGCGTTGTTACTCGAACTGATCACAGCCAGCGGGGAAAAAAAAATATATCAATCCTAAAACGGCACTTTTAACTCCGAGTACTAAACTACACAATTATAAATCATACTATTTCACCGGTACAAAACGGATTATAACTCCCGCAATTAACAGTTGAACCTGAAAACATACTGGAAAAAAATACATAAACAAAACAAAATCAACATGCAAAACATTGCTTCTTCAGCTCTGACGTTCAGTAGGTCGATATGTAATTATTGTCAACTGACAGAGTGTGCGATAAACTAGAATATTTAACTATTTTATTAAATTTTACTCCTGCGATAATTTATATACCTATCATTTATATTTCCTAATTAATGATGACTAATTTTAACTAAACTAGTGAATAGAGATTTACAGATTAATTTCCCAACCATTGTCTCAGGTAATCTGAGAACAAAATTCTACAAATGCAAATCATTTTCTTATATTCGTCAAATGAATGGTGATTGGTTTGTTTATATAATGAAAGAAAGAATTTGTGACTAATAATTGCATGTTTAAAAAAGGTCTACGTCATCTGTTTTGACTTGTTTAATACCCTTTATGTAATGAGGAATTTCGCACTTCCTCGGAATACTCCGGGAACGTTCACCTACCCGGACTATTAGTCAAGGGTTAGGCTCCACTGATAAAAAAGTTTCATAGGATGATATAAAATTATACATGCAACATGCATTTTTTCTTCTTAAGTTCTGAAGTACAATGGCTGTGGAGTTGTGAATTTACTGTGTGCAATAAACCTAAATATTTAACTAATTTATTAAATTTCACATCTGCGATAAGTACCTATCATTCTTTAATTTTAAACATTAAATGTGGATCAAGATTTGTAGTGTCATTTCCCAATCAGTATATTACTTAATCTTAGAATAAAAATTAAAATAGCAAACATTTTTCTTCTATTTGTCAAATGAAAGATGATTACTTTGTTTATATAATGAACTGAATAAGTAAAGAATATACTTTTTTGTTAAAAACCAAAATTTCCTATCAGTGAAAAAAAATTGCTTTTTTAAAAATAAAGAATTTGTCAAATTGTGTTTGTGTTTATGTAATACGTGGAAGCTGGAATTCCGAAGAGCTGAAATTCAAATGAAAAAAAACATGCATCTTACCTCTAGCCTGGAGTGATAATTGTCACCTGAAAAGAAAAAAATAATTAATTATTATTTATTTAAAATCAAATATTTATTATGAAATAATTTCAATACTAACAATAATGTCATTATTTTGCATTACTTTTCCTTATTAATAATTACTACTTTACATATTATTATATTGGCATAATCATATGTAAAATATTAAAGCAGTGGTTGCAACTGTCTTAATATCTACTTAATCTTATGCCTTCATAGAATTGTTTAAACGCCAGGAAGTCCCTAATTTGTTTTTCAATCAGCTCAAGATTTAAAATTAATCGAGAGATCTTTGACATTTTACATTTAAAAAAGAAACATCCAAATAGGTAAGAGTAAGTTATTAATTTATAATAACCAAAAAATAAAAATAAACAGTATACTTACTCCAAGCTTCTGTATTCATTGTGATGGGTGAGCAGCAGCGTTGTTACTCGAACTGATCACAGCCAGCGGGGAAAAAAAAATATATCAATCCTAAAACGGCACTTTTAACTCCGAGTACTAAACTACACAATTATAAATCATACTATTTCACCGGTACAAAACGGATTATAACTCCCGCAATTAACAGTTGAACCTGAAAACATACTGGAAAAAAATACATAAACAAAACAAAATCAACATGCAAAACATTGCTTCTTCAGCTCTGACGTTCAGTAGGTCGATATGTAATTATTGTCAACTGACAGAGTGTGCGATAAACTAGAATATTTAACTATTTTATTAAATTTTACTCCTGCGATAATTTATATACCTATCATTTATATTTCCTAATTAATGATGACTAATTTTAACTAAACTAGTGAATAGAGATTTACAGATTAATTTCCCAACCATTGTCTCAGGTAATCTGAGAACAAAATTCTACAAATGCAAATCATTTTCTTATATTCGTCAAATGAATGGTGATTGGTTTGTTTATATAATGAAAGAAAGAATTTGTGACTAATAATTGCATGTTTAAAAAAGGTCTACGTCATCTGTTTTGACTTGTTTAATACCCTTTATGTAATGAGGAATTTCGCACTTCCTCGGAATACTCCGGGAACGTTCACCTACCCGGACTATTAGTCAAGGGTTAGGCTCCACCGATAAAAAAGTTTCATAGGATGATATAAAATTATACATGCAACATGCATTTTTTCTTCTTAAGTTCTGAAGTACAATGGCTGTGGAGTTGTGAATTTACTGTGTGCAATAAACCTAAATATTTAACTAATTTATTAAATTTCACATCTGCGATAAGTACCTATCATTCTTTAATTTTAAACATTAAATGTGGATCAAGATTTGTAGTGTCATTTCCCAATCAGTATATTACTTAATCTTAGAATAAAAATTAAAATAGCAAACATTTTTCTTCTATTTGTCAAATGAAAGATGATTACTTTGTTTATATAATGAACTGAATAAGTAAAGAATATACTTTTTTGTTAAAAACCAAAATTTCCTATCAGTGAAAAAAAATTGCTTTTTTAAAAATAAAGAATTTGTCAAATTGTGTTTGTGTTTATGTAATACGTGGAAGCTGGAATTCCGAAGAGCTGAAATTCAAATGAAAAAAAACATGCATCTTACCTCTAGCCTGGAGTGATAATTGTCACCTGAAAAGAAAAAAATAATTAATTATTATTTATTTAAAATCAAATATTTATTATGAAATAATTTCAATACTAACAATAATGTCATTATTTTGCATTACTTTTCCTTATTAATAATTACTACTTTACATATTATTATATTGGCATAATCATATGTAAAATATTAAAGCAGTGGTTGCAACTGTCTTAATATCTACTTAATCTTATGCCTTCATAGAATTGTTTAAACGCCAGGAAGTCCCTAATTTGTTTTTCAATCAGCTCAAGATTTAAAATTAATCGAGAGATCTTTGACATTTTACATTTAAAAAAGAAACATCCAAATAGGTAAGAGTAAGTTATTAATTTATAATAACCAAAAAATAAAAATAAACAGTATACTTACTCCAAGCTTCTGTATTCATTGTGATGGGTGAGCAGCAGCGTTGTTACTCGAACTGATCACAGCCAGCGGGGAAAAAAAAATATATCAATCCTAAAACGGCACTTTTAACTCCGAGTACTAAACTACACAATTATAAATCATACTATTTCACCGGTACAAAACGGATTATAACTCCCGCAATTAACAGTTGAACCTGAAAACATACTGGAAAAAAATACATAAACAAAACAAAATCAACATGCAAAACATTGCTTCTTCAGCTCTGACGTTCAGTAGGTCGATATGTAATTATTGTCAACTGACAGAGTGTGCGATAAACTAGAATATTTAACTATTTTATTAAATTTTACTCCTGCGATAATTTATATACCTATCATTTATATTTCCTAATTAATGATGACTAATTTTAACTAAACTAGTGAATAGAGATTTACAGATTAATTTCCCAACCATTGTCTCAGGTAATCTGAGAACAAAATTCTACAAATGCAAATCATTTTCTTATATTCGTCAAATGAATGGTGATTGGTTTGTTTATATAATGAAAGAAAGAATTTGTGACTAATAATTGCATGTTTAAAAAAGGTCTACGTCATCTGTTTTGACTTGTTTAATACCCTTTATGTAATGAGGAATTTCGCACTTCCTCGGAATACTCCGGGAACGTTCACCTACCCGGACTATTAGTCAAGGGTTAGGCTCCACTGATAAAAAAGTTTCATAGGATGATATAAAATTATACATGCAACATGCATTTTTTCTTCTTAAGTTCTGAAGTACAATGGCTGTGGAGTTGTGAATTTACTGTGTGCAATAAACCTAAATATTTAACTAATTTATTAAATTTCACATCTGCGATAAGTACCTATCATTCTTTAATTTTAAACATTAAATGTGGATCAAGATTTGTAGTGTCATTTCCCAATCAGTATATTACTTAATCTTAGAATAAAAATTAAAATAGCAAACATTTTTCTTCTATTTGTCAAATGAAAGATGATTACTTTGTTTATATAATGAACTGAATAAGTAAAGAATATACTTTTTTGTTAAAAACCAAAATTTCCTATCAGTGAAAAAAAATTGCTTTTTTAAAAATAAAGAATTTGTCAAATTGTGTTTGTGTTTATGTAATACGTGGAAGCTGGAATTCCGAAGAGCTGAAATTCAAATGAAAAAAAACATGCATCTTACCTCTAGCCTGGAGTGATAATTGTCACCTGAAAAGAAAAAAATAATTAATTATTATTTATTTAAAATCAAATATTTATTATGAAATAATTTCAATACTAACAATAATGTCATTATTTTGCATTACTTTTCCTTATTAATAATTACTACTTTACATATTATTATATTGGCATAATCATATGTAAAATATTAAAGCAGTGGTTGCAACTGTCTTAATATCTACTTAATCTTATGCCTTCATAGAATTGTTTAAACGCCAGGAAGTCCCTAATTTGTTTTTCAATCAGCTCAAGATTTAAAATTAATCGAGAGATCTTTGACATTTTACATTTAAAAAAGAAACATCCAAATAGGTAAGAGTAAGTTATTAATTTATAATAACCAAAAAATAAAAATAAACAGTATACTTACTCCAAGCTTCTGTATTCATTGTGATGGGTGAGCAGCAGCGTTGTTACTCGAACTGATCACAGCCAGCGGGGAAAAAAAAATATATCAATCCTAAAACGGCACTTTTAACTCCGAGTACTAAACTACACAATTATAAATCATACTATTTCACCGGTACAAAACGGATTATAACTCCCGCAATTAACAGTTGAACCTGAAAACATACTGGAAAAAAATACATAAACAAAACAAAATCAACATGCAAAACATTGCTTCTTCAGCTCTGACGTTCAGTAGGTCGATATGTAATTATTGTCAACTGACAGAGTGTGCGATAAACTAGAATATTTAACTATTTTATTAAATTTTACTCCTGCGATAATTTATATACCTATCATTTATATTTCCTAATTAATGATGACTAATTTTAACTAAACTAGTGAATAGAGATTTACAGATTAATTTCCCAACCATTGTCTCAGGTAATCTGAGAACAAAATTCTACAAATGCAAATCATTTTCTTATATTCGTCAAATGAATGGTGATTGGTTTGTTTATATAATGAAAGAAAGAATTTGTGACTAATAATTGCATGTTTAAAAAAGGTCTACGTCATCTGTTTTGACTTGTTTAATACCCTTTATGTAATGAGGAATTTCGCACTTCCTCGGAATACTTCGGGAACGTTCACCTACCCGGACTATTAGTCAAGGGTTAGGCTCCACTGATAAAAAAGTTTCATAGGATGATATAAAATTATACATGCAACATGCATTTTTTCTTCTTAAGTTCTGAAGTACAATGGCTGTGGAGTTGTGAATTTACTGTGTGCAATAAACCTAAATATTTAACTAATTTATTAAATTTCACATCTGCGATAAGTACCTATCATTCTTTAATTTTAAACATTAAATGTGGATCAAGATTTGTAGTGTCATTTCCCAATCAGTATATTACTTAATCTTAGAATAAAAATTAAAATAGCAAACATTTTTCTTCTATTTGTCAAATGAAAGATGATTACTTTGTTTATATAATGAACTGAATAAGTAAAGAATATACTTTTTTGTTAAAAACCAAAATTTCCTATCAGTGAAAAAAAATTGCTTTTTTAAAAATAAAGAATTTGTCAAATTGTGTTTGTGTTTATGTAATACGTGGAAGCTGGAATTCCGAAGAGCTGAAATTCAAATGAAAAAAAACATGCATCTTACCTCTAGCCTGGAGTGATAATTGTCACCTGAAAAGAAAAAAATAATTAATTATTATTTATTTAAAATCAAATATTTATTATGAAATAATTTCAATACTAACAATAATGTCATTATTTTGCATTACTTTTCCTTATTAATAATTACTACTTTACATATTATTATATTGGCATAATCATATGTAAAATATTAAAGCAGTGGTTGCAACTGTCTTAATATCTACTTAATCTTATGCCTTCATAGAATTGTTTAAACGCCAGGAAGTCCCTAATTTGTTTTTCAATCAGCTCAAGATTTAAAATTAATCGAGAGATCTTTGACATTTTACATTTAAAAAAGAAACATCCAAATAGGTAAGAGTAAGTTATTAATTTATAATAACCAAAAAATAAAAATAAACAGTATACTTACTCCAAGCTTCTGTATTCATTGTGATGGGTGAGCAGCAGCGTTGTTACTCGAACTGATCACAGCCAGCGGGGAAAAAAAAATATATCAATCCTAAAACGGCACTTTTAACTCCGAGTACTAAACTACACAATTATAAATCATACTATTTCACCGGTACAAAACGGATTATAACTCCCGCAATTAACAGTTGAACCTGAAAACATACTGGAAAAAAATACATAAACAAAACAAAATCAACATGCAAAACATTGCTTCTTCAGCTCTGACGTTCAGTAGGTCGATATGTAATTATTGTCAACTGACAGAGTGTGCGATAAACTAGAATATTTAACTATTTTATTAAATTTTACTCCTGCGATAATTTATATACCTATCATTTATATTTCCTAATTAATGATGACTAATTTTAACTAAACTAGTGAATAGAGATTTACAGATTAATTTCCCAACCATTGCCTCAGGTAATCTGAGAACAAAATTCTACAAATGCAAATCATTTTCTTATATTCGTCAAATGAATGGTGATTGGTTTGTTTATATAATGAAAGAAAGAATTTGTGACTAATAATTGCATGTTTAAAAAAGGTCTACGTCATCTGTTTTGACTTGTTTAATACCCTTTATGTAATGAGGAATTTCGCACTTCCTCGGAATACTCCGGGAACGTTCACCTACCCGGACTATTAGTCAAGGGTTAGGCTCCACTGATAAAAAAGTTTCATAGGATGATATAAAATTATACATGCAACATGCATTTTTTCTTCTTAAGTTCTGAAGTACAATGGCTGTGGAGTTGTGAATTTACTGTGTGCAATAAACCTAAATATTTAACTAATTTATTAAATTTCACATCTGCGATAAGTACCTATCATTCTTTAATTTTAAACATTAAATGTGGATCAAGATTTGTAGTGTCATTTCCCAATCAGTATATTACTTAATCTTAGAATAAAAATTAAAATAGCAAACATTTTTCTTCTATTTGTCAAATGAAAGATGATTACTTTGTTTATATAATGAACTGAATAAGTAAAGAATATACTTTTTTGTTAAAAACCAAAATTTCCTATCAGTGAAAAAAAATTGCTTTTTTAAAAATAAAGAATTTGTCAAATTGTGTTTGTGTTTATGTAATACGTGGAAGCTGGAATTCCGAAGAGCTGAAATTCAAATGAAAAAAAACATGCATCTTACCTCTAGCCTGGAGTGATAATTGTCACCTGAAAAGAAAAAAATAATTAATTATTATTTATTTAAAATCAAATATTTATTATGAAATAATTTCAATACTAACAATAATGTCATTATTTTGCATTACTTTTCCTTATTAATAATTACTACTTTACATATTATTATATTGGCATAATCATATGTAAAATATTAAAGCAGTGGTTGCAACTGTCTTAATATCTACTTAATCTTATGCCTTCATAGAATTGTTTAAACGCCAGGAAGTCCCTAATTTGTTTTTCAATCAGCTCAAGATTTAAAATTAATCGAGAGATCTTTGACATTTTACATTTAAAAAAGAAACATCCAAATAGGTAAGAGTAAGTTATTAATTTATAATAACCAAAAAATAAAAATAAACAGTATACTTACTCCAAGCTTCTGTATTCATTGTGATGGGTGAGCAGCAGCGTTGTTACTCGAACTGATCACAGCCAGCGGGGAAAAAAAAATATATCAATCCTAAAACGGCACTTTTAACTCCGAGTACTAAACTACACAATTATAAATCATACTATTTCACCGGTACAAAACGGATTATAACTCCCGCAATTAACAGTTGAACCTGAAAACATACTGGAAAAAAATACATAAACAAAACAAAATCAACATGCAAAACATTGCTTCTTCAGCTCTGACGTTCAGTAGGTCGATATGTAATTATTGTCAACTGACAGAGTGTGCGATAAACTAGAATATTTAACTATTTTATTAAATTTTACTCCTGCGATAATTTATATACCTATCATTTATATTTCCTAATTAATGATGACTAATTTTAACTAAACTAGTGAATAGAGATTTACAGATTAATTTCCCAACCATTGTCTCAGGTAATCTGAGAACAAAATTCTACAAATGCAAATCATTTTCTTATATTCGTCAAATGAATGGTGATTGGTTTGTTTATATAATGAAAGAAAGAATTTGTGACTAATAATTGCATGTTTAAAAAAGGTCTACGTCATCTGTTTTGACTTGTTTAATACCCTTTATGTAATGAGGAATTTCGCACTTCCTCGGAATACTCCGGGAACGTTCACCTACCCGGACTATTAGTCAAGGGTTAGGCTCCACTGATAAAAAAGTTTCATAGGATGATATAAAATTATACATGCAACATGCATTTTTTCTTCTTAAGTTCTGAAGTACAATGGCTGTGGAGTTGTGAATTTACTGTGTGCAATAAACCTAAATATTTAACTAATTTATTAAATTTCACATCTGCGATAAGTACCTATCATTCTTTAATTTTAAACATTAAATGTGGATCAAGATTTGTAGTGTCATTTCCCAATCAGTATATTACTTAATCTTAGAATAAAAATTAAAATAGCAAACATTTTTCTTCTATTTGTCAAATGAAAGATGATTACTTTGTTTATATAATGAACTGAATAAGTAAAGAATATACTTTTTTGTTAAAAACCAAAATTTCCTATCAGTGAAAAAAAATTGCTTTTTTAAAAATAAAGAATTTGTCAAATTGTGTTTGTGTTTATGTAATACGTGGAAGCTGGAATTCCGAAGAGCTGAAATTCAAATGAAAAAAAACATGCATCTTACCTCTAGCCTGGAGTGATAATTGTCACCTGAAAAGAAAAAAATAATTAATTATTATTTATTTAAAATCAAATATTTATTATGAAATAATTTCAATACTAACAATAATGTCATTATTTTGCATTACTTTTCCTTATTAATAATTACTACTTTACATATTATTATATTGGCATAATCATATGTAAAATATTAAAGCAGTGGTTGCAACTGTCTTAATATCTACTTAATCTTATGCCTTCATAGAATTGTTTAAACACCAGGAAGTCCCTAATTTGTTTTTCAATCAGCTCAAGATTTAAAATTAATCGAGAGATCTTTGACATTTTACATTTAAAAAAGAAACATCCAAATAGGTAAGAGTAAGTTATTAATTTATAATAACCAAAAAATAAAAATAAACAGTATACTTACTCCAAGCTTCTGTATTCATTGTGATGGGTGAGCAGCAGCGTTGTTACTCGAACTGATCACAGCCAGCGGGGAAAAAAAAATATATCAATCCTAAAACGGCACTTTTAACTCCGAGTACTAAACTACACAATTATAAATCATACTATTTCACCGGTACAAAACGGATTATAACTCCCGCAATTAACAGTTGAACCTGAAAACATACTGGAAAAAAATACATAAACAAAACAAAATCAACATGCAAAACATTGCTTCTTCAGCTCTGACGTTCAGTAGGTCGATATGTAATTATTGTCAACTGACAGAGTGTGCGATAAACTAGAATATTTAACTATTTTATTAAATTTTACTCCTGCGATAATTTATATACCTATCATTTATATTTCCTAATTAATGATGACTAATTTTAACTAAACTAGTGAATAGAGATTTACAGATTAATTTCCCAACCATTGTCTCAGGTAATCTGAGAACAAAATTCTACAAATGCAAATCATTTTCTTATATTCGTCAAATGAATGGTGATTGGTTTGTTTATATAATGAAAGAAAGAATTTGTGACTAATAATTGCATGTTTAAAAAAGGTCTACGTCATCTGTTTTGACTTGTTTAATACCCTTTATGTAATGAGGAATTTCGCACTTCCTCGGAATACTCCGGGAACGTTCACCTACCCGGACTATTAGTCAAGGGTTAGGCTCCACTGATAAAAAAGTTTCATAGGATGATATAAAATTATACATGCAACATGCATTTTTTCTTCTTAAGTTCTGAAGTACAATGGCTGTGGAGTTGTGAATTTACTGTGTGCAATAAACCTAAATATTTAACTAATTTATTAAATTTCACATCTGCGATAAGTACCTATCATTCTTTAATTTTAAACATTAAATGTGGATCAAGATTTGTAGTGTCATTTCCCAATCAGTATATTACTTAATCTTAGAATAAAAATTAAAATAGCAAACATTTTTCTTCTATTTGTCAAATGAAAGATGATTACTTTGTTTATATAATGAACTGAATAAGTAAAGAATATACTTTTTTGTTAAAAACCAAAATTTCCTATCAGTGAAAAAAAATTGCTTTTTTAAAAATAAAGAATTTGTCAAATTGTGTTTGTGTTTATGTAATACGTGGAAGCTGGAATTCCGAAGAGCTGAAATTCAAATGAAAAAAAACATGCATCTTACCTCTAGCCTGGAGTGATAATTGTCACCTGAAAAGAAAAAAATAATTAATTATTATTTATTTAAAATCAAATATTTATTATGAAATAATTTCAATACTAACAATAATGTCATTATTTTGCATTACTTTTCCTTATTAATAATTACTACTTTACATATTATTATATTGGCATAATCATATGTAAAATATTAAAGCAGTGGTTGCAACTGTCTTAATATCTACTTAATCTTATGCCTTCATAGAATTGTTTAAACGCCAGGAAGTCCCTAATTTGTTTTTCAATCAGCTCAAGATTTAAAATTAATCGAGAGATCTTTGACATTTTACATTTAAAAAAGAAACATCCAAATAGGTAAGAGTAAGTTATTAATTTATAATAACCAAAAAATAAAAATAAACAGTATACTTACTCCAAGCTTCTGTATTCATTGTGATGGGTGAGCAGCAGCGTTGTTACTCGAACTGATCACAGCCAGCGGGGAAAAAAAAATATATCAATCCTAAAACGGCACTTTTAACTCCGAGTACTAAACTACACAATTATAAATCATACTATTTCACCGGTACAAAACGGATTATAACTCCCGCAATTAACAGTTGAACCTGAAAACATACTGGAAAAAAATACATAAACAAAACAAAATCAACATGCAAAACATTGCTTCTTCAGCTCTGACGTTCAGTAGGTCGATATGTAATTATTGTCAACTGACAGAGTGTGCGATAAACTAGAATATTTAACTATTTTATTAAATTTTACTCCTGCGATAATTTATATACCTATCATTTATATTTCCTAATTAATGATGACTAATTTTAACTAAACTAGTGAATAGAGATTTACAGATTAATTTCCCAACCATTGCCTCAGGTAATCTGAGAACAAAATTCTACAAATGCAAATCATTTTCTTATATTCGTCAAATGAATGGTGATTGGTTTGTTTATATAATGAAAGAAAGAATTTGTGACTAATAATTGCATGTTTAAAAAAGGTCTACGTCATCTGTTTTGACTTGTTTAATACCCTTTATGTAATGAGGAATTTCGCACTTCCTCGGAATACTCCGGGAACGTTCACCTACCCGGACTATTAGTCAAGGGTTAGGCTCCACTGATAAAAAAGTTTCATAGGATGATATAAAATTATACATGCAACATGCATTTTTTCTTCTTAAGTTCTGAAGTACAAT
The DNA here is from genome assembly GCA_930367205.1 of Acanthosoma haemorrhoidale. Taxonomy (NCBI): domain Eukaryota; kingdom Metazoa; phylum Arthropoda; class Insecta; order Hemiptera; family Acanthosomatidae; genus Acanthosoma; species Acanthosoma haemorrhoidale. The sequence continues at coordinate 7,890,818 of OV884012.1, forward strand.
GGCTGTGGAGTTGTGAATTTACTGTGTGCAATAAACCTAAATATTTAACTAATTTATTAAATTTCACATCTGCGATAAGTACCTATCATTCTTTAATTTTAAACATTAAATGTGGATCAAGATTTGTAGTGTCATTTCCCAATCAGTATATTACTTAATCTTAGAATAAAAATTAAAATAGCAAACATTTTTCTTCTATTTGTCAAATGAAAGATGATTACTTTGTTTATATAATGAACTGAATAAGTAAAGAATATACTTTTTTGTTAAAAACCAAAATTTCCTATCAGTGAAAAAAAATTGCTTTTTTAAAAATAAAGAATTTGTCAAATTGTGTTTGTGTTTATGTAATACGTGGAAGCTGGAATTCCGAAGAGCTGAAATTCAAATGAAAAAAAACATGCATCTTACCTCTAGCCTGGAGTGATAATTGTCACCTGAAAAGAAAAAAATAATTAATTATTATTTATTTAAAATCAAATATTTATTATGAAATAATTTCAATACTAACAATAATGTCATTATTTTGCATTACTTTTCCTTATTAATAATTACTACTTTACATATTATTATATTGGCATAATCATATGTAAAATATTAAAGCAGTGGTTGCAACTGTCTTAATATCTACTTAATCTTATGCCTTCATAGAATTGTTTAAACACCAGGAAGTCCCTAATTTGTTTTTCAATCAGCTCAAGATTTAAAATTAATCGAGAGATCTTTGACATTTTACATTTAAAAAAGAAACATCCAAATAGGTAAGAGTAAGTTATTAATTTATAATAACCAAAAAATAAAAATAAACAGTATACTTACTCCAAGCTTCTGTATTCATTGTGATGGGTGAGCAGCAGCGTTGTTACTCGAACTGATCACAGCCAGCGGGGAAAAAAAAATATATCAATCCTAAAACGGCACTTTTAACTCCGAGTACTAAACTACACAATTATAAATCATACTATTTCACCGGTACAAAACGGATTATAACTCCCGCAATTAACAGTTGAACCTGAAAACATACTGGAAAAAAATACATAAACAAAACAAAATCAACATGCAAAACATTGCTTCTTCAGCTCTGACGTTCAGTAGGTCGATATGTAATTATTGTCAACTGACAGAGTGTGCGATAAACTAGAATATTTAACTATTTTATTAAATTTTACTCCTGCGATAATTTATATACCTATCATTTATATTTCCTAATTAATGATGACTAATTTTAACTAAACTAGTGAATAGAGATTTACAGATTAATTTCCCAACCATTGCCTCAGGTAATCTGAGAACAAAATTCTACAAATGCAAATCATTTTCTTATATTCGTCAAATGAATGGTGATTGGTTTGTTTATATAATGAAAGAAAGAATTTGTGACTAATAATTGCATGTTTAAAAAAGGTCTACGTCATCTGTTTTGACTTGTTTAATACCCTTTATGTAATGAGGAATTTCGCACTTCCTCGGAATACTCCGGGAACGTTCACCTACCCGGACTATTAGTCAAGGGTTAGGCTCCACTGATAAAAAAGTTTCATAGGATGATATAAAATTATACATGCAACATGCATTTTTTCTTCTTAAGTTCTGAAGTACAATGGCTGTGGAGTTGTGAATTTACTGTGTGCAATAAACCTAAATATTTAACTAATTTATTAAATTTCACATCTGCGATAAGTACCTATCATTCTTTAATTTTAAACATTAAATGTGGATCAAGATTTGTAGTGTCATTTCCCAATCAGTATATTACTTAATCTTAGAATAAAAATTAAAATAGCAAACATTTTTCTTCTATTTGTCAAATGAAAGATGATTACTTTGTTTATATAATGAACTGAATAAGTAAAGAATATACTTTTTTGTTAAAAACCAAAATTTCCTATCAGTGAAAAAAAATTGCTTTTTTAAAAATAAAGAATTTGTCAAATTGTGTTTGTGTTTATGTAATACGTGGAAGCTGGAATTCCGAAGAGCTGAAATTCAAATGAAAAAAAACATGCATCTTACCTCTAGCCTGGAGTGATAATTGTCACCTGAAAAGAAAAAAATAATTAATTATTATTTATTTAAAATCAAATATTTATTATGAAATAATTTCAATACTAACAATAATGTCATTATTTTGCATTACTTTTCCTTATTAATAATTACTACTTTACATATTATTATATTGGCATAATCATATGTAAAATATTAAAGCAGTGGTTGCAACTGTCTTAATATCTACTTAATCTTATGCCTTCATAGAATTGTTTAAACGCCAGGAAGTCCCTAATTTGTTTTTCAATCAGCTTAAGATTTAAAATTAATCGAGAGATCTTTGACATTTTACATTTAAAAAAGAAACATCCAAATAGGTAAGAGTAAGTTATTAATTTATAATAACCAAAAAATAAAAATAAACAGTATACTTACTCCAAGCTTCTGTATTCATTGTGATGGGTGAGCAGCAGCGTTGTTACTCGAACTGATCACAGCCAGCGGGGAAAAAAAAATATATCAATCCTAAAACGGCACTTTTAACTCCGAGTACTAAACTACACAATTATAAATCATACTATTTCACCGGTACAAAACGGATTATAACTCCCGCAATTAACAGTTGAACCTGAAAACATACTGGAAAAAAATACATAAACAAAACAAAATCAACATGCAAAACATTGCTTCTTCAGCTCTGACGTTCAGTAGGTCGATATGTAATTATTGTCAACTGACAGAGTGTGCGATAAACTAGAATATTTAACTATTTTATTAAATTTTACTCCTGCGATAATTTATATACCTATCATTTATATTTCCTAATTAATGATGACTAATTTTAACTAAACTAGTGAATAGAGATTTACAGATTAATTTCCCAACCATTGTCTCAGGTAATCTGAGAACAAAATTCTACAAATGCAAATCATTTTCTTATATTCGTCAAATGAATGGTGATTGGTTTGTTTATATAATGAAAGAAAGAATTTGTGACTAATAATTGCATGTTTAAAAAAGGTCTACGTCATCTGTTTTGACTTGTTTAATACCCTTTATGTAATGAGGAATTTCGCACTTCCTCGGAATACTCCGGGAACGTTCACCTACCCGGACTATTAGTCAAGGGTTAGGCTCCACTGATAAAAAAGTTTCATAGGATGATATAAAATTATACATGCAACATGCATTTTTTCTTCTTAAGTTCTGAAGTACAATGGCTGTGGAGTTGTGAATTTACTGTGTGCAATAAACCTAAATATTTAACTAATTTATTAAATTTCACATCTGCGATAAGTACCTATCATTCTTTAATTTTAAACATTAAATGTGGATCAAGATTTGTAGTGTCATTTCCCAATCAGTATATTACTTAATCTTAGAATAAAAATTAAAATAGCAAACATTTTTCTTCTATTTGTCAAATGAAAGATGATTACTTTGTTTATATAATGAACTGAATAAGTAAAGAATATACTTTTTTGTTAAAAACCAAAATTTCCTATCAGTGAAAAAAAATTGCTTTTTTAAAAATAAAGAATTTGTCAAATTGTGTTTGTGTTTATGTAATACGTGGAAGCTGGAATTCCGAAGAGCTGAAATTCAAATGAAAAAAAACATGCATCTTACCTCTAGCCTGGAGTGATAATTGTCACCTGAAAAGAAAAAAATAATTAATTATTATTTATTTAAAATCAAATATTTATTATGAAATAATTTCAATACTAACAATAATGTCATTATTTTGCATTACTTTTCCTTATTAATAATTACTACTTTACATATTATTATATTGGCATAATCATATGTAAAATATTAAAGCAGTGGTTGCAACTGTCTTAATATCTACTTAATCTTATGCCTTCATAGAATTGTTTAAACACCAGGAAGTCCCTAATTTGTTTTTCAATCAGCTCAAGATTTAAAATTAATCGAGAGATCTTTGACATTTTACATTTAAAAAAGAAACATCCAAATAGGTAAGAGTAAGTTATTAATTTATAATAACCAAAAAATAAAAATAAACAGTATACTTACTCCAAGCTTCTGTATTCATTGTGATGGGTGAGCAGCAGCGTTGTTACTCGAACTGATCACAGCCAGCGGGGAAAAAAAAATATATCAATCCTAAAACGGCACTTTTAACTCCGAGTACTAAACTACACAATTATAAATCATACTATTTCACCGGTACAAAACGGATTATAACTCCCGCAATTAACAGTTGAACCTGAAAACATACTGGAAAAAAATACATAAACAAAACAAAATCAACATGCAAAACATTGCTTCTTCAGCTCTGACGTTCAGTAGGTCGATATGTAATTATTGTCAACTGACAGAGTGTGCGATAAACTAGAATATTTAACTATTTTATTAAATTTTACTCCTGCGATAATTTATATACCTATCATTTATATTTCCTAATTAATGATGACTAATTTTAACTAAACTAGTGAATAGAGATTTACAGATTAATTTCCCAACCATTGTCTCAGGTAATCTGAGAACAAAATTCTACAAATGCAAATCATTTTCTTATATTCGTCAAATGAATGGTGATTGGTTTGTTTATATAATGAAAGAAAGAATTTGTGACTAATAATTGCATGTTTAAAAAAGGTCTACGTCATCTGTTTTGACTTGTTTAATACCCTTTATGTAATGAGGAATTTCGCACTTCCTCGGAATACTCCGGGAACGTTCACCTACCCGGACTATTAGTCAAGGGTTAGGCTCCACTGATAAAAAAGTTTCATAGGATGATATAAAATTATACATGCAACATGCATTTTTTCTTCTTAAGTTCTGAAGTACAATGGCTGTGGAGTTGTGAATTTACTGTGTGCAATAAACCTAAATATTTAACTAATTTATTAAATTTCACATCTGCGATAAGTACCTATCATTCTTTAATTTTAAACATTAAATGTGGATCAAGATTTGTAGTGTCATTTCCCAATCAGTATATTACTTAATCTTAGAATAAAAATTAAAATAGCAAACATTTTTCTTCTATTTGTCAAATGAAAGATGATTACTTTGTTTATATAATGAACTGAATAAGTAAAGAATATACTTTTTTGTTAAAAACCAAAATTTCCTATCAGTGAAAAAAAATTGCTTTTTTAAAAATAAAGAATTTGTCAAATTGTGTTTGTGTTTATGTAATACGTGGAAGCTGGAATTCCGAAGAGCTGAAATTCAAATGAAAAAAAACATGCATCTTACCTCTAGCCTGGAGTGATAATTGTCACCTGAAAAGAAAAAAATAATTAATTATTATTTATTTAAAATCAAATATTTATTATGAAATAATTTCAATACTAACAATAATGTCATTATTTTGCATTACTTTTCCTTATTAATAATTACTACTTTACATATTATTATATTGGCATAATCATATGTAAAATATTAAAGCAGTGGTTGCAACTGTCTTAATATCTACTTAATCTTATGCCTTCATAGAATTGTTTAAACACCAGGAAGTCCCTAATTTGTTTTTCAATCAGCTCAAGATTTAAAATTAATCGAGAGATCTTTGACATTTTACATTTAAAAAAGAAACATCCAAATAGGTAAGAGTAAGTTATTAATTTATAATAACCAAAAAATAAAAATAAACAGTATACTTACTCCAAGCTTCTGTATTCATTGTGATGGGTGAGCAGCAACGTTGTTACTCGAACTGATCACAGCCAGCGGGGAAAAAAAAATATATCAATCCTAAAACGGTACTTTTAACTCCGAGTACTAAACTACACAATTATAAATCATACTATTTCACCGGTACAAAACGGATTATAACTCCCACAATTAACAGTTGAACCTGAAAACATACTGGAAAAAAATACATAAACAAAACAAAATCAACATGCAAAACATTGCTTCTTCAGCTCTGACGTTCAGTAGGTCGATATGTAATTATTGTCAACTGACAGAGTGTGCGATAAACTAGAATATTTAACTATTTTATTAAATTTTACTCCTGCGATAATTTATATACCTATCATTTATATTTCCTAATTAATGATGACTAATTTTAACTAAACTAGTGAATAGAGATTTACAGATTAATTTCCCAACCATTGTCTCAGGTAATCTGAGAACAAAATTCTACAAATGCAAATCATTTTCTTATATTCGTCAAATGAATGGTGATTGGTTTGTTTATATAATGAAAGAAAGAATTTGTGACTAATAATTGCATGTTTAAAAAAGGTCTACGTCATCTGTTTTGACTTGTTTAATACCCTTTATGTAATGAGGAATTTCGCACTTCCTCGGAATACTCCGGGAACGTTCACCTACCCGGACTATTAGTCAAGGGTTAGGCTCCACTGATAAAAAAGTTTCATAGGATGATATAAAATTATTCATGCAACATGCATTTTTTCTTCTTAAGTTCTGAAGTACAATGGCTGTGGAGTTGTGAATTTACTGTGTGCAATAAACCTAAATATTTAACTAATTTATTAAATTTCACATCTGAGATAAGTACCTATCATTCTTTAATTTTAAACATTAAATGTGGATCAAGATTTGTAGTGTCATTTCCCAATCAGTATATTACTTAATCTTAGAATAAAAATTAAAATAGCAAACATTGTTCTTCTATTTGTCAAATGAAAGATGATTACTTTGTTTATATAATGAACTGAATAAGTAAAGAATATACTTTTTTGTTAAAAACCAAAATTTCCTATCAGTGAAAAAAAATTGCTTTTTTAAAAATAAAGAATTTGTCAAATTGTGTTTGTGTTTATGTAATACATGGAAGCTGGAATTCCGAAGAGCTGAAATTCAAATGAACAAAACATGCATCTTACCTCTAGCCTGGAGTGATAATTGTCACCTGAAAAGAAAAAAATAATTAATTAATATTTATTTAAAATCAAATATTTATTACAAAATAATTTTAATACTAATAAAGTCACTATTTGATATAGTGATAAATTTTATAATAAATTAAATCCTTAGGCGTCAGAACATTTTAACTGGTAGCAGTGGGGGAAGTGGAAGTGAGGTTGTTGATTTCCACATCATTCAGTTGAGTTCAACATGTTAGTGGATCATCTTTAAATAACCCCCTATAGTCTAAGTGTCTACTAATATTTCTAGTTATAAAGTTGTAACCTTAATTCCTTATTTTACATTGTTTAAATAGGACCCTCAGTTTCATTATCTGACATTATGTAGGTCACATATTTGTCGTACAATGAAGATTGGACTGTATTGCAAAATGTACTTAAATTAAATACATTTGAATCAAAAATAATGTAAATAAATAAATTTGAATTAAAACAATAATTTTTTTAATAAGATAATAATTACTATCAGTTAATTTAATGAATTTGGCTCATGATAGTATTTTTTTACCGTTTTTCCTTTCATATTAAAAAAAAAAATTACTTAATTTATTTTGATATTTGTATGTTATATGAATTAGGGATTTCATTACTTTTAGAAGCAAATGCAACACTTTCTATCTCGTTAATAAAATAATAAAAAATATTCATTGGAAGGTGAGATTTAGGTTTTGTCCTTTCGGACCGGATAATTACGGCTCGATAATCTTATTTATTTTCTTGAATACAAGGATTTTGTCCGATTCGCACTCATTTTAAAAGATTTAAATCCAAAACCGGAAACTAGGCTCGGGAAATTGTTAACAACTGAGAAGAAATTGTGGGAAATGGAGGGAGATTTCAAAAGTAAACCAAAAAAGCTGTTTTACTAAGAACTCCATTGTGTATTTATAACTTCCGGAAATTCGAACTTCCGGTATTGAGAGGGTTTTGTCTACTGGCAGGTCCATCGATAGGATATAGAAGGTTTTTCAAAGGACGACATTTTTCTTCGTAAAACATTGAATTTAATTTCATCTAATCCAGCCCAAATAGAACAACAACCACGTACAAATACTGAGGAAAGAATAAACATTATTTATTTGAATCGATCTATCATTTTTGTTCAGTAATATTCAGTAGAAGGGAATATTATTCTCCCTACTGTGCACTTAATGACGAATAAGGGAACAATCCTTCTCCATTAGGAAGGACAGTCCTTTTCTTCAATTTATTCATCCCCCCCCCCCTTTCATTGTAAAATAGTTGGTGGTCACCTTACGAATAATATACTGGGAACTTATTAGATTAAATAAGTAAACTTTGAGAATATTAGGATGTTGTATTATTAATTTAATGAACTAATAGCTCCGGTTGGGACAAAACAAAGAGTGCCGCCAAATATTTTAAAGAGTCACAATATCCTCAGACATTGTCCTTTAATAAATTTGATGACCACGTATCGACTCTCTTTTATAAACCTAAGCCGATCTTCCTAGACACTCTTTTTCTCATTTATATAGGCACTAACATGGGCTATCTATAAAAAAAAGTTTAAATAGAGTAGATATCTATTAAAAATATTGTATCTATCTATTTAGTTTTAAAGTAGCTAATTAAAAACTAGTGATTTGTTAATATAAGTTTGTTTTTTTTCATCTGAGTACGAAAAAAAAGGAAATGTCCATCGCTGATCGTGGATGCCTCAGACACACCTTCATTTCACAAATCTTTATAATTTTACATTAATTTAAAATGAATTAAATCGATGACCTTGCAAAGGATTTGGTGGGATTTTTACTTGCTACAGTGCCCCCTCCTATCTGCTAACACATTCGGTTATTTTTGTGTACTCCGACTCAAGGCAGAAATTGTGTAAAACTTCATCTAAACACTAAGATTTTGGCCTACTTAGTCGAATTTGTACTTTCCCATTATCGCGGACTTCAATGTTCTCTGAATCACGCTTAAGTGAGAACAATTTGCTAACATAGCATGTCTATAAAATATTTCGTAATTTTTTTTTTTTTTACTTTTTAATGTCTTTACGACAGTATAAAACAACCATGTGCAGCTCTAAGTACTCCATTAGTTCAAACGTTCATTATTATATGATACGTAATTCGACTTTAAAACAAATTCCTTATTAACATGGTGTAAATGACCGATACAAACCTAAATAAATTAAACATAAATTTGGAATAATGGTCACCTTACAGCTTGAGGAAATTTTTGGCCACTGTCCTGCAATATTAGCAAAAATTTATGTCTTAATTAATTAATTAGAGAATGTACTTACATTTTAATGTCTTTTTTGGAGAAACAGCAAGAATGCCCGGTGGTATTCGACGTTAGTTTCAACGTTATAAGGCTTTAAAACAGTTACTTGCAAAGAGGAGAGAAGTTTTAGGTAGAATATTCAACAAATCTAACAAAGAAACTAACTTAGACCTGAAGAAATCCGTACAGTGCGATGTGGCAGTAAGAAGTGTCCGCCCTGTGCCCGATGGTACGAAGTTCAACTTACCCTACCTGTCCCAACTTGTACTCTCAGCTGTTTGTCTACGTATTAGAAAATACCGTATTTTTAAGCAATTAATACCACTGTGCTATAACATTAGCAAAAATAGATGTGTTTATTAATTATAATCTAATAAGATAAATACGTTAAACTTTATTTTAACAACTAAGCTCTTATGTGCTTAATACTTGTTATTTTTTCTTGGATTGCTCACGAATAAATAAGTTTATATGTACATAGTTCAGAAATTTTCTGTAGCGATTTAGTTTACACAGATTTCTCAAAACAACTCTGCTAACAAACATCATCTCTTTGCAATGTAATACAAATTATGAATGAAATTTGCCCTAAATCAACAAAATACATTTTGTTATATGAGTATATACTTTGAATTTTAATTATCAAGTGCAGCAGGTGAAAAAAAAGTGTTTTAATAAAAATAAGTACAAAAGTAGATAATCTACATTTGTATTTTAGCTTTTTATTATTATATTTTTTTTGAAAGGCAAATCGATTTCAATAAAAATTCGCTTTCTCGAATTTTTTTTTTATGAAATTCCCTACAGGTTCAGTAACTGACTTTTACCACTTCTATATAGAGTTCATCAAGGAAAAATACCATCGATAGGTCATGTTTAACAGAGGAAAAACTCTAACACTTTGCAAATATTTTATATATTCATAATTTCCTAAACCTTACTGGTCACATTCCACAACTGACCAGAACCAACGGCCTTAAAACTAGTACTGTACCGATAAAAGCAGTACGTATGCTACCCTTAGTTTTAGTTGTAACATGCTTTTTCAAAAACCACTCCTCTCCATGATATAAGATGCATAATTACGGATAAGTATCATCTATAAATTAGAGAATCTACTTACATTTCGATGTATTTTTTGAGAAACAGCAAGGAGCCGACGTTAGTTTCAACGTTATAAGGCTTTAAAACAGTTACTTGCAAACAGGAGATAAGTTTTAGGTAGAATATTCAACAAATCTAACAAAGAAACTGACTTAAATCCGACGAAATCCGTACAGTGCGATGTGGCAGTAAGAAGTGTCCACCCTGTGCCCGATGGTACGAAGTTCAACTTACCCTACCGGTCCCAACTTGTACTCCCAGCTGTTTGTCTACGTCTTAGAAAATACCGAATATTTACACAATTTATAGCAATATGTTATAATATTAGCAAAAATATATGTATTAATTATAATAGCTATAGAGAATACAATAAGATGAATATGTATTTAAGTTATAATGATAATAAGTATTTTTTTCAACTTCAAGACCAGAACAAATTTCTGGTCTGAAGTTGTGGTTCATGATGAAATGAAATTTAAAACAAATTAATTAAAAAACCTAATTATAAAAAATAACTAAAGGATTTATTTTAGAGTTAACTTTTTACAAAAGTTGTATGGAAATTAAAAAAAAAAATAGTTTTGTTATTACTGAGACTTGTTGATATTTCCTATAAGAAATGTTGTTTAGTGTTCTGAAAAAGTATATCCTATTCTATAATGAAAATCATTTATTATTGTTTATCAAATTTAAAAATTATAATTTCCTAAAAATAGTATGTACTACACCATCTATAACAAGCCAATGAAAATCAATTACAATAATTAATTAATTAAATAAAATTATCACAATTTCTTATTACAGCCAGTGGCGTAACTATATCATCTGGGGCCCGTGGCAAATTCCTTTAATGGGGGCCCTATCATTAAGCTTTATTATACTTACGAGTAGTTTAGTTACCCAAAACCAATAACAATAATATATTGAATATATGGTATATATATTTTAATATTTTTATAAATAGGTACAATATTTCTGAGCTCGCGGCCACTTGGGCCGGGGCCCTCTTGGGTCGGGGGCCCGTGGCATTTTGCCAGCCCTGCCACCCTGTAGTTACGCCTCTGATTACAGCTATTGTTTGTTGAGTGTCCTAAAACAAGTGCAATAAAAACTGAATAAGTGGAAATTGAACAGAGCGGCCTCTTACTTTGAATTATTTATTTTTCAAGTTATTAGGACTTGAGGAGGGCTTGTCTTTCCTAACTTTTTTGCTCTGAGATAAATAAACAGATATTATAACCAACCTAATGGTAGTTCAATCAACCAACAATTAGTGTTCTTGGTATTTCGAGGGGTTAAGTTTTATTATATTATTATTAATCCCATTACTTAGGAGTACAAAGATATTTTTTTTTTTCATTTATTTGGATTATAGTTTATTATTATAGTTCTGTATTTCACACATGCAGATACACTTATTTGGGGAAAGACAAATAATAGGTTGCCAGCCCACTAATAGAATGCCAACTAAAAAACTTAACTCAAAATTTAAATTAATGCCTTATAACCTTCTGCATATTATTAAAATTAAAATTAATTGAAAAACCTATTGTAAAATAATGGCAATCAGGCTAATGTAAAAACTTGAAAAGTTAAGTTTATTGTAGTGTATTAAAATGGTATAATGTTTATCTGGACAATCAAATATGTTAACATCTATAGAAAAAATTGAAAATTTTAAATTCATTAAAACCTTATATGAAAATAGTGTCAATTGGACACGTGTAAAAACTTTGGAATTTGAAATTATTGTAGTTTTTAAATGTTAGTATGTTTATTTGTACATTCAGGTTGGTAAATGTTAAAAGCTATATAAAAATTTGAAATTTAAAATTAATTAATACTTTATTATGAAAATATTGTCAACCCAGCAATGTAAAAATTTGAAAATTATAAATTTATGGTACTATAGTTAAAAGTTAAGATGTCTGCAAGGTACAATTACATTTGTAATGTATATGGTTGAAATGCAAAATGTAAAATTTTGGTGACACATAATTTGATATTGTCATTTAGCTATAAGAAAATGCAAAGTGTTAAAGTGCTAAAAAAGTGAATAGTGAAATCAAAAGTAAAGTGGAATGAAAAATTTTTTATCGACAAGCTCAACAAATTTTTAAATCGGAGCGCACCCGAATGTTGTGATATTAGATATTGTGGAGTTTGTATATAAATATTTAATCCTACCTTGAATCAAGAAGGCAAACAAAAACAGAAGGTAGTATAGTTGTGGTTGTGTTAATGAAAACACACAGAGCAATATACTCTCTAGTTTTGGGATCAGTCCGTAATACATATTATATGTTATATTATATTATGTTATATATGTTATAACATAATATATTATGTTATATTAATAATATTAGCTTGAGATTGTGAGTAAGAAAAACTTAAAAACTTTGTTGGTTAGTGGTTATTGACTTAAAGCAGAAGGAAGAGAAATAGCAGGAAGAGAAGAAGTATTAATTTTGTTAAAGAATGTAGCAGGAAGAGAAGAAGTATTAATTTTGTTAAAGAATGTAGCAGGAAGAGAAGAAGTATTAATTTTGTTAAAGAATGTAGCAGGAAGAGAAGAAGTATTAATTTTGTTAAGAATGAAGAGAATTAAAGAAGAAAAGAAATCGAATTTATAGACAAGTATTTATATAATTAATATAAATTTATTTTTTTAAATTTGTAATTAAATTCATCTTTTTGTTAATAGAACCTAATAATAAATAATAAAAAGTAATAAAATAAATTTAAAGTTAAAAAAAAAAATTACGTTATCTTTCAAAGAACATAATAATATATTAATTCAATAGGAGGGATACTAAGTCGCTAACTACTTTAAGCAATAAAACCAAAAATATTAATAGCTAAGTGAATAATTCACAATTGATTTAGTTATGGCATATTTTGAATTTGTGACAGATTTTCTCAAGTGATTCACTTTAATGATTGCAACATTTTTTAATGACTATAAGTTATTTTTTTAAACCACTTACATTGTTACTTCACATTATGGACAAGAGAGCACAATTTATGTATTAGTTTTTTAAATATAATAGCGAGCTAACTTGTTGAACAAAAAAAATATGCCTTATTTTGGAAATGAAATGAAAGCAAATATATATTTTTTATAAGATTTTCGATTGATATTATAAAACTGTATCATTCAATCATCTTAAATCCTTGTAATACAATTAGGTTTAATTTTACTCTGCCTATTTATGTGCTTTATGCTACTAATGCCACCCATAACATAAAAGTGCTAATAACCTAATAACACATAAGCTGATTCAGTAAATGTAACTATTTCACTATATAAAATGATGATCTAGAGTTGACTGCTGTAAAAAATAAAAAAGTCAGTTCTATATTTCCATTATGAGCAGAATTAGTTTAGATTAATGAAAAAAATATGTTCGATAATCGTTGAATTTAAAGGTTTTGAGATAGGTCGTTGTGTGAAATGATTGGGTGTGCGATTTGACCCACAGTACCTCATGGAGTCTGGGAATTTTATTTTTTATGTCGAAACATGGACCATTACTGAAATTACATTAAATATCCAACTTCTTTTTTTTTATCAATCAAGGCAGATTTTCAATAAAACTCTTACTCTAATATAATTACACCGGTTTATATTTTCATTGCTAATTGTCAAGTGATTTACCATATATGTTTTAACTTTTTTATCTCAGCTATTTAATTATCAACTAATAAACATTAAATTAACAGCACTTTTAACTTAAAACATTGTTCATTGCTCAAAAGCGGCGGTAGCTACAAATTACTTACAAATTGCTAAATGCATTTTTGAAAAAAGCTGGATATCAATTGATATTACTGGACATTTTAAACAAAAAATATATTAAATGTAGATAATTGTAAACTGTTATGTATAATTTAGATTATTGCCTTTTATAACTTAACATATTCTCTATTTAACTTAATTTGAAGTTTTCATGTTCAAAATGATCAGTAATATTTAACAATTGAATTTTTTTTCTTAGCTTTAAGTTACGATTGTGTTTGATGATTACAGCCTGCACTTATAAAAGCTATAAACCTGTTACGTATTAAACCGTAATAATTTGTAAAGCATGTTTCCATTAGGCGATAGCTATTTAGTATTATTTTGGTTGTTTTTTTTTGCGCGTAATTTGGCTTAGATTTACAGAACCCTACTGATAACTTAATTAATCATACCTACATATTTTTTAATTTTCATTCATTTCATCATTTATAGAGGAATATAGTGAATTTGAGATTAGATTTAACTATATTTTTGATTTGTAGCGAGGTTGAAAGATAAGTCTTTTTAAATAAGTTTTAAGGGTTTAAGTTCTTGCCTGGCAACAAGTGATGTTAAGTTCATATTGTATCTATTTCTGTATCTAATAGAATATTTAAAGGACAAAATCCTCAGTGAATATGTTGCCAAATTATTATTGAAGTTAATAGTTACCTTTATCTTCATTTTCTTTAGTTTGCTAAAGATTGAAAATGAAGAAATAGATTGCACTTATTGTGAAATAGTCTGGAACCCCCTGCAGAGAAATGACGTCACAACGGAACAGTACCAAATGAATAATTCTTCGAGAAATATCAAAGATCATGCACTATTATAAATTAATTTATTTTCAATATTTAAGTATATAATAGAAATAATCCAATGTTAATTAGCAATGCACCCACCTACTCTAAAAGCAAAAACGAACATCATCGCTGTTGATTACGGATCAAGTCCTCATTAAAGTATGATGAGCTGCTCTTTATAACTTGTCTCCACAACAGCCATTTTTTTTTCTATTTATAATTTGTACTATTATATATCAATTTTTTATCATCCATCAGACAGTGAGCTAATTAGTTAGTAATAAATAACATATCTATTACCGATCAAGATTATCGTCAGCGTTGCGTATTTTAAAAATTTAGCAACAAATTATCCAAATACGTTAAGTACCAATAAAATTGATTACTCTGAAATCTTTAGTGGGAATGCATTTTTTTTTTAAATACTACTTTTGACAAACGTCAAGACAGTACGTTCTACCCAAGTAATGGATATAAAAATTGAAGAAATATCCTAGATATTTTTTCATTTACTTTTTATAGAGTTTGCAAATATCTCATTTATAATTAATAAACTTACAATTAATAGTAGATTGCTAGTTTAGCATTATACTTATCAAATTAATGAATCAAATATATGATTTCAACAATTAAATTTCTATTTTCTATTAATAAATTAAGACTTCTCACTATGTTCGCTAAACTTTTCTAATATTCAAATCGCGGTTGTATATCGCCCTACCATGGAAAAAAAGAAGTTATTAATACCGAAATAACCGTGTTACGACCGCGAAAACTATTTAGATGCTTAAATATTATTTTGTAAATTAAAACAGTCATTATAAAAATTAAATTGACTTGACAATTGTTACTACCGGTGGTAAGGTGGAACATAATTGCAGACAGACAGGCGAAAGACGAAGCCATCTTACCTGTTTTAAAGTATCCTTTTTTAGCCTCCGCCTCCGTACAGAACATAATTTCTCAGAGACACAATGACATTGAGAACACCTTCGGACACATCTTGTACATGCAGACACTCGCGACAGACTGCAGCTCAAGTTATAATTGAATAAGGGACCATATTTCTTTCCCGCTCAGTAAGAAGACAGAATAACTTAATTAGGCATCCGTGCCTCTGGCGCTTCCTTTACTCTGCCAAATATCACATCTGTCCTTTTTAACTAAATAAATAACTATTTGAAAATGTATACAGAATCTATCGACGTGTTAAAATACGGTAGATCATTGTAAACACCGCCAGGAGATCCATTTTAACAATTAAAATTTATAGTTAAGCTACCTACTTAAAAAATATGAACTGTTTTGTATGTGGATGCTACTATGACTTTATTGGCTAAATGCAGTTGAATAATCCTGTTTTATTATTTTTATTTTTTTTATATAGAGGCTTAGACTTTATTACATATTGTCATTTTTTATTTTTTTATTTTCATTATGTAATAGTTCTTTTTATTTGCCAGATATGAGTTTGTCATCTGAACATTATTGTTATACATAGGTGGCTTTGTCCTGGCCTAAATTTTTTTTTTCTCTTCTATTAAATTCACCCCTTATCGTAAATAGTAATAATAATACATTTTACTTAATAATTTCTTTCAAAGCTTGAACACAAATACAAATAAATATGAGAAGAAAAATTGTTTGCGGGAGGGTAAAGCACAAGTCACGAGAGGCTTTACTTGCCAACAGGTAAAGAGCAGCCTACTCATTAGTATGCTTTACGATAATGGTCGTGAAGACGTTTCACTTCACTTAAAAGCAGATATTTTTTTTTAGGAAAATTCCTGAAAGTAAAGGATGGTTCAACGCTAAGGGGGCAATGACACACGTGCCGGTTTTAACCGAAGCGTTTTCCGAGAGGGAAATCGAGTAACAGGGGTCGTTAAGTTGCAGTGAACTGGCGATGACAGACCAAGCGGTCCGACCCACCTGGCTGCTTAATGAATGACATTAATGGAATAAAAACCATCGGTGAAATTATCGTACAGTCGGTGTAAAATTAATGGCCTAAATGTGGGGGTACAGTCGGCGTAAAATTAATGGCTTAAATGTTGGGGGGGGGGGGTACAGTCAGTGTAAAATTTGTGATTTTTCCAGTTTATTTGTGCCTTTCCCAGAGGTATTGCAATAACGGCAACCATTTTCTCTCGATCCCCATGATCGATTAGGCTGATATAATGAGAACAGGTTGATTGTTAATAGTATTGTATTTTTTTTAATATAAAAAATATAATTTAAATAAATTAAATTAATTAATGTTATTAATTTTTGAAGTTGCCGAAAATCGGGGCCAGTCAGTAGTTCTCTTCTCTGAGTGATGGATGCTTCAACTCCTACTCTAGCCTGGAATTACGCGTAAGCATTTCTTATAATATTTAAATACTAACTGCTATATAAATACTAAAAATATTTTTGACCTTCACAGTCCCCCCTCCTTCCCTTCCTTCTATGCAAAGTCTTTTTCATTTAGAACCATTTTAAACATATCTCTTAGATTCATATACATAGAATGACTCAATCCCAAAAATAGGCTAAGTAATTATATAATTAGTATACTTTAAGGGATATGAACCTTTTAAGGTCAAAAAAGAGCTATTTCTTATTTTCTTCATTTTTCACTCCCGTTATTTGTTAAACCTGACGCCTCTTCCCCTTTCTGTCATACCTCATATCATTTAGAACCACTTACTTATAATACCTATCACAAACCTTTTCAATTTTTTTTAAATTTATTAAATCGAGCTTCTAGAACACTTTATACATACAAAAAATTATCGTTTATTTCTTTCAAATCCTTAACAACATAAAATTAATTTTAACTATAAAATAAAACATGTTATATAAACATAAATGTATCAATTTAACTTGTGTTTAATATAAAATTAATAAATATTTCATACAAATCAAACTCTTGAAGCAATAATTATTCGTGTATTATCACCAAAACCTAATTCAGTGAAACCTCTAATTAACGGACATGTTAGCTACAATAAAAAAAAACGCTCTACACAAATCGGCTTTTTATTCGAATCAACATAATGCAAAATGTTGTTATTGTAACACATTGCATAAATTATATTCATTTCTAAAATAAAAAAAGCAAGATAAAATAATTATGAGACCGCTACTTATTTTCAATTAATTAGATCTATGTAGAATTTCAAATGTCATTTTTACATTTAGAACAACTTGGGAAGTAAAAATTACTCTTATTAAGTGCAGCTTAACTGTCGATTCTATAACACAGGCCAACAGGTGTTTAGCTGCCGTAGTATTTGGAGCTGATTTCTTAAAATTCGATTCCCTGAATTCAAATATGGCATTAGTCTTTGCCTAGAAGCTCAAATTTCTACGGTACAATATTTAATGAAATATACGTTATACTATTTTAAGTTAAATCCATGCCCCAAATAGAAAAACTAAACACTGACTTTTTATTATTATATTCAAAGGTAGAGTGAAAATTCGTCGATGAAACCCCCGGTTTCCGGTTTCGGCCACCGGAATAATAATTTTACTGTCTCGAAAATCCAATTGTTTTGACTACCCTGTAGCAAGCAGAGAGACAGAGGTACAGATGTCTAACGAAGTTAAACAGAAAGAAAAAAAAGATGGCTCCTGATTCGATTACAGGGAAGCAACCGCTTTGAAGCCTACTCTAAGTATTCAGTCTGTAACAAGTGTCCGCGGATGTACGTCCAGTGTCAACTGCTCTCAATCTGATCATTTTTAAAACTTATCTCTTTGGGAAATTATTTTGTGTTCAGTTACTTACCAAGAACGGAGGTGGAGGCTTTACTTTCAAGCATTTAAGATCGCCTCGTATTTTTTCCTTGTGGCTCTCCCGTACACTGGTCGTAATAATTATCTAGCCACTGTAATCTTATGTTGTCATTTTATAATGACAGTTTTAATTTACAAATAGTCATTTAAGAATCAGTGACTGTAACAAAACCTCAACACTTGACTTGATTTTTTTATTTCGTTATTAATCATTTTTTTGCGGGAGAGGAGTGTATAATAAGTAATAATAAAAAATGAATAAATAAGTAAAAAAAAATATATAATTTTTAACGATTTAAATATAACACCGTCAAAAGTCTCAATTATTGAAAATACAAATTTAGTAGTTAAAATCATATTTTTGTTTAATACTTTGGTAGATTGAATTAACTAATTCTAAGCTAAGGGGAAATAATTGCAATAAGCTATTCGCAAATCTATGAAAAGTAAAGCAGGAATCTATATCTGGTACTTTCATATTTAAACCCACCACTGGGGTGTGAGATATCGTCTTGACAATTGTCAAAAACGAATTGTTGTTTTCGAAATATTATATTTCCATATTATTTAAATATACAATTATATTGGCTGATGTGATGTAGTTCATTTGAGAGTTGAAGTTTAAAACTTATTGCAGGTTAAAGTGTTAATTAAGCCAAAAGTAAATAAGTATCAATATCAATGTGATAATATTATGTTTCGTGGCCTCATTATAATGCGAATTGGACTAAAATATAGTTTATCAAAAAGGAAATTATGAACTTAACTTAATTCCAGTATCAGTGCAAAAACAATAATAGGTCTAGTTAATTCATAATTAAATAATTTTTACTATAAGTTAAACATGAGTCCTTACTGCTCTGCTAAATCTAACTGTGGACACATTTATTGAATATTAATAGATTAAAAATATGTGCTTATGCAGGAGCATAACTAAGAATATTTTTCGGCGTTATATAAGTAATTTTTATTAGGTGGGAGATATTGAAACAAATAATTCTAATTAAACAAATATGATTATTCAGTGATATTTATAATCGTTTTCTCCCTCTTCAGTTATATTAAGCAATCCTATGTCTAATAGATGATTATTTCTATAATTTTATTAATAAACTTGTTCTGTATTTTAAAAATTTTATTTTCGAAATTTCTGGGTGTCTATCTGACCTCTCCAAGGCTAAAAGACTGTTATAATCAACAAAAAGTCGTGGGGATATTAGAGTTCGCATAGTTTTTAAACCTTGTCCATTATTGTAAAAGTTTAGCAAAATTGTATTCTAATGTAAAAATACATTACAGTTAGCCACAAACTGTGAAGTTAAATATACTAATATCAAATTAAATAATATATTCTAAGTCGTAAATACCTGGATGATGCCAGCTAACTTTCTGTAAAGACAAATAATCTTGTATTATGTGAACAAGAACTGAAGAGAGGAAAAAATGGCAGTTGGATGGGTCGGTCAGTTCAAAAGAGCTCCTTATACTTCAATGAAGACTTAATCCATAATCAAGATTATGGTAAGTAAATTAGTCGTTTGTTTCTTGACTAGGTACATTGCAAATTAACACTTTTTATATTTAAACATTTTTATTATTTAAATATTCAAAATAAGTTAATTTATTTAAGAATTAGAGCAAATTCTCGAAGATGTAGAGAAGGTGAGGACCACTCGGCGATAATTTGATAAAACAACGGGCGGTGCAGTTCCGTTGTGACGTCACATCTCTGCAGGGACCCAGACTGTATTGCACAATAAATGCAATCTATTTGCTCATTTTCAGGCGTTAGTTATAAACTATAAAGCATAAGTAACTATAAAGCAAATGAAGGTACAGGTACTTTTAACTTCAATAATACTTTTGAAACATATTCACAAAGGCTTTCTGCCTTAAATTAGAAATAAAATGAACTTAACTTTTGTTGCTAGGCAAGATCTTAAAGCCTCAAAACTTATTTAAATACTCATAATATCTTACTCCTTGTTACAACCTACTAAAATATAATGAAATTTGAACTAAAATACACAATATTCTTCTATAAATCATCAAATGAATGAAGATATAAAACAATTTTCTCTAACATAGTTATTATTATATGAGTAAAAATCTGTAACTCTAAACTAATTTTCCAAAAGCAATAAAATTAGCAATCATCTAATGGAAGCATGCAGTAGAAGGAAAGTATAATAGTTTAATACACAATAGGTGTATAGATTTTATAATTGCGGGCTGTAGTCTAGTATATACTGGTATATTTCGAATTACTTTAAATACGGAATATGTTAATTTAGGAATGGAATTAATATAAAGCTTATATTACATTTTTAGATAATGCTATGAAAACACAACATCTTAATGTTTTTATAACTAACATGATTCTTGACCAATATTATATTTATTGTTTCTGCTAGTTATAATTCTGTATATTTAAAGTATTTAATGCTTAGTATTATCAATACTAATTTAATCGATTGATTAAAATCTTTAGATACATTGACCAAATCAGTTTGCAATTTATTAGGCTATAGGTACTTTTGTGTTATATTAGTGAAATCAAGCATATAAACAGGCATATTAAATTTAAACTGCATAGTAAGGATTTAAGATGTTTGATTCATATAATTTTATAATATTAAATATATATATCAAAACAATTCCATAATAAGGAACATCAAATCTTAATTTTTGTTTCATCGATCAAGTTAGGGAACAATTAATTTTAAAAAATAAGTTCATAAATTGTGCTCTCTAGTCTAAAACCTTAAATAATATGCTACGTTCCGTGAATGGGGAGATTTCTTTTTTAATATATACAGGTACATCCGCGCGTATCGATACACTAATCTGTCTGATACACAATTGCATTCAAATACATAAAACTTTAAGGCAATACATAAAGGATGTATGTTTTCTAAGGATACATATATCCATTTATCTATTTACCTAACTTACCCACAGACACCACACTGTTACGCTCTAGTTGAATAATTAAGCTTTAGGGATGCCACGGAACTATTCAACTACTAACAGATTTGATTCCTCAAATCCTGAGTGTAAATCATTAGCGTAAAGTTGTACAAAATTATACCTTACTCAAATATTCAATTCACTTACTGTTGTTCCCAATCGAATCTAAACCCAAAGTAATTTACATTAATAAATTAACGTAGTAATCAAAATAGAAAGGATTCACTTATATAAAATAGAAATTTGTAATCTATATTTTATTTCTAATGCTAATGTTATAAATAAATCAATTGTGGATTATTCACTAGATATTAATAGTATGGTTTTTTTATTGCTTAAAGAAGTTAGTAAATTAGTATCCTTTGTAATGAATTGATAGACATTGACAATCTATAAGTGTATTTTTACTGTTTTTACATTTTAATCTATATTATTGTTTCAAACTAAAACAATACCATTCAATTGTTAGTCAAAAGTACATTACCCAATATTTGTTACACTAAATTATTCATAAAGTTCTAAATAATACTCAATCACTTGATTATTAGATATTCTCTAATTCATTTCACCCTAAAATTGCTGTAATAGATATAATGTAACCTTTTAGTTGTTTATAAGCTGTTTACTAACACATTGTTAGTAACAACTTCATATATTTTTATATCATTTACAGACATTTAGTTTTAATGAAAAGTGTAACTGAACCATGCAGCTTCATTTGCTTTATCGTTTACTCCAATCCTACTAAAGTTCCATTGCCTCAACAAATTTGACTTCCTTACCTCTACTAGATTGATTAAACAATATGGCAATTATAAATAATTGATTCTTGTCTTGTTATTGGAAAAATACTCAAATTCTAGTAATACATCTGCCAGCTCTCTGCTATTATTCTTATTTAGTCAGTAGTCAAATCAGCTGTTTAAACAACTATAAGTTCTTTATGAGCATGTTATTTAATCTATTAGCCATTACTTTTCAAAAGAAATAAAATGAAATACAAAAATATTCTTTTTCTGTTACTGTTTGCTGATATTTAACTGTTAGTTATTGTACATTTTCATATCCCAGCTCAATCAACCTTGTTTCTTGTCTGGCTGTCCCACAGCCTAGTGGTTACCATTCTGACTTATAACTGAAGAACTTGAGATAGATTTCTGGTTCCCCAGCGGATTGTTTCTTTGGGAATGGGTTTGTTCATAGTTTACTCAGTCTCACGAGATCAAGAGAGTATCCATCTACTTCAATGAAAGAAGCAGCAAATCCGGTTCATAAACCCGAAATTAAGTATGAAAGGTAACTACATTAACATGACCAGCTCCTCCTCACCCATCAATCATGGCAACAACCTCGGTCAGCCATACGAGGTTTTGCACCATGAATTTATTATGGTTTCATGTCATAAATAACATAATGCCTTTTTCTTGATCAGATAGATGTATAAATACACTTTACCACTTTTCCTATTGTCTAGTTCTTTGTATATTTTGTTAGGACCATTTATTAATTACAGGATTTCTTATTAACTCCACCTCTTGTATCCTTATATAATTTTTTGGTGATTCTCATGTTTTGTCCTGTGGAGATTCCGAAGCTACTGAAGAAGTTTTGTTCTATTACATATGATGTATTACACTATATTTTGTGTTAATAAATCAACAGTTACCTCAGCACCTTTCTCTTTAACCTGTCTGACAGATTGCTAGTCAATTTATTGTCATTTCTGTTTTGACTGGTGTACCTCACAAATCTGTTTATTATTTTTAAATATTTTATTGGCTCTTATTTGAATATAATGTAATGAGTATTTCATTGATTCATGTTAGTCTCTCCCTGTCTTCAGTTTGTTTACAGAAACCCTATTCCAAACTATTCCTGTTCTTGTTCACTTGCACTCAAATGTTGCAAAAATGCACTCAAAAATATTTCCCAGTAACATTCCTTCTTAAACATGCTAATTTTTATCATTCTATGTCCTGTGCGAGGTGATGTGCATTTAGTATGTATCGGGAGTTATTACAGTGTGTTTAATTTCGGGAGTGTCAGTGGTACGAGAAACAACAAACTGGAGGATTAAGACTGCGATGGAGAAACTTGGTAAGTGAATTTAAAATTTACTTATTTTTTTACTTATTATGAAAACATTTTGGCACTTGTATAAATACTGTCATTGTTTCAAAATTTTCCTCCAAGATTCATTAAATTTGTTGATGCATTAAGTTATCTTCCAAATGGCCCCATAACTATTTAATCATACATTCTTTTAAAAGTGGCATTAAAAACATTCAGAAATTAGGTTATAACTTTTTAATTTGAATTTTAAGTTTAGTTTTTCAAATTTCTAAATAATTTTATTTAAAAACTAGACAGCTTTAGAAATTAATTGTTTCATACTTACTTTAATTACTAGAATTACTATTGAATATTGGTCAATTTGTTTCATTTCCTTTTGATGAATATTGTTTCCTAATAAAGATATATTTCAATTTTTTTTTCTTCTGAGAATCGAAATCGCAGATTGTAAATATGCAGCCAATAAATCAGAGGGGGAAAGGATAAATGAGGGGATGAGGAGCTTTGGGGTACAAGTGACTTTTTTAAAAAAATGTAGTTAACTGAGGTTATGGATAGTTATGGCTTATTTCAAAAGCATATT
Source organism: Acanthosoma haemorrhoidale (assembly GCA_930367205.1). Taxonomy (NCBI): domain Eukaryota; kingdom Metazoa; phylum Arthropoda; class Insecta; order Hemiptera; family Acanthosomatidae; genus Acanthosoma; species Acanthosoma haemorrhoidale. Next base: position 7,915,034 of record OV884012.1, read on the forward strand.
GCTCAATATTCAATGGATATACACAATAACCATTACTTAAGACAGACCAGACTTAAGAGTTTCAGGTTCATTTATCGAAATGATTTAACTTTAAACTGCTTTTTCACAAAATTATGGAATTGTCTCTTGTACCCCTTGGCTAGTGTGTGAGCATTAAAAAAGGTGATAGAAGCAATGATGGATGGATTTTGGGAGATCATTAATGTAGGAACTAAATAGGAGAGAAATGCTTGATGCCTAAGGACTGAGTAACAGGAAGCAGATAGGGTTCGATTAGGGATAGTGCCTGTTTGAATAAGGTTAGGCAGGAATTAGCGAAACCAGAGGATAAAGCTATTGGAAAAAGTTAATGATTTTTATTTAGAAAGAAGGAATAAGTTATTTATGGTATAAAATGATTTGGTGAAGAAATTGAGGAGAATCAAGACTATTAGTTGTTGTTAATCAATAGTAGCACGAATGTCACTAGTGGTATTAACAAGTGCAGATGGTGTGGAGTAGCCAGGATAGAAACCAGATTCGATAGGATTAAGAAATTTGGAGTCTTCAAGGAAATTTAGGATTGGACTACTCTTTCGAGAGGTTTTAAAAGGTTAGAAAAATAAGAAATTGGGTGGTAGTCTTCTGCCATGTCAACCAGTACGGTTGTCGATAAATATACAAAATACAAATATTTAAAGGGTTATGGGCTAATATGAGTTAATCCTATATCATAATTAGTACGTTATTGAAATATCAATTTATTTGTATTTAATATTTCCAGAAAAATTTATCAAATTGTTTTATTTTTTAGGTGAGAGCCAGAGTTGCTGTGTGGTAAGTTGCCTTATTTTCCCCCGTTTTGGTTTTGGCTAGTAATAATTTTTTAAAGATCCTACCTTAAAACAATATAAATGGGTAATTAAGAATTAATATTTGATTGAGGTACAGAAGATGATGCTTCATTGCATTGGATTGCTTAGTGCTCAGTAAAATTTAGTATATATAATAATTTTATACTATGTAGGTTGATCTGGAGTTAAAGTAACAGTAAAACTCCTACGTGGTTATGACAGTTTAGCTTATACAGTGTGTTTGTGTACAATGGCCGAATTAAGAGCTAACTTGTAGTCTATTTAGAGTGGCTTCCTAGGCTTAGATAGTGTTAGGGTTTTCGGAAGGGTAGGTAGTGGGAGGTTTCAGGGGTGGTTATCATGTCCAGATCAACCTATTAGTATTATTTTAAACAGCTGAAACCAAAATATTTAATTTATATTTTAGTAGTTTTGGTTTTCAGAACAGGAGATCTTCAAAATAGCAGAATACATACAAATAACACAATTATTTTTTATTCCTAAACAGATTTCATTCATTCATTTATAAGACATACAGTCATGTAAAAAAATATAAACTCAAGATGGAAAAACCTTTTCACCTTTTTTTAATCTTTTATTTTGGAATTTATTTAACAAAACATATTACCTTTTATAAAATGGTAGGCGGTATTTGTGACAATTTTATTATAAGTTAAACTAATTACATTAGCTAGAAAGTGAAATGAATAATGAAAACAGATGTGAAAAAGTATAAACTCAGAATATCTTTGACTCTTTAAAGTGTGAATTTCTTTTAATAATGAGAATGTGTTTTGCCAAGCTTGTGTGATCCTTTCTTTAAGTTCCTTGACATTTTGGATCTATGGCTTCTGAAGGTCATAGGCGTCCCTAGCCATGATTCCCCACAAATTTTCAATATGGTTAGGATCTAGACTCAGTGCTGGCCTATCCAAAACATTGATTTTGAAATCTTCAAACCATTGTTTTTTGGATTATGCTGTGTGTATCCGTGCGTTATCTTGTTGGAAAATTATCTCTTCTTCTAATAATAATGATGTAATAAACGGCAAAAGAAATTCACTAACATCATTCATTTTGCCAGTAATGAACACAATTTGAGACGCCCTTTTCATTGAAACCCCGCCCCCCCATCACATACCATTACTCTGCCACCCCAATGTGACCTTCGCAACAATTTTTTTTTCCCCTTTCTTTGGTCGTGCCAGTAATAATTGAAACTGTCGGGGCCATCAAGATTAAACTTTTTTTCGTCACTAAAAATAACCCTGGACCAAATTTGGCTTTCCCAAATAAGTTTTTCAGGAAACTACAAGCGCCGTTGTAAGTGATGTTTTTTGAGCTGCAGTTTTCTTACAACTTTACAATATTTTAAATACCTGGTTTCATGCTATCCACTTCTGAAGTGAGCTGGCATCACACCCTAGGTTGAGGCGCCACACATTCTGGTGAAGAAAGAAGCTCCGGTTTTTGAGATTTCCCTTTAAACGCTACATTTTACATGATTGGAAAAACTTGGAGATCTTTCAGTTTTTCCATAATTTCCTGGACCTTAATTTAAAAAGTTTTTAACTACACCCTGGATTTAGCGGTTTAGCTCATGAACGATTTGCCTGTGTGTCATCCCAACTCTTTCTAAGTTGATTATCCATAGTTGCTAAATGTAATTTAGCTGACTCCAATGCACCATATTAAAAAAAATTAATCAACATAAACCCTCTCCCTTTAATTTACAATAAACATTGATTTAGTACCTTGAGTTTATATTTATTCACAATGTAAATAAGGTTTCTTTATATGTTTTGTTGTTGTTAGATTATCAAGTAAAGCAATGACCTTTAAATGCTTTCTCCCAATGTAATAAGAAATCTATTGCGGTTGGCAAGAAAGTAATTTTGGTTTTTTAGTGTGAAATAAAACCCAATTTTTTCTATACAAAAAATGAATTTTAATCAGTCAAATATCTTCTATTCTTTTCGATGACCTTTTGCCATCTTTCTTGTAACTTCATGATCCCGCACTCATTCTGATCCTTCTCCGAACTTCTGATCCTTATCAGCAAAAAAATCAACCAAGTACAATTTGAGATCATCGTTATTACTGAAATTTTTACCATTTGAGAAGTTTTGTAAACTTCAAAATACAAGATAATCCGATGGTGCAAGGTCGGGGCTGTATGAAGGATGCGACATCACTTCCCAACCAAGCTCCAATAGTTTTGTGCGTGTTGCTAAAGATGTGTGAGGCCTCGCATTGTCGTAGTGGAAGACGATTCCTTTGTGATTTGTCAATTCTGGCCTTTTCTCTTTGATAGCTTCCTCTAATTTCATAAGTTGTTGGCAGTAAACATCTGAGTTGTTCAATCGGTTGTTTGGAAGCCGCTCAAAATACACAACACCTTTGTAATCCCACCAAATTGACAGCATGATCTTTTTCTGATGCAATTCAGCTTTCGATATGGTTTGTACTGGTTCATCAAGCTTGGATTATGATCTTTTTTGATTAATGTTATTGTAGACGATCCATTTTTCATTGGCAGTGATAATTCGTTTCAGGTCGATTGCATTACGTTTGAAATGTTTGTCACAAATATTGATCCGTCGTGTTAAGTGAATTTCTTTGAATTCACGCGGAACCCAAATATCGAGCTTCTTAAAAAGCCCAAGACGTCTTATATGATTTTCTATTGTTGTGTGTGATACATTTAACTGTTTTTCAATCTCTCGCACAGTTATATGACGATTCAATTATGGCTTCCATTTTGTCATCATCAACTTCAGAACATTGGTCATCTTTCAGTGAAAAATGTCCAGAACAAAATTTTTAAACCAATTCAGACACGTGCATTCTGTTAAACAATTAACGCCATAAACTTCACATATCTTATAGTGAGCCTCAGCTGCTTTCTTGTCTTTATGAAAATAAAAAAGTAAAATGTATCCAAAATGCTTATTTTTACTCTCCATGTTAAAACCGACCGTAAACTGACAGTTGTAAACAAAATTAAACGGAATTTGTTTCTAAAGCAACCTAAAGGTATCGACTATCAAATCTCAAAAGAAAAAAATTCTAACATTGACAAAAGAATAACGAAACAAACATAGCGCTATCTACTGGTGCAAACCGAAATCACTTTCTTGCCAACCCAATAGTTTAAAATAATTGTTTGGCTACATATTTCTTTTTACAGATTTTAAAAATATTTAAATTTTATCTATTGAGTTTATATTTTTTCACAGGACTGTGTACTTTTTTAGGGCAGTAAACATATTTTTTGTTGGAAATTCTACTTTTTCATTTGATAAACAATAATAACCAATTTTCATTTAAGTTGTTATTACAGAATAGGATATACTTTTTTAGGTCACTAAACAACAATTTTTGTAGGAAATTCTACTTTTTTCATTTGATAAACAATAATAACCAATTTTCATTAGCTCGTTGTTACAAAATAGGATATACTTTTTCAGGACACTAAACAACATTTTTTGTAGGAAATTCTACTTTTTTCATTTGATAAAGAATAATAAACAATTTTCATTTAAGTCGTCATTACAGAATAGGATATACTTTTTTAGGACACTAAACAACATTTTTTGTAGGAAATTCTACTTTTTTTATTTGATAAAGAATAATAAACAATTTTCAGTTAAGTCGTAATTACAGAATAGGATATACTTTTTTAGGACACTAAACAACATTTTTTTTGTAGAAAATTCTACTTTTTTTATTTGATAAAGAATAATAAACAATTTTCAGTTAAGTCGTAATTACAGAATAGGATATACTTTTTCAGGACACTAAACAACATTTCTGAATTTTTTTAAATTTCATTGCAACTTTTGGAAAAAGTTAACTCTTTAAAATAAAAACTAACTAATATTTGAAAATCCTTTAATTATTTTTAAAAGTTGTAAAAGTAGTTAATTTTTTTAAATAAATTTAGTTCAAGAATAATAAATTAATTACTTAGTTTTAATTTTAACAAATAACACAAAACACCTGAGCTTCGAGAGGACAAACATCAGATTTGATGCAGTGAAATCATTCTTACCATGTTTTTTATTTTCATGTATTATTATTATTATTTTATGAATATTTATGTGTTGTATGCTATGATAATATTTTTGTATATTTATGTGTTAAACATAAGTTATACTATTACCATTTTAAAGTTTTTTACCCGTGTATTATTATGAATATTTTTGTAGCTCAATATTATCGGTCACTATACTTTGAAAAAACGTTCCTAAATAAGAAATGGTTGTTAGAAATTGTTTCTCAATTTATGACTGAAATCATTTCAAAAGTGAATAAGTTTTATTTACAATTTAAACCGACCCTTTAGAAAATTAGCCTTCGAGCTGCCTTTTATAAGTGCCTGTATCTCATAGCTTTAGTTCAGATTTCTTTCTAGTACTTTGATTTTGTCTCTCATCTGAACAATACTCTAGGTGATAGTTTGCCTAGGTAATAAGTATTGCTTGCAAATATGTCAAAAAATTAAATGCAGGATGTTAATAGCTAAATTATTTTAAATGAAGTCCAGTCTTCTTATAATTTCAGATGTTGCCATGTTCAGAGCGTCCTGAATTTCAATTATCTCTGAAATTTATGGAACTATATTGTACATTGCAATAATTATATTGAAATTTTATATCATTTCTATCTCTCTGTAGCTGATATCAATGACACAAAATTTAATGTACTTTTAAGTTTATTCCAATAATTTTCCTGATATGGTGGGTTAAGGCTTAGCTTTTCAAGATTAAGGATCTTCCATTGGCCACCATATCTCTTAAAGGAAGCATTTCCGGAAACAAACTGATATGACTAGTCGTTCATATTAAAATATGGCATTAGTTTTTGCCTATGACCTCAAATTTTAGTAAAGGCCCTTTTGAAACTCCAGCAGTGCCATTATATCCCACCTTCCTTGGTAGCGGGGCTCCATAGTTTTAATCTCCTAGTAAAATATTTCACCTTTTTCCTCACTGGTGTCTCCTAAATTTTCAAGAAAACAGTCTAAGTGGCTGTGTAAATACTGCATATTAATACTAATGCTACAGAGGGGATTTTAAACTGTTAAGCATCTTGGTTACCAGGTTGACAAAGTTTTCCAATAATAACCAAGTGGTGTGTTCTGCCCCTGCTACCCCAGAGGCGCAAGAAGCAAGGATATTTGGTGTGGTCACTTTGCTGTCCACGGAGAAATTTTACCATTTTTAATTCCACTCAAATCAACCATTGATGTTCATGATACTTTATTTTCTCCAAGACCAAAGCTATGGTGATATATTCTTCTTTCATTTTTGTTGAGTGAGCGATTGGTATTGAACCTAATCTGGTTCTAGGAATAATTAATTCCCATTATGTTGAAGGACACATTTCAATCTTCGCTTTAATCTGTCAATAAATCAGCGCCAATCATCGAGAAAATAGTCAGGAAGACCCATTTCTTTCAGGAGTCCTCTAATTTTGTGAGAAAATACAAGATTGCCTTCTTGAGAGAAGAAGGGTACTCGACCTATTTCTCTTGTAGGGTAAAATGTAATTTGGGTTCCTAGTTCCAGAAAATTTTTGTCCTTCAACCTGGAAGCCAGTAATTCAGAAGCTTCACTTAGCAGGTTGAAATCTCTGGTGAGGTCATTTAACACATCCTGGTCAAAACATTGAGAAATTGACGGCATCCCCTCATAATCACTATCTTCATTAGTATCATAAGGGTGATAAGAGGGACAGCACTCCTCACAGAGCTCTGGTAGCTGGTGAAACGTTAGGATCACCACTTCCTTTGAGTGAGGAAGTCTTGCAGTTAGGACCGGGCGTCTTGCAGAGACTAAATCAGGATAAGTCCACTTGCTATGGTTGTTTCCATTCATTCCAGTAATATAAGGATCCTCAACACCCTCCTCTCAACAATTGTAACTATTACATACAAGAGCTGGTGTCATTGTAATTTTTACTTCAATTTTACAACATTTTATATGAATTTTGATGATATTTTATTTAATACATTTACATTCCTTTCTTATTATAGTTTTATCTCATTATATATGGGAGTATTTTATAGTTTATTGACTACACTATTTCCACTCTCAAACTCCCATACCCACCAATTTCTCTCTTGTCATTCTCAGATTGTGGGTACAGTTCTGTGATTTATGGGGTGGCATGAGGGCATCAAGGCTCGCATAAAGCTCTTAATGAATTGTTTCTTAAGATATACTTGCTCGAGGTCCTCAGAGACTACTCTGATTTAGGAAGGTTTATATTCTTCCTGCCTACAATACTTCCTTGAAGCCCTCTTCTACAACACCATCAAATGTATAAAACCTCTTTGTCCTTACAAACCTTTTATAGATATTCAAATCTCATAACCCCAGATCCATCCTGCCTATCCGGCCTGTCTTTATAGATCAGTCTCCTTTGATAGATTTTTTTTTTTAATTTTTAAATTAACACTAAATGTGTATCATATTTTAATATTTATAATTTTGATTCGCTATAGTATTTTCTTTGAGTGTAATGGTTCATCTTATCTATTTAGATGTTACAGCAACATTGAGAATGCAAGTTTATTTTGCCGAAAGAACTTGTAATAAATAAATTGTGGGGAGAAGTTTTGTTTTTTATAGTCATAGGCACCTTTTCACTGATCCTATAGAAAGAAAAATACATAATAACCATATTTGTTCTCACGACGAACTTGGCTTTAGTCTAAGCCGACTATTAAAATTAAAAGTTTCCCGGAGTTTTTGCCGTTTTTATGACTTTTCCGACCACTGTGGGACGTGGTATCACTGCCTCTGAGAGAGAATAACTCCGACGAACCAAGATCAACTCCAAGGAATCTCACCTTTGATTAACAGGCAAAAGTGCTCCCCCCACAGCTGCAGTCCTTTGATGAATCGAGAAGTGCAGAATTTCTCTGTATTTGCTTACCTTTTTCCATGGAAGGTTTCACTTTCCATACCATAGTCTATAAAATAAAAGTTAACGTCTATTCATTTTTTAATAATTTTTAATTGAAATAATGAAGAGTTACATGACTTAAATTAATCCTAACTATATTTACAACCTCCCTTTTTACGGAGAGTGGGAAAAGAGGGGGGGAGAATAAATGCACATTTATCTGGTTCTTAGTTCTTACTCCAATCCTCGGATCGGATGTAAATAACTTGTGTTGGAACAAACCTATTATAGAAATGTAACTACCCAAGGAGTAGCATGATACTAGTCGACCAAGCAATTTTATAAACTCTTTGGACTAAGCTCAATATGACATTGAACTGTTCATGAACGATACGTATCTTATTATTGCTTAAACTAATTAGTCTTAAAATAGTAGTACGGTTGGACTTAGTTTTGATTTTCAGATCTGCATAAGGAAATATATTTATTTTACTCCCAATGGATACTGCAGGTAAAGTAACGATGTTGTATTCAACTCATTTCTAATAAAGTTTTACATTATTACTATAATACATTTTTGACATGTTTAATGTTCATTGTTTAGTTTCGCATCAAGAAAACTTAAATGTACTGTTCAGTTTATTTATTATTTGTTCAGCTTGTTTATTAAGTAAATATCGTTTTTTCAATTTCAAAATTAAACTTTCATCCCCTTCATTTCTCATCATGTCACTCATAGTGGACATGGTTTTTCGAATTGATTAATAGTAATTATTCCTGCCTACAAATTTATTTTGACTCGTCTTTAGTTATTGACGAAATTAGCGTCCTAAATTATTAAAGTGAGGAAAGGGGAAATATCCACAAGTTTCCTTGTGATGTAGAACACTGTTAATAGTAATGTAAGGCTTATATTGCCAGTAGTAATTTTTCAATTTTGAGTCTATGATTTATCAAAAAGTAATTGAAAATACACTACAATCTGTAAATAGTATTTTAATACTACATTAAAGAGTCTTGTCAGATATGTAATAGTTTTTATTGTTTATATTTTCAGATGTAAAGGAATCTTTTGTGGTATTAGAAAAAGAAATTAAAAAAGAATTTGACTGTAAGTTTTTTGTTTTTTTTAAATTAACAGAAATTTGTGTCAGTAGTAGTGTTTGTAAGTAGATTGTAGTGTTTAGATCTTCAATATATATTTTTTTACATGCAATTTGTTTATTCAATAAAAGTTTTTCCTAGCATATAGTGACCAGAAATAAATATGATGAACTGCAGCATCATCTGAATTTTGTAAAAGGAAATATTTTAAATATCTTACTTGAATCTTATACCAGCAGATCCCTTGCTCATATAAATTGCAATGAGTTTTAAGAAAATATAGTTGTAACACGTCAACATTTTTTAAAAGGTTTACGGAATTTCCTTGAATTCAGAGTTGGTTACATTTTTGCATTATTTAAACTTTCAAATTGTTAAGTGATCATACCCAATATAATTGGCTATGGTTAAATGTAGGGTAAAGTAACTAAATTATTAGATAATAATTGATAAGTTGAATTAGAAAATCCTTGTGAAATGTAATGATTTAAACGTTCCATTGAAATTTCCGATACTTAATTGATAAGCAACATCCCGCTTGTAAAGTTAAGAGAATCTATAAATGTATCCCATTATTGAGCAGCATGTGATGGTTATGGATTAGAAAATAAAACAGTAGTTTTCCTAACTGAAGTGACAAACTCTTAAACAGAGTTAAATATGGCACTTTATATCAACCTGAAGTAATCCACATAGCATTAAAAACAGATATGACACTTTATATCAACCTGAAGTAATCCACATAGCATTAAAAAATTTAAATGAAGCAGATGTTGCATTCAGATTCCACTGTAGAAATGTTATACCATCTGCCAATAGCTTTATTTAATTTAACCTGTTTTCAAAACAAATTTATTTTTGTCCCTAACATATCGAATTGTCTAGTTTCGGTAGGATAGGAAGATCTTTTAAATTCAGCTTTGCATAGACTGATATATTTAGAAAATAAGAAATTTGACTATGATGAATCATAGCACCAGCAATTACTGCTTTAATATTTGTAAAATAAATTAAGTTAAGTTTATACGTACTTTTAATCTGTAGGAATGTATTGTATATTATGTCAATTTTAGTTTTAACAATTATAATTTGATGATTTTTATTTTATGAACATGTATTGGTTATTTAGTTCTCAAGTTGATGGATTTGTAAACAAAATTTTTTTTAATTTATGGGCTTTGAATTAATATTACATATATTGGTTTTTTGTTGATAATAATAGTAAACAACTAACTAAAAATAGTTGTTTATACTACCTGGGTTATATATAAATATTTAAAAGCATAATATTTCTCAATAAGATATAATGTTGACAAGATTTCTGAGGCCATGGAAATAGACCATGCTGGAAGGTTTGGAAGGACTTCCAGAGTTCGGCAAATCTCATTTTAAACTATGAATGAATAGAATTTATTTGTTTTTTCACAATTAACTAATAATTTAGATGAGTATTATTTTTATTAATCGAATAAAGAATCATTATTTATCATTCAAATTATTGCAATTGTACTAATTACAAATAAAGGAGAACATTTGCCAATAACTAAAATTAATGAATAATGAATATAAAGTTATTCGTTAGTTATATTCGAGTAATGCCCAACTCTGGTTGTCAGTTGGTAGGCAGTAAGGATCGGTGTTGGTGATGTGCACAGTCAATCATTAATTGGAAGCTAAGAGTGGCAATTCAGATCATTGTTTCGTAAAAGATAACAATGGGAGTTACATTAAATAAAGGAAATATTTAAGAATAGAAGCAAGTCGCTGCAAATTAATTATTTAAATACCAGAAGAGAGAAAACATCCAATGAAAGCAATGTTGTAACTATTATTAAGTCCTTAATTATTTATATACTTCAATAATTTCTTTTAAATTAAATTCTTCAATTAGAAGGTCAGAACACGCCTGAGATAATAATTTGATAGTTAACTCTAAAAATGAAAGATGGAAAAATAATGTTTTCTGGTAGGCATAATTAAATTAACAAAAGCTTTCTTTTGTGTAATTGGTAAAGCTGATGAAAGGGTTGCCATGCAACTGTTGAAAGGAAATTAGTAATAGAAAAGAAGCGATATGGGAAGGCTCCATTCAAACCTGTATTATAATTTGATGGAAACATTTAAATTTCTATGTTATCGCAAAATAAAAATACCAAGTTATGTTACTTTATTCTGCCATCCGTTCTACAACTATTCTATTACTAAAGGAATACAGAAATACTCAATTATACAGAACAAAATATCATCACAAGTGCTAAGAAAACTGTACACTTTATGACAGTATGAAAGTAAGATACAAAAAAAAACCATCTTAAAAGCAATGCAAAAGGGAATTAATGAATGAGAAATAGGTTAGCGTTAGTGCTTAACCACGGGGTCCCCACATTGCCCACCCTTATCTTTAACCTTATCCTTTATCTTTAACCAGTGCACAACAATACCACATTTCCTGGAAACACCTGGGCTACACACATTCAAAGAGCTACTTTGGTGGTGGAGTGTTGGGTTCATCGGTCACAACAACATCTCCAATGCACAGGTTAGGAGAACTTGAAAAACACTTAGAAGTGCTTTCTAAAACATTGAAGTTGGATGAGCTGGTTGTGGGGCATGGTACCATCATGAACTAAACCAATGTCTTCAGTAGGTGGTGCAGTCAAGGGATGCCAGACCAAAAAATGACCAGGAGGTAAAATCTTACCGTTGCTGTGCTCCGATGACATCAATTGACAAAAATTAATCAGGCCTTCAATTTTAGTAGTGAGAGAAGTAAATTGAGTCATAGTTAGAATGTGATTGGCTAGTTATCCTCTTCGGGTGGTACTAATCCTCCTTGATGGGGGGGGGGGTGTGCTGAAGACTATGACAAAAACAAAATTAAACTGTTGATCCAAGTCCAAAATCATTGTACTGTTGTTGTTTTCAGATAAGAAAGACTTTATCAACTTAATCTGACTACCCACAAAATTAGTTCCACAGTCGAAATAAAGGGTTTTAGGGATCCCATGGTTGCTGATAAATCTTCTAAGATAAATTATAAACTCCAGGCCTTAAAGATCTAGTACTACTTCATGTGTACAGTAGCCATACAGATACATATACATAAATAGGTTTATGTCGACAACAAGGGAGCTTTTGTTAACTTAGACGACTTTAAAGTAAATGATCCACAAAAATCCATTCCTGTAGCGTAAAAGGGTGGTGCCGGATTAACCCGAAACAGTGCTAGAATCGTCCATAAGTCGATAATTTGGCTTGGATTAAGTCCAGAAGCAGGTACAGAAACAGAATCACATGTTTGTATCACCGAAGCAGCTCAAGGCGATTCTTCGCCGGTGTCAGGGAAACCGAGCACCAGGGCACGACGGGATACAAACAGTGCTGCTCAAACAATGTGGTTCTGGATACGCATGTCTACAATTTGCCTTGCAGGGTGAATCAAAAGGACAATGAGAACAACCGATATCTTAATATATGAATACTTACTAGTGTGTACCAAGTTGTGAGATTGCTCAGGCTGACTTACTAGTGTGTACCAAGTTGTGAGATTGCTCAGGCTGACTTACTAGTGTGTACCAAGTTGTGAGATTGCTCAGGCTGACTTACTAGTGTGTACCAAGTTGTGAGATTGCTCAGGCTGACTTACTAGTGTGTACCAAGTTGTGAGATTGCTCAGGCTGACTTACTAGTGTGTACCAAGTTGTGAGATTGCTCAGGCTGACTTACTAGTGTGTACCAAGTTGTGAGATTGCTCAGGCTGATAGCCATCTTACTGTATCGGCTTAGTGTAACAATACCTTTTCTGAAGATAATTCATTTTTAATAAGTTATTGATATATTATAACAATTCACAGGTGGTCCAATCCATTTTAAAGAAGAAGAAGAGTTAATCCTAGACAATGGTGAGTTCACTAATGCTTATCAGAATCATCTAATTCATTCTCAAATATTTTTTACCAAAACAATTTCTTTTTATTCACTCGAGTACACAGGTAGTTTAGGAGTTTAGGGATTGGGGGCTGGAAAGTTTCAATATGCAAAACCATCCCATTTCCTCGAGACAAATGCTCAAATTGTTTGAGAATTACTTACAATATGAATACTTAAAAATGTCTACTGTGTTGTTAGATTGCCCAGACTGATAGGTCTGTTACTATTGTAACACTACTTTCTTTTTATAAGTTATTATTATTTTTATAAGTTATTGATATCTTATTGTTATTCGCAGGTGGTCCAAGCCATTTCAAAGAAGAAGAGTTAATCCGGGAAAATGGTGAGTACACTAATGCATTTATGAAGCATTCATCGATAAATGAATACTTAACAATGTCTAATGAGGTCACTAAGGCTCATTAGTGATGCTTTGATACTGCATTAGTAGCTGTTTTAATTGCTTAATTGTTATTAATGCAGCATGAATAAATGTAACATGTACAATTGCTTTGATACATATTTTACACAGTTGCTCTAAGCTTATGTTTTCTTTTTTTCAAGGTGAACCAATCAATTTCAAAGTGGACAAAGAGCAAATCCTGAATGTTGGTGAGTGCACTAAAGCATTCAATTTATTAAGATTATGCAATTGTCTCCCCCCACTGGATGGAGCTCAACTTATATATATATGGAGCCCCTCAACCTGCTTGTTCTATCTACTTGCAGTATTTATTTCTGTTTCTAAAAATATGTAGCTACTGTGTGAAAATATGAATAAAATAAAATCAAGTTCGCTTTCTTATTCAAAAATAATTTTTTTTATATAAATGTTTGTTTCAGCTCCTTCAGCAGAAGTGCATGATGGTTCTTTAAAGAAACAAATAATGGGTTGCCTTGATAGCGAAAGGCCTCATCAATGTCCACATTGCAGTTACAAAGCAGTACGAAGTGATATTTTGAAGAATCATATAATGGCACACCATACCGGAGAAAAGCCCCATCAATGCCCTCATTGCAGCTACAAAGCAGTACGAGCTGGTAATTTGAAGTACCATATAACAGCACATCATACCAAAGAAAGGCCTCACCAATGTCCACATTGTACTTTTCAATCAATGCAAGCTAGTAATTTGAAGAATCATATATTGGCACACCATAATGGAGAAAAGCCGCATCAATGTCCTCATTGTAGCTACAAAGCAGTACGAGCTGATCATTTAAAGAATCATATAACAGCTTATCACAACAGAGAAAAGCCCCACCAATGTCCTCATTGCAGCTACAAAGTAGTACAAGCTTGTCATTTGAAGAATCATATAATGGCCCATCATACCGGAGAAAAACCCCATCAATGTCCTCATTGCGACTACAAAGCAGTACGAGCTGATAATTTGAAGAATCATATACTGGTACACCATACTGGAGAAAAACCACATCAATGTCCTCATTGCGACTATAAAGCAGTACTAGCCATTTCTTTGAAAAATCATATAATGGCACATCATACTGGAGAAAAGCCACATCAATGTCCTCATTGTGACTACAAAGCAGTACTAACCAATTCTTTGAAAAATCATATAATGGCACAGCATACCAACGAAAAGCCTCACCAATGCCCTCATTGTCCCTTTAAAGCAGTACGAAATAGTACACTACAAAGTCATATAAGGGCACACCATACTGGAGAAAAACCTAGTCAGTGTCCTCATTGCAACTACAAAACAGTACAGTCGAGTGCTTTGAAGGTTCATATAAAAGCCCAACATACTGAAGAAAAGCCCCATCAATGTCCTCATTGCGACTACAAAGCAGTACAATCTGGTAATTTGAAGAATCATATAATGGCACACCATACCCGGGAAAAGCCCCATCAATGTCCTCATTGCGACTACAAAGCAGTACAATCTGGTAATTTGAAGAATCATATAATGGCACACCATACTCAGGAAAAGACTTATCAATGTTCTCATTGCATCTACAAAGCAGTAAGTGCATACAGTTTAAAGAAGCATATAATGGCACATCATACTGAAGAAAAACCTCATTAATGACCTACTGCAGTTTTAGAGCAGAAAACGCTCATAAATTAATTATTCATACGTGCAGATAAACAGCAGCACTAGCTTGTAAATTGAAGAAACCTATAATTGCTCGCTATACTAAAGAAAAGCTCCATCAAATTCCTATAAATTACCTACCATGGAGTTAACCTCCATCACTTAAGAAATCATGTAGATAATGAGCGAGCTGAAAAAAAATCAAAGATCGAACATATGTTGGAAATCATCTGTTTTATTGGATCTTGTTATAATCACTCAGGTGGCATTTCGTGGTGGCTCAGGGATGTTCTGGGGTGACATTTCCTTCGACTTCTGTGCTGAATTAGCTGTTGTGCAGGGAAGGTCCCTTACATCTCAGAGTTACTTAAGAGACATAATCGAAGAATATGTAGTGCCGTTTGCTCGCTACATCGGCAAGGGATTCTTATTAACGGATGATAATGCCAGACCCCTCAGAACAGGAATAGTTGATGATTGAGGTTGGGATTGAGCACTTGGTGTGGCCACACTTAAATCCTATTGAACATGTCTGGGACCAACTGAAGGAAAGAGTATGACGTCGGAATCCATGTCCTAGGGCCCTTGAAGAATTGAAAAGGGCTGTTGTTGAAGAGTGGGACAATATTCCTCAGGACTTCATTGAAAACCTCTTCCAATCAATGGCGTTTAAGAGACAGGAGTTATCAAACCATCACATCCTGCCTTCCGCTGTTCATTTTCCCGTAGACAGCTATATAAGCTCCCATTTTATTATCCTTATTCACTTTTCTTCTTCTCACTGATTACTGTAATTATCATGTCATACTGACCCTAGTTCGTTGTATTCTTATATGAACTTCATATTGTTGTAATTTTAAAATAAAGATTTTTTTTTTTAAAGGCTTCCTTGAGCTTGAGTTATTTAACTGGCTCCCGTCGAACAGGGGCGCTGACAGTGTTTTAATTGCTTTGCGGGAGTCCACCATTTAGAGATCCCTCACTTGGAAATGGACAGCAAGACCACTACCAATAGACTGAGAAGTACTGATGAAAACCCTCTGAGAAGACATCACAGGACAGGAGTTGGCACAAATTGGGCACTGAAATGTTTCAACAGTTTATTATCAGGCGACCACAACTATAAAAATTCTTAATACTCCAAGAAGCTGGAAGGAAGAAAGAAGGCTGACTGTGCTGTATACAACTTTATTTGGTAAATGTAAGTATTGTACAATTGTAACTTTGACTTAACATACATAACTTACACTAAATGAATTCAGCTAACCAACATATATCCTTAATTAGAGAAGCTATACTGATTATAATTCTGAAGAAGAAACCGCAGAAATTGTACCTACACCAGATATCACCATGAATAACTACATAATTGATTCCAATGACTTTAAACTAATTCGTGAGTCTACATTGTGTACATAATTCAAAACAATTAATTGCTCACATAAACAACAAATTAGTAGTAGCAGCAGCTAGCTCATTGCCATGGATTTTATAATAACATAGGTGAATTGTTAAATAAAATTTGACAAAGATTCCGTGATAATAAAATGTTAGAAAGTTGTATGTCAGACATTTATGCTACACAATCAAGACCTCATGAACTAAAGTTAGATTTTATTAAAAGAATTGTTACAATGTGAGATGAATTTGTAATGTTATAGTATTCACAGATGACAATATACAAGAAGCAGAAAAATAAACATTACTTAACTGCTATGACGCAAATAACTAGTGACTGCATGAGAAAGTTACCTCAAGAATTAAAATACTTCCTGTTATCTTTATTACAAACTTACAACTTTACAAAAATAAGAGACCTACGAGATATTGAAAAAAGATCTATTGAAGAACAAACACTAATTTTAAATAATGTAATTTTGATCCTGATTATTATAAAATATTCAAACTAGATAAACTACAACCAGAATGACATCTACATATTAATTATAATAAAAATCGAAGATAACAACAATGTCAACAAACATAAATAATATGCACAACACAATGAATCGTGGAGACCCAATGGAAAAAGACAAGATTATAATGGACAACAAAGAGAGCATCAAACTTTCTCCATGAGCAAGACAAGTAACAGATTTTATTTTACAGAAAATGAAACAGAAAGACAAAACGAATATTTATTAAGACAAAACCAAACAAACTCAGCTATGTAGACAAAATTCAATAAGTTTTTACTCAGGTCACAACCAGGAGTTGCCTCCTCCAAACGACCTGAATATGAATTAAATTATATAGATTCTCATCCAAAACTAAAAGATAATACCAGAATGATGTATAATTATTTCTGAAGAATTTGTAATGAAAACACCAGCAGGTGAGCAGAGGGCACACAAAGTGCATCTATAGATCTCTACTCCTTGTTAGGAATTCGTGCAAATATTAAACGTTTGATTTTTCCTTTAAATATAAAATTCATGTACTGCTTGGTTTTGAAACCATAAAAAAGTTAAAAACTAAAATAAAATACTAAGTGGGAACAAACATAACATGGAAAGTGAAGTTTATTGTATTGATAACCAAAAAGAAATAAAAAAGCTAATAATTAAAAATGATAAAGAACAATTAAGGTTGACAAATTTATTAAAACAAAAAGTAAAATGTTATACACAAAATTATAGATATCCAATACTATTGACTAAACAAAGAAGTTAAAAATTTATTATAAATTAATATCATAGGTAAAAGTAATTCACCAAACGATTCCCCTGTATGTCCGCATCAGGAATTAAATAGGTACGCATGGTGATTGACTATAGAAAACTTAATGAGACATCTATAAAAGACAAATATTCCAAGACTTACTGAATCAATTACAAAGAGCAAAAATATTTTTGACAATAGACTTGGCATCTGGATTTCACCAAATAAAGATGGATGGAGACTCAATAACAAAGACCGCTTTTAGTACAAAAGATGGACATTTCGAATTTCTTAGACTGACAAATGCTCCTTTCCAGAGAGCTATGTGATGATAGATAATGTACCAAATCCTACGGTATACGTAGACGATATAATTATATACTCCAATACTATAGATGAACATTTACAACATCTAGAAAATCACAAGAACAAGCCCTTTCAATACAAGTAGATAAGACAGAATTTTTCAAGACAACTACCGTTTTTAATATACATAGTAACTCCTAAAGAGGAACAAACCACTTGACAATTTCTTGGAATGACTGGTTATTATCAAAAATTTATAAATTAAAAAAAAAAAAAAATAGGCAAATATAACGAAACCAATATCTAAATTGTTACAAATGAAATAATTTATGACAAAAAAATAAAAACAGCTTGTGACGAACTAAAACAATTACTGACTAACTCTCCAATTCTAGCTTACCCAGATTGGAATCGATAATTTATTTATTTCAACAGGAGATGCCAGCTACAAGGCAGTAGGCTCAGTTCTATCACAAAATTGAATTGAGCACTGTGTAGCTTTTGCTTCTCATGTGCTACAATCTCCCAAAATAAACTATCCCACAATTGAAAAGGAACTACTAAGTAGTTTGGTCGACCCAACATTTATGGGACACAATTCTTATTACAAACTGACCATAAATCACAGGAAATACCTCAAACTAATACAACTGTAGTATATCCTCCTACAACACCAGGAGCCACTAGTTCTAAAGATATTGAAGAACTTGACAAATACTTGGCATCTACCAGACATGAACCAGCATATTATCCTTCTCAGGAGTCCAGGACTTAAAAAAGGGAAGAGTTATGAAACCATCACATCCTGCAAAAAATGTTTATCCTTTTTTTACAATATTTTTTCTTTTATCATTGTGTACCTTCAGTTATCTGTGTAAAATATAAGTTTGTTTTCAAATGGCTTATTTTTACAACCAAAAATAAGTTTACTTTCAAAAAATAAGGGCGGTGCGTTAATTTTGTTCGTCAGTGTATATGTCCCAGGGATTTGATCAAATCACTATTTGATATGGTCATTTTCCTAAACAAATCCAGTAATTTCATCAAATCTCTACACTCATTTAGTGAACTTTGTGCACAGCAACATCTATCAAACTTCTTTCAATTTAAAATAAATGAACATTATTATTAAATTGCATTAAAAAAAATATACTTGGTAACTATTTTGATACACTTTTAAGTTTCCTATTATTGATTAGTTTGAAAAAAATAATTTTCTGTGCTCATTGTTGTATTACATGCACTTAATGATGGTTTGGTTAACGAAATAAATATTTATATACCAATTAAGATCATTTTATTAAATAAGTCATCTACTTTATATGTTATGATTGCCACCTGATGGTGACAATTTTATTTATAGTGGACAGACATAGAATTTATTTATTCACAAATGTTATATGACAGATGTTTGCTATCACTAAAGATACACATCTCGCGACTATTTAATTAAGCTACAAAAAGATCCTGAATTATCATCTGATATTAGGATGTTGTTTTATTATTAATATTGTGGTTCCGTATTCACTTAAACAGTTTGTACAAATGCACCCACCCTCACATATTCAGAAGAAACGAAGGCACCGAACATCTGAGTATGAGTGGAAATGGATAAGGTAAGACAAATAGTTGTGCCTAAGAACCTTAGATCACTGCTGCTTTAATGTATTTACTATATGTACCTTTCTATATTTAAAAACATAATTACCAAAAAGAAAACGCCAAATAAATAAATCAAAAAAATCTATTTGTTTCCACATTGCTATTAAATTTATAAATAATTGTTTTTCATTCACATCACTCTCTAGGGGTGTCATGTGGTTGTTTTCGTTGCCTCCTGCAAATGTCTGAATAATTCACCAAAAACTAAGAATGAATATAAAGATGAAGGAAAATGTGACACTCCTGAAAAATAAAGCAAGAAGACATTCAAGAAATACTTAAATAATAATCATTTATTTCCCAGACATAATTTTTGCTCCATTTGTTTGAAATTAATGTTTCTTTTTAATTGCTCATCTGGAGTGCATGATGGTATTTAAAAAACAAACATACAATGTCATCTGAAGTTTTAGTTTTATAGAATGTTACAATGGAGAGCCCCATCAATGTCCGAATTACAGCTATGAAGGACAAACTAATCATATAATGCTTAAAAGTTGTATAATATTAAAGCTACAAAGAAATACAAGTCGCTAATTTGATGGTTCATATAGCAGCCTTAAAATACTGGATAAGAGGCTTTTCAATGGCATGATACCGCCCACAAAGCAGTATGAGCTTATTAAATTGAAGAATCATACAATGGCACATCCTAACAGTTAAAAACCCTCGACAATGTCCTCATTGCAGTTACAAAGCAGAACAGACTGGTATATTTAAAAAAACATACCGGAGAATGACCCCATCATAATGTACACTTTTATCTTTGTTATTATATTACATGATTGATCTAATATTTAGGTCGAATCATAAGTAACTTTCGTTTTTTTTTTATCAGACATTTATTTTGCTCTCATTAATTAACAAAATTATATTAATTTTGACGAGTGCAGGACGCTTTTCATGGAGTTTCTCTTGCACTCTTCCCAACTGCTGAACGTATCTATCCGCAGTAATCGTTAAATTAGACTTCAACAACTCGTGGTGAATTATTCCTTGACAATCCCATCATATACACATTAAAATCTTTTTGCCATGGATGTTTGCTTTCGTATCTGGTAGGGGTGGTTGATCTTATCAAGCCACTGTCTTTTGCGGACTATATTGTCATAGGTAACCAATTTTTCATCGCCTGTTACAATCCTGTTTAAAAAAGGCTCAATTTTTACCCGTGAGAGCAGACTTGTGGCGATTGACATGCGATCTTTTTTATTCCGTTCAGTGAGATTGTGAGGTACCCACACTCCTGACTTGCTGACTTTCCCTAATTTCTCCAGGTGGTGGTTAACAGTTGATTGTGATGTTTTCAACTTTTTTGCTATTCTTGTTGATTGGCGTGGATTTGGCTCCAATATCGCCTTTAAAAGGTTGTCGTCAAAGTCTGAAAGACCTCCCTTCCTCGGTTTGTCTTTTAAGGTCGTATCTCCAGAACGGAATTTTATAAACCAATTTCTAACTGCCCGATCAGTTATTAGTCCTTCCCCATATACACTGCATATTTTTTCAGCTGTCGCCCTAGCACTATTGCCTTGTTTAAATTCCCAAAGCATTACATGACGAATATGTACTTTTTGACTCTCCATTTCAGAGGTCAGAGAACAGGTTAACGTAACGTGTAATACACAAGTTGACAAAAGGCTAACTGAAGCCTCGTCTATATTGTAACGGCCTTATTTATCGTTTAGGTTTCGTCCGTCCAGTGCTGACGGATTAAGTTAAGCCTTTGTGAGATAGTCAAGTGGAGATAGAAGGACTTAAAAAAATCTCCCTCTCAGTTCTTACCGATATAAACGATTTGTATTTTGTTTCTTTTAAAACCAAAATAAAGAAGTGTTCCTTAGAACAGTGGAAGCGTACCTTTCATTTAATTGCCCTGGACCTAACCTAGAATACTACAGTACAATATAGTGAAAACAAAAAGAAAAACACCTGAGGAAAAATGCGTCCTTTATCGAGGATTGTTTCGAAGTGAACATTAGAAGAAGTCCTGAGAAATTCTGGATACCTGACGTCGATGTATGCAGGTGGTTGGCACTGTCGGCCTTTGTTTACGTTAGCCCGTCGGCGATCTTCATTGCTTAAGGCCCTTTATAGATGGTGAATAAAACTGTATATTTTAAATAAACAAACTATTATCTTGATATAGGTTCGCAATAAACTTCAGGTTAACTATTCCCACTGATTTATTGTGTTATTCGCCAGGAACAAATAGAAGTCACCCTCTTCACGGACCAGAAAACACCCACCTACCTTTCCATATTTTATCAATAAACCTTCAGCTTCAGTAAAGAGAGAGGGAACTAGTTCATTTGGGGCGCGGGCGTAGTAGTGTCGTGATTGTTCAAAATAAAAACCTCACTCATTCGTTGTAGGCAGGAATGATCTGCATATATAAGGGAGAAATTCTGAGCTTTTTCACACAGTCAGAATCAGACACTAGAAGTGAACACTGCTCTCTCTCTCTCTCTCTCTCTCTCTCTGCACTAGCGCTTGTTCCTCTGCTCGAACCATGACTTTCTTATTTAATTACCTCTACACTTCTTCTCTTTGCTAATGTGATTCTCTGGCTACGTCTCGCTAAAACTAGATTTTGTGGAGTCAGATAGCTAAATAGTATGACCCGTCACCAAGCAATCGTTCAGGTCATAGACTATTCAACTCTCTCCGTCGCCAGGACTAGGACAACTAGACCTCGTGACGTCCCGACATTTGGACTGCTATTCCAGGAAGTGTTGCAACGATGTTGTTGGTACTGTTTCAATGTTTCAGTATACTCAACAATAAAGTTACTAGCAATCTATCCAATTGTTACCATAGTCACATTCATCCGACTCCCAGCCTATAACGAGGCAGATCGACGGACATTGTTACACCCATAACACTCCAATGGGGTCAAAGCTTAACAATTTTCCAATAAATTAATGGTACAAAAGACAAATTTGATTATAAATGTTATTTTTTCTGGAAACTTATATCATACAATCAAAAACTGATTTTTTTATTAACTAATATTTCCAGTTGTTATTTGCCCTTTTTTTTTTGTTTTGTTTTTTTTTGTAAGATTTATTTGGATTATAATTTGGTTGTGTATTTTTGCATTAATTTGATTGACGTCGGCATTTTATTCTACTTTTGGCTTATTGACTTTATTGCGTGTAAAGAGTAATAAAATTATAATAAGTAAATCTTAATTCTTGTTCGCAGTCGAGTGCAAGTCCCATAACATTAAATAAACTATTCCATTCTACTTATTATTGGCGTCCTTGAGGTAACGATATTTTAACCAATAATTCTTCAAAACATTTATCCTACCGCGCTGATGAAGGATACTACTGAGGCCAATGCTTTGAAAGATGTTGCAGAGATCCTCATTATTTATGTTGATCAGTATCTCGTGAAATAATTCATCAATAGCTAATTATATAAGGGAGAAATTAATCACTACCCATAGGTAATTGCCTTAGGACATACCCATGTTAATGAATGCCTTGAATTTCGAGCCACTGAGATGTCTAGACTCCTTACACATAGAAAGGGCCCCACAATAATCAATGTTGAAGCAAACTTGCACAAAGCCTTACTGGCTTACGCATTTATTGACTTCCCCCAATCTATCACTGCACCTCGAGCTCATGATTATAAGAGTGTACTCAGGCCTGCTCTGCTGCACGGTGCGCCTCTTTTTAGTCATCTGACTGAAGCGACAGCTAGGTGACTTTAATAATATCAAAACGGTATACTTATGAAAGTGGACAGACATACTTCATTCGAGCAACGGAGCAACAGTGAGCTTCACGAGGTTTTTGAACTGCCGACGGTGGATGAATGAATTCATCAAATTTTTCGACTCCCTTAAGTACTTGACAAACCCGGTGTTTAACACGATAACCTCCGCTCCGTTCCCTTATCCATGGCAGGACGCTGTCGAGGCAGGAACGCTTTGGTCTTTAGGTTCTAGTTTTTAGGTTTTAGTTTGTAAGTTTTCCCTCTTTGTAATCCGAAAGTGAGCCCCATCACCTAGTCCTGTTTATTTTGATTCTGTACTTTTAACTTCAAAAAGAAATGTTGTTTATTGTAATTCTACCCTCCTTCAAATGCATCTGCATATGCAGCACGAGGAGTATTATATTGTTAATCTTGTTCATTGTATTTTTGATCATATATTGTAAACAATTTGAATAAAAGTGGTTTTGAAAAAAAAATAAATAAATAAAAATAATCAATATCGACTTTCTTCGAAAATGTACGCTCTAGGAGGCCATGAATGTAGCGGATTTTAATTGTGAAAATTTATCTATAAAATAGATACTTATGTAATAAATATCTAATAAATACATACTCATGACGGATGTAACAGCTAAAATAATAATTGGCTATTTAACTACTCTTTGGGAAGAATTAAGTCATTCACAAATTATTGAATAAATTTTTGCCACATTAATGGAGAATTCATTAGTTTCACATCGTACATAACTTATTATATATATTTCTCAGCTTACTCTATTGTAAAGTTTTTATTTATATGTTGCCATGTTGGTAACATTGAGTATTACCTATTTTAATACTGTTATATGTTTTGTTTGGAAAGTGTCTAAAGATTGTCAAGACTAGAACTGTTCGGATTTATACAAAAATGGTGCATTCGGAAGAATACTGTTTTTAATAATTCATGTACGGTGTAGTTTAAGAAGTTGATTTAACCATCAAAAAGTGATTCATTATAATGGAGTTCGTGAAACCAGCCATTCTTAATGTGAGTTCTGGCAATTTAGCCGAAAATTTTAAGAGCTTTAAAGAGCAAATGGAGATATATTTGATAGCGACGGAGACAATCGAAAAATCACGGGAAGTTCAAGTAGCCAGGGTTAAAAACCTTATGGGTCCTGAAGCCTTGAAGGTTTATAATATGATCACGAAAACCCCTAGGGATAAGGAAACGGTGACATCAATTTTGAATGAAATAGAAATGCATTTGACGCCGAAAAAGAATGAAACGGTTGAAGTTGTTAGGTTCCTCAGCCGCCGGCAAGGTCAGGAGGAACCTTTTGATAAATTTTATATGGACCTTCAAGGACTCATGGCATCCTGTGGCTTTGGGGATCAAGAGGATAAACTTATGAAAACTCAACTCCTGCTGGGGATCCATTCAAAAGCCACCCAAGAAAGTCTTTTAAGAGAGGATGCGACATTGGAAAAAATGATAGAAATTTGTAAAGCAGTCGAGTTGGCTGAATCCAACACAAAGTTGCTTGAAGGGGACTATGAGCGACAATCGGAAGTGCAAGTGTTAACAACGAACAAAAAACAAGGTAGAAATTCAAATTCTTCATCTTACAAAACCAAAACTGAACAGACAAGCCCGTTGTGGTAATTACTATAGGGTTAACATTGTTACTTCTTTAACAAATTTAAAGGGGGGCAAAATCAAAACCATTATGGCAACTTTATAGGTCATACTCAAAATAGTTATAGTAATTACAGGGGTCAGAACAGTTATGATAATAATAATAATTTTTTATAGAAACGGTGAGTGACTATACAATAATCAATATACAGGATTTGAACAGCACATTGATAGAAAAGGGGAAATAGTCATTTTCAGCAACTAAACTGTTATAGGTATAGGTGTTAGAAAGTAGGGAGGATACAAAAACTGGCCAGATAGCAGTGCAGGCCGAGATACATGAGCCTAAATATAACGGGGTAACCAAGATGCCTGATGGTCATCTTTTTACTTTATGGCCTATTTTAAATAAAACATTTTTGGAAAAAATAAATTGCAAAATTTTAGAAAATTTAAAACTACCAATTGTAAAATCTAACATGTTGTTATACCACTTAAATTGGGAGACAATCATTTTGGTGTAAAGTTTATTTAGCAAAACATAAAGCCATCTTAAATTTAGGTAATGAAACTGGTGAAAACTCAATTATACTTTTAATTATTAAGCATATACCTACCGCACAATAACATATTAGATGTATGATAAAAATATAAAATTTGTAAATAAAAACAAAGTTTAAAAAATTGAGAAACTTTCCCT
This sequence comes from Acanthosoma haemorrhoidale, assembly GCA_930367205.1. Lineage (NCBI taxonomy): Eukaryota > Metazoa > Arthropoda > Insecta > Hemiptera > Acanthosomatidae > Acanthosoma > Acanthosoma haemorrhoidale. Next base: position 7,940,549 of record OV884012.1, read on the forward strand.
GAGTATAAATTCAAGGATGACTCGAAATAAAAAAATGTCCACAATGTGTAAAAGGCTACATATAATATATGTAAAAAAACTGCAAGTGAATTTCAAAAGATGTTATTGAAAAACAAACCGATTTTTAGAAATTAGCCCGGTTGTATCAAAGGCTATGAACATTGTTTAGAGGTTACAGATCATACACACTACAAAAAATTTCAATACTAACTGAACTCTAAATTAATAGAACAAGCCAAAATAGAAATTGAGAAAATATTAAGAGATGATACAAAAATTTCCAATTCTCCATACGTCAACCCTATTATTTTGGAAAAAAAGAATAATAATAACCCTATAACTCGGGAAAATATAGATTCAAAAGTAAATAAACGATAGGTTCCTTTATTTATACCCTCTTATTTCAAAGTTCAAATGTGAAATATTTAGCCACCTTAGATCTCAAAAGTAGTTTTTGGAAGGTTAAGTTGGAAAAATCAAGTTGATTGTTCAAAACAAAATTTTGAATGAACCAAATTCACCACAGGTGGATTCCGTTTGGTTTGTCTGTTAGCTTGGGGGCTTTGAGGCTTTAAAAATAGTTATACTAAAAAATGTATTTAAAACTGTAAAGATTTATGTGTACTACATATTTGTAAACGGAGAAACATTTGTAAAATTTATGGAGGTTTTAAGTCAATTATTTATTGTTTTTAATGAATATAGTCATACCTTAAATTTAGAAAATTCTTTAGGAAATCTGTTCAATTTTTGGGCTGAGGGAATAAAGAAAAATCCACGTTGAGCCCAAAATATAAATTTTTTTTTATTAATAATTAGTTTAATTATAGGGTAATTAATTAGTTTTTATTGTAAATATTGTTATGCGGATATAACCAAATCATTATATAAACTTACGTCAATTTTTAAATGGTCAAATGAACAACAATTAGCATTCGATGGCATTAAACAAAAAATGCTGAAAAAATAACTTAATTAATAATATTCCCCAGATTCAAATGAAACTTTTTATCTGGATAGCAACAGCTCAAATTTGACTTCAGGGAGTGTATTATATCAACTTAATAAAAATGGGAATAAAAATATAACTTTTTTTTTTAGTAAAAACTTTCAAAGGATCGGAAGGGTACTATTCGACTGAAAAAGAGTTATTAAGTATTTTACAATATGCACAAACATTTTATAATATATCCGGATATAAAGTAACATTTCAAACGGATAAAAGGCCGTAACATTTCTTCATTCATGTAAAAATCCTACAAATAGATTAATTATCTGGAATCATTGAATTTAATATCCCGGGGTCAAGTGATAGAATTGCTGATTTTTTTTTATAGGAACTTTTTCTTTATTAGGAACTGATTCTTTGAGAGGACCATGAACCAAATGGGCATTGATTTTAATTTAAGTAAGTTAACTGAATTTTTTTCAAAATTTAATAAATAATCAAAAATTTGACACAGATCTGCAAGAAAAAAAAAGAAAACTCCTAACAACTATCAATTATTAGATGGTATCATTTGTAACGACTAACATAGCAGGAATAAAATTATATAACCGCTTATTTTCAAACCACAACTGATAATTTCTTCATTAATGAAAAAGCACTTTTTCATTAAAGGTACGCGAGAAAGTATCAAGACTAGATAAGGATAAATAAAAACCGTCAGTTTGCCGAACGTACCACACGGTACATATTAGTAGCAATCACTTATTGAGTGTTACTTTAGGGTACTTACCATCACCTATGGTTAGATCTTCTTCTTCCTTAAAATTGATCACATCACCTGTAAATAAGATTAAAATAACTAATATATTTCTTAAATATATTAATAAGACAAAACATGTTGATATAGTGGTCCAAAATAAGATTTGTAATAAAAACTTTTTTTCTGTTAGCTCATGATTCCTCTTATAAAAAGATTACTTCCAGATTGTAGAGTTATAAAACAGCTTATTGTCTTTCCACGACTGATAACTTCTTCATTAATGAAAAAGCACTTTCAGTTGGTAAGTACCCTAAAGTATCACTCAATAAGTGATTGCTACTAATGTGTACTGTGTGGTACGTTCGGCAAACTGACGGTTTTTATTTATCCTTATCTAGTCTTCATACTTTCTTGCGTACCAATTATACTAATATATATGATATACTAACTGCATCCGAATACACCAACTGGTAAAAAGGTGTATCTTTTCTACGGATACGTATATCATCTATATCTTTGATGTATTTACCTTATCTTGCCTTCCGCACCTCGCTGTTACTCTTGAGTTGATTAATTAGAATATTTGATTTACAGGGATGCCATATCCAACTATACAACTACTGACAGATTTGATTCCTCTATCAAATCCTGAGCGTATTGCATTAGTGTGAAGTTATTCCAAATTAACCTTTTCTTAAAAATATTCAATTAATTTTCTACTTAGATCCTTATTGGAACCTAAACCCAAAGTAATTTAGTTTGATAAATTAACGTGCCGATCAATTGGAAAGGATTCATTTATAGAAAATAGAAATATATAAATGCAATTTTATTACAAATGTTTTATTGAAATATGATTAAGTTGTATACGAATATGAATGATGAAGGTGGTTGCATAGGTCTTACTAGATACTACTAGTACTAAAAAAACACTATTTCTTATTTAATACAAGGATGGGCCCCAAATATGATGGAGTCCAGATCAAGACCTCCAGTTCTCAGAGGTCCGCCCGAGACTGTTTCTTGGAGTTGCACCCGAGAGAAGAGATATAGGACTTGGAGCAGAGATACCCCCAGACGAAGTCCTCAGATATGTTGCCTCTTTGAGCCATTCCCTCTCCAGAAAGGAGGAGGCCTTATGCATTAAGGAATATGACTTTATGGCTTTATTCCACCCAGCTTAGGGATAAGTCAAGTCAGAATGTGACCCCGAACTCTATGTATGACCACCCCAACTTTACAATGGACTCTTTGGTTACTTGTTTTTTTAAAAATTTGTTTTGTTAAAAATTTATTTTTGACCTTTTGTCAACATATTGTTTTATTAATATATTAAGGAATATTTTGATTTGTTCAATTAACAATTTAGTTATTTTAATCTTATTTACAGGTGGTCCAATACATATGAAAGAAGAAGATCTAATCTTAGACGATGGTAAGTACGCTAATGCATCATTGACTAAGTGATTACTACAAATTTCTGCTATGTTTTGGGTTTGCTTACACTGGATTAATAGCAAACATCATAGCACCACTCTACCACTATAATAAATAAATTTAATTTTGATTAAGTTTTGTGATTAATTATTTGCAGGTGGGCCGATCCATTTTAAAGAAGAAGAGCAAATCCTGGACAATGGTGAGTTCACAAAAGCATTTCTAAATCATTCCTCAATGTAGGAATAGTTACTAATGTCCATCTTTTTGTTTGATCATTCAGACTGATAGCTCTTTCACTCCATTGATAGCAGATATTTTAATGTAACATTACTGTGGTAATAAATATTTTTAACTTTCTCACAAGGCAATTCATGTTTTATTAGTTATTGATGTCTTATTCTTATTCGCAGGTGATCCAATGCATGTTCGTGAAGAAGAAGAAGAAGAAGAAGAGCTAATCCCAGAAGATGGTAAGTACACTGAATCATTAACATGTTGACTGCGACTCACATTCGCCGTCATTCTACATGAGATTCGAAAATTCTTTTTCTTTCATAATACTTCTATAACATTGTAATAATCTTATTATATCTTTACATATACTTACTGAAATCTTTTGTAAGTATTCAAATATGGGCGAGGTGGCAGTCAGTGTGTTAAACGATTACTTACAAATCGCTATAAATTTGTAGTACCATAAATACACGTAGCTTTTTTATGCCGTTGGAAGCAATATTATATGCTTCATTACTGATATAATCAATATTTTAAACTTTCACTTAAGACAATTTTGATTTTTATAAGTTGTTGATATTTTATTCACAGGTGGTCCAAGCCAGTTTAAAGAAAAATCTGTAACCCCGAATACTGGTGAGTACACTGAAGGATCCCTCAATGTACAATTTATTAAATATTGCAAAAAGACGCTCAACTTATAGTCATCTTGTATTGATATGTTAGGCAAAGTTAAATAAACATTATGAAAAAGATAATGTGAATATAACTGAGGTATTAAAAAGAATTATATCAACAGCTATACCATAAACAAATGCTCACAAATATGTATATACAGTGTAAATTGTTTAATTTGAAGTTAAAGGGACCAATGAAAAAGTTTGAATTGGACAAGTTTATTTTCTTTTACAATTCCTACCCTAGAGGCTTATTGGAGTCTGCGAAAGGTCTATTGTGATCATGGAGTCCACTGATATCCACTATATTGGCTTTTGCGAGAAAAAGCTCTTTAATATGTATGTGCTACAATTAAACGGCCAAACAATTTGTGAAAACAAAATTACAGCATATATTCAGGCTTTTTTAAGGAAACAAAAAGCATTTTATGTAAAGTATGTACAATTTTGTGTATTAAACACATTCAAAATGTTTGATATATTTGTTTGTTTTTAGAAGAAATTTTTTCATTCAAATAATATTCCTCAAGTTTATTAACACATTGAAAAATTGAGTCTCTCCCATTTTGTCGCCGTTCAGCAAAGCACCTTAATTCCTTGATGTGGTTCATGGCATTGATGATTATCAGCAATGGTTTCTCGTAATCTTTAGGACATTTCATGACCTTTATCTGAAGACAAGAGGGCAGCAGTTTGTGTGTTGTCGTCGGCCAAAATGTCAGCGTCTGTCTGTTGTGGGCTGTGCAGTTATCAATCAACCATCATACGATTTTCTTTGTGGAGTTTTTTGTCTAATTTCAATAGCAATTTTTCAAAGCTATCCCATTCACCCCCATGTTGTCATGTAAGCTTTTCTGTTGGCCTTTAGTCTACAGGCTTTGTTTTGACATTTTTAAAGCATTTTTTGTTCCCTCACTTGCAATCATTAACAGTGGAAGCTTTTCGGAGTCATTCACATTTGCCCCAACCAAGAGTGTGGTATGGTCTTTACTGAGCTTACCTCCATTGCACCTTTCTTTTTTTTAATGTGAGAGCATTGTTTGGAGTGCATTTATAAAAAAAAGCCAGTCTCGTCCACTTTAAAATTATCTTTTATCAGTCTTTTATCCACTCATCTAAAGAAATGATTTTTCCAGTCATCAGTCACTTGCTTGTTTACACCCCAACTTTCTCCAGAAACAGCTTTAAAGGACATATTGTTCTCCTTTTTAAACCCATCAAGCCATCTCTTGCTAGCTTTACAATTTCCTCTCAAAGGAATCTTGTCATCCCGCACCTGTTGGAACCATTTTAAAATACACTCATTAAAGTCAGGGTTTTCTGCAGGGGCTGCACTGCTCGATTTTATCTTTATTTTTAAGATAAGTAGACAACGTGTTTTCAAAGTCTATTGCAATTCTAGAATTATTTTTCAATCCTTTCTCCATCTCACGAATGGCTGCTGCCTTTTCAATAAAAGCTATGGTTTTAAATGTAGAGCTAGTCAGTTTGGACCAAGACAATCTCAACACAACTCACTAATCGGAATAAGTTACGCACTGTAACTTAAATTGAAACTGGAGACAAATAACAAATTAGTTAGGAGGGAATAGTTGAAATCATTTCTAAGATAGCAATGAGTCACCTAAGGCTGTTTAGTTTTCGAAGACTATGCATGAGTTCTTAAGAATTTGTTCAACAAAATTTTCTTACGAAATCTGAGCTTGTGAGACATCAACAACCCAAGTAGTAACTCCTAGTAACCATTAAGGCGAGTTCACATGGAGTTATGAACTGGGCGAGAGTAATACTTGTTTTGAGCATTATCCACGACTTGCTTGCTTAAGGCACAGATTCACGACCTTCTCCAGTTCACACGGAGCAAGTGCTAATGACCAGAGTTTCTCGCCCGTTGTTTAATAATGGCAGAATGTGAAGATGCAAACGTTGTTTGTGAAGTATCAATTCACAAGTTCAAGTCACACTAGAAATCATTTAAAAAACTTAAACAATGAAAAAACAAGACAAGTTTTCGAGCTAGAAACTGATAAAAACAAACCACAGTACATTAATGTTATAATGTAAAAACTACGAGTTTAAAAACAAAATTAACATTAGATTATGAACAGGAGTATAAATTAAAACAATGTACAGAACGCAATGAAAATAAGAATAATATTTTAAGAATCACTGACAAAATTCTGTACTGTTCTTTTGCTTCAAAGAATACTTACATCGTTTCGCCGTATGGTCTCATAGGCACCTCATGGTCAGTAGCTTATTTGATGATGTACAACCTTCTTTCTTGAAGAACTTCATCAACTTCTCCGTCATTGTAGTGGCTTCATCATAAGTTACGCCAACTGGTTCCTCTATATCATCGTCGTTATCTTCTGAACTGTCATTCTCTGTTGTCGGGTTTGCCATGCACACTGTCAAGATTTCATCTTCACTTAAAACTTGATGGTCAATATCATTTGTCGCTATTCATCCACATAGAAAGGTTATTTACTTGCAGCTTTAATCATCATCACCCCTTGGTCCATTGGTTGAATCGATGCTGTGACATTCGGGGGCAGAAGTTTCACAAAAATGTCCCCCTATCGTAATCCAACAAATTTTTTCAAAAAAAAAACAATGTTTAAAAATTTGTCCATTCATCCATGCAACTTCTTTTTGAAATTTGAATTTACATTTTTCAGGGCCCCGGGCTAGGCCGATTGGTGATCGCAATAACCATAAGTAAGGGTTTTAAATCTCCAGATGCATTACTGCAAGGAAGCAAAATTACACGTTCTTTCTTTACTTTAAGGCCTTTGGCTACCTAATTCAGTTTTGAAACAAATGTTTTTTTGAGAATTTTGTATATTAGCACTGTTTCATCAGCATTAAACACATGACAAAGCTTCAAATTTAACTTTTAAATCTTCACTGGCAACACTGTTACCTGATAAAAGTACATCAGTTTCACCCGGTTCATGCATGCCTTGTCGATTCTGTCATTGAAACATAAATCATCCCACAGTAAAAGCCGGGTCCCTTTTTAATTTTTCATTGAAATCGAGTGGTATTGCTTGTAAGGTTACTACCGATAGTGGTACACCCTGCTCATGTTGATGACAAAACCAAATGTACAAAGCCTTGTCCAAAGTTTTGTTTGTTTTTTTGTAACGCGCTTCTGTTGCCTGAACAGTTTTCACTATTTTGGGACAAAAATCATCTATTTCTATCATTTTTTATTATTATTATCCTATATATTTTTTTCCCATTTAGAAACAAATGAGTTATTTCCTGAGAAACCTCTACACTACTCTTAAAAAATACGTTTACAAAATATGCTACTTTAACTATCAAGTCAAACGGCCATCAACAAAGGCATATAATCAGGTACTAAAATACGTGACATGTTAAAATGTACCGAGTTTATTTCAATCGGGAGCAACTAGGACTGTTATGCAGGAAGTTGAAATATTTAGTGTTTAAGTAACATCTATTATAAGGTAAGATGGTCAAGATTTAGCAAACACTAGATTATAAGATAAAAATTAATTATCATTTCCCCCGCAAATTTTCTATAGATGGTTGTTTTTTTCTTCTTTATATTAGTTTGCCTTAAACAAGCCTCTTAAAAAGCCCCTGGATTGTCAAACTCTTATAAAATTGAAAGAAAGCATAACACCCTAAAATATCAAAGTCACAAAAATGAAAGCAAGAAGGCATCCCTAGGAAGAAATTAAAGAAATACTTTAATAATAATTTTTTATTTGTGAGTGGTACATCTTTTTATACTTATTTAATATTGATGTTTGTTTCAGGTCATTTCGCTGAAGTGTGGGATGAAATTTCGAAGAAACATGCATTGTCTTCTGATAGTAAAGTGGAAGAAGTAATTTTAGAGAATAAAATAACATATTCTAATGGCATTAAGAAGCCACATCAATGTCCTCATTGCAGCTACAAAGCAGCACGACCTTACCATTTGAAGATTCATGTAATGGCTACACATGATGGAGAGAAGCCACATCAATGTCCTCATTGCACCTACAAAGCAGTACACCCTGGTAACTTAAAGACACATATCATGTCTCACCATACTGGAGAAAGGCCATATCCATGTCCTCATTGCACCTACAAAGCAGTAGCTTCTACTTCTTTGAGGATTCATATAATGGCAAAACATAGTAAAGAGAAGCCTCATCAATGTCCTCATTGTAGCTACAAAGCAGTTGTACCTGATGTTTTGAAGCAACATATAATGGCACGTCATACAGGAGAAAAGCCTCATCAATGTCCTCATTGCACCTACAGAGCAGTTGCAACTGGTACTTTAAAGAATCATATAAGGGTACATCATACCCGAGAAAAACCCTATCAATGTCCTCATTGCAGCCACAGAACAATTGAACTTGGTTGTTTGAAGAGTCATATAATGGCACAACATACTGGAGAAAAGCCACATGAATGTCCTCATTGCAGCTACAGGGCAGTACAAGCTAGTTCTTTGAAGAAACATTTAAGTGCACAGCATAATGGAGAAGAGCCTCATTAATATTCTCATTGAACTACATGCAAATAATTTGAGGAATCATACATATAACATACTCAGGAGAAAAGCATCATCAATGTCCACATTGCAACAACAAATTTGATTTAGCTTATACTTGTCCCTTCATATTATAGCTAGCACAACATACTGGAGAAAATCCACAACAAACAAAAATTGGTTCTTTCCGTAATATAAATAGTAATTAACTTTATTTTAATTTGTTATTTAACCTTTTTGGCTAATATTTTGCAAAGACTAATGAACATAGTATATAGGTAACAGTAATTTTGTTTTCTTAGGGCCCAAGTCTCATTAATCAAATAAATAAATCAAAGTAATTAATCAAGTCCCATAACATTAAATAAACTATTTGATTCTACTTCCTCCTTCTTAATTTCTTAAAACGTTCTTGTAAAGATCGACATTAAAAAAACATTATGATATGCCATACCATGATAACCGCCATAATACATGTGCGTGTGAAGAATGCCTTGAATTGAAGCACTGCCACAGAGGTCCCCTATATTTTTTTATTGAAGAGCACATTAAAAAATATCAATCGAGTGGTGGGCACCATATATTTATTTCAAGGTTAATTATAGTTGATCATAGTTAATATTTCAAATAATATACAAAAAAGTTCTAATTCCAAAAATGTAATTTTAGCATACAAAGATTATTGTTTGTAATATTGTTATTTAAACAAATAATTATTTAATAATACATACAAAAGTTATATAATATAAAAAGTAAAAATTTCATAATCAATGTAATCTTAGGCTCTGAATTTCATTGGCCATCGCTTCATAATTAGGAGAGTGTGGTGATATTCCTACCGGTAGGCAATCATCAAGATTCACAAAAATATATGGAACTTAAAAAAACGATTTTATCTCCTATGATATTTTTCTAGAATGGAAATTTGTTTCTGCCAAATATATACCAGAAGCTCTCTTTTGATTTATTACCACCTTGGGATAATGGTGGATGAAAAGAAACCCATTCTTTTTTTCTTATTTACATATAGAATTGGTGACCACACAAAGAACAAGGCTTTATAATGCCTAATTTTTAACACATACTAATGTACCTGAGCAAATTTGACCAATCTTAATTTAAGAATTGCTCAGTTTATGATGTTGCAGATTCACAGTTCTTGAAGCACTACATGAAAAACGCTGATAATCACATCAACGACAATGATTGCCAGACGGTATACTTTTCTTACCAAACCTCGGAAACTTCTAGATTCAGTCAGTTTCCCCGGTTCTAGATCAGCACAGGATTGGGGACCCCTGGCCTACCACTATCAATGTATAGTTTCTTAAAAAATTTATGCTCTAGGAGACCAAGTCTGGAGTAGATAGTACATTGTTTTAGGAACGAAGTTAGACAGTTGGTTTTAATATTTGGAAGAGTTGTTGGTTAGAGACATTAGTCAGTAATAAAGGAAGCTGTTTAAGGTTATCACCATGGCACCTAACAAAATAGAAAAAGTACGACTCAGGTCTTACTGGCTTCACCACTTGCTAGCTTCACCAAACTTGTCGCTGCGTCTCAAACTAATGGTATATAAATGTTTCTGTATATAGTGGGGATATACGCACTCGAACGACAATATAGCTAAAATTCTACAACAATTCCAGAATGGGATCATGAGTAAAGTGGTCCAATATACTTCTCGAGAGAGGTTAAAGAACGCCGACCTGCACCAGTTGCTTGGTGTGCCATCAGTGGGCAAGTTCATCGCCCGATGACGCATAGAGTTTTTTGACTCGGAGCACCTCACAAACCCCATGTTTAACATCGACCCTACAACCCTTCCAACATCGATGGCAACAGACTGTCTGGAAAAATTAGGTTAAGCTGCAGTTTAAGTTTTTATTGTTGAAAAATAATACGGTTTGATCATAATGAGTACGTGATATAATAACTAAATGGTGCTAAATAAAGAAACCTTACAGCCAAAAAAAAAACTATGGCCAAGTAAAGGAAACCTATTAGATAACGACTCATGACATTCAACATACAATTTATTATATTTAAAATTTTGTTAAAATATATATTTTTTAATAATGTTCATTTTTAGCTTTGTAAATTTCATAGGCTACCCCTAATCAAATTTTACTTAACTTCCTCTCTTCTTGCCGAAAGGCTTCTCTTTCCAGATCAATCAAACCAACATATTGTTGTGATATTTTGATGTGGTGATTTTTGATGGTGTTTTTAATATAAACTAAAATTAAGCGGGCATAAATGAGCGGTGGATCATGATTCATGAATGTTTAAACACTATTCGTTGCGTTGTATCGGCCATTAATATTTATAGCATAAATAATATAAACCATTAAATATAAATATTTTAATTTATTAAACTAAAAACAATAAAAGGATAAATATCAGAAACAACTGGTGTCCAATGCCAGTTAAAAAAAGGATCAAGAAGGCAGCGGTAAGGACAAAGAGAATACCGAGAAGCTCGCTCATGCATTCATCTTTGACCCGGCAGGAGACGATGAAGCACCAGGAGGGACGCTAGCCCAGGTACGGGTACTGCCTCGTGGTGCACAAGAGAAGACCGGCCCCATAGACTTTCACCCGGCACGCATCGAGAACCAAGGACGCTCAAGACGCTAATCTGAACCACACAAAGAAGACGACGCATCGAAGATAATCAACAAAGAAACACTGGCCAGTCGCAGTTAGTTATAAGGTACAATTTTAAATTTAGTTTTAACAGTATTATTTTATATACGTACGTAACTATTTGTATATTAAATTCATGAAAATATGTGTAATAAACAATTATTCCTTTTGCCAGAATTGTCCTATTTTTATTAACAGAACCTTAAGATAAAGTAAAAGTTAAATATAAAGAATAAAAATAAAATATAAATTATATAATTAAAATATTTTAGTAATATTTAATTTGAAAAGGTTGCTGACAAAATTTGTTTACCTATGTTAGTATTATACTTTGAGAGTTTAAAACAGGTAATCATGCATTGTTTAGATGTTCAGTTTTTGTTTTGTGAGCGGCTATCTTGTATTGGTGTGTCAGCCTATTTTGCGTTTTTTCTCTGTCCAGTATAGAACTCTACTTAATTGTAAATGAACAAAAAAAAAAGGTAAATGAAACTTTTAAAATTATAAATGTAAAACTGAGACTCGCCTTCAATTCTTTTTCTGGATATGGTGTTAATAGTACAGTGTTTCCTTAAAACGTTTCAGGCTGGAGAGTTGCATCCTTTTTTTTTTTAATGGGGCTTCAAATATGAAATATTTTCTATCTGAAATATCTTTAAAGGGACACAATTTAAAAATCCAAAATTTTTAGAAAATCTTCTTTTACAATCCTTCAATAAGTGGTTAAATTTATCATTGAGACTTAATTACTTTGTTAGTTAAAAATTTTTAATTATATCTAAAATCGTAAGAAGCACTATGAAGTTCAGATATTATATTGCTTATAGCGAAACTTCTATTTCTACTATTACACATAAGTAATATTAAGCAATTATTGTTAACTTATTTATTGTTCAAAATTTGGGCAAAATATATATACATCAAGTGACTAGACTCCTACACAATGAGTCGACTAATCAGTTGGTGGTGTTAGTGACAGGAGTTGACTTGTGAAATATTTTGAGGTAATGTGACATTTTTTTTTATTGTTATGGAGTGCTCTATAAGATTATTAACTGGTGAGTCCTGTCATAAACCTGATAACCAGTTTTTTTTTCTTAGGAAATTTATAAAATAAGTGATTTGAGAGAGAGAGAACAGCTGTTCTTATTGGAACTTAGGCTATCGAGTGAAGTGGAAACTATCATAAAATTGAGTACCTTAATATATTTGGAAGAAACTGTGGTGATCCTCTAAGTATTCACAAAAAGCCTAATAAGAAATGGTTTTTAAATAAAAGAAATATTTCTCAAACATTTACAAAATGTTCCTATTAATTTAATTCCTGGTAAATCACTTTGTCCTACATTTAATACAAATATTGTTATGTTTGGTGTAGTTATAGAAGAAAATAAGCGACATGGACGTAGATTACCAACCAAAAACAAACATTGAAAAATGCTTTGTTTTTGAAGTTTGACTGAAGAAGAGGAAAAAGATGTCAAATGAATATGAGAAACTTATTGAACAGTTAAAAAAAAATTCAGTCTTTTACCGTCCTCTTGGTCAAAACAAAGGATATGTGTAAGATGGAATGTAACAGACTATCAAGAATGGTTAACACGGAACTTAATTATAACCGAAGGTGTGTTACCAGATATAAAAAAATATTGATGGCAACAAATTAAGTGATTTAATTAAATTTTATGTAGATGATGACAATAGTCGATTATGACTCCGAAAAAAGGATTGTGTATTGTTGATTCTCAAAGTTTAAAAAAGAATAATATTCTATTCTTTCAATGATTTTTTCTGTCAGTTTTAAACTCATCTAATCATAAAATTAGCAGAACGTATTTTTACTCAATTACTTTAAGTAGTGTGTGTTAGCTGGTACAGACAATTTATGTGCATGTAAATACCAGATTGGTAAAATTGCCCAACTGATGGGCTCCCCAAAGCTCAGTGAATACGGCTTGGGTTGATTCAACACATGATGTTGGGTATTCTTCCAAGCTCCCTTGGACGCTAATAATTTGTGTGAGTTTCGGTGAAAATTATAGGATTAATGATTGGAGAGGATGCATGGACTAAATAGTAAATTAGAAATAGCGGACCAATCACTAGTACCAAAATATTATTACGTTCTTCATTTATTTTAGTTTTATTGTTAACTTTAAATTTATTTTATTTGCTATTTACTATTAGGTTCTATTAACAAAAATAAATCTGGCAAAAAGATGAATTTTATTACAAAAAAAAACAAAACTTAAATTAATTATTTATAAATACTTGTTTACAATTTTGCTTCTTCTTCTTCTTTTATCCTCATCAATTATTTCCAAACCAAATCAATTCTTTTTCTTTTCTTGCAACGGCTCTTCTTGGTTCTGCCACGTCCAATACCACTAACCAAAAGAAATTTTAAATTCTTTCTGACTCACAATTTACTGCTAACATGTATCACGGGCCGATCCCAAAACCAGAGTCTAACTGTGTGTGTTCTCTCAGAACCACAACAACAACTAGTTATAACTGGCTAAAACTAGAGAGTAATTTTGTGTGTATTCATTATGATTCAACAACAACTATACTATCTTTTGTTTTTTTCATACACTCTCACTTGTTTTTATTTTGCCTTCTTGATAAGTTGGATTAAATATTACATAAAAACTCCACAATATCTAATATCTCAACAATATATATTATGGGGTGAGTATAAGGCACCAACGACTTCACATTTTACCTAAGAAATAAAAAAGTAATAGCCAACTGTGAATTTACTAACATATCAACGCGAGACCGAAAATATTACTCCTTACACGTCCAAACAAACATACTAAATTATGTTTATTAATTTTGCTTCCTTGAAGCAAACAAATAGATCCAACACCAAGGCAGCTATGCAATACAAAAATATGAGAATTCATGAAAAACAACAAAGTATATTGGCTGATCTGAACAAAAAAAGAGTTTTCATTCTTAAACTTACTTTGACCCTCTTCTGATAATTCAAAATAACCAAAAATGAAAAGTAATTTTTTGCGACAAGGCTGCAATTAATTAATTTAACCATTCCTTCAACCACTGAAAAGTGAAAAAAAAAAAAAAACGAAGTACTCTGTTTACTTTTAGCGACGTTGGAAGCTTGGACCTTCTCTGTTAGATATTCTTAATCCTCTCTACCGTTCACCTCGAGATTTTTAATGCAAAGCGATAATCCCTTGTTGGAGTATTTTTTTGCGCTTCATAAGAACACCCTTGCGAACGGAACAAAGCTACTTGTTTATCCAAAAAAAAAGAATAAATCCAGCTAATAGAATAAATTCATACTCTGTTCTTCCATCTGCTTCCCTCATGTCTCCTGCGATGATCAAAATGAACAAGACACACTTTGTCTCCTGGGCTGATCAAAACAAACCAGGGCACTTCCCGCTCTCAGGTTGTTTTACATTCGTCTTTTGCCTTCTTGATTTTTTTAACTTTCTTATTTTCCAATGTCAGTTGTCTCAGATATTATTAACTTTTCTTATTTTAAAGTTAACAAATCCAATATTAAAATATTTATTATATATTTTATAATTTAATTCTTGATATTATTTATATGATAAATATTAATATTAGATATAACGGCAACAAATAATGTTCATAGCCATGATATAGGGTCCTTTTATGCCCGCTAATTTCGAATTTATATCAAAAGCAACATCTAAATATCACAACAATATGTAAACTTTAAATATTGTAAACATTCTAAAAAATGTAAATCACAGGAAAAACCTCAAACTAATACAACTGTAGTATATCCTCCTACAACACCAGGAGCCACTACTTTTAACGATATTGAAGAACTTAACAAATACTTGGCATCTACCAGACATGAACCAGCCTATTATCCTTCTCAGGAGTCCAGGACTTAAAAAAGGGAAGAGTTATGAAACCATCACATCCTGCAAAAAATGTTTTTCCAAGTTTATTCTTTTTTTCAATATTTTTTCTTTTATCATTGTGTACCTTCGGTTATCTGTGTAAAATATAAGTTTGTTTTCAAATGACTTATTTTTACAACCAAAAATACAATAGTCTACAATTCGCCCAAATTGGAAATCTTTCAAAAAATAAGGGCGGTGCGTTAATTTTGTTCGTCAGTGTATATGTCCCAGGGATTTGATCAAATCACTATTCGATATGGTCATTTTCCTAAACAAATCCAGTAATTTCATCAAATCTCTACACTCATTTAGTGAAATTTGTGCACAGCCACATCTATCAAACGAATAGACATTTAAAATAGTTGTAATGTCTTTCAATTTAAAATAAATGAACATTATAATTA
The DNA here is from genome assembly GCA_930367205.1 of Acanthosoma haemorrhoidale. Lineage (NCBI taxonomy): Eukaryota > Metazoa > Arthropoda > Insecta > Hemiptera > Acanthosomatidae > Acanthosoma > Acanthosoma haemorrhoidale. The sequence goes on from OV884012.1 coordinate 7,956,095, forward strand.
AATTGCATTAAAAAAAATATACTTGGTAACTATTTTGATACACTTTTAAATTTCCTATTATTGATTAGTTTGAAAAAAATTATTTTCTGTGGTCATTGTTGTATTACATGCACTTAATGATGGTTTGGTTAACGAAATAAATATTTATATACCAATTAAGATCATTTTATTAAATAAGTCATCTACTTTATATGTTATGATTGCCACCTGATGGTGACAATTTTATTTATAGTGGACAGACATAGAATTTATTTATTCACAAATGTTATATGGCTGAGATGTTTGCTATCACTAAATATACACATCTTGCGACTATTTAATTAAGTTACAAAAAGATCCTGAATTATCATCTGATATTAGGATGTTGTTTTATTATTAATATTGTGGTTCCCTATTCACTTAAACAATTTGTACAAATGCACCCGGGTGCATCACATTGCACCCGGGGGGGTGGGTTCACATATTCAGAAGAAAGGAAGGCACCGAACATCTGAGTATGGGTGGAAATGGATAAGGTAAGACAAATAGTTGTGCCTAAGAATTAGGATGATCGGATATGTTTTGATAAAATCTGGGAAACTTAGAAGTGAAGATCCTGCTGATAGAAACGCATGTTTCATACTTAGCAGCACTTTTCTGAATAATTCCGAATTTTTAATTAAATAAAAAATATTTAGTATAACGCAGCCTCCAACGCACCTATTAGTGTTAAGTCTGCGACGTTACCAGGAGGCTATAGAGAGTGTTATATGGGTAAGCCAGACTCCCCACTCTCAGCACAGCTGCCTTGCAATGCTTTCATTCTTTGTAAGTTGTGCAAATGGGGAACTGTAACTGTTGTCTTGGTGGGCAGGACCTTAGATCACTGCTGCTTTATGTATTTACTATATGTACCTTTCTATACATAATTACCAAAAAGAAAACGCCAATTAAATAAATAATTTATTTTGCTCTCATTAAATAACAAAATTATATTAATTTTGAGAGTGCAGGACGCTTTTCATGGAGTTTCTCTTGCACTCTTCGCAACTTCTGAACGTATCTATCCGCAGTAATCGTTAAATTGGACTTCAAAACTCGTGGTGAATTATTCCTTGACAATCCCACCATACACACAATAAAATCTTTTTACCATGGATGTTTGCTTTCGGATCTGGTAGGGGTGGGTGATCCTTATCAAGCCACTGTCTTTAGCGGACTATATTGTCATAGGTAACCAATTTTTCATCGTCTGTTACAATCTAGGCCAATGCTTTGAAAGATCTGGTAGAGATCCTAATCATTTATGTTGATGAGTATCTCGTGAAATAATTCATCAATAGCTTATTATGTAAGGGACAAATTAAACATTACCCATAGGAAGGTTGCCTTAGGACATGTTAACCATGTTAATGAATGCCTTGAATTTTGAGCCACTGTGATGTCTAGACTCCTTACATCGAAAGGGCCCCACAATAATCAACGTTGAAGAAACTCGCACAAAGCCTTACCGGCTTACGCATTTATTCTCAGGCCTGCTCTGCTGTACGGTGCGCCGCTTTTTAGTCATCTGACTGAAGCGACAGCTAGGTGACTTTAATAATATCAAAATGGCATACTTATGAAAGTGGACAGACATACTTCATTCGAGCAACGGAGCAACAGTGAGCTTCACGAGGTTTTTGAACTGCCGACGGTGGATGAATTCATTCATCAAATTTTTCGACTCCCTTAAGTACTTGACAAACCTGGTGTTTAACACGATAACCCCCGCTCCGTTCCCTTATCCATGGCAGCACGCTGTCGAGGCAGGAACGCTTTGGTCTTTAGGTTCTAGTTTTTAGGTTTAAGTTTTCTCTCTTTGTAATCCGAAGGTGAGCCCCACCACATAGTTCTGTTTATTTTGATTCTGTACTTTTAACTTCAAAAAGAAATGTTGTTTATTGTAATTCTACCCTACTTCAAATAAATCTGCATTTGCAGCACGAGGAGTATTATATTGTTAATCTTGTTCATTGTATTTTTGATCATATATTGTAAACAATTTGAATAAAAATGGTTTTGAAAAAAAAAAATAATCAATACCGAGTTTCTTCGAAAATGTACGCGATGAATGTAGCGGATTTTAATTGTGGAAATTTATCTATAAAATAGATACTTATGTAATAAATATCTAATAAATACATACTCATGACGGATGTAACAGCTAAAATAATAATTGGCTATTTAACTACTCTTTGGGAAGCATTAAGTCATTCACAAATTATTGAATACATTTTTGCCACATTAATGGAAAATTCATTAGTTTCACATCGTACATAACTTATTATATATATTTCTCAGCTTACTCTATTGTAAAGTTTTTATTTATATGTTGCCATGTTGGTAACATTGAGTATTACCTATTTTAGTACTGTTATATGTTTTGTTTGGAAAGTGTCCATAGATTGTCAAGACTAGAACTGTTCGGATTTACTATTATTATTTATACAAAAATGGTGCATTCGGAAGAATACTGTTTTTAATAATTCATGTACGGTTTAGTTTAAGAAGTTGATTTAACCATCAAAAAGTGATTCATTATAATGGAGTTCGTAAAACCAGCCATTCTTAATGTGAGTTCTGGCAATTTAGCCGAAAATTTTAAGAGCTTTAAAGAGCAAATGGAGATATATTTGATAGCGACGGAGACAATCGACAAATCACGGGAAGTTCAAGTAGCCAGGGTTAAAAACCTTATGGGTCCTGAAGCCTTGAAGGTTTATAATATGATCACGAAAACCCCTAGGGATAAGGAAACGGTGACATCAATTTTGAATGAAATAGAAATGCATTTGACGCCAAAAAAGAATGAAACGGTTGAAGTTTTTAGGTTCCTCAGCCGCCGGCAAGGTCAGGAGGAACCTTTTGATAAATTTTATATGGACCTTCAAGGACTCGTGGCATCCTGTGGCTTAGGGGATCAAGAGGATAAACTTATGAAAGCTCAACTCATGCTGGGGATCCATTCGAAAGCCACCCAAGAAAGTCTTTTAAGAGAGGATGCAACATTGGAAAAAATGATTGAAATTTGTAAAGCAGTCGAGTTGGCTGAATCCAACACAAAGTTGGTTGAAGGGGACTATGAGCGACAATCGGAAGTGCAAGTTTTTACAGCGAACAAAAAACAAGGTAGAAATTTAAATTCTTCATCTTACAAAACCAAAACTGAACAGACAAGCCCGTTGTGGAAATTACTACAGGGGTAACATTGTTACTTCTTTAACAAATTCAAAGGGGGGCAAAATCAAAACCATTATGGCAACTTTATAGGTCATACTCAAAATAGTTATTGCAATTACAGGGGTCAGAACAATTATGATAATAATAATCGAGGTCAATTTTTTATAGAAACGGTGAGTGACTATACAATAATCAATATACAGGATTTGAACAGCACATTGATAGAAAAGGGGAAATAGTCATTTTCAGCAACTAAACTGTTATAGGTATAGGTGTTAGGAAAGTAGGTAGGATACAAAAACTGGCCAGATAGCGGTGCAGGCCGAGATACATGAGCCTAAATATAACGAGGTAACCAAGATACCTGATGGTCATCTATTTTACTGTATGGCCTATTTTAAATAAAACATTTTTGGATAAAATAAATTGCTAAATTTTAGAAAATTTAAAACTACCAATTGTAAAAACTAACATAAATTGTTATACCACTTAAATTGGGAGACAATTATTCTGGTCTAAAGTTTTTTTTAGCAAAGCATAAAGGCATCTTAAATTTAGATAATGAAACTGGTGAAACCTCAATTATACCTTTTAATACAAAGCATATGCCTACCGCACAATAACATTTTAGATGTATGATAAAAATGTAAAATTTGTAAATGAAATTTAAAAAATTGTGAAACTTTCCCTAAGTATAAATTCAAGGGTGACTCGAATTAAAAAATGTCAACAATGTGTAAAAGGATACATGAAAAAACTGCCTACAGTTTTAACTGCAAATCAAATAAGTGAATTCGTGGAAAGCCAATAAGCTGTTTTATAACTCTACAATCTGGAAGTAATCTTTTTATAAGAGGAATCATGAGCTAACAGAAAAAAGTTTTTATTACAAATTTTATTTTGTACCACTATATCAACATGTTTTGTCTTATTAATATATTTAAGAAATATTTTAGTTATTTTAATCTTATTTACAGGTGATATGATCAATTTTAAAGAAGAAGAAGATCTAACCATAGGCGATGGTAAGTACCCTAAAGCATCACTCAATAAGTGATTGCTACTAATCTGACCGTGTGGTACGTTCGGCAAACTGGCGGTTTTTATTTATCCTTATCTAGTCTTGATACTTTCTCGCGCACCAATTATACTAATATATATGATATACTAACTGCATCCGAATACACCAACTGGTAAAAAGGTGTATCTTTTCTACGGATACGTTTATCATCTATATCTTTGATGTATTTACCTGATCTTGCCTTCCACACCTCGCTGTTACTCTTGAGAGTTGATTAATTAGAATATTTGATTTACAGGGATGCCATATCCAACTATTCAACTACTGACAGATTTGATTCCTCTATCAAATCCTGAGCGTATTGCATTAGTGTGAAGTTATTCCAAATTATCCTTTTCTCAAAAAGACTTAATTAATTTTCTACTTAGATCCTTATTGGAACCTAAACCCAAAGTAATTTAGTTTGATAAAGTAACGTGGCGATCAATTGGAAAGGATTCATTTATATAAAATAGAAATATATAAATGCAATTTTATTACAAATGTTTTATTGAAATATGATTAAGTTGTATACGAATATGAATGATGAAGGTGGTTGCATAGGTCTTACTAGATACTACTAGTACCAAAAAAACAATATTTCTCATTTAATAGAACAATGGTCTCTAAAGATGATGGAGTCCAGATCGAGACCTCCAGTTCTCAGAGGTCCTCCCGAGACTGTTTCTTGGAGTTGCACCCGAGAGAAGAGATATAGGACTTGGAGCAGAGATACCCCCAGATGAAGTCCTCAGATATGTTGCCTCTTTGAGCCATTCCCTCTCCAGAAAGGAGGAGGCCTTATGCATTAAGGAATATGACTTTCTGGCTTTATTCCACCCAGCTTCGGGATAAGTCAAGTCAGAATGTGACCCCGAACTCTATGTATGACCACCCCAACTTTACAATGGACACTTTGGTTACTTGTTGTAGGTTGTTACTTGTCACCCCAATCTGTCTTTATGGATCATCATAAAAGATCTATAGGGACATATCTGCGACCTTTCCAAGCTGGATATTCTTATCAAAAGGGTTTATTATATGCTGACCGCTTTTTTTACTAGTTTCCCCTAGCTACCGTTCCTCTAACCAACCTCTCTACTCCTTAATATTAGATCTATTTTTTTACATTAAATAACCATGTCAGGATCGAATACATATAGCACGTGTTGCGAGTTTGCTCAGACTTACATCTTTCACACTGGATTGGTAGCAAACATCAATCATAGTACGACACTTCAGTTATAATTAATATATTTTAATTTTAAGACATTACATTTTTGTTGAGATTTGGGCAATGGTAAGTCCTTAGATACTAAATAGTAATTGATAAATCATCGGGTTTTTTTTTTGGTTGGATATTCACGACACTCATTTTAATATTATTAATTTGATTTTTACGATTAATTTAAATAAAATACAATCTTGATAGTCAGACAAGCTCGTGACTGCTACGGGAAGAACATTGTGACCAGTCATAATATGGGCAAGGAGGTGATTGTTATCCTATCACAACATGTTTGTCGATCACCTACTAACGGTAATCGGGGTCTTTACAACAGCCATAGGTTTCTCGCCTATTGAAGACATTGCTGCAAATTTTGTTGGTTAGTTTTTTTTTTTTAATACATAGTGATGGTGTCCACATCAAACATAAATTGTAAACAAACAATGGGCCATAAATGAACAGGGCATAAGCATGGTGAAACACCTGCTGTTTTAAGAGGGGGCTATGCATTAGGGCGGGCTACTGTAATTGACATCGTGAAAAATTAAGACAAAATTGAAAAGTTTTTAAAATCCATCATATGTAACCCTGTGAAACAGAAAAACTTTAAGGAGTGGTGAATTCCCGAAAGTTGAAGAAGCTTTAAATAAAGGCCTGGTTTCAGCAGCAGAGAGACAGGAACACTCCAATATCAGGTGGCATTTAAAAAAAAAAAGGCAAATTTTTTTATGGTGAGATTACCAAGAAAGAATGCTTCCATGCTAATGATGTGTGGCTTGAAAATTTAAAAAAACAATTCCGTGTTTGATTTCTTTGTGTGTTTTTTTAGTTTTACAATCAAAGTGTCAACTAACATTTCTAGTTGTGAAGTTGTACTATTTGTAACTTGTGGTTATTATGTTTTCTTAAAAAATAAATTTTAATAAATCCAATTTAGCTTTTTGCATTGTTTGGGACCATATTTTTTGGATTTTTAAGATTGGACTGTATTAGTACACATTATAACTACGCTGCAGCTGTAATGTATGTACTTGACAGCCATGTTATAGAACAAAATTTATTTTTGAACGTTTCGTCAAGATATTGTTTTATTAATATATTAAGGAATATTTTGATTTGTTCAATTAACAATTTAGTTATTTTAATCTTATTTACAGATGGTCCAATACATATGAAAGAAGAAGAAGATCTAATCTTAGACGATGGTAAGTACGCTAATGCATCATTGACTAAGTGATTACTACAAATTTCTACTATGTTTTGGGTTTGCTTACACTGGATTAATAGCAAACATCATAGCACCACTCTACCACTATAATAAATAAATTTAATTTTGATTAAGTTCTGTGATTAATTATTTGCAGGTGGGCCGATCCATTTTAAAGAAGAAGAGCAAATCCTGGACAATGGTGAGTTCACAAAAGCATTTCTAAATCATTCCTCAATGTAGGAATAGTTACTAATGTCCATCTTTTTGTTTGATCATTCAGACTGATAGCTCTTTTACTCCATTGATAGCAGATATTTTAATGTAACATTACTGTGGTAATAAATATTTTTAACTTTCTCACAAGGCAATTCATGTTTTATAAGTTATTGATGTCTTATTCTTATTCGCAGGTGATCCAATGCATGTTAGTGAAGAAGAAGAAGAAGAAGAAGAGCTAATCCCAGAAGATGGTAAGTACACTGAAGCATTAATATGTTGACTGCGACTCACATTCGCCGTCATTCTACATGAGATTCAAAAATTCTTTTTCTTTCATAATACTTCTATAACATTGTAATAATCTTATTATATCTTTACATATACTTACTGAAATGTTTTGTAAGTTTTCAAATATGGGTGAGGTGGCAGTCAATGTGTTAAATGATTACTTACAAATCTCTATGAATTTGTAGTAGCATAAACACATGTAGCTTTGTTATGCCGTTGGAAGCAATATTTTTATGTTTCATTACTGATATAATCAATATTTTAAACTTTCACTTAAGACAATTTCGCTTTTTATAAGTTGTTGATATTTTATTCACAGGTGGTCCAAGCAAGTTTAAAGAAGAATCTGTAACCCCGAATACTGGTGAGTACACTGAAGTATCCCTCAATGTACAATTTATTAAATATTGCAAAAAGACGCTCAACTTATATTCATCTTGTATTGATATATTAGGCAAAGTTAAATAAATATTATGAAAAAGATAATGTGAATATAACTGAGGTATTAAAAATAATTTTATCAACAGCTATACCATAAGCAAATGCTCACAAATATGTATATACAGTGGAACTTGTTTAATTTGAAGTTAAAGGGACCAATGAAAAATTTTGAATTAGACAAGTTTATTTTCTTTTACAATCCCTACCCTAGATGCTTATTGGAGTCTGCGAAAGCTCTATTGTGATCATGGAGTCCACTGATATCCACTATATTGGCTTTTGAAAGAAAAAGCTCTTTAATATGGGTGTGCTACAATGTTACTTTCTCAAGAAACAGCTTTAAAGGGAATATTGTTCTGCTTTTTAAATCCATCAAGCCAGCTCGTGCTAGTGTTACAATGTACACTCAAAGGAATCTTGTTATCCCTCACATGTTAAAACCATTTTAAAATACACTCATTAAAGTCAGGGTTTTCTGCAGGGGCTGCACAGCTCAAGATTTTATCTTTATTTTTAAGATAAGTAGACGTGTTCTCAAAGTCTATTGCAATTCTAGAATTATTTTTCAATCCTTTCTCCACCTCACGAATGGCTGCGGCCTTTTCAATAAAAGCTAAGGTTTTGTATGTAGAGCTAGTCAGTTTGGACCAAGACAATCTCAACACAACTTACTAATCGGGATAAGTTACGCACTGTAACTCATCCACATAGAAAGGTTATTTACTTACAGTTTTAATCATAATCACCCCTTGGTCCATTGGTTTAATCGATGCTGTGACATTCGGGAGCAGAAGTTTCACAAAAATGTCCCCCTATCGCAATCCTTCTTCAGCTGGGTGACACCGCTTTTTCTCTCCCAACAATTTCTTTGTTGCCGGCACAAATTATTTCAAAAAAAAAAATCTTTAAAATTTTGTCCATTGATCCATGCAACTTTTTGAGATTTGAATTTACATTTTTCAGGGCCCAGGGCTTGGCCGATTGGTAATCACAATTATTAAAAGTAAGGGTTTTGAATCTCCAGATGCATTAATTTCCCCTTTTTAATTTTTCATTGAATTCGAGTGGTATTGCTTGTAAGGTTACTACCGATAGCGGTACACCCTACTCATGTTGATGACAAAACCAAATGTGCAAAGCCTTGTCCAAAGTTTCGTTTGTTTTTTTGTAACGCGCTTCTGTTGCCTGAACAGTTTTTAGTGATTATTTTGGCATAAAAATCTTCAATTTCTATTAATTTTTTTTCCCCAGTTAGAAACAAGTGAGTTATTTCCTGAAAAACCTCATACTTTAAAAAAACGTATACAAAATATGCTACTATAACTATCACGTCAAACAACTATCAACAAAGGCATATAATAAGGTATTAAAATACATGACATGTTAAAATGTACAGAGTTTATTTCAATCAGGAGCAACTACAGGAAGTTAAAATATTTAGTGTTTAAGTAACATCTATTATAAGGTAAGATGGTCAAGATTTTGCAAACACTAGATTAAAAGATAAGAATTAATTATTATTTTCCCCACAAATTTTCTATAGGTGGTTGTTTTTTTCTTTATATTAGTTTGGTTCACACAAGCCTCTTAAAAAGTCCCTGGAATGTCAAACTCTTATAAAATTGAAAGAAAGCATAACACCCTGAAATATTAAAGTCACAAAAATGAAAGCAAGAAGGCATCTAGGGAAGAAATACATTAATAATATTTTTTTATTTGTGAGTGGTACATCTTTTTCTACTTATTTAATATTGATGTTTGTTTCAGGTCCTTTCGCTGAAGTGTGGGATGAAATTTCGAAGAAACATGCATTGTCTTCTGATAGTAAAGTGGAAGAAGTAATTTTAGAGAATAATATAACATATTCTAATGACATTAAGAAGCCCTATCAATGTCCACATTGCAGCTACAAAGCAGCACATGCTGATACTATAATGAGTCATATAAAGGCACTCCATAGAGGAAAAAGGCCACATCAATGTCCTCATTGCAGCTACAAAGCAGCACGACCTATTCATTTGAAGTATCATCTAATGGCTACACATGGTGGAGAGAAGCCACATCAATGTCCTCATTGCACCTACAAAGCAGTACACCCTGGTAACTTGAAGAAACATATCATGTCTCTCCATACTGGAGAAAGGCCGTATCCATGTCCTCATTGCACCTACAAAGCAGTAGAAGCTACATCTTTGAGGATTCATATAATGGCAAAACATAGTGAAGAGAAGCCTCATCAATGTCCTCATTGTAGCTACAAAGCAGTTGTACCTCATGCTTTGAAGCAACATATAATGGCATGTCATACTGGAGAAAAGCCTCATCAATGTCCTCATTGCACCTACAGAGCAGTTGGAACTGGTACTTTGAAGAAACATATAAGGGTACATCATACCCGAGAAAAACCCTATCAATGTCCTCATTGCAGCCACAGAACATTTGAACTTAGTAATTTGAAGAATCATATAATGGCACAACATACTGGAGAAAAACCACATGAATGTCCTCATTGCAGCTACAGAGCAGTACAGGCTATTTCTTTGAAAAAACATTTAAGTGCACAGCATAATGGAGAAGAGTCTCATTAATATTCTCATTGCACTACATGGGACTAACTTGAGGAATCATATATATAACATACTCAGGAGAAAAGCATCATCAATGTCCTCATTGCAACAACAAATTTGATTTAGCTTATACTTGTAACTTCATATTATAGCTAGCACAGCATACTGGAGAAAATTCACAAGAAACAGAAATTGATTCTTTCCATAATATAAATAGTAATTAACTTTATTTTAATTTGTTATTTAACCTTTTTTGTTTTTATTTTTATAGGATTTATTCAGGTTATAACATTTCTGTGTTTTCTTATATTAATTTTATTATTTATGGTATTTTTTTGGTTAATATTTTGCAAAGACTAATGAACATAGTATATAGGGAACACTGTTAATTACTAATTTTGTTTTCTTAGGGCCCAAGTCTCATTAATCAAATAAATAAATCAAAGTAATTAATCAAGTCCCATAACATTAAATAAACTATTCGATTCTACTTGCTCCTTCTTAATTTCTTAAAACGTTCTTGTAATGATCGACATTAAAAAAACATTATGATATGCCATACCATGATAACCGCCATAATACATGTGCGTGTGAAGAATGCCTTGAATTGAAGCACTGCCACAGAGGTCCCCTATATTTTTTTATTGAAGAGCACATTAAAAAATATCAATCGAGTGGTGGGCACCATTTATTTATTTCAAGGTTAATTATAGTTGATCATAGTTAATATTTCAAATAATATACAAAAAAGTTCTAATTCCAAAAATGTAATTTTAGCATACAAAGATTATTGTTTGTAATATTCTTATGTAAACAAATAATTATTTAATAATACATACAAAAGTTATATAATATAAAAAGTAAAAATTTCATAATCAATGTAATCTTAGGCTCTGAATTTCATTGGCCATCGCTTCATAATTAGGAGAGTGTGGTGATATTCCTACCGGTAAGCAATCATCAAGATTCACAAAAATATATGGAACTTAAAAAAACGATTTTATCTTCTATGATATTACACAATTTCTTGCTCCGGTTCTTCTCTCCTCACTTGAACAAACAATATATTATTTTAGCAAGTAAAAGAAGTGACCATTGCCTCCATGATATTAAACTGTTGAAATGGCTTTTCACTGGGCATCACGGTACCCATCGGCACAGGATTGGGGACCCCTGGCCTACCACTATCAATGTATAGTTTCTTAAAAAATGTATGCTCTAGGAGACCAAGTCTGGAGTAGATAGTGCATTGTTTTAGGAACGAAGTTAGACAGTTGGTTTTAATATTTGGAAGAGTTGTTGGTTAGAGACATTAGTCAGTAATGGAAGGAAGCTGTTCAAGGTTATCATTATACCCATGGCACCTAACAAAATAGAAAAAGTACGACACAGGTCTTACAGGCTTCACCACTTGCTAACTTCACCAAACTTGTTGCTGTGTCTCAACCTAATGGTATATAAATGTGTCTGTAGGGTGCCCCACTATATACTCACTCAAATGACAATATAGCTAAAAGTCTCCAACAATTCCAGAATAGGATCATGAGAAAAGTGGTCCGAACAAAGTGGTTTGTTTTGTGAGCGGCCATCTTGTATTGGTGTGTCAGCCTATTTTGTGTTTTTTCTCTGTCCAGAATAGAACTCTACTTAATCGTAAATAAACAAAAAAAAATAGGTAAATGTTGACACTTTTAAAATTAAAAACGTTAAAGATAAAACTAAGACTCGCCTTCAATTCTTTTTCTGGATATGGTGTTAATAGTACAGTGTTTCCTTAAAACGTTTCAGGCTGGAGAGTCGCATCCTTTTTTTTTAATGGGGCTTCAAATATGAAATTGGGTATTTTCTATCTGAAATATCTTTAAAGGGACACACTTTAAAAATCCAAAATTTTAGAAAATCTTCTTTTACAATCCTTCAATAAGTGGTTAAATTTATCATTGAGACTTAATTACTTTTTTAGTTAAACATTTGTAATTATATCTAAAATCATAAGAAACACTATGAATATATAAAATTGAGTACCTTAATATATTTGGAAGAAACTGTGGTGATCCTCTAAGTATTCACAAAAAGCCTAATAAGAAATGGTTTTAAAGTAAGAGAAATATTTCTCAAACATTTACAAAATGTTCCTATTAATTTAATCCCTGGTAAATCACTTTGTCCTACATTTAATACAAATATTGTTATGTTTGGTGTAGTAATAGAAGAAAACAAGTGACATGGACGTATATTACCAACCAAAAACAAACATTAAAAAACCCTTTGTTGTTGGAGTTTGACTGAAGAAGAGGAAAAAGATATGTCGAATGAATACGAGAAACTTATTGAACAGTTAAAAAAAATTCAGTCTTTTACCATCCTCTTGGTCAAAACAAAGATATTGATGGCAACAAATTAAGTGATTTAATTAAATTTTATGTAGATGATGACTCCGAAAAAAGGATTGCGTATTGTTGAGTCTCAAAGTTTAAAAAAAGACTAATATTCTCATCTTTCAATGATTTTTTTTGTCAGTTTTAAACTCTTCTAATCATAAAATTAGCAGAACATATTTTTACTCCTTGAGGTCTAAGTGGTGGTGTGTGTTAGCTGGTACAGGCAATTTATGTGCATGTAAATACCAGATTTATTTATTAGGACATACCCATGTTAATGAATGCCTTGAATTTTGAGCCACTGTGATTTCTAGACTCCTTACATAGAAAGGGCCCCATAATGATCAATGTGGAAGCAAACTCGCACAAAGCCTTACCGGCTTACGCATTTATTGACTTCCCCCAGTCTATCACTGCACGTCGAGCTCATGATTATAAGAGTGTACTCAGGCCTGCTCTGCTGTACGGTGCGCCGCTTTTTAGTCATCTGACTGAAGCGACTGCTAGGTGACTTTAATAATATCAAAACGACATACTTATGAAAGTGGACAGACATACTTCATTCGAGCAACGGAGCAACAGTGAGCTTCACGAGGTTTTTGAACTGCTGACGGTGGATGAATTCATTCATCAAATTTTTCGACTCCCTTAAGTACTTGACAAACCCGGTGTTTAACAGGATAACCCCCGCTCCGTTCCCCTATCCATGGCAGGACGCTGTCGAGGCAGGAATGCTTTGGTTTTTAGGTTTAAGTTTTCTCTCTTTGTAATCCGAAGGTTAGCCCCATCACCTAGTCCTGTTTATTTTGATTCTGTACTTTTAACTTCTAAAATAAATGTTGTTTATTGTAATTCTGCCCTCCTTCATTCAAATGCGTATGCTGCAGGAGGAGTATTATATTGCTAATCTTGTTCATTGTATTTTTGATCATATATTGTAAACAATTTGAATAAAAGTGGTTTTGAAAAACCGTTTAATAATATTAATATATATAATATATATTATAATAATATCAAAACGGCATACTTATGAAAGTGGACAGACATACTTCATTCGAGCAACGGAGCTTCAAGAGGTTTTTGAACTGCCGACGGTGGATGAATTCATTCATCAAATTTTTCGACTCCCTTAAGTACTTGACAAACCCGGTGTTTAACACGATAACCTCCACTCCATTCCCCTATCGGAGGCAGCAACGCTTTAGTCTTTAGGTTCTAGTTTGTAAATTTTCCCTCTTTGTAATCCAAAGGTGAGCCCCATCACCAAGTCAATATCGAGTTACTTCGAAAATGTACGCTCTAGGAGGCCATGAATGTAGCGGACTTTAATTGTGGAAATTTATCTATTAAATAGATGCTTATTTAATAAATACATACTCATGACGGATGTAACAGCTAAAATAATAATTGGCTATTTAACTACTCTTTGGGAAGCATTAAGTCATTCACAAATTATTGAATAAATTTTTGCCACATTAATGGAAAATTCATTAGTTTCACATCGTACATAACTTATTATATATATTTCTCAGCTTACTCTATTGTAAAGTTTTTATTTATATGTTGCCATGTTGGTAACATTGAGTATTACCTATTTTAGTACTGTTATATGTTTTGTTTGGAAAGTGTCCATAGATTGTCAAGACTAGAACTGTTCGGATTTACTATTATTATTTATACAAAAATGGTGCATTCGGAAGAATACTGTTTTTAATAATTCATGTACGGTTTAGTTTAAGAAGTTGATTTAACCATCAAAAAGTAAATCATTATGATGGAGTTCGTGAAACCAGCCATTCTTAATGTGAGTTCTGGCAATTTAGCCGAAAATTTTAAGAGCTTTAAAGAGCAAATGGAGATATATTTGATAGCGACGGAGACAATCGAAAAATCACGGGAAGTTCAAGTAGCCAGGGTTAAAAACCTTATGGGTCATGAAGCCTTGAAGGTTTATAATATGATCACGAAAACCCCTAGGGATAAGGAAACGGTGACATCAATTTTGAATGAAATAGAAATGCATTTGATGCCGAAAAAGAATGAAACGGTTGAAGTTGTTAGGTTCCTCAGCCGCTGGCAAGGTCAGGAGGAACCTTTTGATAAATTTTATATGGACCTTCAAGGACTCCTGGCATCCTGTGGCTTTGGGGATCAAGAGGATAAACTTATGAAAACTCAACTCCTGCTGGGGATCCATTCGAAAGCCACCCAAGAAAGTCTTTTAAGAGAGGATGCAACATTGGAAAAAATGATTGAAATTTGTAAAGCAGTCGAGTTGGCTGAATCCAACACAAAGTTGGTTGAAGGGGACTATGAGCGACAATCGGAAGTGCAAGTTTTTACAGCGAACAAAAAACAAGGTAGAAATTTAAATTCTTCATCTTACAAAACCAAAACTGAACAGACAAGCCCGTTGTGGAAATTACTACAGGGGTAACATTGTTACTTCTTTAACAAATTCAAAGGGGGGCAAAATTAAAACCATTATGGCAACTTTATAGGTCATACTCAAAATAGTTATTGCAATTACAGGGGTCAGAACAATTATGATAATAATAATCGAGGTCAATTTTTTATAGAAACGGTGAGTGACTATACAATAATCAATATACAGGATTTGAACAGCACATTGATAGAAAAGGGGAAATAGTCATTTTCAGCAACTAAACTGTTATAGGTATAGGTGTTAGGAAAGTAGGTAGGATACAAAAACTGGCCAGATAGCGGTGCAGGCCGAGATACATGAGCCTAAATATAACGAGGTAACCAAGATACCTGATGGTCATCTATTTTACTGTATGGCCTATTTTAAATAAAACATTTTTGGATAAAATAAATTGCTAAATTTTAGAAAATTTAAAACTACCAATTGTAAAAACTAACATAAATTGTTATACCACTTAAATTGGGAGACAATTATTCTGGTCTAAAGTTTTTTTTAGCAAAGCATAAAGGCATCTTAAATTTAGATAATGAAACTGGTGAAACCTCAATTATACCTTTTAATACAAAGCATATGCCTACCGCACAATAACATTTTAGATGTATGATAAAAATGTAAAATTTGTAAATGAAATTTAAAAAATTGTGAAACTTTCCCTAAGTATAAATTCAAGGGTGACTCGAATTAAAAAATGTCAACAATGTGTAAAAGGATACATGAAAAAACTGCCTACAGTTTTAACTGCAAATCAAATAAGTGAATTCGTGGAAAGCCAATAAGCTGTTTTATAACTCTACAATCTGGAAGTAATCTTTTTATAAGAGGAATCATGAGCTAACAGAAAAAAAGTTTTTATTACAAATTTTATTTTGTACCACTATATCAACATGTTTTGTCTTATTAATATATTTAAGAAATATTTTAGTTATTTTAATCTTATTTACAGGTGATATGATCAATTTTAAAGAAGAAGAAGATCTAACCATAGGCGATGGTAAGTACCCTAAAGCATCACTCAATAAGTGATTGCTACTAATCTGACCGTGTGGTACGTTCGGCAAACTGGCGGTTTTTATTTATCCTTATCTAGTCTTGATACTTTCTCGCGTACCAATTATACTAATATATATGATATACTAACTGCATCCGAATACACCAACTGGTAAAAAGGTGTATCTTTTCTACGGATACGTTTATCATCTATATCTTTGATGTATTTACCTGATCTTGCCTTCCACACCTCGCTGTTACTCTTGAGTTGATTAATTAGAATATTTGATTTACAGGGATGCCATATCCAACTATTCAACTACTGACAGATTTGATTCCTCTATCAAATCCTGAGCGTATTGCATTAGTGTGAAGTTATTCCAAATTATCCTTTTCTCAAAAATACTTAATTAATTTTCTACTTAGATCCTTATTGGAACCTAAACCCAAAGTAATTTAGTTTGATAAAGTAACGTGCCGATCAATTGGAAAGGATTCATTTATATAAAATAGAAATATATAAATGCAATTTTATTACAAATGTTTTATTGAAATATGATTAAGTTGTATACGAATATGAATGATGAAGGTGGTTGCATAGGTCTTACTAGATACTACTAGTACCAAAAAAACAATATTTCTCATTTAATAGAACAATGGTCTCTAAAGGTGATGGAGTCCAGATCAAGACCTCCAGTTCTCAGAGGTCCGCCCGAGACTGTTTCTTGGAGTTGCACCCGAGAGAAGAGATATAGGACTTGGAGCAGAGATACCCCCAGATGAAGTCCTCAGATATGTTGCCTCTTTGAGCCATTCCCTCTCCAGAAAGGAGGAGGCCTTATGCATTAAGGAATATGACTTTCTGGCTTTATTCCACCCAGCTTCGGGATAAGTCAAGTCAGAATGTGACCCCGAACTCTATGTATGACCACCCCAACTTTACAATGGACACTTTGGTTACTTGTTGTAGGTTGTTACTTGTCACCCCAATCTGTCTTTATGGATCATCATAAAAGATCTATAGGGACATATCTGCGACCTTTCCAAGCTGGATATTCTTATCAAAAGGGTTTATTATATGCTGACCGCTTTTTTTACTAGTTTCCCCTAGCTACCGTTCCTCTAACCAACCTCTCTACTCCTTAATATTAGATCTATTTTTTTACATTAAATAACCATGTCAGGATCGAATACATATAGCACGTGTTGCGAGTTTGCTCAGACTTACATCTTTCACACTGGATTGGTAGCAAACATCAATCATAGTACGACACTTCAGTTATAATTAATATATTTTAATTTTAAGACATTACATTTTTGTTGAAATTTGGACAATGGTAAGTCCTTAGATACTAAATAGTAATTGATAAATCATCGGGTTTTTTTTTTTGGTTGGATATTCACGACACTCATTTTAATATTATTAATTTGATTTTTACTATTAATTTAAGTAAAATACAATCTTGATAGTCAGACAAGCTCGTGACTGCTACGGGAAGAACATTGTGACCAGTCATAATATGGGCAAGGAGGTGATTGTTATCCTATCACAACATGTTTGTCGATCACCTACTAACGGTAATCGGGGTCTTTACAACAGCCATAGGTTTCTCGCCTATTGAAGACATTGCTGCAAATTTTGTTTGTTAGTTTTTTTTTTTAATACATAGTGATGGTGTCCACATCAAACATAAATTGTAAACAAACAATGGGCCATAAATGAACAGGGCATAAGCATGGTGAAACACCTGCTGTTTTAAGAGGGGGCTATGCATTAGGGCGGGCTACTGTAATTGACATCGTGAAAAATTAAGACAAAATTGAAAAGTTTTTAAAATCCATCATATGTAACCCTGTGAAACAGAAAAACTTTAAGGAGTGGTGAATTCCCGAAAGTTGAAGAAGCTTTAAATAAAGGCCTGGTTTCAGCAGCAGAGAGACAGGAACACTCCAATATCAGGTGGCATTTAAATAAAAAAAGGCAAATTTTTTTATGGTAAGATTACCAAGAAAGAATGCTTCCCTGCTAATGATGGGTGGCTTGAAAATTTAAAAAAGCGATTCCGTGTTTGATTTCTTTGTGTGTTTTTTTAGTTTTACAATCTAAGTGTCAACTAACATTTCTAGTTGTAAAGTTGTACTATTTGTAACTTGTGGTTATTATGTTTTCTTAATAGCTAAATTTTAATAAAACCAATTTAGCTTTTTGCATTGTTTGGGACCATATTTTTTGGATTTTCAAGATTGGACTGTATTAGTACACATTATAACTACGCTGCAGCTGTGATGTATATACTTGACAGCCATGTTATAGAACAAAATTTATTTTTGACCGTTTTGTCAACATATTGTTTTATTAATATATTAAGGAATATTTTGATTGGTTCAATTACCAATTTAGTTATTTTAATCTTATTTACAGGTGGTCCAATACATATGAAAGAAGAAGAAGATCTAATCTTAGATGATGGTAAGTATGCTAAAGCATCATTGACTAAGTGATTACTGCAAATTTCTACTATGTTTTGGGTTTGCTTACACAGGATCATAGCAAACATCATAGCACCACTCTACCACTATAATAAATAAATTTAATTTTGATTAAGTTCTGTGATTAATTATTTGCAGGTGGGCCTATCCATTTTAAAGAAGAAGAGCAAATCCTGGACAATGGTGAGTTCACAAAAGCATTTCTAAATCATTCCTCAATGTAGGAATAGTTACTAATGTCCATCTTTTTGTTTGATCATTCAGACTGATAGCTCTTTTACTCCATTGATAGCAGATATTTTAATGTAACATTACTGTGGTAATAAATATTTTTAACTTTCTCACAAGGCAATTCATGTTTTATAAGTTATTGATGTCTTATTCTTATTCGCAGGTGATCCAATGCATGTTAGTGAAGAAGAAGAAGAAGAGCTAATCCCAGAAGATGGTAAGTACACTGAAGCATTAATATGTTGACTGCCACTCATATTCGCTGTCATGCTACGGGAGATTCGAAAATTCTTTTTCTTTTATAATACTATTATAATATTGTAATAATCTTATTATATCTTTACATATACTTACTGAAATCTTTTGTAAGCATTCAAATATGGGTGAGGTGGCAGTCAATGTGTTAAACAATTACTTACAAATCTCAATGAAGTTGTAGTAGCATAAATACATGTAGCTTTGTTATGCCGTTGGAAGCAATATTTTTATGTTTCATTACTGATATAATCAATATTTTAAACTTTTACTTAGGACAATTTTGCTTTTTATAAGTTGTTGATATTTTATTCACAGGTGGTACAAGCCAGTTTAAAGAAGAATCTGTGACCCCGAATACTGGTGAGTACACTGAAGGATCCCTCAATGTACAATTTATTAAATATTGCAAAAAGACGCTCAACTTATATTCATCTTGTATTAGGCATGATATATTAGGCAAAGTTAAATAAATATTATGAAAAAGATAATGTGAATATAACTGAGGTATTAAAAATAATTATATCAATAGCTATACCATAAGCAAATGCTCACAAGTATGTATATACAGTGGAACTTGTTTAATTTGAAGTTAAAGGGACCAATGAAAAATTTCGAATTAGACAAGTTTATTTTCTTTTACAATTCCTACCCTAGAGGCTTATTGGAGTCTGCGAAAGCTCTATTGTGATCATGGAGTCCACTGATATCCACTATATTGGCTTTTGGGAGAAAAAGCTCTTTAATATGTATGTCCAACATATGTCAGCATCTGTCAACTGCCCACATACCGCCAGGTCGTTGTCCATTTGCACAAAGTCCTCATACAAAACATCAGTTTTATTGATCACTTCCTCCCAGTTTTTGGCAGTAGGCATAATCTCCTCATTTTTTTGAAGTCCTTCAAGTGTGACGTGACAAAAATAGGACTTTTTGAAACAGTTTGCAATAGTGTTTGGTTTCACTTGGTCCCAAAGCACTGCTACACTTTCGGACTGCTTGAAGGATGTTTTGGATTTTCATTTTATCATGTTTGATGATTTTTTTGACTCCTTGATCCATTGGTTGCACTTCAGAAGTTATATTAGGGGGGGGGGATTATACTTAAACATTTTCCAACAGTGGAAGGCTGTTGTGGGCTGTGCAGTTATCAATAAACCATCATACGATTTTCTTTGTGACATTTTTTGTCTAATTTCAATAGCAATTTTTCAAAGCTATCCCATGTCATGTAAGTTTTTCTGTTGGCCTATAGTCTACAGGCTTTGTTTTGACATTTTTAAAGCATTTTTGGTTCGCTCACTTGCAATCATTAACAGTGGAAGCTTTTCGGAGTCATTCACATTTGCCCCAACCAAGAGTGTGGTATGGTCTTTACTGAGCTTACCTCACCTTTCAATGCACCTTTCTTTTTATTAATGTGAGAGCATTGTTTGGAGTGCATTTATAAAACAAGCCAGTCTCGTCCACTTTAAAATATCTTTTATCAGTCTTTTATCCACTAATCTAAATAAATGATTTTTCCAGTCATCAGCCACTTGCTTGTTTACACCTCCACTTTCTCCAGAAACAGCTTTAAATGACATATTGTTCTCCTTTTTAAACACATCAAGCCAGCTCCTGCTAGCCTTATAATGTCCTCTCAAAGGAATAAGTAGACGTGTTCTCAAAGTCTATTGCAATTCTAGAATTATTTTTCAATCCTTTCTCCACCTCACGAATGGCTGCGGCCTTTTCAATAAAAGCTAAGGTTTTGTATGTAGAGCTAGTCAGTTTGGACCAAGATAATCTCAACACAACTCACTAATCGGGATAAGTTACGCACTGTAACTTAAATTGAAACTGGAGACAAATAACAAATTAGTTAGGAGGGAATAGTTGAAATTATTTCTAAGATGGCAATGAGTCACTTAAGGCTGTTTAGTTTTCGAAGACTATGCATGAGTTCTTATGAATTTGTTCAACCAAATTTTCTTACGAAATCTGAGCTTGTGAGACATCAACAACCCGAGTAGTAACTCTCCGTAACAACTAAGGCGGGTTCACATGGAGTGATGAACGTGGGGAGAGTAATACTTGTTTTGAGCATCATCTGCGACTTGCTTGCTTAAGGCACAGATTCACGACCTTCTCCAGTTCACACAGAGCAAGTGCTCTTGCTGGTCATTAGTTTCTCGCCCGTTGTTTAATAATGGCAGAATGTGAAGATGCAAACATTGTTTGCGAAGTATCAATTCACAAGTTCAAGTCACACTAGAAATCATTTAAAAAGCTTAAACAATGAAAAGCAAGACTTGTGTCAGTGAAGAGGTAGAATATACTTGTAGCCCCAAATAGTATTTGTAGGGAGTTATCCTTGGAAGATCAAATCAGAATACGCTACAAAAGAGAACAGAGTACGCTAAAAAAACGGTGAGTAAAGAGACTCAGTATTAGTAATGTAGAAATCAGTTAATAAAACACTGTTTAGAAATTCAGTCAAGATGCCGTAGAGTCCAGCTAATCCGCACTAGATGGGACCGGTCCCCGTCCAGATCACCGAAAGTCCGGATTAAACGGATTTTGCTGTAAAATGCAAATATTTTAGCAATTTGTTTTCCTCATAAATACACTGTTTCCTTCAGCTTAATTTTATTTCCAATACTACATGATGTATAAATAGATCTAAGTTTTAGAGCTAGAAACTGAGATAGGAATAAACTACAGTACATTAATGTTATAATGTAAAAATTAAGAGTTTTAGAAACAAAATTAACATTAGATTATGAACAGGAGTATAAATTAAAACAATGTACAGAACGCAATAGAAATAAGAATAATATTTTTAGAATCACTGAAAAAATTCTGTGTTGTTCTTTTGCTTCAAAGAATACTTACATCGTTTCGCCGTACGGTCTCATAGGCACCTCATGGTCAGTAGCTCATTTGATGATGTACAGCCTTGTTTCTTGAAGAACTTCATCAACTTCTCCGTCATTGTAGTGGCTTCATCATACGTTACGCCAACTGGTTCCTCTATATCATCGTCGTTATCTTCTGAACTGTCATTCTCTGTTGTCGGGTTTACCATGCACACTGCCAAGATTTCATCTTCACTTAAAACTTGATGGCCAATATCATTTGTCGCTATTCATTTACACAGAAAGGTCATTTATTTGCAGCCTTAATCATCATCACCCCTTGGTCCATTGGTTGAATCGATGCTGTGACATCCGGGGGACAGAAGTTTCACAAAAATGTCCCCCTATCGCAATCCTTCTTCAGCTGGGTGACACATCTTTTTCTCTCCCAACAATTTCTTTGTTGCCGGCACAAATTATTTCAAAAAAAAAAATCTTTGAATGTCCATTCATCCATGCAACTTTTTGAAATTTGAATTTACATTTTTCAGGGCCCGGGGCTTGGCCGATTGGTAATTACAATTACCAAAAGTAAGGGTTTTGAATCTCCAGAATGCATTAATTTTCCCTTTTTAATTTTTTATTGGATTCGATTGGTATTGCTTCGCTACACTTTCTATACTTTCGCTATACTTTTGCTCGAAGGGTACTACAGATACTGGTACACCCTGCTCATCTTGATGACAAAACCAAACATACAAAGCCTTGTCCAAAGTTTTGTTTGTTTTTTTGTAACGCGCTTCTGTTGCCTGAACAGTTTTTACTGACTATTTTGGCACAAAAATCTTCAATTTTTTTTTCAGTTAGAAACAAGTGAGTTATTTCCTGAAAACCCTCTACACTACTCTTTAAAAATACGCATAGATATAATAAGGTATTAAAATACGTGACATGTTAAATTGTACAGAGTTTATTTCAATCAGGAGCAACTACAGGAAGTTAAAATATTTAGTGTTTAAGTAACATCTATTATAAGGTAAGATGGTCAAGATTTTGCAAACACTAGATTAAAAGATAAGAATTAATTATTATTTTCCCCACAAATTTTCTATAGATGGTTGTTTTTTTCTTTATATTAGTTTGGTTCACACAAGCCTCTTAAAAAGTCCCTGGAATGTCAAACTCTTATAAAATTGAAAGAAAGCATAACACCCTGAAATATTAAAGTCCCAAAAATGAAAGCAATTTTTTTTTTTTTTTTTTTTTTCTTAGCTCTCAAACTTATAAAAATAGGAATGTGGGAAATAAGGAAAATTATTTTGGGCTAATGAGTGCCTTTCACTTAGGGGAGACCCCTATTTGAAGGATGTATGAGAAGGATATGGGGTGTGGAATGCCTAGAAAGGCGGATGGAGTCAGGAAGGTAGTGAGAGTCTACCAAGGATTGAGCCTAGCGGCGCCTAGGCGATGGTTAGTTGTAGGCCAGGCGAAGCCTGGCCGGCCGCCCCGCCAGGGGCCTGAGTGAGTCGGCCTAATCGGCCGGAAGATCAACCCTGCTTACACAGGTAGATGGGGTAATGTGGCGTCGGTTGAGTCGGCTGGGAGATCGGCCTCGATCTCTCGGCTGGGTGTAGGTCCGTCAGTCCTCTGGTTCTATGATGTCTTTCATTCGCCAAGCTTCGGCGGTCCAGCAGTGCTTCCATCTGACGGGCATTGGTGGTGGCTGAAGGTCGGAGAATAGTGGGTTGTGGCTATGTCTTAGGGAGTCAAAAAAATTTATGTGCCTTCTCTTGATAAAATCTTGGATAGTGAGCACTTCGAATTTTTTGTGGATTTCGTCGGCCTTCATTTGGTCGAAAGGGGTGTGTTTGAGGGAGGTGTGGAGAACTCTATTCTGAAATTGCTGGAGCTTTAGGAGAGTGTTGGGAGTCAAATACTTGTAGAGAGGGGTTCCATACATCAATGCAGGTCTTAGGACGCTCTGGTATATCAGCAGCTTGAGGCGTACTGATAGAGCCGGGCTGTGAAGTAGGTGTCCGAGGCTGAAGAATTTCTTCCTAACACTTTTTAATTTCCTGCCGAGGTGCGTTGTGAACGACAAGTGCCTACCGAGGGTAATTCCGAGGTAGCACAGCTTGTTGCTTACAGGGCATTCTTTGCCGTCTAACACGAAGGATTTCGGGAGCTTCTTTTTTCCGGATTTGTAACTAAATATTATTCCTTGCGTCTTGGCCGGATTGACTTTAATGTAGACGGCATCGAGTTTCTCGGCGATTTGTTGACTGGCGCTCTCAGCGAATGAATTAAAGAAATGAAAGCAAGAAGGCATCTAGGGAAGAAATACTTTAATAAAAAAAATTTATTTGTGAGTGGTACATCTTTTTCTACTTATTTAATATTGATGTTTGTTTCAGGTCCTTTCACTGAAGTGTGGGATGAAATTTCGAAGAAACATGCATTGTCTTCTGATAGTAAAGTGGAAGAAGTAATTTTAGAGAATAATATAACATATTCTAATAACATTAAGAAGCCCTATCAATGTCCACATTGCAGCTACAAAGCAGCACATGCTGATACTATGATGAGTCATATAAAGGCACGCCATAGAGGAAAAAGGCCACATCAATGTCCTCATTGCAGCTACAAAGCAGCACGACCTTACCATTTGAAGTATCATCTAATGGCTACACATGGTGGAGAGAAGCCACACCAATGTCCTCATTGCACCTACAAAGCAGTACACCCTGGTAACTTGAAGAAACATATCATGTCTCTCCATACTGGAGAAAGGCCGTATCCATGTCCTCATTGCATCTACAAAGCAGTAGAAGCTACTTCTTTGAGGATTCATATAATGGCAAAACATAGTGAAGAGAAGCCTCATCAATGTCCTCATTGTAGCTACAAAGCAGTTGTACCTGATGCTTTGAAGCTACATATAATGGCACATCATACAGGAGAAAAGCCACATCAATGTCCTCATTGCACCTACAGAGCAGTAAGAACTACCACTTTAAAGAATCATATAAGGGTACATCATACTCGAGAAAAACCCTATAGATGTCCTCATTGCAGCCACAGAACAATTGGATCTGGTGATTTGAAGAATCATATAATGGCACAACATACTGGAGAAAAGCCACATGAATGTCCCCATTGCAGCTACAGAGCAGTACAAGCTGGTTCTTTGAAGAAACATTTAATTGCACAGCATAATGGAGAAGAGTCTCATTAATATACTCATTGCACTACATGTGAATAATTAAAGGAATCATACATATAACATACTCAGGAGAAAAGCATCATCAATGTCCACATTGCAACAACAAATTTGATTTAGCTTATACTTGTCCCTTCATATTATAGCTAGCACAACATACTGGAGAAAATCCACAACAAACAAAAATTGATTCTTTCTGTAATATAAATAGTAATTAACTTTATTTTCATTTTTATATTAATTTTTTTGTTATGGATTTTTTTTGTTAGTATTTTGCATAGACTAATGAACATATTGTATAATTAAACAGAAATTTTGTTTTCTTAGGGGCCAAGTCTCATTAATCAAATAAATAAATCAAAGTAACTAATCAAGTCCCATAACATTAAATAAACTATTCGATTCTACTTGCTCCTTCTTAATTTCTTAAAACGTTCTTGTAATGATCGACATTAAAAAAACATTACGATATGCCATACCATGATAACCGCCATAATACATGTGCATGTGAAGAATGCCTTGAATTGAAGCACTGCCACAGAGGTCCTCTATATTTTTTTATTGAAGAGCACGTTAAAAAATATCAATTGATTGGTGGGCACCATTTATTTATTTCAAGGTTAATTATAGTTGATCATAGTTAATATTTCAAATAATATACAAAAAAGTTCTAATTCCAAAAATGTAATTTTAGCATACAAAGATTATTGTTTGTAATATTCTTATGTAAACAAATAATTATTTAATAATACATACAAAAGTTATATAGTATAAAAAGTAAAAATTTCATAATCAATGTAATCTTAGGCTCTGAATTTCATTGGCCATCGCTTCATAATTAGGAGAGTGTGGTTATATTCCTACCGGTAAGCAATCATCAAGATTCACAAAAATATATGAAACTAAAAACGATTTTATCTCCTATGATATTTTTGTAGAATGGAAATTTGTTTCTGCCAAATATATACCAGAAGCTCTCTTTTGATTTATTACCACCTTGAGATAATGGTGGATGAAAAGAAACCCATTCAATTAACTTTTTTTTCTTATTTACATATAGAATTGGTCACCACACAAAGAACAAGGCTTTATAATGCCTAATTTTTAACGCATACTAATGTACCTGAGCAAATTTGACCAATCTTAATTTAAGAATTGCTCAGTTTATGATGTTGCAGATTCACAGTTCTTGGAGCACTACATGAAAAACGCTGATAATCACATCAACAACAATGATTGCCAGACAATATACTTTTCTCACCCAACCTCGGAAACTTCTAGATTCAGTCAGTTTCTATGGTTTTATGAACCTTCTAGACTCAGTTGGTTTCCTTGGTGATGTTGATGTCACTGCTATGCCGCTACAGATGCATTGGAAGTACACAATTTCTTGCTCCGGTACTTCTCTCCTCACTTGAACAAACAATATATTATTTTTAAGTAAAAGAAGTGACCATTGCCTCCATGATATTAAACTGTTGAAATGGCTTTTCATTGGGCATCACGGTACCCATCGGCACAGGATTGGGGCCCCTGGCCTACCACTATCAATGTATAGTTTCTTAAAAAATGTATGCTCTAGGAGACCAAGTCTGGAGTAGATAGTACATTGTTTTAGGAACGAAGTTGGACAGTGGGTTTTAATATTTGGAAGATTTGTTGTTAGAGACATGGAAGGAAGCTGTTCAAGGTTATCATTATAACCATGGCACCTAACAAAATATAAAAACTACGACACAGGTCTTACCGGCTTTACCACTTGCTAACTTCACCAAACTTGTCGCTGTGTCTCAAACTGATGGTATATAAATGTGTCTGTAAGGACCCATGCCCATATACTCACTCGAATGACAATATAGCTTAAAGTCTCCAACAATTCCAGAATAGGATCATGAGTGGTCCGACGTACCTCTCGAGAGAGGTTGAAGAACGCCAACCTGCACCCTTTGCTCGGTGTGCCATCGGTGGGTAAGTTCATCCTCCGATGGCACATAAAGTTTTTTGACTCGGAGCACCTCACAAAACCCATGTTTAACACCGACCTACAACTCTTCCCACATCGATGGCAACAGACTGTCATCGAAAAATTAGGTTAAGCTGTAGTTTATGTTTTTATTGTCGAAAAATAATATGGTTTGATCATAATGAGTATGTGATGTAATAACTTAATGGTGCTAAATAAAGAAAAGTTACAGCCAAAAAAAAAACTATGGCCAAGTAAAGGACACCTATTAGATAACGACTCATGACATTCAACGTACGTAACGTATATTTAAAATTTTGCTAAAATATATATTATTTAATAATGTTCATTTTCTGCTTTGTAAATTTCTTAGGCTACCCCTAATCAAATTTTAATTTACTTCCTCTCTTCTTGCTGAAAGGCTCTCTTTCCAGGTCCATCAAACCAACATTTTACAGAGGTTTGCAGTTTTTTTCTGTCCAGTATAGAACTCTACTTAATTGTAAATAAACAAAAAAAAAATAGGTAAACGTTGAGATTTTTAAAATTAAAAGTGATCCATCAAACCAACATATTTAATTTGAAAAGATTGCTGACAAAATTTGTTTACCTATGTTAGTATTATACTTTAAGAGTTTAAAACAGGTAATCGTGCATTGTTTAGATGTTCAGTTTTTGTTTTGTGAGCGGCCATCTTGTATTGGTGTGTCAGCCTATTTTGTGTTTTTTCTCTGTCCAGTATAGAACTCTACTTAATCGTAAATAAACAAAAAAAAATTGGTAAATGTTGACACTTATAAAATTAAAAACGTTAAAGATAAAACTAAGACGCTTCAATTCTTTTTCTGGATATGGTGTTAATAGTACAGTGTTTCCTTAAAACGTTTCAGGCTGGAGAGTCGCATCCTTTTTTTTTAATGGGGCTTCAAATATGAAATTGGGTATTTTCTATCTGAAATATCTTTAAAGAGACACGCTTTAAAAATCCAAAATTTTTAGAAAATCTTCTTTTACAATCCTTCAATAAGTGGTTAAATTTATCATTGAGACTTAATTACTTTTTTAGTTAAAAATTTGTAATTATATCTAAAATCGTAAGAAGCACTATGAAGTTCAGATATTAAATTGCTTATAGCGAAACTTCTATTTCTACTATTACACATAAGTATTGTTAACTTATTTATGTGTTCATATTGTTGTCTTAACTTAATTATTGTTCAAAATCTGGGCAAAATATATGTATACATCAAGAAGCTACCAAGCGACTTGTGAACTCCCAAACAATGAATCAACTATATCAGTTGGTGGTGTTAGTGACAGGAGTTGACTTGTGAAATATTTTTAGGTAATGCGACATTTTTTTTTATTGTTATGGAGTGCTCTGTATTGCCATTCATGAATATATATACATATTAGCAGGTCTGTGACAAAATCACAATGTTAAAACTAAACTTAAAATTTACCTTAATATTACTCATGACTGGCCAGATTTACTATTCTTATATTCTTCCGCAAATTCTTCTTTTTTCTTTGTTCACTGTTGTGCCACGCGATCAGTACACCTCCACTGCTATCATCTCTTCAATCCTTCTTCTCTGGATAAAATTATTATTCATACTCTGTTCTTCCATCTGCTTGCCTCATGTCTCCTGCAATGATCAAAATGTACAAGACGCACTTTGTCTCCTGGGCTGATCAAAACAAACAAGGGCTCTTCCCGCTCTCACATTGTTTTTATATTCATCATTAGCCTTCTTGATTTTTTTAACTTTCTAATTGTCCAATGTCAGTTGTCTCAGATATTATTTACTTTTCTTATTTTAAAGTTAACAAATCCAATATTAAAATATTTATTATATATTTTATAGTTTAATTCTTGATATTATTTATATGATAAATATTAATATTAGATATAACGGCAACAAATAATGTTTATCCCTTCATAGCCATGATCCACGGGTCGTTTATGCCCACTAATTTCGAATTTATATCAAAGGCAACATCACAAACTCACAACATCTAAATATCACAACAATATGTAAACATTCTAAAAAATGTAAATCACAGGAAATACCTCAAACTAATACAACTGTAGTAGATCCTCCTACAACACCAGGAGCCACTAGTTCTAAAGATATTGAAGAACTTGACAAATACTTGGCATCTACCAGACATGAACCAGCATATTATCCTTCTCAGGAGTCCAGGACTTAAAAAAGGGAGGAGTTATGAAACCATGACATCCTGCAAAAAATGTTTTTCCAAGTTTATCCTTTTTTTACAATATTTTTTCTTTTATCATTGTGTACCTTCGGTTATCTGTGTAAAATATAAGTTTGTTTTCAAATGACTTATTTTTACAACCTAAAATAAGTTTACTTTCAAAAAATAAGGGTGGTGCGTTAATTTTGTTTGTCAGTGTATATGTCCCAGGGATTTGATCAAATCACTATTTGATATGGTCATTTTCCTAAACAAATCCAGTAATTTCATCAAATCTCTACACTCATTTAGTGAACTTTGTGCACAGCAACATCTATCAAACTTCTTTCAATTTAAAATAAATGAACATTATTATTAAATTGCATTAAAAAAAATATACTTGGTAACTATTTTGATACACTTTTAAGTTTCCTATTATTGATTAGTTTGAAAAAAATAATTTTCTGTGCTCATTGTTGTATTACATGCACTTAATGATGGTTTGGTTAGCTAAATAAATATTTATATACCAATTAAGATCATTTTATTAAATAAGTCATCTACTTTATATGTTATGATTGCCACCTGATGGTGACAATTTTATTTATAGTGGACAGACATAGAATTTATTTATTCACAAATGTTATATGGCCGAGATGTTTGCTATCACTAAATACATACATCTCGCGACTATTTAATTAAGTTACAAAAAGATCCTGAATTATCATCTGATATTTGGATGTTGTTTTATTATTAATATTGTGGTTCCGTATTCACTTAAACAATTTGTACAAATGCAACCCACCCGGGTTCACATATTCAGAAGAAACGAAGGCACCGAACATCTGAGTATGGGTGGAAATGGATAAGGTAAGACAAATAGTTGTGCTTAAGAATAAGGATGATTGGATATGTTTTGATAAAATCTGGGAAACTTAGAAGTGAAGATCCTGCTTTCATTCTTTGTAAGTTGTACAAATGGGGTATTGTAACTGTTGTCTTGGTGGGCAGGACCTTAGATCACTGCTGCTTTAATGTATTTACTGTATGTACCTTTCTATATTTAAAAACATAATTACCTAAAGGAAAACACCGATTAAATAAATAAAAAAAATCTATTCGTTTCCACATTGCTATTAAATTTATTAATAATTGTTTTTCATTCACATCGCTCTCTAGGGATGTCATGTGGTTGTTTTCGTTCCCTCCTGCAAATGTCTGAATAATTCACCAAAAACTAAGAATGAATATAAAGATGAAGGAAAATGTGACACTCCTGAAAAATAAAGCAAGAAGCCATTCAAGAAATACCTTAAATACTAATTATTTATTTCCCAGACGTAATTTTTTCTCCATTTGTTTGAAATTAATGTTTGTTTTTAATTGCTCATCTGGAGTGCATGATGGTTTTTAAAAAACAAACATACAATGTCATTAAGTTTTAGTTTTATAAAATGTTGCAATGGAGAGCCCCATCAATGTCCGAATTACAGCTATGAAGGACAAACTAATCATATAATGCTTAAAAGTTGTATAATATTAAAGCTACAAAGAAATACAAGTCGCTAATTTGATGGTTCATATAGCAGCCTTAAAATACTGGATAAGAGGCTTTTCAATGGCATGATACGCCCACAAAGCAGTATGAGCTTATTAAATTGAAGAATCATACAATGGCACATCCTAACAGTTAAAATTTCTAACTGCCCGATCAGTTATTAGTCCTTCCCCATATACACTGCATATTTTTTCAGCTGTCGCTCTAGCACTTTTGCCTTGTTTAAATTCCCAAAGCATGACATGACGAATATGTCTTTTTTGACTCTCCGTTTCAGAGTTAAAAAAAAAACAGTTTAACGTAACGTGTATCACACAAAACAGTCGACATAAGATTAACTGAAGCCTCGTCTATATAGGGAAAACAAAAAGAATAACACCTGAGAAAACTCTCTCTCTCTCTCTCTCTCTCTCTCTCTCTCTCTCCCCTAAGCAATAATACTGGATAAAGCATACTACTGAGGCCAATACTTTGAAAGATCTTGCAGAGATCCTAATCAATTTGTTGATCTGTATCTCGTGAATTAATTCATCAATAGCTAATTATGTAAGGGACAAATTAAACATTACCCATAGGAAGGTAATGGCCTTAGGACATACCCATGTAATGAATACCTTGAATTTCGAGCCACTGTGGTGTCCTTACATAGAAAGGGCCCCATAATAATCAACGTTGAAGAAACTCGCACAAAGTCTTACTGACTTACGCATTTATTGACTTCCCTCGATCTCATGATTATAAGAGTGTACTCAGGCCTGCTCTGCTGTATGGTGCGCCTCTTTTTAGTCTTCTGACTGAAGCGACAGCTAGGTGACTTTAATAATATCAAAACAGCATACTTATGAAAGTGGACAGACATACTTCATTCGAGCAACAGTGAGCTTCACGAGGTTTTTGAACTGCTGACGGTGGATGAATTCATTCATCAAATTTTTTGACTCCCTTAAGTACTAGACGAACCCGGTGTTTAACACGATAACCCCCGCTCCATTCCCTTATCCATGTCAGGACGCTGTCGAGGCAGGAACGCTTTGGTCTTAAGGTTCTAGTTTTTAGGTTTAAGTTTTCCCTCTTTTTGTAATCCGAAGGTGAGCCCCATCACCTAGTCCTGTTTATTTTGATTATGTGCTTTTACCTTCAAGAAGAAGTTTTGTTTATTGTAATTCTACCCTCCTTCAAATGCATCTGCGTATGCAGCACGAAAAGTATCATATATTTGAATTTGAATAAAATTGGTTTTGAAAAAAAATAAATAAATAAAAGGAATCAATATCGAGTTTCTTCGAAAATGTACACTCTAGGAGGCCATGGATGTAGCGGACTTTAATTGTGAAAATGTATCTATAAAATAGATACTTATGTAATAAATACATACTCATGACGGATGTAACAGCTAAAATAATAATTGGCTATTTAACTACTCTTTGGGAAGCATTAAGTCATTCACAAATTATTGAATAAATTTTTGCCACATTAATGGAGAATTCATTAGTTTCACATCGTACATAACTTATTATATATATTTCTCAGCTTACTCTATTGTAAAGTTTGTATTTATATGTTGCCATGTTGGTAACATTGAGTATTACCTATTTTAGTACTGTTATATGTTTTGTTCAGAAAGTGTCCATAGATTGTAAAGACTAGAACTTGTTCGGATTTACTATTATTATTTATACAAAACATGGTGCATTCGGAAGAATACTGTTTTTAATAATTCATGTACGGTTTAGTTTAAGAAGTTGATTTAGCCATCAAAAATTGATTCATTATTATGGAGTTCATGAAACCAGCCATTCTTAATGTGAGTTCTGGCAATTTAGCCGAAAATTTTAAGAGCTTTAAAGAGCAAATGGAGATATATTTGATAGCGACGGAGACAATCGACAAATCACGGGAAGTTCAAGTAGCCAGGGTTAAAAATCTTATGGGTCATGAAGCCTTGAAGGTTTATAATATGATCACGAAAACCCCCAGGGATAAGGAAACAGTGACATCAATTTTGAATGAAATAGAAATGCATTTGACGCCGAAAAAGAATGAAACGGTTGAAGTTTTTAGGTTCCTCAGCCGCCGGCAAGGTCAGGAGGAACCTTTTGATAAATTTTATATGGACCTTCAAGGACTCCTGGCATCCTGTGGCTTAGGGGATCAAGAGGATAAACTTATGAAAGCTCAACTCGTGCTGGGGATCCATTCGAAAGCCACCCAAGAAAGTCTATTAAGAGAGGAAGCAACATTGGAGAAAATGGTCAAAATTTGTAAAGCAGTCGAGTTGGCAGAATCCAATATAAAGTTGCTTGAAAGGGACCATAAGCGACAATCGGAAGTGCAAGTTTTTACAACGAACAGAAAACAAGGTATAAATTCAAATTCTTCATCTTACAAAAAAAACCAAAGTCAGTTCCAGGCAAAGTCAAAACCATTATGGCAACTATATAGGTCAAACTCAAAATAGTTATAGTAATTTCAGGGGTCAGAACAGTTTTGATAATAATAATAATTTTCAAAGTTCAATAATAATAATAAAAAGTTTAAGTTAATAATAATAATTTCAAAGTTCAAATGTGAAATATTTAGCCACCTTAGATCTCAAAAGTAGTTTTTGGAAGCTTAAGTAGGAAAAATCAAGTTGATTGTTCAAAACAAAATTTTGAATGAAACAATTTCACCACAGGTGGATTCCGTTTGGTTTGTCTGTTAGCTTGGGGGCTTTGAGGCTTTAAAAATAGTTATACTAAAAAATGTATTTAAAACTGTTTGGATTTATGTGTACTACATATTTGTAAACGGAGAAACATTTGAAAACTTTATGGAGGTTTTAAGTCAATTATTTATTGTTTTTTATGAATATGGTCTTTCCTTAAATTTAGAAAATTGTAAATTCTTAAGGAAATCTGTTAAATTTTTGGGCTGAGGGAATAAAGAAAAATCCACGTTAAGTCCAAAATATAAAAAATTTTAGAAAACCAAAAAAAATGAAAGAGTTACAAATTTTCGTAATAGTAATAGAATTGCTGATTTTTTTAATAGGATTCCTTGCGAGGACCATGAACCAAAGGGCATTGATTTTAATTTAGATAAGTTAACTGAATTTTTTTAAAAATATCAAAAATTTGCAAGAAATAAAAGAAAACTCCTAACAACCATCAATTATTAGACGGTATCATTTGTAACGACTAGCATAGCAGGAATAAAATTATATAACCGCTTATTTTCATTCCACAACTGATAATTTCTTCATTAATGAAAATGCACTTTTTCATTAAAGGAGAAGTTATCAGTCGTGGAAAGCCAATAAGCTGTTTTATAACTCTACAATCCGGAAGTAATCTTTATAAGAGGAATGATGATCTAACAAAAAAAAAAGTTTTTATTACAAATTTTATTTGGACCACTATATCAACATGTTTTGTCTTATTAATATATTTAAGAAATATTTTAGTTATTTTAATCTTATTTACAGGTGATGTGATCAATTTTAAGGAAGAAGAAGATCTAACCATAGGCGATGGTAAGTACCCTAAAGCATCACTCAATAAGTGATTGCTACTAATGTGTACCGTGTGGTACGTTCGGCAAACTGGCAGTTTTTATTTATCCTTATCTAGTCTTGATACTTTCTCGCGTACCAATTATACTAATATATATGATATACTAACTGCATCCGAATACACCAACTGGTAAAAAGGTGTATCTTTTCTACGGATACGTATATCATCTATATCTTTGATGTATTTACCTTATCTTGCCTTCCGCACCTCGCTGTTACTCTTGAGTTGATTAATTAGAATATTTGATTTACAGGGATGCCATATCCAACTATTCAACTACTGACAGAATATGAGAAGGAATATGACTTTCTGGCTTTATTCCACCCAGCTTAGGGATAAGTCAAGTCAGAATGTGACCCCGAACTCTATGTATAGCCACCCCAACTTTACAATGGACACTTTGGTTACTTGTTGTAGGTTGTTACTTGTCACCCCAATCTGTCTTTATGGATCATCATAAAAGATCGATAGGGACATATCTGCGACCTTTCCAAGCTGGATATTCTTATCAAACGGGTTTATTACATGCTGACCGCTTTTTTTACTACAGCTTCCCCTAGCTACCGTTCCTCTAACCAACCTCTCTCTATTCCTTAATATTAGATCTATTTTTTACATTAAATAACCATGTCGGGAGCGAATACATACAGCACGTGTTGCGAGTTTGCTCAGACTTACATCTCTCACACTGGATTGGTAGCAAACACATAGTACGACACTTCAGTTATAATTAATATATTTTAATTTTAAGACATTACATTTTTGTTGAGATTTGGACAATGGTAAGTCCTTAGTTACTAAATAGTAATTAATAAATCATCAAGTTTTTTTTTTTTTTTTTTTTTTTTTTTTTTTTTGGTGGGATATTTATGACACTCATTTTAATATTATTAATTTGGTTTTTACTATTAATTTAAGGACAATACAATCTTGATAGTCAGACAAGCTCGTGGCATCTAAGGGAAGAACATTTTGACCAGTGATAATGGGCGAGGAGGTGATTGTTATCCTATCACAACATGTTTGTCGATCACCTACTAATGGTAATCGGGGTTTTAACAACAACCATAGGTTTCTCGCCTATTAATACATTGCTGCAAATTTTGTTTGTTAGTTTTTTTTTAATACATAGTGATGGTGTCCACATCAAACATAAATCGTAAACACAAACAATGGGCCATAAATCAACAGGGCATAAGCATGGTGAAACACCTGCTGTTTTAAGAGGGGGCTATGCATTAGGGCGGGCTACTGTAATTGACATAGTAAAAAATTAAGACAAAATTGAAAAGTTTTTAAAATCCATCATATGTAAGGTATAGGTGGCTTGAAAATTTAAAAAAAGATTCCGTGTTTGATTTCTTTGTGTTTTTTTAGTTTTACAATCTAAGTGTCAACTAACATTTCTAGTTGTGAAGTTGTACTATTTGTAACTTGTGGTTATTATGTTTTCTTAATAGCTAAATTTTAATAAAACCAATTTAGCTTTTTGCATTGTTTGGGACCATATTTTTTGGATTTTCAAGATTGGACTGTATTATTGTGGACTACACATTATAACTACACTGCAGCTGTAATGTATATACTTGACAGCCATGTTATAGAACAAAATTTATTTTTGACCGTTTTGTCAACATATTGTTTTATTAATATATTAAGGAATATTTTGATTGGTTCAATTAACAATTTAGTTATTTTAATCTTATTCACAGGTGGTCCAATACATATGAAAGAAGAAGATCTAATCTTAGACGATGGTAAGTACGCTAAATCATCATTGACTAAGTGATTACTACAAATTTCTACTATGTTTTGGGTTTGCTTACACTGGATTAATAGCAACATCATAGCACCACTATAATAAATAAATTTTGATTAAGTAATTTTGATTAAGTTTTGTGATTAATTATTTGCAGGTGGGCCTATCCATTTTAAAGAAGAAGAGCAAATCCTGGACAATGGTGAGTTCACAAAAGCATTTCTAAATCATTCCTCAATGTATTAATAGTTACTAATGTCCATCTTTTTGTTTGGTCATTCAGACTGATAGCTCTTTTACTCCATTGATAGCAGATATTTTAATGTCTGAACGTTTCGTCAACATATTGTTTTATTAATATATTAAGGAATATTTTGATTTGTTCAATTAACAATTTAGTTATTTTAATCTTATTTACAGATGGTCCAATACATATGAAAGAAGAAGAAGATCTAATCTTAGACGATGGTAAGTACGCTAATGCATCATTGACTAAGTGATTACTACAAATTTCTACTATGTTTTGGGTTTGCTTACACTGGATTAATAGCAAACATCATAGCACCACTCTACCACTATAATAAATAAATTTAATTTTGATTAAGTTCTGTGATTAATTATTTGCAGGTGGGCCGATCCATTTTAAAGAAGAAGAGCAAATCCTGGACAATGGTGAGTTCACAAAAGCATTTCTAAATCATTCCTCAATGTAGGAATAGTTACTAATGTCCATCTTTTTGTTTGATCATTCAGACTGATAGCTCTTTTACTCCATTGATAGCAGATATTTTAATGTAACATTACTGTGGTAATAAATATTTTTAACTTTCTCACAAGGCAATTCATGTTTTATTAGTTATTGATGTCTTATTCTTATTCCCAGGTGATCCAATGCATGTTAGTGAAGAAGAAGAAGAAGAAGAAGAAGAGCTAATCCCAGAAGATGGTAAGTACACTGAAGCATTGACATGTTGACTGCCACTCATATTCGCTGTCATGCTACGGGAGATTCGAAAATTCTTTTTCTTTTATAATACTATTATAATATTGTAATAATCTTATTATATCTTTACATATACTTACTGAAATCTTTTGTAAGTATTCAAATATGGGTGAGGTGGCAGTCAATGTGTTAAACGATTACTAACAAATCTCTATGAAGTTGTAGTAGCATAAATACATGTAGCTTTTTTATGTCATTAGAAGCAATATTTTTATGTTTCATTACTGATATAATCAATATTTTAAACTTTCACTTAAGACAATTTCGCTTTTTATAAGTTGTTGATATTTTATTCACAGGTGGTCCAAGCCAGTTTAAAGAAGAATCTGTAACCCCGAATACTGGTGAGTACACTGAAGGATCCCTCAATGTACAATTTATTAAATATTGCAAAAAGACGCTCAACTTATATTCATCTTGTATTGATATATTAGGCAAAGTTAAATAAATATTATGAAAAAGATAATGTGAATATAACTGAGGTATTAAAACAAATTATATCAACAGCTATACCATAAGCAAATGCTCACAAATATGTATTATTCTAATATTTGTTTATTTTTTAATAATATTTTCTTTCATATAATTTAAAAAAAAACTTTATATTTATAACTTTAACGTTATATCAGGGTTCTGTTAATAATTATAGGAAACTTCTGGCAAAAGGAATATTGGTTTTATTTAAACACATTGAATATATAAAAATTGATATACAAATAAATTACGTACTAAAAATTACTGTTAAGATTAAAATTACGTATTTATACTGGCCAGTGTTTCTCTGTGTTCTTCTCTTCGGTGGTAATCTTCATTTGCTTGATCCGCATCGTCTTACTTGCGCGTCCTTTGTCTTCGTGCTGAATGAAAGTGAAAGTCTCTTCTGATGAACCACGAGGCGCCTTAGCGTGGGTTGGTGGCTACAGGTAGCCAGGGGCTTCCTTCTCTGCCTGCCTTCTGAAGAACGAAAGTCTGAGAGCTTTCGGTCTATGTTGGTCTCATATATACTACCTACCGCTGCCTTCTGGACTTTCAACTCGTTATTTAATGCCAGTTGTTTTGAATATTTATTACTTTGCTTAAATTAGAAGTTTATATAATAAATGTTTATATTAAATATGATATTATTTTTATTTCAATTATTAATAATTAATATGACGACAATAAAAACGTTCATACTTTCAAAAATGAATCACGGATCGTTATTACGTTATTCAATGCTCGCTAATTCCGAGTTTATTTATACAAAAATCATTAAAAATCATCATATTAAAATATCACAACAGTATATACAGTGGAACTTGTTTAATTTGAAGTTAAAGGGACCAATGAAAAATTTCGAATTAGACAAGTTTATTTTCTTTTACAATTCCTACCCTAGAGGCTTATTGGAGTCTGCGAAAGCTCTATTGTGATCATGGAGTCCACTGATATCCACAATATTGGCTTTTGGGAGAAAAAGCTCTTTAATATGTATGTCCAACATATGTCAGCATCGGTCAACTGCCCACATACCGCCAAGTCGTTGTCCATTTGCACAAAGTCCTCATACAAAACATCAGTTTTATTGATCACTTCCTCCCAGTTTTTGGGGTCCTCATTTTTTTGAAGTCCTTCAAGTGTGACGTGACAAAAATAGGACTTTTTGAAACAGTTTGCAATAGTGTTTGGTTTCACTGGGTCCCAAAGCACTGCTACACTTTCGGACTGCTTGAAGGATGTTTTGGATTTTCATTTTATCATGTTTGATGATTTTTTTGCCTCCTTGATCCATTGGTTGCACTTCAGAAGTTATATTAGGGGGGGGGATTATACTTAAACATTTTCCAACAGTGGAAGGCTGTTGTGGGCTGTGCTCTCATACGATTTTCTTTGTGAAATTTTTTGTCTAATTTCAATAGCAATTTTTCAAAGCTATTGAATAATATACAGCCATGTCGTGTAAGTTTTTCTGTTGGCCTATAGTCTACAGGCTTTGTTTTGACATTTTTAAAGCATTTTTGGTTCGCTCACTTGCAATCATTAACAGTGGAAGCTTTTCGGAGTCATTCACATTTGCCCCAACCAAGAGTGTGGTATGGTCTTTACTGAGCTTACCTCACCTTTCAATGCACCTTTCTTTTTATTAATGTGAGAGCATTGTTTGGAGTGCATTTATCAAACAAGCCAGTCTTTATTTTTAAGATAAGTACACAACGTGTTCTCAAAGTCTATTGCATTTTTAAAATTATTTTTCAATCCTTTCTCCACCTCACGAATGGCTGCTACCTTTTCAATTAAAGTCCAGGTTTTGTATGTAGAGCTAGTCGATTTGGACCAAGACAATCTCAACACAACTCACTAATCGGGATAATTTACGCACTGTAACTTAAATTGAATTCAGTCAAGATGCCGTAAAGTCCAGCTAATCCGCACTAGATGGGACCGCCGGTCCCTGTCCAGATCACTGAAATTCCGGATTAAACGGATTTTGCTGTAAAATGCAATTATTTTAGCAATTTGTTTTCCTCATAAATACACTGTTTCCTTCAGCTTAATTTTATTTTCAATACTTCATGATGTATAAATAGATCTAAGTTTTGAACTAGAAACTGAGATAGGAATAAACTACAGTACATTAATGTTATAATGTAAAAATTAAGAGTTTTACAAACAAAACTAACATTACATTATGAACAGGTGTATAAATTAAAACAATGTACAGAACGCAATGAAAATAAGAATAATATTTTTAGAATCGCTGAAAAAATTCTGTATTGTTCTTTTGCTTCAAAGAATACTTACATCGTTACGCCGTACGGTCTCATAGGCACCTCATGGTCAGTAGCTCATTTGATGATGTACTGCTTTGTTTCTTGAAGATCGTCATCAACTTCTCCGTCATTGTAGTGGCTTCATCATAAGTTACGCCAACTGGTTCCTCTATATCATCGTCTTTATCTTCTGAACTGTCATTCTCTGTTGTCGGGTTTGCAATGCACACTGTCAAGATTTCATCTTGACTTAAAACTTGATGGCCAATATCATTTGTCGCTATTCATCCACATAGAAAGGTTATTTACTTGCAGCTTTAATCATCATCACCCCTTGGTCCATTGGTTGAATCGATGCTGTGACATTCGGGGGCAGAAGTTTTACAAAAATGTCCCCCTATCGCAATCCAACAAATTTTTTCAAAAAAAAAAACAATGTTTAAAAATTTGTCCATTTATCTATGCAACTTTATGAAATTTGAATTTACATTTTTCAGGGCCCGGGGCTAGGCCGATTGGTAATCACAATTACCAAAAGTAAGGGTTTTGAATCTCCAGATGCATTACTGCAAGGAAGCAAAATTACACGTTCTTTCTTTACTTTAAGGCCTTTGGCTACCTAATTCAGTTTTGAAACATATGTTTTTTTGGAGAATTTTGTATATTAGCACTGTTTCATCAGCATTAAACACATGACAAAGCTTCAAATTTAACTTTTAAATCTTCACTGGCAACACTGTTACCTGATAAAAGTTCATCAGTTTCATTCTGTTCATGCGTGCCTTGTCGATCCTGTCATTGAAACATAAATCATCCCACAGTAAAAGCCGGGTCCCTTTTTAATTTTTCATTGAAATCGAGTGGTATTGCTTGTAAGGTTACTACCGATAGTGGTACACCCTGCTCATACAGCAGACCATGCGCTTCTGTTGCCTGAACAGTTTTTACTGACTATTTTGGCACAAAAATCTTCAATTTCTATCAATTTTTTTTCCAGTTAGAAACAAGTGAGTTATTTCCTGAAAAATCTCTACACTACACTTAAAAAATACGTATACAAAATATGCGACTAAAACTATCAGGTCAAACGGCCATCAACAAAGGCATATAATAAGGTATTAAAATACATGACATGTTAAAATGTACAGAGTTTATTTCAATCGGGACCAACTAGGACTGTTATACAGGAAGTTGAAATATTTAGTGTTTAAGTAACATCTATTATAAGATTTTACAAACACTAGATTAAATGATAACAATTAATTATCATTTCCCCCGCAAATTTTCTATAGATGGTTGTTTTTTCTTCTTTATATTAGTTTGCTTTAAACAAGCCTCTTAAAAAGCCCCTGGAATGTCAAACACTTATAAAATTGAAAGAAAGCATAACACCCTAAAATATTAAAGTCACAAAAATAAAGGCAAGAAGGTATCCCTAGGAAGAAATACTATAATATAATTTTTTATTTGTGAGTGGTACATCTTTTTCTACTTATTTAATATTGATATTTGTTTCAGGTCCTTTCGCTGAAGTGTGGGATGAAATTTCGAAGAAACATGCATTGTCTTCTGATAGTAAAGTGGAAGAAGTAATTTTAGAGAATAATATAACATATTCTAATGACATTAAGAAGCCCTATCAATGTCCACATTGCAGCTACAAAGCAGCACATGCTGATACTATGATGAGTCATATAAAGGCACTCCATAGAGGAAAAAGGCCACATCAATGTCCTCATTGCAGCTACAAAGCAGCACGACCTGACCATTTAAAGTATCATCTAA
This sequence comes from Acanthosoma haemorrhoidale, assembly GCA_930367205.1. Taxonomy (NCBI): domain Eukaryota; kingdom Metazoa; phylum Arthropoda; class Insecta; order Hemiptera; family Acanthosomatidae; genus Acanthosoma; species Acanthosoma haemorrhoidale. The sequence continues at coordinate 7,997,733 of OV884012.1, forward strand.
TGGCTACACATGGTGGAGAGAAGCCACATCAATGTCCTCATTGCACCTACAAAGCAGTACACTCTGGTAACTTGAAGACACATATCATGTCTCACCATACCGGAGAAAGGCCGTATCCATGTCCTCATTGCACCTACAAAGCAGTAGAAGCTACTTCTTTGAGGATTCATATAATGGCAAAACATAGTGAAGAGAAGCCTCATCAATGTCCTCATTGCACCTATAAAGCAGTAGAAGCTACTGCTTTGAGGAATCATATAATGGCATGTCATACAGGAGAGAAGCCTCATCAATGTCCTCATTGCCCCTACAAAGCAGTACAAGCTAGTTCTGTGAGGATTCATCTAATGGCAAAACATAGTGAAGAGAAGCCTCATCAATGTCCTCATTGTAGCTACAAAGCAGTTGTACCTAATGCTTTAAAGCTACATATAATGGCATGTCATACAGGAGAAAAGCCACATCAATGTCCTCATTGCACCTACAGAGCAGTTAGAACTAGTACTTTGAAGAATCATATAAGGGTACATCATACCCTAGAAAAGCCCTATCAATGTCCTCATTGCAGCCACAGAACATTTCAACATGTTGATTTGAAGAATCATATAATGGCACATCATACTGGAGAAAAACCACATAAATGTCCTCATTGCAGCTACAGATCAGTACAAGCTAGTGCTGTGAAGAAACATATAATGGCACTACATACTGAAGAAAAACCACATGAATGTCCTCATTGCAGCTACAGAGCAGCACAAGCTAGTTCTTTGAAGAAACATTTAAGTGCACAGCATAATGGAGAAGAGTCTCATTAATATTCTCATTGCACTACATGGGACTAACTTGAGGAATCATACATATAACATACTCAGGAGAAAAGCATCATCAATGTCCACATTGCAACAACAAATTTGATTTAGCTTATACTTGTCCCTTCATATTATAGCTAGCACAACATACTGGAGAAAATCCACAACAAACAAAAATTGATTCTTTCCGTAATATAAATAGTAATTAACTTTATTTTTATTTGTTTTTTAACTTTTTTTTCTTTATATTTTTAAAGGATTTATTCAGGTTATAACATTTCTGTGTTTTCTTATATTCATTTTTTTTGTTAATATTTTGCTAAGACTAATGAACATAGTATATAGGTAAACAGTAATTTTGTTTTCTTAGGGCCCAAGTCTCATTAATGAAATAAATAAATCAAAGTAATTAATCAAGTCCCATAACATTAAATAAACTATTCGATTCTACTTGCTCCTCCTTAATTTCTTAAAACGTTCTTGTAATGATCGATATTAAAAAAACATTACGGTACGCCATACCATGATAACCACCATAATACATGTGCATGGGAAGAATGCCTTGAATTGAAGCACTGACACAGAGGTCCCCTATATTTTTTTATTGAAGAGCACATTAAAAATATCAACCGAGTGGTGGGCACCATTTATTTATTTCAAGGTTAATTTATAGTTGATCATAGTTAATATTTCAAATAATATACAAAAAAGTTCTAATTCCAAAAATGTAATTTTAGCATACAAAGATTATTGTTTGTAATATTCTTATGTAAACAAATAATTATTTAATAATACATACAAAAGTTATATAGTATAAAAAGTAGAAATTTCATAATCAATGTAATCTTAGGCTCTGAATTTCATTGGTCATCGCTTCATAATTAGGAGAGTGTGGTGATATTCCTACCGGTAAGCAATCATCAAGATTCACAAAAATATATGGAACTTAAAAAACGATTTTATCTTCTATGATATTTTTATATAATGGAAATTAGTTTCTGCCAAATATATACCAGAAGCTCTCTTTTGATTTATTACCACCTTGAGATAATGGTGGATGAAAAGAAACCCATTCAACTAACTTATTTTTCTTATTTACATATAGAATTGGTGACCACACAAAGAACAAGGTTTTATAATGCCTAATTTTTAACGCATACTAATGTACCTGAGCAAATTTGAACAATCTTAATTTAAGAATTGCTCAGTTTATGATGTTCCAGATTCACAGTTTTTGGAGCACTACATGAAAAACACTGATAATCACATCAACGACAATGATTGCCAGATGGTATACTTTTCTTACCAAACCTCGGAAACTTCTAGATTCAGTCAGTTTCCATGGGTTTATGAACCTTCTAGACTCAGTTGGTTTCCTTGGTGATGTTGATGTCACTGCTATGCCGTTACAGATGCATTGGAAATACACTATTTCTTGCTCCGGTTCTTTCTCTTCACTTGAACAAAGAATATATTAATTTAGCAAGTAAAAGAAGTGACCATTGCCTCCATGATATTAAACTGTTGAAATGGCTTTTCACAGGGCATCATGGTACCCATCGGCACAGGATTGGAGACCCCTGGTCTACCACTATCAATGTATGGTTTCTTAAAAAATGTATGCTCTAGGAGACCAAGTCTGGAGTAGATAGTACATTGTTTTAGGATCGAAGTTAGACAGTTGGTTTTAATATTTGGAAGAGTTGTTGGTTAGAGACATTAGTCAGTAATAAAGGAAGCTGTTCAAGGTTATCACCATGGCACCTAACAAAATATAAAAAGTACGACACAGGTCTTACCGGCTTCACCACTTGCTAACTTCACCAAACTTGTCGCTGCGTCTCTAACTAATGGTATATAAATGTGTCTGTGTGGTGCCCTACTATATACTTACTCAAATGACAATATAGCTAAAAGTCTCCAACAATTCCAGAATAGGATCATGAGAAAAGTGGTCCGACGTACCTCTCGAGAGAGGTTAAAGAACGCCGACCTGCACCAGAGGCTTGGTGTGCCATCGGTGCGCAAGTTCATCGCCTGATGACACATAGAGTTTTTTGACTCGGAGCACCTCACAAACCCCATGTTTAACATCGACCCTACAATCCTTCCCACATCGATGGCAACAGACTGTCATGGAAAAATTAGGTTAAGCTGTAGTTTATGTTTTTATTGTTGAAAAATAATATGGTTTGATCATAATGAGTACGTGATATAATAACTAAATTGTGCTAAATAAAGAAACCTTACAGCCAAAAAAAAAACTATGGCCAAGTAAAGGAAACCTATTAGATAACGACTCGTGACATTCAACGTACAATTTATTATATTTAAAATTTTGTTAAAATATATATTATTTAATGTTCATTTTCAGCTTTGTAAATTTCTTAGGCTACCCCTTATCAAATTTTACTTTACTTCCTCTCTTCTTGCCGAAAGGCTTCGCTTTCCAGATCCATCAAACCAACATATTTAATTTGAAAAGGTTGCTGACAAAATTTGTTTACCTATGTTAGTATTATACTTTGAGAGTTTAAAACAGGTAATCATGCATTGTTTAGATGTTCAGTTTTTGTTTTGTGAGCGGCCATCTAGTATTGGCATGTCAGCCTATTTTGCATTTTTTCTCTGTCCAGTATAGAACTCAAACTTAATTGTAAATAAACAAAAAAAAACTGGTAAATGTTGACACTTATAAAATTAAAAACGTTAAAGATAAAACTAAGACTCGCCTTCAATTCTTTTTCTGGATATGGTGTTAATAGTACAGTGTTTCCTTAAAAAGTTTCAGGCTGGAGAGTTGCATCCTTTTTTTTTAATGGGGCTTCAAATATGAAATTGGGTATTTTCTATCTGAAATATCTTTAAAGGGACGCCCATTAAAAATCCAAAATTTTTAGAAAATCTTTTACAATCCTTCAATAAGTGGTTAAATTTATCATTGAGACTTAATTACTTTTTTAGTTAAAAATTTGTAATTATATCTAAAATCGTAAGAAGCACTATGAAGTTCAGATATTATATTGCTTATAGCAAAACTTCTATTTCTACTATTACACATAAGTAATATTAAGCATTTATTGTTCAAAATCTGGGCAAAATATATATACATCAAGTAGCTACCAAGTGACTTGTGGACTCCCACACAATGAGTCGACTAAATCAGTTGGTGGTGTAAGTGACAGGAGTTGACTTGTGAAATATTTTGAGGTAATGTGACATTTTTTTTTATTGTTATGGAGTGCTATATAAGATTATTAACTGGTGAGTCCTGTCATAAACCTGATTACCAGTTTTTTTTTCTTAGGAAATTTATAAAATAAGTGATTTGAGAGAGAGAGAACAGCTGTTCTTATTGGAACTTAGGCTATGGAGTGAAGTAGAAACTATCATAAAATTGAGTACTTTAATATATTTCGAAGAAACTGTGGTGATCCTCAAAGTATTCACAAAAAGCCTAATAAGAAATGGTTTTTAAATAAGAGAAATATTTCTCGAACATTTACAAAATGTTCCTATTAATTTAATCCCTGGTAAATCACTTCGTCCTGCATTTGATACAAAAATTGTTATGTTTGGTGTAGTTATAGAAGAAAAAACAAGTGACATGGACATAGATTACTAACCAGAAACAAACATTGAAAAATCCTTTGTTTTAGGGTTTGACTGAAGAAGAGGAAAAAAATGAATATGAGAAACTTATTGAACAGTTAAAACAAATTCAGTATATTACCATCCTCTTAGTCAAAACAAAAGATATGTGTAAGATAGAATGTAACAGACTATCAAGAATGGTTAACACGGAACTTAATTATAACTGAAGGTGTATTACCAGATATAAAAAAATAATTATAGCAACAAATTAAGTGATTTAATTAAATTTTATGTAGATGATGACAATAGTCGATTATGACTCCGAAAAAAGGATTGCGTATTGTTGAGTCTCAAAGTTAAAAAAGAATAATATTCTATTCTTTCAATGATTTTTTTTGTCAGTTTTAGACCCATCTAATCATAAAATTAGCAGAACGTATTTTTACTCACTTACTTTAAGTGGTGTGTGTTAGCTGGTTCAGACAATTTATGTGCATGTAAATACCAGATTGGTAAAATTGCCCAACTGATGGGCTCCCCAAAGTTCAGTGAATACGGCTTGGGTTTATTCAACACATGATGTTGGGTATTCTTCCAAGCTCCCTTGGACGCTAATAATTTGTGTGAGTTTCGGTGAAAATTATAGGATTAATGATTGGAGAGGATGCATGGACTAAATAGTAAATTAGAAATAGCGGACCAATCACTATTACAAAAATTAGGGGGTGAGTATAAGGCACCAACGACTTCACATTTTACCTAAGAAATAAAAAAATAATAGCCAACTGTTAATTTATTAACATATGAACGCGAGACCGAAAATATTACTCCTTACACGTCCCAACAAACATACTAAATTATGCTTATTAATTTTGCTTCCTTCAAGCAAACAAATAGATCCAACACCAAGGCAGCTATGCAATACAAAAATATGAGAATTCATGAAAAACAATAAAGTATATTGGCTGATCTGAACAAAAAAAGAGTTTTCATTGTTAAACTGACTGTGACCCCCTTCTGATAATTCAAAATAAAAAGTAATTTTTTGCGACAAGGCTACGATTAATTAATTTAACCATTCCTTCAACCACTGAAAAGTGAAAAAAAAAAACTAAAGGAAGTACTCTGTTTACTTTTAGCGATGTTGGAAGCGTGGACCTTCTCTGTTAGATATTCTTAATCCTCTCTACCGTTCACTTCGAGATGTTTAATGCAAAGCGATAATCCCTTGTTGGAGTATTACTTAGCGCTTCATAAGAACACCCTTGCAAACGGAACAAAACTACTTTTTTATCCAAAAAAAAGAATAAACCAGCTAACTGATCCTCTCTGTGAACCTCCACTTCCGGTTGGCACTCTTCTCTGTCCCATTACCCACCTCCTCACGCGGGTTTAGCGTGATATTTCCTTTTCCTCCTTAAGATAATCCAACTCAATTTCATAGATTGTACTCATCATTTTATCCCAGTCCAATACTTATTGTTTCACAAACCAGTAAATTACTTCTTTCCATATAACAAAATATAATATCACATAATATTCTCCTAGTCCTTTTAACTAAACAATGTAAATCCGATTTTAATTACTAATTTCCAGCCTGTGTTATTCCCTTTTGTTAGTTTATATGTAAAATTTTATGTTTATTACTTACTTCTTTCCATCTTACATTTGTTTTCTATTCTCTATCTTTCGAATTCTACTAGAACAAAAACCGTAATAACATATTACAAAGACTTAATTGATTTACTGGTCTGTGACTCTCATAATAGTGAGCTTATGCTTGATAATGAGAGGTTAAACCCAGGAATAGATTTTCTTCTTCAGCAGGATGAAACTGATGATCTTCCTGATGATGTTACTTTTATGCAGTGGTTTATAAAGGGTGTCCCAGAATTAACGCAAGATTTGATTTAAATAGAAAACACAGTTTTTAGTATTTTTTTGTTGAATTATAAAGTAAATAAGATAGGGTTATTTATGGAATAACACATCGGGCAAATGGCCTCCACGACTTTGCTGGCACATACGCACTCTTTTGTCGACATTTTTCATGACCATTTGGCATAAATGTCATTGAATTTCCTCTTTTAATGCTCGGGTCGATGTGGGCTTGTTGACATGCACCTTTGACTTCAAATAACCCCATAAAAATAAATCTAAAGGTGTTAAATCACACGATCAAGGGGGCCAATTCTGATCACCGAAACGAGAGAGAACACGACCTGGATGTCTCATGCAGTATTGAATTGTTTAATGGGCTGTGGCACCATCTTGTTGAAACCAAATATTGGCCACATCAATATCATCCAATTTACGACGCCGAATCGATGATCCTGGATTTCAACAACACTCTCACGCAGTGCTTCGATATTGACATTTTAACGGCTTGTTTTTGGACGACCAGTGTGTTTAGTGTCTCCAACTGGTCCAGTCTCCCTAAATTTTTTAATTAATCTCTTCACAGTTGATAAAGTCAAAACACTATTCCGACCATATTTTGTTTTCGTACTGCGGCCGCTAAACTTTCATTAGTTTTGAGATAATGTTCAACAATGAAGACACCTTCTATCGTATAACGCTCCATTTTTACTAACCCTAAACTGTCAGCAGTGAAATTGTTTTTGTTTTTTTCGGTTTGTCAGCAGTTTACTGCACAAATGGTGTCAAATTAAAATCTTGCGTTAATTCTGGGACACTCTTTATAATTGACTATTCTGTGGAATGCCTAATTATTGACGTCTGAGATTCGCACTAATTTTCAATTTCTATGATAAAAGACAGTATGTTATTAATCATCCGAGTGCAATGAACTCACACTTCTAAATTTCATGGATAATTATGGAGAAAAGAATGGATCTGAAATGACTTGTTAGACAGACTTCCAGACTCAAGTCTACAGACGGCCAAAGAACCCACTCCATTATATTCCATGAATGAAGCTCGCCATGACATTTTTTTTCATAGACTCACAGATTATTTACCTACTTTATTTCAAAACTTAGGACCTTTCATGAGATCAAATACACAAAATCTTCAGCTTTTATGGAAATGAGAGCTACCGACAGACTGGGATGTTGCCGGTCGACTGAGCCATGGTATATACTCTTTGGACTGAGCTTGTTATAAGACTGGCTCGTTCACGACTGGCACATTTATAATGTAGGTTTTAGCCAGTCTTCCTTTTATTGGTGCTGATTTTCAAATCCGTGTATGGAAATATATTTATTTCGCTCATGATGGATACAACAGGTGAAATAACAATTGTGCATTTAACTTCTCTTTGGGAAAGCATTAAGTTATTCACTAAATATATAATAAATGTTTGCCACATTAATGTACGATCCATTACTTTCATATTCAGATAACTTATTTAAGATACTTCACAGCTTACCTTTTTTATAAAGTAAAGTTATTTTTGCAAATTTTGAAGTTAATCTTTCATCCCCTACATGAAATTGTCACCTGCAAAGGGCACACTTTTCCTGTTACCCTATGCCAGCGTAAAACATTATTTTGCCTCATCTGAAGTTATTGACAACATCAGTGTCTTATGCCTCTTCCAACCATGATTGGGTCCGGAAAGTACATGCCTGGATACGTTTTCATGATAATATAAGAGTTAGAACACGTATCAGCAATAGTAATGAGATTTTTAAATTTTAAATCAATGACTAATCTGAAAGGAATGGAAATATGTAGAAATTTGTTTTATTTTAATATCTTTGATTACACTGTGTATAATTATAGAATCACCTGGTAAGATTTGCAATAATTTTGACTTTATATGTTAGCAGGTGTGAAGGAATCTTTAGCAGTCCCGAAAATTAAAGAAGAATTTGACTGTAAATTTTTTTTTTTTTTAAAGTAATGTAAAAATTTTGCTTTTGCCTTCGTTAAATTGGTGTAGGGATCAGATTTTTGATGTATTCATTTACCACAGACCATTACCTTATTAGAAAAAAACTTGGTAAAGTCCAGCATCGTGTGGATTTTGTGAATTAAAAAAAAAAAAAAAATAGTAGTAATAGTCCGGTCACTAGGTACTTTTACCTTGTAAAAGGTCAGGTTGAAGATTTATGTTCTATCTTGTAGATATTAGAAGCAGTAAGAAGAATATGAGTTATCAACTTTCTACTTCAAACACCACCTGAGAGAATATTTCAGTTGCTTGAAAAATAACTTTTTTCCAATTAATCATAGCGATAATTACTTCTTTATGAAGTTAAAAGAATACAAAATTTGTTGTATTTTTTTATTATTAGGTGTATATGGATTTTGAATCACATCATCGAAGTTGTCAAAGGAATCATCTGTTACTACCTCTGGGACATTCTCATGAGAATTACCACTGCATTGCTTTCAAACTGAAGAGCGACATATCTGCTCCTTTTACTGGTACCCTTTCCTCTCAAGCAGAGGAAAAAAACTAGCAGCATCTTTCGACATCATTTCACTTGCATTTCTTCATTTTCCAATTCTTGTGTCTTGTATAACTACAGTGTTTGTCTGTGCCTCAAATATTATATTAGTTAAAGTGTAAACCTTTGAATAACTAACCCTTTCACAAGTCTTAGTATCCCTCCTAGCCGACTCATCCGGGTATCCATCAGATATAACCATTATGTTCGGGTAGTCGTGCTTCCTCAAGTAGGTAATATATGTTAGTCTTTTGATCTTTACTGACTCCTGGTGAGGAATCGTCAAACGTCAAATCTGACGACAACACGAGATATTTATAAAATTAGTGCCATTATTTGAAATCTGAGACTGTTATAACACGGCTTTACACCTACAAAAATGATTATCATTGACTAGAAATGCCATAGATAACTATAAATAATTATCATTTTCATGAATAAAATACAATACGTTTTCACATATATATATTATATATAGAACCTATACCACATCATTAAATCCAAGTAGAGCTGCATAGAAGGATGCAATCGTAGTTTTGGGAAATTATGACAAATATGGAAAAATGTGCAACTTTAAAAAGCTGGATCTCACTTAACGTTGGATTCAGGAAAAAATGTTTTGAAGATTCGTTGTAGCAAATAATTATTAGTATGATAACCCGAAAAAAGTCTGAAATTTTAGTGGTGTTTTTGAACAAATATTTTCCTGGGGGGGGGGGGAGGAGGTCTAAAACATATTCTTCTTACTGTTATATTTTCTTATACCCTTAAAAAAATGTAAATTAAACTTTTAAACTTATAATTTATTATATCAGGAGGGTCCTTGACAACCAAACATTTACTTACATAAAATAAAAAATTAGACATGTACTGTTTTTAACTTCTACAAAATTTTCCTTTCTCAACTTATCTTACTCCAGCCCAAGTATTGTGTTTGTGATCCCGACTCTCCAAATACAATGCTGCCTCAATGGCCTCTTGTAGACTCTGACAATATGCAAATATGATCTATGAGGAAGTATGAAGTACGAGGACCCTCAAGTCAAGTATGTTTGACTATCCGCAAACTGCAACAAATCGTCCTCAACACCTCTATTCCACTCATGGAATTATATACAGCTGGCAACATCTCTTTTCAAGCATCTATAAACAATTGCTCCACTCAAGTAACTAACTATAAACAACTGAAGTCCCAGCTTCAGCAGTTCCAGTTAATGACTTCCAGCTGTTAGATTCACTTGTTTGAATTATAATTTTTATAATTTATTTAATATTTGATATAATGAAATAATTCTTTTGCCGATTTACTCTTTGAAAATAACATTAGAATACAGAACATACAAAAAAAAACCCCTCTACCTGACCTTTTGGAAGCAAACACCAATTTTAGCTACCCACTGGGCTGGACTGCAAATGTTTTCCAGAAAATTTATGAAACATCTTCCACAACTATAGAAGTTTGTAAAACAATAACAGCTGAGCTATCAGATGTTTCATCATTGACTGAGAGATAATCTCCGTTACCAATTTTAAGCAGCTGCGATCCTCTTGTACTTTTCGGAGTACTTAGTTACCCAATAGTAAGTGGCAAATCACCGTTAAATTTTAAAAGAAATAGAAATTCTTCTTTATTTCCCTTAAGAATAACAACAAGGAACATAATAAGAATTTCTAGCTAACTAAAAAAAAAATGTATCACCACTTGGTAAACATGTTTTATTAATTTATTTAAAAAATATTTTGATTGGTTCAATTAACAATTTAGTTATTTTAATCTTATTTACAGGTGGTCTAATGCATTTTAAAGAAGAAGAAGATCTAATCATAGATGATGGTGAGTACACTGGAGAATTACTGAATAAGTGATTAATTGACATTTCTTCATTGTGTTTGGTCGTCTTCTTACTTAATATCTCACACTGGCTTGATAACAAACATCATAGTACCACTATAATAAATAAATTTAATTTTTGGTAAGATTGTTATTAATTATTTGCAGGTGGTCCGATCCATTTTAAAGAAGAAGAAGAGCTGATCCTAGACGATGGTGAGTACACTGAAGCATTTCTGCATTGTCCCTAAAATTATCTTCTCTACCTTTTTGTTTGATCACTTGGACTGATAGCTCTTTTACTCCATTGATAGCAGATATTTTAATGTAACATTACCGTTGTAATAAATATTTTTAAGTTCCTCATAAGGCAATTCATGTTTTATAAGTTATTGATGTCTTATTCTTATTCCCAGGTGATCCAATGCATGTTAGTGAAGAAGAAGAAGAAGAGCTAATCCCAGAAGATGGTAAGTACACTGAAGCATTGCCCTCATTAACATGTTGACTGCCACTCACATTCGCCGTCATGCTACCTGAGATTCGAAAATTATTTGTTCTTTTTTATTACTTCCATAAAAATGTTATAATCTTATTATATCTTTACATATACTTACTGAAATATTTTGTAAGTATTCAAATATGGGTGAGGTGGCAGTCAATGTGTTAAACGATTACTTACAAATCTCTATGAAGTTGTAGTAGCATAAATACATGTAGCTTTGTTATGCCGTTGGAAGCAATATTTTAATGTTTCATTACTGATATAATCAATATTTTAAACTTTTGCTTATGACAATTTCATTTTTTATAAGTTGTTGATATCTTATTCACAGGTGGTCCAATCCAGTTTAAAGAGGAAGTTGTCCCAGAGGCTGGTGAGTACACTTAAGGATCCCTCAATGTACAATTTATTAATATTGTAAAAAGGTTTCTCCAAAAGAAGGTGCTCAACTTATATTAATCTTGTATAGCTATGTTAGACAAAGTTAGTTTAATTATGCCCTTCAAATATAAATATGATGAAAAAAAGATACAACTGAGAAACAAGTTTGTGCTGAAGGTAATAAAAAACATAATATAAACAACCCCCTAAACAAATGCACACAAATATGTATTTATATTTAAATTTATTTCCTTCATTCAGTATCTCTGCTGATGAATAAGATATTGTAATGATGTTTTTGATTCATAATTAATAAATAAGTAATATTTAAATGCATAATATTTCATTGTAGTATATAATATTGTAATGATAAGAGACCATGACTCTAGGCTATTCTGTTCGGAGTCACAAACGGTGTGCTATGTGCTACATCAGCCATTATTTGGAGTTAAAGCTTTAAAGCTTCAGTTGGTGTTGGGAGATAGAGATAGAGAGTGATGGCTAATTTTCTGTTCGTAGTGAGTAAAGATACTAATGTTAGTAATGAAAGAATCAATTATTAAAACACTGTTTAGAAAGTCTGTCGAGATACAGTAGAGCCCAGCTAATCTGGACAAGATGGGACAATTTGTTTACTTTGTATTATTACAAAACAAACATTAACAAATTAAACATTAAATTCTGAACGGAGTATAAATTAAAACACTGTACAGTACGCAATGAAAGCAAGAATAATATTTTCAGAATCAATGAATAAATTGTTCACTGTTATTTTTTTCTACTTGTTTGATATTTATGTTTGTTTCAGGCCCTTTAGCTGAAGTGTATGATGAAACCTCAAAGAAACATCTAATATCTTCTGATAGTAATGTGGAAGTAATTTTAGAGAATCATATACTGGGTCCTTTTGACATTAAAAAGCCCCATAAATGTCCTCATTGCAGCTACAAAGCAGGACGGGCTGATAATTTGAAGAATCATTTGATGGCAAAACATAGTGAAGAGAAGCCCCATCAATGTCCTCATTGCAGCTACAAAGCAGTACGAACTGGTCATTTGAAGTATCATATAATCGCAAAACACGGGGGAGAGAAGCCACATCAATGCCCTCATTGCACTTACAAAGCAGTCCAAGCTATTAATTTGAAGTATCATTTAATTGAAAAACATAGTGAAGAGAAGCCCCATCAATGTCCTCATTGCACCTACAAAGCAGGAAAAGTCGGTGCTTTGAAGAGTCATATAATGGTTCAGCATACCGGAGAAAGGCCATATCAATGTCCTCATTGCAGCTACAATGCAGTAAAAGCTGGTACTTTGAAGACACACATAATGGCTCACCATAATGGAGAAAAACCACATCAATGTCCTCATTGCACCTACAAAGCAGTTCAAGGTAATCAATTAAAGAATCATATTATGGCACGCCATACTAGAGAAAAACCCCATCAATGTTCACATTGCTCTTATAAAGCAGTAAAATCTGGTGCTTTGAAGAGTCATATAATGGTACATCATACTAAAGAAAAACCCCATCAATGTCCTCATTGCACCTACAAAGCAGTAAAACATGGGGCTTTGAAGAGTCATGTAATGGTACACCATACCGGGGAAAGGCCACATCAATGTCCTCATTGCAGTTACAATGCAGCACTAGGGAGTACTTTGAAGTACCATATAACAGCACACCACACCAAAGAAAATCCTCATCAATGATAGCAACAAGTGACTACTAGCTACTTAAAGACCCATATACTGGCACACTATGAAGAAAAACATCACAGTCCTTGCTGCAGCTACAAAGCAATAGAAGGTAATTAATTAAAGATTCATGCAATGGCATCTCATGGTAGAGCCTTTTCAATGTCCTCATTGCACCTACAGAGCAGTTGAAGAAACATATAATGGCACTACATACTGGAGAAAACCCACATGGATGCCCTAATTCTTCGTTGCTAGTTCTTTGAAGAAGCATTTAAATGCACACCATAATGGAGAAGAGTCTCATTAATATTCTCATTGTACTACATGTGAATAATTTGAGGAATCATACATATAACATACTCAGGAGAAAATCATCATCAATGTCCACATTGCAACAACAAATTTGATTTAGCTTATACTTGTCCCTTCATATTATAGCTAGCACAACATCATTGCTCCCTGCTACATAGCAGTTGGTGCAGGTACTTTGAAGAAACATATAATGTTACGCCATATTGGAGAAAAGCCACATCAATGCCCTCTTATTAATATTATATTATTATCTAATAGTGGAATCACATCTGAGTTATCTTCAACCAGATAACTGTTGCGTCATGGTGACCAGCTTAACCATTGTATGGGACCAAGTCCCACACCCAGTAGCCAACTGTCATAACATTAGCTATATATAGAAAGAATATAATCAGAACATAACCTTCTTGCTCTCCAAAGGTCAGTTTACAGTGTTGTTATTTTTTATGTTATATCGTCTTAATAGAATTTATTTATTTATTTCATCATAATAAATTAAAAGTAAGTTGTATATATCAAACAATAAATTTGTTTTTTGAACATTAACATAATTTTATGATTAATTAAATGCCTTTAGGTATAATATATCTCTTTTAGATATCACTCATTGTAAATATAGTCTATTAAAAATATTTTTATTATCCTGGGACTATTTATTTGTGATTAGATCTATGCTCTATTTTATAACTATATGTGATGGCTGTTGTTTATAGTTTCTGTTCTTGATTTGCTATTTTGCACTTGTAGCGACCGCTAACTACATAAGGTAATCACCCTATACTCTATTGTATATATACTGTAAGCAAACGTAAATAACATGAACTAAATGTATTATAGACGAAATGTAAATAACATGAACAAATATAAATCATTGTAAATGTGAAGCAATAAAAGGCGGAAGCCAACCAAGTGACACGAGAAGGGTCAACAGCTGTCAGTCAGGTACCCGCAGGGCCTAAGAGCCAGATGAGCGAAGGTACCACCGGGCATAAACAACCCTTTTGGGGCCTCTCTACCTCCAGGGTACAAGGTTGGCCGAGTAATTAGGCGTCGGTTGTGGTTCATCACCACATGTGTGGAAACCCAACCCCAGGCCTAGCACCCTTGCAGCCCTCCCAGCAGGCAAGGGAGGAGGGTACTTAAGGCAGGGCTCCTGGCCCTGTTAATTAGTCTCTCGTGACCTTTACTCGTTGACGCTTGGTTTCCGCTCGAACTCTGAAAACTTGACTAATTCTTTATGAAAAACCTCTGTACTTCTTCTCTTGAACATAGTGCATTGTCGGGGCACATACCTATCAAAAATGGAGTCAAGTAACGCCATCATGAAACGATTGTCCAGGTTATAAACTCGAACAATCCGCCCTTGTCACCAGGGCTAGGGTGACCAGGCACCCACCTAGTGATGTCCCGACAGCACTGTTTTATATTTTTTATTTCATAACAATAATAATATTTTTATTTTCCTGGGTCTGTATCCCTTAAGAGCAAATATTTACTGAACTCAAAGTAGGGTTTTTGACAGTATCAGTCAGTCCCTGCTAACAATTATAACTTGCAGCTTTATTTCTTTATTCCATATTAACAGAAATTCATACCTATGATTATTACCTACATAAAATTGGCTTGGCAGCTTGAGTTGACATGGCATATATATTGTTATATCATGGTCAAATTTAATATGTGTTAAATCTATGTTAAGTTCTCTATTTCACTTCACTTCATTACAATTTAAAACACTGGAAGCCCCAAAAAGATCAGCAGAGTATTCCTGAGACCGCATTAACAACCGTAAGTTGCATTCAGCATTGATGGGAATACTAAAAGCATAACTATGGATGCCTTAGCTTCAACTACGAAGAATGAACTAGAAACTGTTCTGAAAGTTTGCTACTCGATGTAAATATTGTAAGGATATTCTGTCTACAATGTAGAGAGAACCTGACATAGTGTCCCACTGCTGTAACCAACCGATTAAGTTGTACTAAGGTGCAATTATTACTAGTTGAAAACTTAAGCAATCAGTTGAAGGTTTTTTGTTTTCTACTATTCCTAAGTGTAAATAAGGATAAATTATTTTATTATTATTAGTTAAGGTGCTTATTTCAGTTTTGGTATATAGTCGAGGGGCATACTTGATGAAATGTACACTCCCTGGAAAATTTGATAATGAAATTGTGGAACCAATTTTAATACATTTCTCATAGCCTCCACAACCATGCCAGGTGTTGTGCTTGAATTTGTTACTTCGTCGGGGATTTTGATTGTAACTCCTTATGTGGCCATCCCACAAAATATTTTTACTGAATCTTTTTTGTTTTAAATAAAATTTTAATCAAACAAGGTTTTATCAGTTTTTGTTGTATGACCTAGGGGTTATCAGTTAGAAAATGTTAAATTTTCAAACTAATAATAAGTTCTACTTATAACAAATTTTTCTTGTTTTTTTAGGTTTAAAAATAACAACTAAATAGCAAAAAAGTTATATTGATTACATTGTAATATTTAATTGCACGAAAAATGTTTTATTCTTTATTTGATGGACCTCGATATCAAAATGTTGGCCATGATTATCGCATAAATTATAAAATATTATAAATAAATAACAATATATTCATCGCCCCCACAAATACACAGCTCAGTACATACAAGAACATGTTTCAGGATCTACATTTACAGGATATCGCACATTTCCCTTTTTCAAACACACACCGAATTAATATCAGAATAGATTCAGATGTGCAAGGAAGCTTACACATAAGGGGAACATAAATAATAGTTATCTTTCACTTCCCACCCATAATTAGATGGTGGTGGTAAAATAAGGAGCAGCTGATCAGCAAGATGCCAGTCCATATAACCTGGTAATGTGCTCTATGAACAAAATGAGATAGTTCAGAGGTTTTGTGGGATCCCAAATTTGTAAACCGAAGGTGAGCCCCATCACCTAGTCCAGCCTATTGATTTTGTAAATTTTAATTGTAAAACAAAAAATGTTTGTTGTAATTCTACCCTCCTTCAAATGCATGTTGTGCTATGCAGGAAAAGGAGCCATAAATTTGTTCATTTCTTTATAAAAATGTTTAAATAAAGGGATTTTGAAACAAAAAAAAAAAGAAGTTTGCTTTGATTCTCATGCTTGGAGAACATGTACGAACGAAGTTCCCATCAGTGTAAACGCCGGGAAGACCGATTGCGTAATCTTCTCTTACCAAAAGGGCAAAAAAGCTTTGCCAAAATCATATAGTATAGGAAGACAAGAGAACTCAACAGTTTTCCCATTCTACTATCTGGGTATAAAAATGGATAGGCATCTCCATTTCTCTACTCATTTTAGTAGTAAACTAAAAACAGTATGACAGAGGTCTTACCGGCTTTCACACTTGCTAACTTCACCCAATCTGTCGCTGCGTCTCAAACTGATGATATACAAATGTGTGTTCCAGCCAGCTCTGCTATACGGTGCCCCACTATATACCCACTTGACTGACAATACAGCTAAAAGTCTCCAAAGTTTCCAGAATGGGATCATGTGAAAAGTGGTCAGACATACCTCTCTCGAGAGGTTAAAGAACGCTGACCTCCACCCGTTGCTTGATGTGCCGTCGGTGGATGACTTCGTCCGCCGGAGACGCATCAAGTTTTTCGACGCGTTGCAGCACCTCACAAATCCAGTGTTTAACACTATGACCCCACCACCCCTCCCGAATCGATGGCTGCAGACTGTTGGGGAAAATTTAGGTTAAGAATTAGTATGTAAATTAGTTTTAAGTTTTTTGTTTGATCAAAAAGGTGAGCCCCATCACCTTATACTCAAAGAATTCAAGTACATTGTGTATCATTGTACTTGTATTAATTATATAACTTTTATGGAATTCAGACCTTGTATAGAATGTAGCGATGCTACTATATAAAATATAATATAATATATAAAATGTGATATGTGAATAGATTCGCCTGAGAATCTATAATGAATAATAATTTTGTCATTTTTAAGGGGATTGGGGGAAAAAAAATTATTAACTTTATATGATGTATAAGGTTAGCCCCATCACTTTTAAAGATGTTTAGAAAATTAATGTATAATGTACATCTTTATACTTTTTTTTGACAAGCCCGAATCACAATGTAAAATAATTAGAAATTTTATAAAATGTAGCGAAGCTACAGGACCTATTGTATATGATGACCTATTGTAAATAGATTGATTTATAGACTATATATTGAATTCTGTAATAATTTTTTATCAAGGGGACATGAGGGGGAAAAAAATTTGTCTGACACGTGCTTTAATGTATCTCGGATTGCATTTCATGTGGAATAATTGAAATAGCAATAATCAAAAGGGTCAAGTTTGTCGTCTAAGACAAACATTCCTGTGTGAACTTCAACTATTTATGGTAACGTTCGGTTACCTGGTATGAAGCACAGTTCGTACAATAAAAATAAAAACCTGATAACCATATTCAGCAGGTTTAAATAATTTTATGTTTTATTATAGATAAAACAAAAAGTTAAACTGGTCCTAATTAGTGAATTTCTATGGAACCAATATAGGACACAGCTCTGGTAGAATCTTGTGGAGCGAAGTATGTTTATGCCCAGAGTAGCCCAATCTTACTATAAGCAACAGAGTGCCGTCTATTATATATTCCCCTTAGTTTAGCTAGTATATAAAAGATAATTATAGTTGATGATCTGCAATCTAGAAAAAATAGTGACAATATCTTTCTTTATTACATCTAAAATGTTAAGCTTAACGTTATGTCATAGATGGCGCTAGTGAGATCTATTGCAAAAAGTTTATATCTAGGTCGAGTCATAAGTAACTTCCGTTTTTTTACCAGACATTTATTTTGCTCTCATTAAATAAAAAAATTATATTAATTTATTATGTATTCACCACTATTATCTATAACCTTCTCCCATCTTCATGGCAGTTTATCAATTCCTTCCTTGTAAAATGTGGTTGGTTTGGACTGGAAGAAGTTTTTGACAGCCTGCCTGACTTGCTCTTCATAATTGGAGGTTTTTCCATTCAAAAAGTTTTGTAAGGAACAGAAAAGATGGTAGTCTGTAGGGCCACTGTCTTTTGCGGACTATATTGTCATAGGTAACCCATTTTTCATCGCCTATTACAATCCTGTTTAAAAAAGGCTTAATTTTTACCCGTGAGAGCAGACTTGTGGCGATTGGCATGCGATCTTCTTTATTCCGTTCACTGAGATTGTGAGGTATCTACACTCCTAACTTGCTGACTTTCCCTAATTTCTCCTGGTAGCGGTTAACAGTTGATTGACGTGGATTTTGCTCCAATATTGCCTTTAAAAGGTTGTCGTCAAAGTTGGAAGGACGTCCCGCCCTCGATTCGTCTCCGTCAGAACGGAATTTTTTTAACGAATTTCTAACTGCCCGATCAGTTATTAGTCCTTCACCATATCCACTGCATATTTTTTCAGCTGTCGCTCTAGCACTTTTGCCTTGTTTAAATTCCCAACGCATTACATGACAAATATGTACTTTTTGACTCTCCGTTTCAGATTTAAAAAAAAACAGCTTAACGTAACGTGTATCACACAAAACCAGACTAACTGAAGCCTCGTCTATATAGTGAAAACAAAAACTTGTTGTCATGGTAACCCATAGCGGGTAGATACGAACAATAGATTCTACTTAGCTGCATCGGAAGTTACTTATGACTCGACCTGATAATTTGATTGTAGTAACTTCTGTGAAAAAGCTTACTCAGCGACATCTTAGATTCGCACGTATTTTCATTTTGTCTTTACGTTTATCATCAATCACCCGGGCTTATTGAGTCTACATTTCCAATTTCAAACAAAATTACAGAGGAGAGAACGACTCTGAAATGACTTGTTAGACAGACTGTTTAGCATACTGAAGTCTACATGCGGCCTTATAACCCTCTAGTTTCAAATTATATTCTATACGTACGACGATCATCCATTACCTGCTTTTACTGACTCCCAGATTAGCTTCAAGTATTGGATTCAAAACAAGTTACCCTAACAGAAAATACCATTGTGGAAATGTAACTATCCTCAGTGTGGCAAGTTCTTGGTCGACTCAGCCATGGTATGTACTCTTTGGACTAAGCGTGTTATATAGAATGGCTCGTTCACGATCGGCACATATCTATCTTTGATTAGTTGTAGATTTTCAAATCCTGTGCACGGAAATATTTATTTATTTCACTCACGATGGAAACAACAGGTAAAATAGCAATCGTGTATTTAAGTTCTCTTTGTGAAAGCATTAAGGCATTTCAAAGTATTTAATTATCTTTGCCACATTAATGCAGGATTCAATAGTTTCACATCCTACATAACTTATTATATATATTTCTCAGCTTGCTCTGTTGTAAAGTTTTTTTTATTAAATATAGTTGCTTTTGCTAATTTCGAAATCAATCTTTCATCCTCTTTGTAAAAGTTCAATGTGGAAAGGAAACATGCTACCTATTAGTGATTATTCCTGTGTAAAAAAATTTACTTTGACTTTTTATCTTAGCAGATATGAAGGAGCCTCTTTCAGTCATAAAACAAGAAATTAAAGAAGAATTTGACTGTAAGTGTTTTTTTTTGTTTTTTTTTATCAATGTGAAAATTTTGGTTTCTTAAAAAGTTGGTTTTATTTTAATGTTCAGGTTTACAAAGCATATATCAATCTCATAGGGTTTTATTTACTTAACCAAACTCAATGATTATAATTTTCACTAAGTTATTGTCACCAATAACTGTTATGAAGAGCAGGATCTGTGAATTAATAAAACAAAAAAAAAAATTTTTAATTATGTAACCTCGACCTTATACTACTAGCAAAACTCAAGAACATCTTTCTCTTTGTTTGGTCTACACTCCAAATCCAAGCAATTATACACTGAACACATTTAATTTTCTAATTAAAAGACCATTTCAACCATTTATGTAACAGTAACACAATAGTACTAGTCTTATAGTAAGCTTATTTTGAGGCTTAATTCTAAACAACTTAGCATTACCTTTGGAAACTTAAGAAATTCATACACTTTCTTTGTCATTTAATTATTTATGCTACTATATGTTTCATACATCCCTAGCATAAGTTATATGACCTCAGAATTTATTTCATAAAAATGTAAATTTTTTTGTGCAAGTTTTAGAAATAAATTAAAAAGAGAATCCTGCTATCATTGGGTAACTTAAATGTTTTCCCAAAAATTCCTGAAACATCTATAAATATAGAATATGGTAAAACAATAACAAGTGATTCATGAGTTACTGAGGAATAATCTCCGATATTAATTTTAAGCTCCATTGGATGTCCTCCAGTATAATGTCTGCTGCGTATCTGGCGATTCTGAGCCATTCTTCTTGAGCATTGGATTTCCTGGACGGTTGAAAAATTCACTGAGAATTCAATATTCCATAAATAAACGACAGACCCATTGGTGGGAGTCTCAGCAATAACAATATACTCTCCATATTTCTGTAAGAGATGGGATTTTATTGTTATAACATCAGGGACATATTCTCCTGGAATTTGATCAATTAATTCTTCCATAAGAAACTGCCATTCTTTTGATTTTAGTTCAAGGTACAAATATATCGTTACTATAGCTTGGTCAACATTACTGGCTGATCGGTACTCCCTCAATATATAAAAACCGTTGTGTTAGAAAATTGAACAAATTTGAACTTAATCGAAGTGTTAAGGACTTACTTGGTTTATAACCTCATCTATGTGATGCCAAAATCAATTTGAATATGTTTTATTTATAATTATTATTGTTGCTTTTAATGATAGATTTTGTTTGCCTCTATTTGCACAGTCCTGGTTTTTATCATGCGACTTTTCATTTTATAACCTGAAGATGACAGCTCAGAGCTGCCGAAAACATTATCGGTGAATAAATACCATATTGTGGTGACATGGATGGCTTATTATTTAATTATATCCTTCTGCAACCAGCAGCAATTATATAAAACCTCACATAAGGTATTTATATATAATATGATCTAATGTCTCCAGAATGCCACTTAATGAATTGAATTGGCTTCAAGAAAATCTGATTTATTTAATTTACCATAAGAAGCTCACTTGACTTCTACTGCATATAAACATTGATCTACTGTATCAACGATTTTAAAACAATATGGACCATATTCGGGTGTTAAAATTATATCAGTATCATAATACAACTTTAGTATTATTTAATTTATATGATTTATAATTGTAACAGGGAGAAAATGGAAATAAGTGTCCTTGTAAGTGAAGTACACAGGCGGTCGGAAACTTTTCAGACCACCCTCGTATTCATTAGAGTGGTTTAGTCCAAAAATAATGATGTTAGCTCAGGAGAATTGGAATTAAAAATCCTTTTTAAACTGGTAATGAATAAATTGGATGAAGGTTTTGATAAATTAAACAAAGGATTTAATTAAATGAACGAAACATTTGATAATAAATGTGAAGAAATTGTGAATAAACTACACAAAAAACTTGAAAATTTTGTTAAAAATAATTTAACAACAAAACTAAATGAGAATAATAATGAAAATTTACATGCATGTTAAATAGTTGATATAAAAATAAACTTATTGTTGAACTGGTTACTGATAAATGTATTGATATTGAAGCGGGGAAATCGATGGTGTTGAACCTATAATTTTTATAAAACCTGCTAGGTAAATCACCAAGATTGATTTTGTAGAAGGTGTCGAACCAAATGTCTAAAAAAATAGAAGGAAATAACATTTGTCTGAAATTTGCAACCGGTGAATTTTTAATTGTTCACATAAATTCAATTAATTTAGTCAAAATTTTCAATGTCTCGTTAAACAATTGTGATAATTTTCAAAAATCAGATCAATTGAGGAATATCAATAATACTCAATGGAAAAGTATAAATCAATAAATCCTGTATTAACAGAAAAATTAGTTTTGAACAGAACTAGAAAAAGTTGTTTGCCGAATTTAACCCGGATCAAACATCCAAATTCAAAAAATAATAGAAGGACACACTACTATCTACATGAACATGTATGAATGTTCCTGAGAGATAGGAACCAAAAATTTTGGCTGAGACAGTTGGCTCTAATCAATCTGTTATTGAAACAAAGAGATAATCTAGCATTGGTCGGTTATCCGGAAGAAAAACATTAACATGCAATACAATGCTTAAAGCATGTCTTTAATCAGATCAAAGTTTCAATGGAGTTTCAGTTAATTTTGTATTAAATTTAGTTTAATGCTCGTGAATCTTTTAAATAGACCAATAGTAACTATACATTAAAATAAATGTAATTGATAAATTTAAAGTTATTATTTGATGATTAGATTTTAAGAAAAATAGTATTTGTTCAATAATTAAATACAAATAGTTAATTTTCAGTTGATATCGTCAACTTGTTTTGCTATTGATTGTAAAAAATTTAAAAAGGTCACTCATTTAATTTTGAGACTCGGTAGATGCATTACAATGGTCACAAGGTTCTAATGAGTCTGTTTTTATACCTACACCACAAAAATACACATATTTTAACTATTGCATTCGTGATGGTAATTTAACTAACCGTACGTTTCACAGTAAATCATATTTCTGTTTTTGTTTTATTTTTGGCATTCAGACATTTATCAGGAAAGTAACTAATCTTACTGTCTTTATGTTTCTTAATCATACGCTATTTTGTCTCTGACAAATTTCTCTTATTCCATACTATTTTGTTATGTCTTTTCCAGTAAATAATTGTGTTATATTTGTAATTATTATGTTTCTATTAATTCTTTTTGTTTATTTGTTCGGAATTCATCAAAATTATTCATTAGGTTTTTCTTGCAAATTATGTTGAAAAAGAGACATGTGATTGTAATCTAAATAGTGCAATGAAGAAAATCATTCTTTTCATTTGTATTTCTTAGTTAAAATAAGGTTAGTGTGTTTTAGAGAATTATTCATAATGTTTTATGTGGAATATTAAATTTTATCAAATAAGACTCAACAAATAAGAAGTGCATAATATAAAATTTTATAATAATGTTAAGCTTTTTAGTGTGAGTATTGAGCGTGAAAGTCAAATAATGAAAAAAAAAAAGGATATAAATCTCTTTTTAAGGAGTTATGAATTTATATATATTTTTTTTTAATCTGGAAGGGGGAGAAATGAGATGCTATTTTTTATGTTGAAAAAAATTTTATTTATTCAGTTTAAAAAATAACATTTTCATTTATTTATTGGTAAAATAAGATTCATTCAAAATTCAGAAAAAAATTCAACATGTGTTGCAAGGGTTAGTGCTGGACGAGGCGGGAAATGGTCGTGACTCATACAGAACAGGGGCAACAAGAAGAAAAGAGAAGAACAAAAATACCTGTGTCAGTGGGAGGAAAGAACCATAGGTGCCGAGACAAAGAACAGCGTCATTAAGAAAAAAAAATGGGAAAAACCCAAGTTTCATTATTAATATCCAAATTTCGAATATCACTGTAAGACTAATATCCTCTATGTCCTCTAGGGTTAATTGCCTGAGTAATTTAATTGAACGGGTTCTGTTTGTGCCAGACGGAGTATAGTCGGCAAACTTCACACAGCATCTTTCCTTTACTTTCTTCCTAATTACCAGTAGCCTTTCATTTACAACATTCCACTATTCTACAAGGCCTCTATGATGTTGGTCTATATCTTCATTCCTTGCCTTCCAATGTTCCTCTTTGCCAGATGATCACATACATCCTGCAGTGTTTCCTTGGTGAGGATGCCATAGCGTAACATACATGGTTTCGATTAAAGACCAGAAAGGATACCACTAGTTGGTATACCTCTTGTACGTTTTGTATTCCTCAGTTACTCTAAGTACTTCATAAAAGTCGTTAAAAAATACTTTGTTGTATGTGGGCGGGATGTTCTCGACTCATTTAAATATTGTAGTTTGATTTGAATTATTAATGTAAGTATAAGTGTACCTTGTAATCATGGTGCAGCTTTGTTATTACAGATATATTTTTGAAAATATTTTATTTGTCAACATGTTGTTTTATTAATATATTTAAGAAATATTTAGATTGGTTCAATTACTAATTTGGTTCTTTTAATTTTATTCACAGGTGGTCCAATCCATTTTAAAGAAGAAGAAGATGTAATCATAGACGATGGTGAGTACACTGTAAAATTACTGAATAAGTGATCACTAGACGTATAGGTAAGATTGTGATTAATTATTTTCTGGTGGCCCAAACCACTCGAAAGAAGAGCAAATTTTGGATAATGGTGAGTTTATTAAAGCATTTCTGCATTGTCCCTCAAAATATGTTCTCTATCTTTTTGTTTTGATCACTCGGAGTGATAGCTCTTTTACTCCATTGATAGCAGATATTTTAAAGTAACATTACTGTGCTAATAAATATTTTTAATTTCTCCCAAGGCAATTCATTTTTTATAAATTGCTGATAACATATTCTTATTCACAGGTGATCCAATACATTTCAAAGACGAAGAAGAGCTAATCCTAGAAGATGGTGAGTACTCTGAAGCATTATGAAAGCATCCCTCATTAACATGTTGACTGCATCGCACGTTCGTCATCAGGCCACGTAGATCCGAAACAATGTAATAATCTTATTATATTTTTCCATATACTTACTGAAATATTTTGCAAGTATTCAATTATGGGTGTTGCGGCAGTTAACTAGTTAAATGAGCATTTACTAGATTTTAGTGTTAGATGGATCCATCAAGTTATAATATAAAAATTCCTCGTAGCTCTGTTACTCAATTGGAACCAGTATCTTTACTGAATAACCAATATTTTTAATTTTATCTCAAAACAATTCCTTTTTTATAAGTTTTTGATATCTTATTCACATGTGGTCCTATCCATTTTAATGAACAAAAGCAACCCCATAGCTAGAGGCTGGTGAGTAAACTCAAGGATCTCTCAATTGATATTTTATTAGTATTAGGCTATACTAGGCAAAGTTAGTTTAATTACAGATATAAATATGACAAAAAATAGATAAAAATACAACAGAAACAATTTTGTGCTGAAGGTATTAACAAATTAAATCAATAATTAGTTATAATCTACCCAAAACAAATGCACAAAAATATGTATATATTTATATAATTTGTGTCCTGCATGCAGTAATCCTAAAGATGAATAAATATTGATGGAATGTGTTTTTGTTCATAAAGAATAAGTAAGTAATATTTCATTGTAGTATATAATATTCTAACGATAAGAGGCCATGACCACAGACAATTCAATGGGTTCTAAACTATTCTGTTCAGAGTCACAAACGGTGTGCTATGTGGTACATCAGCTGTTGTTTGGAGATAGAGATAGAGGTCAACTGTCTGTTCAGAAGTGTTAGTATTGTAACAATCAGTTACTAAAACACTGTTTTGAGAGTCAGTTGAGATAATTACAATATAGAAGATATAAAGTAAGAAACCAAGCAAACCACCACCCATTAATTTTTTAATCTATATGGTTTAGAAGAAAATACTTATTTTTGTACTGCATATTTATAATACTTTATTTATTTTTGTTGTATGTTATTTTTAAGGAGTAATTTGATATCAATGTTTGCTTCAGGTCCATCAGCTGAAGTATTCGCTGGTGCTGTAAGAAAACATTTAATACCTTCCAATAGTAAAGTGGAAGTCATTTTAGAGAATCATATAATCGGTTCCTCTGACAATAAAAAAAACCATCAATGTCCTCATTGCACCTACAAAGCATTGCGAGCTGATAATTTGAAAAATCATACAATGGCACGCCATACTGGAGAAAAGCCTCATCAGTGTCCTCATTGCATCTACAAAGCAGTAGAAGCTGGTACTTTGAAGAGTCATATAATGGCAAAACATATTGAAAAGAAGACCCATCAATGCCTACATTGCAGCTACAAAGCAAGACAAGCTGGTCACCTGAAGAAACATATCATTGCAAAACATAGCAAAGAGAAGCCCCATCAATGTCCTCATTGCAGCTACAATGCAGTACAAGCTGGTCGTTTGAAGAAACATATCATCGCAAAACATAGTGAAGAGAAGCCTTATAAATGTTCTCATTGCACCTACAAAGCATTCCGAGGTGTTTATTTGAAAAATCATATAATGGCACACCATATTGGAGAAAAGCCTAATAGTGTCCTCATTGCTGCTACAAAGCAGTAGAAGCTGGTACTTTAAAGATTCATATAATGGCCAAACATATTGAAGAGAAGCCTCATCAATGTCCTCATTGCACTTACAAAGCAGTAAAAGCTGGTTATTTGAAGAATCATATCATGGGTAAACATAGCGAAGAGAAGCCCCATCAATGTCCTCATTGCAGCTACAAAGCAGTACATGCTGGTAATTTAAAAAAACATATAATGACAAACCATACTGGAGAAAAGCCACATCAATGGCCTCATTGCTGTTAGAAAACATTGCTTCATATA
Source organism: Acanthosoma haemorrhoidale (assembly GCA_930367205.1). Taxonomy (NCBI): domain Eukaryota; kingdom Metazoa; phylum Arthropoda; class Insecta; order Hemiptera; family Acanthosomatidae; genus Acanthosoma; species Acanthosoma haemorrhoidale. Next base: position 8,024,731 of record OV884012.1, read on the forward strand.
TTTTTATGAGGGCATCTTTATTCTTTTTTATCACTCTATGTGATGACCAGTGTTTATAGTCTGTTGCTGAATTGGAATTTTGCTCGGTTTTATATTTTTTATTTAATAATAATAATATTTTTATTAGCCTGGGATTTTGTCCCTTAAGAGTAAAAATTTATTCAACAAAAGTGGGCTCTGAAAATAGCAGTCCCCGCTAACAATTACAACGTGCAGCAATATTTATTTATTGCGTATAAACAACCATTCATATGATAGTACAAAAATTGATTTGTGTAAGCAGGTTGAGCTGACATGGGATTTATATTATTATATCTTGTTCAGATATAGTTAAATAATCTTCAACCGACTATCTGTTTTTAAAAAGCACTTTATTGAGAAGTCGACCCAAGGTTTACACTAAGACTGGTCTGCACATGGACGAGTCTAATTACTAATAACTTGATAACAAAAAGAAAGTACGATACGAGTATGCTATAAGAATATGAATGGAATAAGATCGGAATGAGAGTAAGGGCTTGGTCACACGCCGAGAGCGTATGTATAGGAGAGGAATGTTGTTATGGATTAGTTAAGGTCATTTAACTATATAATGTGAATCTAGTCTCAGTCCCAGTTGCGATCCAGCCTTGGCTGTGTGAACACCTGCTCTCTCTCTTGCCGCATCTAGAACGGAGAAGCGCCCAACCACACCTACGACCCATGAGAAGAAATTTCTGATAATAGGAATCGATGTCCAGGAGCACATCGACATCATAAAAACAACAATGGCAGTAGTTATAAAACACGGATTGTGCAGTAGGTCAAGGTCATGCCGGGGGGGGGGGGAGTGTGTTAGGGTGGGAGGGGTAGACCTTGAGGTGTTGGCCGGTGCCAAGTGCAGGATGTGGCAACATGGTGCATGGCATGCCAATACTGTTTGTTTTGGTCGTGGACCTTTTGATTAATGATTGTTTACGTTTTTGGGCAGTCGACAGTTATGGAACCCAGCCGAACACCTGCACATTAACTTAGTCAGCAGTAGGATCAGCATTGCACTATCTAATCCAGCCTTATATATGTATCCCTTTCCTCTCACGAGCTCTCATTCATTCATTACTGTACCCCTGACTTATTACTTATTACTCTTACCATATAAGTGTACTATTTGTCTTAAGTAATAAAGTACTTTTTAAAAAGGCTCTTTTGGCTTATAAGTATTTAACTGGCGCCCGAACAGGGACCTTGGCAGTGTTAATATAACTTCAGTAGAATCTCCCCATTCAGCGATCCCGCGTTTGGCTAGGCAGACCTGATAACTTTTCGATTCTCTCTATGAGAAGGCCGATGAAATATTAACAGGACTTCAGGATTGATCGAGCACTGGTATATTTTAATATACATCCACCGAGGCTCCAAGAACCACAAATCTGTTACCTAAAGACCAGAGAAGGAGGCCGATAGAAGGAAATATTAACCAGGAAGAAGACATCACTTTGTATTGGTAAATATACTTTATTGTACACATTTACATGCCCATTACGGACAGACTTAATAGTAATCGTAACATTCAAGACTTAGAAGAAACTAACGTAAACATGACTTCTAACAATCACATAATTTCTACCACAGACCTTAAGCTAATTCCAGAATTCGACGGAAACCCCAGCCATCTAGTAAGATTTATTAATAAAATAAATTTCGTAGCAAATAACGTCTGCACACCCGATAATCTACATCATGAATACAACGCTAAACAATTAATAGGACATGCAACAAACAAATTAGTAGGACATGCCGAATATTGCGGAAGACGTAACTATAACTCTTTACTAGAACTGATCCAAGAGCTTAAACTTAACTTTCGTGACGACAAAACAATACCCCAATCCATAGCAGAAATATATCAAGCTAAGCCCATAAGAAATGAACATCCCATAAGCTGTAGAAAGACTAATAATATTAAGAGACGACCTTGAAGGTAGAATATATACGGATGACACAAAAACAGAACTACAAAAATACACGGAAATGAACATATTTGACGAACAAATTGTCGACCATTGCCAAAAACACCTTGAAACTACTGTTGACCATTTTCTCCAACATATAAAAAATTTAAGAGACTTAAAGAAAGCATTAAAAACTACAGCAGTACGAGTAGTCGAAAGAGCATACAGCAGCAAACTAACAAATAAAGAATCCACACAAAGACGCAGTCAAAACCAACCGCTCCCCACTAACAATTGAATTACGACCCACATTACCACGAGAAAAAACGTGGATTTTATAATAACTATAGACAACAATTCCAACAACCAAGACATTATAATCAAGAACAACCGCGTTTTAACAATAACTACCCCCGAGACGAGAACGAAAGACATAATCAATCATATAAACCCCACGAACAAAGACAATACTTTAACAAACCAAACCCTAGACCGAAACAAAGAGAAAATCAAACCGTATCAATGCGCACAGTCAGCAATCGCGTACACCACACGGACAATGACAAAGACCAACAAATAACTGAATTTTAAAATAGACTACAACAATTAGAATCTCGTTATGAGAATTTTTTAGACGAAGGTCCCAACAGCAACGAACCTCCAGACCCGAATATCAATTAACTTACACGGACAGTCTCCCTAAAATAAAAGACAAAAAAGGTAAAACTTGGCTAATCGACACTGGAGCATCTAAAAACTATATTAATCCCCATTCCTTACCCGAGGGAACAGAAATTAATTCGGAAGACTTTGTGATGAAAACTCCTACAAGCCGAAGGCACTCCAAGCGCCATAATAGATCTCTATCCCCTGTTAGGAATTCAAGCAAAGGTAAAAATGTTAATATACCCCTTTAGCAATCGTTTCGACATTCTTTTAGGATACGAAACGATGAAAGAACTAAAAACAGAAATAAAATGTCACAATGACGAAATAGTAATAAACGGAACCAAACATAACCTGGAAAATGAAATTTACTATATAAACGACTTACAAACAATAAAACAACTAATTAGGACAGACCACATTGATAACAAGCTTTCGGACGAACTTGTGGTACTAATTGGTAAATACGGCGAAATAATAAAAACTAATGAAGAAAAATTACGCGCGACATATTTAATAAAACATAAAATAAATACAAAAAATGAAAACCCTTGCTACACTAGGAACTATCGGTACCCCGTGCAATTCCAAAAGCAAATAAACGAAGAAGTCGCGAATCTATTAAAAAACAATATAGTAAGAAAGAAAAAGAAATTCCCCATACAACTCGCCAGTATGGATAGTCCCAAAAAAAATGGATGCCTCAGGCATAAAAAAAAGTTCGAATGGTGATAGATTACCGAAAACTGAACGAAATAACGACTAATGACAAATACCCACTACCCAACATCGAAGACTTACTAAACAAACTACAAAACGCAAAAATATTCTCAACAATTGACCTTGCATCAGGATTCCATCAAATCGAAATGGATCCAGAACCAATACCAAAGACCGCATTTAGTACAGAAGACGGACACTTTGAATTCTTACGAATGCCCTACGGACTTTGTAACGCACCACCCACATTCCAACAAGCCATGAATATGATGATAGCAAACGTCCCTAACGCTATGATATACATTGAAGACATAATAATTTACTCAAACACAATACAATAACACCTAGAACATCTCGAAAACGTATTCAAAAAGTTAAAAGAACATGCACTTTCTATCCAACTAGACAAGACAGAATTCTTTAAAAACGAAATCCCCTTCTTAGGATATATTGTCACTCCCGACGGACTAAAAACTAACCACAAAAAAATAGAAGCAATCACAAAATTACCTTACCCAAACAATGAAAAAACGACAAGACAATTTCTCGGAATGACCGGATATTACCGACAATTTATAAAAGACTATGCAAAAATAACGAAACCAATATCAAAATCACTACAGACTAAACGGAAGAAATAAAAAAAGCTTGTGACATACTAAAAACCCTTATGACTAATTCACCAATATTAGCATACCCGGACTGGAATAAGACATTCTACTTAACGACAGACGCTAGTGATAAGGCCATCGGCTCGGTGCTATCGCAAAAAGATAACGACGGAATAGAACACCCAGTAGCATTCGCCTCACGAGTATTACAACCTCCAGAACTAAATTACTCGACTATCGAGAAAGAACTATTAGCAATCGTATGGTCAACACACCACTTTAAACCATACTTATACGGTACTAAATTCCAATTACTAACTGACCACCAACCATTAAAATGGATCTATACTATGAAAAACGGAAACACCAGAATCATGAAATGGATCTGGAAATTACAGGACTTTGAATTCGACATAAATCACATTAACGGAAAAACAAATTACGTAGCAGACTTACTATCAAGACAAAACGAGAACTTAGAGCACAACACAAATACTAATCATATAGACAAAGATTTTGATGAATATATTGCAGATTGTTTTTTACCTAATTTAGAAAATGAACCATTAGATTCTTTTAGTGACCCATCACCTCATTAGTCAGTTTAGTCAAGTCACGTATAATGTATATGCTTGTTTATTCGATTATATAATTTCTATAAAATAACAAAACCTGTATATAATGTAGGGATGCTACAGGAAATACAGAATAATTTGTAAATGGATTCACTTGTGGATCTATAATTGTATATAATTGTCTGTAAGTTTAAAGGGGCTATGAAGAAAAAAAAAAAAAAAACTTTTAGTGTGAATACACATAATACAGTACAAATACACTGTTTAATAATTTATTTAATGATGCATAAACAATAAATGAAATTAATGAAAAAGGTTTTTTTAGTTTTTCCTTATCCAGATTAAGTAAGGTAAATAAAAAAAAAGACATGTTGCAGTAAGTATCATTTATTAAAAAATAAACAAGCTACAATTTATAATAAAAGAAATAATATAACAAAATATTTCTTCTTATCTTCTGGTCAGAACACACACAGAGAAGTTATATCAATTTTCGTACCAGTCCGGTAGCCATTTCATATTCTACCATCCTGCTGTGTCTAAGAGTGAGGCTATAACGGCAAATGGACCCATTTTTTCAAATTCTGATCTTGTGAGACAAAGCTCCGCTAGATTCACTACGTAATAATTGCGCTGAAACTCTTTATACATTTCATAGAGTAGAGCTACTTTTCCCTGATTGAAACTTAAATTCAAATCATCGCGAGGGTACTGTTCGCTGTTTAGGTAAAGTTTGATGTTTTTCAAATTTCAACTGTCAGACTGGAGAGTCTTTGTTCTATTTTTTGTTTCTATCAGTTTGAAAAGCGGCTATAACGAATCGTGGTTTTTCTATATTTGCCGAGGTCTTGATTGCCTATGCCTCTTAAGAACTCGCTGAGGGTAAGGAAGGGTATTCGTAGAGGTCCCACGACCTCAACGGAACCGCTACTGTGGCGTTTTTGTCCAACATTTTCAGCAGGCGTAGTCTCTGCTCATCACTAACTCTTGCGTGAGGTACTCTCCAACCTACTTTATCTAATTTGATCTGGGTATCGACAGTAGCACTCGTCGATTAAATGAAATTTAGATCACTACTAGATCTGATTAGAACGAGTTCTTGCTTAAGATTAATTAAAATATTTCTATAATCTTCGCAGAATCCGAGAAAAATGCCCAAGGGTAAACATACACTGAAAATTCCTCAATGGTTAGCGTATTTCCTCCTCCTATCCATCCGGCGTTCTCTGAAGCGCTGATCCTATTCCATGTGAAAGAAGTGTAACCTTTTAGAGTCGATGTTATACCGGGGTTTCGAACTCAATTTCAATACCGTTCAATTCGTAGCGTATTTCATCGAACAAAAAAGCAAAAGCATTGTTAGACAACTTCACGTCTTTTGCAGGAGTTCCGTCCGCTTTTGCAAACTTCCTTCCAAGTAGAGAAAACTTGACGAAGGTAATGAATAAACATCTCGTTGCTGTATGGGTATTCTTATTTCGTCCGATTTATTAAAAGCCGTTCCTGCGTACGGTCGAGAATGATACTGGACTTGATCGAGAGAATTGTCAAATATCACTCCTGAATCCGCTGCTAGTATATTACTACGTGTATTTCCCATATTTTAACTTAAATCCACACTGTTTTAAAAACTGTTTTTTATATACTGTTAATCGGTTAAACGTCTTCACCTTACTAATTCTACGAGATGAGAGACGGGCCTTTTTATAAGAAGCATCGTGTCCTACTGTCGGACTTAAGCGTGCTCGTATTTCCTCTCAGAGAGAAAGTGGCTATCGGCATATGGTGCGCGATCTCTTTTCGCAAAAATTAATTAAGTTCATCGATATCGTAAGACCCCTCTGGTATTGTGATGGTAACAGGTAAGAGGAGTGCAAGATACGCAAACGGAAAGTGAAAAGATATTTGCTCCTGGGCTACAGCCTTTGATAAATATTCAAGAAGAGATTAAAAAAAAGAAAGCACAAGAACCGCCGGTGGTAAAAACACACGCGATAAAAAAGTCACTGCTAAAAAAACACCTTATATAATAAAATCGCTGGGCGATGAAATAACCTCCAATGAAACTCCGACAAGCAGCTTTCAGCAGCAGCAGCATCGCCATAGATCCTCCTGAACAATTAAAACGGTTTTATCAGAGACGAACTTTAGCACCTCGAACTGGCGAATTTTCAAATCTTACAGGGACTCCTGTTGCGATCAGAGGAGGAAGAGGAGCACCGGGAAGATGTATACGAATCCGAAGAGCCTTCGATGAGTCAAACACATGAATTAATCAATACCCCCGAGGGAACTGTACAGACTACTTCAAAGGACATCCCATCTCTCAATAAAATATAAACTACTAATTTACAAAGTTATACTTAAACCAATCTGGACATACGGAATAGAGCTATGGGGGACAGCAAAAAAGTCGAACATCAAGCGTATCCAATCCTTTCAATCAAAAGTCCTGAGAACAATAGTAAATGCCCCTTATTATGTCAGCAACAAACCCCTTCATAACGACCTTAATATACCCTACATTCTAGAACTCATCCCTTCCAAGTTCACGAAATTCCACAGTAGCCTTTCCAACCACCCTAATCCTGTAGCACAGTCATTGCACTGCGCCACTCATCCCTATAATCCTCCTCGTAGGGTTGGTTGGCCGGTCGAATCGGGCAATGCAGCGTCCAAAATATATGTGGATAACTTGGAGCTGTATTATACAAACTTGAAAAATTGGCCCGGCAATTATATAAGTGGAGGTAATAAAAGGCTGGTGAATTTCGCCCCACCTATTAACGGATATGACGTCGCAACGAAGGAGTACGTTGAGAAGAACGCGATTACATCGCAAAAGAATATATATAATGTTCATGGTAGAAGAATAGCAAACGTTGACTCGCCTATCGATAAAACTGAAGCATAAGTGTATAAGTGACTTGAAAAAATAAATAAAAATAAAGTGGAAATGTCTGCAGTAAAAAAAAAAGTCGTTGAAGAATTGCACAAGCCAGCGAGGAAGAATTATGTACGACGAAAGACAGTCTTGAAGGGTATAAATGATTTGTAGCAAGCGGATCTCGTAGAAATGATCTCCTACTCTCGTGAGAACAAAGGAAATAAATACATACTGACTGTAATACACTGCTTCTGCATGGGCCCTCCGGGTGGAAATAAAACTGGAAATGAGATAAGCAAGGCGATGGAAAAAATAATTTGTACCCAACGACCCAAACATTTGCATACAGACCGTTGGAAAGAATTTTATAATTCACAATATAGCTCCTTGATGAAAAAATATAACATTAACCATTATAGTACTTTTAGTAACCTAAAAGCCACCATTGTTGAACGATTTAATAGAAGCTTAAAAATAAGAATGTTTAAAGCATTTAGTTTTAAAGGTAATTACGATTACATTATTATTTTACCACAATTGCTGGTTGAATACAATTCCTCCTGCCAGAGAACAATCGCTATGAGACCCCTCGATGTTAAATAAAAAAAGTGGAATTGTTGACTGTTTATTCTTAAAAGTTACAAGCGAACAAACCCCGATATGATGAAGGGGATTTTGTACACATATCTAAACAGAGAACAATCTTTTCGAGGGGATATGCACCGAAGTGGACGGCTGAAATCTTTAAGATTCGCTGAGTTCAGCAGACGCAGCCAATCACTTACCTTTTAGAAGATTTACACAAGCAACCAATACAAGGGTCTTTTTATACACAAAAGGTTCTGAAAACATCCAATCCAGATGTTTACCTCGTTGAAAAAGTTTTGAGCAAGAAAGGGAATAAACTTTATGTCAAATGGTTAGGATTAGACGAAAAATCGTGGATAAATAAAAGTGACATTGTGTAACCAAATAATAAAAAAAGACAAGTTTTTACTATATTCGTTTTATTTTATCCATGTTGCAACATATTATTATATATGAATTTCTACTTTAATGACAATATTACTATAAATTGTTAACTAGCTAAATTAATAAATGGTGATTTGTTCTTACATAACTGGTGTATTCATTTTTATTTTACCTAATAATATACTCTTATTACCTAGTTTGACACAATACAACAACAACAACAACATTACTACATACTACATCATGATGCTACTTCATTGTGTAACGCCCGTAAGGAACTGTATCTGCTGTATGACGTTTATCATCAAATGGACAGAGGAACTTTTTATTCATTAAAACCGTTTGCACTTGATGTCTTTTTGATTGAATAATTTGAAATTGGCTATACATTGAGTCATAATTCTTTATAGTATCTAGGTAATTTCTCAAACTGCACATTTTTTTATCCCTTTGGACGTTTTATCAATAAGCCCTTTTTAGTTACGAATGAATACATGTTCGGTCTTTTGGGTCACCAGCTGTTTCATCATTGAGCATTCCTACTGTCATGTATGACGTCATTCTGCCAACGAGGTTCATCCTTGTTTGATAACCTCATGTGTAACCTTCTTATTATTATTACCATTATGCGTTTGTTGTTGTGTTGCCAGTTAGTTCCAAATATATTCATTTATAGTATTTTCAGTATTCCTGAATACTCATTTCAAATACACAACAAATGGCGACGAGGATGGGATATCATCTGTCAGTTGGAACTTTAATAAGTTATTCTTTTAAGTTAGTAATTTTTTTTTCTCTTGAAACTTCTTCTCTATCGCACATCTTCTTTACAATGCCAGACGAAGTATTGGACCTTCAAGCACAGCTTGCTCAGTTAACAGGGATTGCTGGCCCGGACTCAAGCTGCCTGCATATCAACAAGTTCGGTAAGTCAACTTTTCAGTTTTGAACCCTACCAACAAGGCCAAAATGAATCAGTGGCATCATATTTGGAGTGGCTTGAAAGAAAATTACGGCTCAGTGGAATACCAGAAGATAACTGGGCAGATCATTTACTGGTTAACATAGGTCCCGAACTCAACACTACTTTAAATAACCTTGTATACCCAGGTACTCCAAACAAAAAGGGTTTCAAGGAAATTGTAGGCATTTTGGTAGGTCACTTCCAAAAATCTAAAAATAAGTATAGTGAAGCCATAATATTTAGAAAAATCATTCAGAGCCCTAGTGAATCGGTCACTGAATATGCTATGCGCCTTAAAGCTGCCGCTAGGCATTGTGATTTTAATGACTTCCTGGACTATTCTTTAATCGTGCAATTTATTTATGGTGTGCTTGATGATTCTACCCGTGATTCCATTGTGGTAAAAAAACCCAGTAAATTTGTTGATGCTCTGGAAATTGCTCAAAATTTAGAAGCCACCAAAGCAGCTTCTGCTGAAATTAAATACCATCGCACTGAAACACAGCACAAATTTGCTCATGCTGGCAGATCCAAAACCTCACCCCAGTCTAAAAATAAACAGCACAATACCCGCAGCACTAGTGCATATTCCACCCGCCCAAGTGGTTACGATGGTGAACCCTCTGCCTGCTGGGAATGTGGTGAACATCACTAGCGTAAACACTGCCCTTTCAAGAATTCTCTTTGCGAAAAATGCAAAAAGCAGGGTCATATCACATCTATTTGCCGCAGCCCTAAAACAAAGCCTGAGAATTCGAAGACCCATCAGACTCAAGAGGAAGATGAACCGCCACAAGAACAATCATGTGATGAACATCTAGAATTTGCTGCTCAATCAAAAATAACCTATTTTGAGGATTCCGATGACTCAATGCACAGGGTCGACATGGAGGAATCTCGTGCTCCCCATCCATTCATAGTCCCCGTTACCATTAATAAGGGAATCATTAATATGGAAATAGACACTGGTGGAGCATGTGCGATGGTAAGTAACACAACCATGCAAAAAATATACCCTACTGCAAAAATTATTCCATCTAAACGAACATTTCTTAGTTACACAAAGACAAAGTTCCGCAGCCTGGGGTACTTGCCTGTCTCTGTTACCTTTCGAGGTCGCACCTGCTCTCTTAATTTGTATGTAACATCAATGGAGACTGATAGTATTTTTGGTCGAGAGTGGATTAACAGTTTCGCAGACCTTCTTACTTTCCAGGAGTTTTTCCATAGTCCACCTTTTAAAATATCTTCCATTATTTCAAAGGCAGAAGTTCACCTGGAAAAGTTCCTATCACAATTCACGAATGTCTTCAGCGATACAGCGGGCACTCTAGTGGGGCCTCCCATTGATACATTCCGAGAAAATTGCACACCAGTCTTTAGCCGAGTCAGACAAATCCCTTATGCCCTGCGCAGTACATACGCAGAGGAAATTGATAAAAAAATTAAATCAGGATTTTATAAGCAGGTAGAAACCTCCCCTTGGGCTTCCCCTACTCATATAGTTATGAAAGGCAGCAAAATGAGGATCACAGGAGATTATAAAGCAACACTTAACCCACAACTGATCGTGGACGAATACCCCATTCCACGTGTGGAAGATTTATTCCAGAAGCTCAAAGGAGCGACTATATTTTCTCGCCTTGATATTACAGATGCTTTTATGAGCCTGCCCTGCAGCGAAAAATGTTGCGAGGCTATGATTCTTAATACTCCCTCACACGGACTAATAAGACCAACACGTGCCCAATACGGTGTAGCCAGCATTCCCGCCATTTGGCAACGCAGAATTGAGAGTGTTCTAAAGAATCTGGATTGTGCCATCAACTTTTTCGATGACATCCTTGTTTATTCCTCCTCAGTGGATGGTATGATTCGGGCCCTTGAATCCACTATTAACACCCTTAAGAAGTCCGGCCTGAAACTGCAAAAAGCTAAGTGCGCCTTTTTCCTGGATAAGATAGTCTTTTTAGGCCACACCGTTGACTCTGCAGGACTGCATTGCCAAAAGAAACACGTGGAAGCAGTGCTAAATTCCCTACAACCTTCAACTCCAGACGAAATGCGAACGTTATTAGGTAAAGTCACTTACTACCATTCATTCATTCCTAACCTGTCCACTATTACTGCACCTCTCAGGGCAATGGTTCAGTCTTCCAATTATAAATGGACAGAAGAAGCAACTAACTCTTACAATCACCTGAAAAATGAGCTTATCTCTGACCGAGCTCTCACACCGTATGACCCGCACCTACCTCTAATTCTCGCAACAGATGCCAGCCCTGTGGGACTTGGTGCTGTGTTGTCTCATATAATGCCGGACGGCTCAGAGCGCCCAATTTCCTACGCAAGTAAAGCTCTCAGTGCTACCGAGCAGCGGTACCCTGAAGTAGATAGAGAATAATTATTTATTGTCTGGGGAGTCGACAGATTTTTCCATTACTTATATGCTCGTAAATTCACTATATATACCGATAACAAACCCATTTCGCACATCTTTGCTCCCGATGCTCATCTCCCTCAGTTCACCCAGTCTCGATGTAACAACTATGCCAATTACCTTGCTAATTTTAATTATGATATTAAGTACAAGCCCAGTTCTCAGGACTGCAATGCTGACTTCCTCTCAAGAGCTGTGAGAATTTCAGGTAATGAACCTTCATCATTCCAAGCCAATCTAATTCAAACCAACGACCCTGCTGATGACTTTGACCAGTTCGTCCAACATCAGATTCGACAAATGCCTCTCACTTTTCGTATGATATCAGAGGAAACTCGTTGTGATCACATATGTCTGCATTACTGATGGCTATCACTGAAGGCATAAAAGACCTCAAATCTCTAGGATTCCAGGGGAAAGAAACTGAATATTCCATTTCTGATGGGTGCCTCATGCTAGGTCACAGGGTCGTAATACCACCCAAGTTTCGTAAAATGCTCTAGGAGGAACTGCACATCGCCCACATCGGGATTGTCAAAATGAAAGGCTTAGCTCGATCGAAGGCTGGTGCACGTGGATTACTGCTCAGCTCTAGGGAAAAATATGTTGATTATTGTTGATGCATACTCAAAGTGGATGACAGCCGTCCTGACAAACTCCACTACTTCACAAGCCACTGCAGGTATTCTTGAAAATGTATTTGCTCAATTTGGAGTGCCCAAAGTCGTCGTCTCGGACAATGGACCACAATTTCGCTCCCAAGATTTCCAAAACTTCCTAAAGCAACAAGGAGTGCGTTTCCATCGTACCACAGCCGTTTACCATCCATCAACAAATGGTCAAGCGGAGAGAGGAGTTCAAACTCTGAAAAGAATGCTACAAACCTCTGGAGCAAGTAGTAGCAACATCCAGCAGCACATCAACCAATTTCTTCTCCAATATCACAAATCTCCACATCAAACAACTGGCCAACCTCCATCACTTCTTTTCCTCAGAAGAACTATTAAATCAAGGATTGACCTTGTTAAACCTGATCTCAAGAGCAGGATGACTGATAGACAATTAATAAATAATTCTGCAAATTTCCGACATTTCTCAGCAGGAGGTCCAATAATGTTTCGATCTTACAGTGACAAGTCAGACAAATGGACTCCAGGAGTCATCGTCACCAAACTAGGAGATCTACATTATGAAGTTGACTCCAATGGAAACTGTCTTAAGAGGCATGTTGACCAGATCATCCCTCGAGGCATGGATATCAACTCTCAGGGACCTACCAGTAGCAACCAGCATCCTCCAACAACTTCTAGCGAGAAGAGATGTGTTCGTATATCTGGTAGCCTTACTCCAACGGCTTCGCCTGCCTTCCGGGATCCTACTTCTGTGCCTCCTGTGACACAAATTAACCAGCCCAGATCGAGGGAAGACTCCTACCAAGCTACTCCTACCAGTACAGCCTCCACTGACCCTTCAATCCAGCCTGCCGCCACTCCATCAACTCCTGGTTCTCCAGTCTCAGAGGTAACCCCACCTAATGCTCCTAGACAAAGATCCACCCCACGTCAACCTAAGGGAACCGTGGAAAATCCCGGACGCTATCCTGTCCGCAACAGGAAGCCTAAAAGAGTCTTCTCACCTTCCACGTAGTGTTTTATGAAGTGAAGTATTCATTTATAGTATTTTCAGTGTTCCTGAATACTCATTTCAAATACACAACACCTACCACTTTTTTGTTTTTATCAGAGTAACAACGATGATCTGTCGGATAATTGCTCGTGTCAAAATAATCTTTTTACTTATCACTTATATTATTGTAAATATCTGTTGTATTAATTAGGTATATAAGCGAATCTGTGTCTATATAGCAAAGGTTTATATTTTGCGGTGTATATGTTGTTAGAAATACGTCATAGTGTACGTCAGGTCATTAATGATGATGTTGTCCCCAAGGTGGGGAGAGGACACCCGGCGCGGGCTAGGGTCGCTACAACCTCTAGCCGCTGTCCGGCGAGCGCCTAAAAAGAGATAAAATGGGCGGACCTGTGGTCTTTCACCTCTGCTGGCGGCCTAGTCGGTGGGCAGATTAATTCGTTTTGATCTGACTCCATAAGATCTTCGAAGGTGTGCACCGACAAATCACTATGTTCAGTAGAAGAGGAACAGTGTCGGTTTATTATAGGTAGTTTATGTGGTCTTGGAATGACCACGAATTCATACTCGGTATCTGAGGGTAGGCGTAAACCGTCCGGATCCCAAAGGTGAGTGTGAACCGGAGAGAGGTAGACTAGATTGCCGTGGGAGACGCTACTAGGTAAAGTTTGTAGGGCCACTGCAACCGTCGTTCGCGAGGGAGAGGTCTCTTGCAGAGATAGACCATGTTCGGTCGACTTGAGTTCCAACTGGTTAATTTTATAAACGATTCCTTCTTTTAGTTCTCCAACTGTTTTATAGGCTGTCAAAGCATTAAGTTTGTTAATAACGGACATCTGGAATGTTATAAAATTGTCAACAGTTTGTTATTTGAACAAGAAGTAGTTAAACAAGTAATTATATTGACTTACGTTTATGCAGAGTTGTTATCTCCAGATGCTGAATGTTAGAATATCGCAAAGACGCGCCCTTTATATCCCCACGGTTCGAAGTGGAAAGGGAAGACATGTTCTTTGTTATAATTATGTATACAGAATACTCGTATAGCGATGACGGGTAATTTAAAGTTACGCTATATGCGGTCCATTAATTATATGTACCAATGTGTATTAAATGTCATACCACTTTTGGATTTTAATGGATTACTACGGTTCCATGGCGAAAGGGAAGACATGTTCTTTTTGTTATAATTATGTATACAGAATACTCGTATAGCGATGACGGGTAATTTAAAGTTACGCTATATGCGGTCCATTAATTATATGTACCAATGTGTATTAAATGTCATACCACTTTTGGATTTTAATGGATTACTACGGTTCCATGGGGGAAGGGAAGACATGTTCTTTTTGTTATAATTATGTATACAGAATACTCGTATAGCGATGACGGGTAATTTAAAGTTACGCTATATGCGGTCCATTAATTATATGTACCAATGTGTATTAAATGTCATACCACTTTTGGATTTTAATGGATTACTACGGTTCCATGGGGGAAGGGAAGACATGTTCTTTTTGTTATAATTATGTATACAGAATACTCGTATAGCGATGACAGGTAATTTAAAGTTACGCTATATGCGGTCCATTAATTATATGTACCAATGTGTATTAAATGTCATACCACTTTTGGATTTTAATGGATTACTACGGTTCCATGGCGAAAGGGAAGACATGTTCTTTTTGCTATAATTATTTGTACAAAATACTCGCATGGTGAGAACAGGTGGTTTAAATTTCGTGATTTGCGGTCCATTAATTAAATGAACTATTCACACCATTTAATGGATTACTGCAATTCGATGTGGGATGGGAAGACGTGTTTATGCCTTTTTTTGATTTTAATGGCTTACGACCTTATTAATCATTGTTAAGCGAAGTAGGAACAGGCATGGTTTGCTCAATTAAATGGCGCTGCGAAAATATATATGCATTCTTAGAATATCACTTCAGTTCACATCAAGGCTTTGTCTGAAGTACACAATGCGTTCCACGGTTATTGATTTTCATGGCTTTCGCTCAGCCTCTAACTAATTAATCGTTCAAGCACTATCCGTTGTATTCACCAGTTATGGTTAGTCATGACATTGGTTTTTCAAACCACCTCACGATATTGGAGACGTCGGACAGTCAAGGACAAACCTATGGGCGATGAAACATGAAACGGATTGGATTGGTACTATAGCGATATGCAATATGAAGACATGAAAACATTTTTACTATTACAGCAGACTGTATATATATAAGATATATTATGGGGAAAAGTGCAAATTCATAGAAGAACTTATTGATAAGCCGGTCTATTTCGGCTGTCCTAATTTGAAAATTTTAGATATGGAAAAGGCTACCTTAAGTGTAGGGGGAATTTTTTGTAAGGAATGAAATAACGTAGTTCGTACAGTTAATATCACTAAGCCTGGTCAAAAGAAATATTCTGACCCTTGGTGGAGTATTAGACAGAACAATAGAAATAATTCCGAGATTGTTTGTCTCAAATTGTGTTAAGAATGGTTACAGAGCAATGGATTATTATTCCAATGGTTTATTCTGCAAATTTGGTCCAACTCCTCTATTGGAAAAATTCTTAAGGTAAATATTTCCTATCGATAAATTAAATTCTTCCTAACTCTCCGCAGATATACGTTACAATTACAATAACTAATTACAAACTACCTTAGGAAGTGGACACTGGATCACCATAATTATAAAAAATCAATTGAACAATACCAGATCCCTATCTTTAGTAACAAAATCATACGACCTTTGGTTAAAGTTGCAGTAAAAGCTATCGACAATAATATTACCGAACGATTAAAGTAATTCGTTGTGGACTACGCATTGAGGTGTATTGAATATTTTGGACATCAATTCAATGCATGAAAATCTACCTTAGAAATTCTGACGATAAATACACATTGGATTGTTCTAAGTTAAATATATTATTGTACAGTTTAGAGTCACTGCCTGTAGAATGGTAACAATTTATTGACACAATAGCCCATCCTATACCTTTTCAAGATCTGGAAGGCACTAATCTCAAATCATCAAAGAGGCCCTGGCAATTAAAATAGGCTATAAAAAAAAAACCACGATTGTCTGTGGCATTTTCCACTCACTACAGGACATCGACCTCTTACACAAATCTTCCGTTCTAAAATTTCCTTGGCCAGTTATTACAGCTACGCGGTTACTTAGATACGCTTTATTCTTGCAGACGTTGCTAAGTTCGGCGAACAGTGGGTTATTTTATTTATTTATTTGCGGATAATCTGCGCGTAGCTATATACTCATTTTTCCGAATACACAAACTGTATCCGTAAAACTCTAAGGCAATAGATCAAGGATGTATCTTTTCTAAGGATACATATAATCGCTTATATATTTACCTGACTTACCCACAAACACCATGCTGTTACGCTCTAGTTGAATAATTAGAATATTTAATTTCTAAGGGTACCATCTAACTATTCAACTACTGACAGATTTGATTGCTCAAATCTTGACCGTATTGCAGCGTAAATTTGTATAGCATTATACCTTATTCAGATATTCAATTTACTTACTGTTGGTCGCAATTGAATCCAAACCTAAAGTAATTTACCTTAATAAAAAACGTGGTGATCAAAATGGAAGGAATTCTATGGTAAAATAGAATTTACTAGACAAAATATTCTATTAACCAAAACAACGGAATATTAAAATGTTTTAACGAGGAATGGCTGATTTTACTATTAACTCTAAATTATGTACAGGATACATCTATTGTACTAGCTACAATTAAAGCTTAAATGTTACTAGTGTTTCGATGTCTTCAATCTGATGTAGAAGCGACCTCAAAGACAAAAGCAATCGTCTCGACCCATCCGCGAGACCCGTCGCTGCAGAGACTCCTCCAATTCTACGACCAAGCAGCTCAGCGAGACTTCCTCACTCCAGAGCGACAATGCCGAGCAAGGCCCGACGTATATATCTTCGTTTCTTGGACCTTATTTCTAAATCTCAACAGAAGGAGTTTTTCTTTATGGCCCTTTGTGATCGTGGATCCTTTTCCGCACCATCTTGCACTTCGGACCACCCATATCCCAACAGGTGAGGTAGGCGTACCTCGATCATGGCCGGCCTACATCAAAAGAGGGTTCATGGCATGCCGACAAAAGGCCTTCGACCCTCTGACCTCAGTTCCTTAACGTTATTTAACAATTGTGCACTACCTTCCCCCTTTCGGGGGTTGAAAATATAACAATGTTCGATTTTGTTGTCTAGTAGGGATAGAAAATCTTCAGAGAGCGCTGATTTTTGCCTACCTGTCTTACCTCCAGATGAGCCTGATATTGAAATTTTCCAGCTAGACCAGCTTTCTATATTACCTAGTACATCATGTGCTATTAGAAAAGAAACCATAAAGGTTAAGGACTTGATAGAAATCGTAAGGAAGTTACAGAATTGCAGATATAGGGATTGGTATTGGTCTTGAATGAAAGAAGGGTTTTGGTCAGAGGATACTTTAAATAAATTAGAAAGCTTGAAAAGATGATGATTCAGACCTGTGATTATGAACAAGAGGAGACCAGGCTGTAGAGGTAAGAGAAGTAAGGGATAACTGGAATACGTGCCCCCAGAGTTCGAGCTGGGGTCATGGCTAAATGTTGGATGCTTGTGTAGTGCCAAATAGAAGTTACCCTCTTCTCGGACTAGAAAACACCCGCCTACCTTTCCATATTTTATCAATAAATGCTCGTCGTCCATATAGAGAGAGGGGGGTCCTTGAACTACTCAAATGGCTTTCTTTTGAACTGCCCCTGCACCTCTCTTTGCTAACCTTGCTATGTCAGACCTCACTCACACTTTCCTAGTAGAGTTCTCTGGCAGCGTCTCGCTAAAACGAGTACATCCTTGGAAAAGATCCTTCCATGCAGTCAGTGGTCTCTGAGGCCCTACAAAATGTAACTAGTACCGTTTCCCTCAACGATCCAGTCTGCCTCTTTCCGGTTTACACTCGCCGTTTTCGCCTACCCTAAGATACCGAGTGTGAACTCGTGGTCATTCCAATATCATGTAAACCTTAACAGTGGCCGGTTCGACGAGACCTCCCACAACCGTTTAGATGAATTTCTTTTCTTTTTTATGGCTCTTACACTTTATTTTGATTTAAAGAAGAGATCGAAGGGTAAATATACCATATTTGTTGGCCTCTAGCGCAAAAATGAGTACGAAAAATAAAGGAAGTGGTGTTTTACTTACTCGGTAAGTAGAGCGGTCCATATTTTCTTCTACGGATCCTCCTCGATCAGTACAACGGGATTTGAGGGATGGAAGTTTCTAATCACCAACCGTTATATTTTCTGTTCTTTAATTTGGCATGTCTATTGCTGTATTCAGTGCCTTTGGAAAAACTTTATAATAGTGATGAAGGCACCTGTGAGATGTGGTCTGTATGCCAGCAGTATCTCTAATGGCTCTGCTAGAGAACAAATCCTCGTCTGCAGCTCTCTGCTATAGTTATTGGCCTATAGCTGGTGGATAAAAATTGTAAACTCACTGCTGCAAGACGGGTAGAAATCGCTGAATGTACAGCTCTGGTTCCGGCAGACCCGCGGCTGAGTGTAGCATTCATGAACAAAAAAAAAATAAGATAACCAACATAAAAAAGAATTGTTCAGAGCGCAATTTAACATCACAACTAAACAGTATAGTGCCCAGAAGGAGAATCGAAAAAATATCTGAAAACCATTAACAGGTTACCTTTGTTACAAATCGAATTTACTAACAAGAAATTCCCAAATAAATCCACTTTCAACAATATCGACCAAATGCCCCATTAAAAAAAAATTACAGACAAACGTTGTCACCGCACACACCACTGTCAAATAAAAGCAAGCCTTGCGAACTTTCGCACTACACATCTGATAAAAGATAACTTAACCAGCTTACGAGACTAATTCCTGAAGAATCGCAAAATCACTTAAACAAAAATTTCATAAAATTTATTAGTAATCGACTTCTACAAACCTGTTTCTCGGACAGTTGTCAGAAGAACCCTATCATTCCTTAACAATCTATCTTGTCAATGACTCCTGGGCAAAGACTGATAAACTGACAGCTTCAGCTTTTGTTGTTTTTCGTCAAACAAAAACCATCATAGAGACATACATTATTTACACGTATTGGAGTGAAAACTAATTACCCTTTATAACAGAAAATATTATACTAAATCTTGAACTACTGTGAAAATGTAACTACCCACATAGTGGCAAATTGTTGGTCGACTGAGCCTTGGTCTATACTCTTTGGTGTACTCTCCTTTATGGTTGGCTCGTTCACGATCGGCACATATCTATCTTTGATTAGGTATAGATTTTGAAATCTGTGTATGAAAATATATTCATTTCACTCATGATGGATTTAACAGGTAAAATAACAATCGTGTATATAACTTCTCTTTGGGAAAGAAGTAAGCTATTCACCAAACATCAAATAGATTTTTGATACATTAATAGAGGATTAGTTTCTCATCCAGATAACTTATTAAATATATTTTGCAGGCTATTTTATTGTAAACCTTCTTTATTGAGTAAAATTGCTTTTGCTAATTTCGAAATAAATCTTACATCCTCTACATGAAAGTTAAATATGCAAAGGGAATTTTTTTTTCTGATACTTATTAGTGATTATTCCTGTGTAAGAAATTATTTTGGCTCACCTGAAGTAATTACATGATTGTCCTCTGCCTCTTCCAACAAACATTAAAATGTGGAAAGGTACCCATGTTTCGGTGAGAACACAACAAATTGCAGTAAAATAGCAGAAGAGCAGTCATAATAGCAATAGTAATGAGATTTTTAAATGAATGGTTAATCAGAAAATACAATCTAATCTGTGAATCTATTTTGACATAATTTCTGTGATTACATTGCATAGTATTTTAAAATTACTTGGTAACAAAATTACGACAATTTTGACTTATTTTATGTTAGGCAGATATGAAGGAACCTTTTGCAGTCATAAAACAGGAAATTGAAGAAGAATTAGACAATATTTTTTTTTATCAATGGGGAAATTTTGCTTTTGCTTTAGTTAAGTTGGTATTATTTTAGTGTTCAGGTATTCTGATGTGTGGTCAATTACTGTTATGAAGAGCAGGATCTGTGAATTAAAAAAAAATTGTTTAATTATGTAACTTCAATCTTAAACTAGCAATACTCGTGCACCTCTTTTTCTGTTTGCCGGGAATGCTATCTAAATCCAGCCAATTCTTATATATATATAAAATTTAATGTGCACAGTATATATATATATATACATTTATATATTATATATACTGCGCACATTAAATTTTCTAATTAAAAGACCATTAGAAACATTTATGTTTCTTAACAGTAACACAATAGTACTAGTTTTGTCGTGAGCTTTTTTGAGGCTTAATTATAAACAATTTATTATTATTACAATTATAATTGGAAACTTAAGAACTTCATTTACTTCCTTTGTCATTTAATTATTTATGCTACTATGTGTTTTACACATCCCTAGCTTAAGTTATATGACCTCAGAATTTATTTCATAAAAATGTTAATTTTTTGGGCAAGTTTTAGAAATAAATTAAAAAGAGAATCCTGCTATCATTGGGTAACTTTAATTTTTTCCCAAAAATTCCTGAAACATCTACAAATATAGAATATGGTAAAACAATAACAAGTGATTCATGAGTTACTGAGGAATAATCTCCAATATTAATTTTAAGCTCCATTGGATGTCCTCCAGTATAATATCTGCTGCGTATCTGGCGATTCTGAGCCGTTCTTCTTGTGCATTGGATTTCCTGGACGATTGAAAAATTCACTGAGAATTGTATATTCCTTAAATAAACGACAGATCCATTGGTGACAGCCTCAGCAATAACAATGCTATAATCAGCTTTTATTGCTCTAATCAGCTTTTATTGCTCTAATCAGCTTTTATTGCTCTAACATCAGGGACATATTCTCCTGGAATTTGATCAATTAAATCTTCCGTAGGAAACTGGCAATCTTTTGATTTTAGGTCAAGATACAAATATATCGTTACTATTGCTTGGTCAACATTACTGGCTGATCGGTACCCACTCTCTTCTCCGTTTGTAGTTTTAGGGTTCTAATTTCTTTGACAGAATCTGTTACATCTAGCTTATTCTGCTACCAAATCCAAATCATCTTGTTTGATACGTGAGCCCACTTGTCACCCCTTCTTTCAGCTGTTAGCACCACACTATTTTTTATACCAAGCCTCATTAATTGAATTTTGTTGTAAATAAGGCTTAATCTTAATGTTATCGTGGTTTATAACCTCATCTAAGTGATGCCAAAATCAATTTCGGATTATTGTAACACTTCTGACTAGCATTGTGCGTTTTCACTTGTTATTAATTTGAATATGTTTTATTTATAATTGTTATTGTTGCTTTTAATGATAGATTTTGTTTGTCTCTATTTGCACAGTCCTGGTTTTTATCATGCGACTTTTCATTTTATAACCTGAAGATGACAGCTCAGAGCTGCCGAAAACATTATCGGTGAATAAATACCATATTGTGGTGACATGGATGGCTTATTATTTAATTATACCCTTCTGCAACCAGCAGCAATTATATAAAACCTCACATAAGGTATTTATTTATAATATGATCTAATGTCTCCAGAATGCCACTTTATAGAGAATTTATCGATCTAATTTAATTGACTTCAAAAAATCTGTTTTATTTAATTTGCCATAAGAAGCTCACTTGACTTCTACTGGATATAAACATTGATCTACTGTATCAACGATTTTAAAACAATATGGACCATATTCGGGTGTTAAAATTACATCAGTATCGAATGACACAAAGGAAGAAAGTGTTAGTGCATTTATAAATGTTATCAGTAAGGTTTATTATTGGTTAGTATAGACATAATACTTTCCTGCCTCTATAAATATATTCTCTATTAAGTGAGTGCTTGTTACAACTCAACGATATCATCTTATACAACTCGGTAATGGGCGTATGTCACTTACCCACTTTCGGCACACTGAATACGCTAGCGTTTCGAAAAGTATAATTTGCATACTAATACATAAAAGTCATAATTCTTATTCCTTTCTTGTCTTTGTTCTTTATTTTACTTAATTTACATAATGGTAAAACGACCATGACAGCCATTGGCTCCATAAGTAGATTTACATCCTTTTTGTTGTTGAAACTTAACTGTGCAACTGTTTTTCAATTTTAATTATGACTGTAATTTAAATTTATAAATAATAATGAGTATGTTAAAATTCTAAGCATGGCAGCTCATCCTTAATCAGTTCGACAAACATGAAAATAATAATAATAAATACGCTAACTTAAACTGACTCGAAATCATTAACTTGCGTTATTAATTTTGAGAGTTACAGAATTTAAGTAAAAAAATAAACTAGAAATGATCACTAGAAGCATTTTCAACTTAAAATCTATTAAATTTAAAAACTATATCCAACAAAATAAAGATTTTTGTTATTATACCTATATCCTCTATGTCCACTAGGGTTAATTGCATGAGGAATTTAACTGAAAGTATTATCCTGTTTCACACCTACTCAGTCGTGACACTGGGTTCTGTTTGTGCCAGACGGAGTAAAGTTGGTAAACTTCACACACCATCTTTCCTTTACTTCCTTCCTAATTACCAGCAGCCTTTCATTTACAACATGCCACTATTCTACAAGGCCTCTATGATGTTGGTCTATATCCTCATTCCTTGCCTTCCAATGTTCCTCTTTGTCAGATGATCACATACATCCTGCAGTGTTTCCTTGGTGAGGATGCCATAGTACAGCATGCCTGGTTTTGATTAAAGACCAGAAAGGATTCCACTAGTTGGTATACCTCTGGTACCCTTCAGAGTCTTTAGTTACCCAATAGTGACTCGTAAAATCACCAATTGTATGTGAGCTGTGTATTCACAATGCTCATTAAAATATCATATTTTGATTTGTATTATTAATTTAATTATTAGTGTACCTTGTAATCATGATGCAGCTGCGATGTGTATATTTTAGCAGCCATATTTTAGAATTTTTTTTTTTTAAACACTTATTAAACATTGTTTTATTAATTTATTCAAGATATATTTTAATTAGTAATTTTATTCTTTTCATCGTATTCAAAGGCGGTTCAAGGCATTGTAAAGAAGATCTAATCCTAGACGGTGGTAAGTAGGTCCCTAAAATTATCTTCTCTATCTTTTTGTTTGATCACTCGGACTGATAGCTCTTTTACTCCATTGATAGCAGCTATTCTAATGTAGCATTACCATTGTAATAAATATTATTAAGTTCCTCATAAGGCAATTCATTTTTTATAAATTGTTGACACCTTATTCTTATTCACAGGTGGTCCAATACATTTCAAAGAAGAAGAAGAGCTGATCCTAGACGATGGTGAGTACACTGAAACATTTCTGCATTGTCCCTAAAATTATCTTCTTTATCTTTCTGTTTTATCACTTGGAGTGATAGCTCTTTTATTCCATTGATAGCAGATATTCTAACGTAGCATTATCGTTGTAATAAATATTTTTAAGTTCCTCATAAGGCAATTCATTTTTTATAAATTGTTGATACCTTATTCTTATTCACAGGTGATCCAATACATTTTAAAGAAGAAGAGCTGATCCTAGACAATGGTGAGCATACTGAAGCATCCCTCATTTACATGTTATTTTTTATTTTTTTAGTACTGCTATGTTAGACAAAGTTAGTTTAATTATTAAATGCCCTTTCAAATATAAATATGACGAAAAATAAATAAAATACAACTGAGAAGCACATTTCTGCTGAAGGTATTTTACAAAATAAATCAACAGTTATAACCTACCCTAAAGGAATGCACAAAAATGTGTATATATATTTAAATGTATTTCCTTTGTGCGGTATCCCTCCCTACAGATAAATAGATATTGTTGTGATGTTTTTACTCCATAAGTAATAATTAATAAATAAGTAATATTTAATTGTAGTATATAATATTATAAATATATGAAGCCATGAGTGCGGACAGTGCAATGTGTTTTCTCAGAGCCGCAAACAGTGTGAACACCAAACATTGTTTGGGCACAGAACTTCAGTTGGTGTTTATAGATAAAGATACTCAGTGTTATTATTGTAACAATCAATCACTAAAACACCGTTTTGAGAGTCACACACGATATTTACAATATAGAAGATATAAAGTAAGAAACCAAGCCACCACCCATCAATTTTTTAATCTATATGGTTTAGAAGAAAGTACTTATTGTTGTAACTATTATAATTCTTTATTTATTTATGTCAATTATTCATTTTATCGTATTATTTTTTTTAAAGGAAGTAATTGGGGATAATTTGGAAATTTCCATGTTTAGTAGAAAGTTTAACTTTGTAAATAAGTGTACAGCACCAGTGTATTTATCGTTTTGGTCTACATTCGGATCTCGTTCTTCTTTACATGAGTGTACCGTGTTTGCCTCACATAAGACTTCGAAAACGTTCTCAGTAATGTGGAAATGATATAAAAATGAAAGAAGGTATAACACCCCTTAAGAATAAAGCCACCAAAATGAAAGCAAGAACACATCCCAGGAAAGAAATACTTTAATAATAATTCTTTATTTGTCAATGGTAAATATTTGTCAACTAATTTGATACTAATGTTTGTTTCAGGTCCTTTAGCTGAAATATATGATGGCACTATAAGGAAACATTTAATGTCATCCAGTAGTAAAGAGGAAGTTATTTTAGAGAATCCTATAATGGGTCCCTCCGACAATAAAAAAACCTATCAGTTTCCTCATTGCAGCTACAAAGCAGTAGGAGCTGGTCATTTAAAAAAACATATCACAGAAAATAGTGAAGAGAAGCCCTATCAATGTCCTCATTGCAGCTACAAAGCATTGCGAGCTGATAATTTGAAAAATCATATAATGGCAATCCATACTAGAGAAAAGCCTCATCAGTTTCCTTATTGCATCTACAAAGCAGTTGAAGCTGGTTCTGTAAAGGTTCATATAATGGCAAAACAAATTGAAGAGAAGCCCCATCAATGTCTTTATTGTACTTACAAAGCAGTAAAAGCTGGCCATTTGAAGAAACATATCATAGCAAACCACATCGAAGGGAAGCCCGATCAATGTCCTCATTGTAGCTACAATGGAGTAGGAGCTGATCACTTAAAAAATCATTTAATGGCACACCATGCTGGAGAAAAGCCCCATCAATGTCCTTATTGCACTTACAAAACAGTAAAAGCTAGTCATTTGAAGAAACATGTTAGGGCTCAACATAGTGGAGAAAAGCCACATGAATGTCCTCATTGCTGCTATAAAGCAGTTGAAGCTGGTTCTTTAAAGAAACACATAATGGCCCGCCACACAGGAGAAAGGCCGTATCAATGTCCTCATTGTACTTACAAAGCAGTTCAAGATATTAATTTGAAACATCATATAATTGCAAAACATAGTGAAGAGAAGCCCCATAAATGTCCACATTGCAGCTACAAAGCTGTACAAACTGGTAATTTGAAGAGACATATTAGGTTACACCATACCCAAGAAAAACCACATAAATGTCCTCATTGCAGCTACAAAGCAGTATATGCTGGTAATTTGAAGACACATTTAATTGCACACCATAATGGAGAAATGCCATTTCAATGTCCACATTGCAGCTACAAAGCAATACAAGCTAGGCAATTGAAATATCATATAATGACACAACATAATGTAGAAAAGCCACATCAATGTCCTCATTGCTGCTACAAAGCATTGTATGCTAATCAATTAAGGAATCATATAATGGCACGCCATACTAGGGAAAAGCCACATCAATGTCCTCATTGCAGTTACAAAGCAGTTGAAGCTGGTAATTTAAAGAAACATATAATGGTACACCATACTGGAGAAAAGCCACATCAATGTCCTCATTGTAGCTACAAAGCAGTACAAGCTAGTCAATTGAAGTATCATATAATGGCAAAACATAGTAGAGAAAAGCCACATCAATGCCCTCATTGCTGCTACAAAGCAGTTGAAGTTGGTTCTTTGAAGAGACATATAATAACACACCACACAGGAGGAGAAAAGCCCCATAAATGTGGTAGCGATGAACGACCCCAATAATGATCGAAATTGCAGCTACAAAGCAGTACTAGCTAATTAATTGAAGTATCTTATAATGGCATAACCTAGTGAAGAAAAGCCACATCAATGTCCTCTTTGAAGCTGGGTCTTTGAAGAGACATACAATGACACACCACACAGGAGAAAGGCCATTTCAATGTCCACACTGCACCTACAAAGAAGTACAAGCTGGTAATTTGCAGAAACATGTATTGGTCCAACATACTGGAGAAAGCCCCATAAATGTGGTAGCGATGAACGACCCCAATAATGAATGACATTGCAGCTACTAAGCAGTACTAGCTAATTAATTGAAGTATCTTATAATGTCACAACATAGTGGAGAAAAGCCACATCAATGTCCTCATTGCTGCTATAAAGCAGTCGCTTCATATATTTTTGTGATTGCATTATGTTATTTTTTATAGCTCTATGTGATGGCCGTTGTTTATATTCTCTGGTTCTAAATTGTTATTTTGCACTGTTTTATAGTTTGTATTTCATAAGATTAATAATATTTTTATTATCCTGGGACTATTTGTGATCACATCTATGTTCTTTTTTATAACTCTTATGTGCTGGCCTTGCCATGGATTCTGTTGTTGAAGTGCATTTTGCACTATTTTATATTTTTTATTTCTTAATAATGATAATATTTTTATTAGCCTGGGTCTATGCCTCTATTATATACCTATGATAATATATAAATTGACTTTTAGTATGAACTATCTGAGGTATATTTCATAGATTAAGAAGGCGGAGCGGTGCAGCAGGTTGAGCTGGCATGGCATATATATTTATATATTGTTGATCAAATATAATGTGTGTTAAATCTATGTTGAGTCCTCCATTTCCCTTCACTTCATTACAATATAGAATGTGAAGACAAAACACTGCCCCAAAAAAAACAACAAAATATTCCTGAGGCCACTATAACAACCGTAAGGTGCATAAAATAATATGCCAGTATTAATCTGAATACTAAGAGCACAGTTAAATATATGAATGCCTTAGTTTCATCTACAAAGAATGAATCAAAGTAATATTTTTTTATACCTTTATTTATTTCAAACTAAATAACCCTTTGATCCATGAGCTAGATTAGTGCCGGTCCAAATTTGTCCATCTCCACTAGCTTAAGTTGATTCTGCACGATGGGAGGGAGCAATATTGAGCAAAAGAACAGCCCTAAGAGGGAGTCCTTTCTGTTTCAAGTGTTGATGCATTGAAGATACAAACTTATCTTTTAACAATGACACAAAAATAGTTTGATTCTTTCAAATAATAATCTCAAGGAAGACATCTAATTTATGTTCCTTTAAGAGACCGAGGCTTTTTTTTATTCCTAATAACTAATTTTAACTTTTGTGGTCCCGTTGCATTGGAACAAGACATAATAGTAAGTCTTTCTTTGCTGGATTATGTGATTGAGAACTATCTTCCCAACTGGGCCGTTAAGGTTTTTGAAGGCAGCATTTTTCAAAACAATCCAGATTTGTCTGCATTGGTTCTTAAATTTAATTTTTCTACCAAGGAATTGAAATTTTCATTAAATACAATGGCTGCAACAAAATCACCTATAACGTCTAACTGCCTAATGCTGTGTCTCTTTTTAGAACCTTGCAAGCAGAGAATGGCTCTCTCTCATAGGAATAGGAACTCTCACAGTTTGTTTTTGCTTGAATCATTGAAAAATGGCACTATGGACCTCAAATAAAGGCGAAGTTTTTGTTGTATACCTGGACGAAGAAGAACACATTGTCTCAGCCGACAAACGAAAGTTAAAACGTCTTTTTTTTTTTCTTTACGCTATCTTGAACAGTTTGTTCACCTACTCCAGATTCTGTGGACAATTTTTGACCCTTATTCAGGACATATTTTATTTTCAATTGTTGTATCTTGAGAACAACACGTTTTCTGCTTTGTGGCATCACAAAACGCCCTGGACAAAGAGTAAAACATAACTAAAAGGAAACAATTTTAAATTAGTGAAAACAGTCCGAAGGGGGGTTCATGGTAACAAGAACCTGATATACACTAATTGAGTCAACTTTTACACCTTCCTTTCAAGAGATTTGTTCATTAAACATTCTAAGAACACAATGAGTGAAGAGTCCAGTTGTCGAACTACGTTTAGTCAATGGATGAACGACCTTCAGTAAGTACTAAGTACCCAATATTTCAAAGTACTAAAATAAGTTCATTATTATGTGGCAAGTTAATAAGTTGTTCATTGGCTAGCTAAGGGTATCTTACTTTTCCTTTTTCATCGAAATTAATGGGCTTCCCCCTCCCCTTAAAGTACTTTTATTCTAAAGAAAAATTTCTTATTAATTATACATAATAATGAACAATTTGCTGTTATAATTTTTTAATATCTAACTGTGTTTGTTTTATCCTAATAAATTAATAGTTCAAACCATCTATTTTATTACATATCAATATTAATATAATAGAAATTTTGTAGATCTGTTGTGAAGGCAAAATTCCGTAGAGAAATTGATAAATCATTTATCTGCTTTATTTTCTACTCTTATTAGTGACAGCACTACACATGATGCTGCAGCAGCTGTTCTCGAAGCTACCTTCACAAAATAAAAACCATGACTTCTTTGTCCTCGACAGTTGGAGGGCTGGTGTCATGAAAATGTCAAACTGCTTCTCCTCATTTATAAGGAAGCTAGGTTATTAATAATGAAAAATCGATGTTTGGGTGTCATCATTGGACATGACATCAGCTGGCAATGTGCCACCCGTTTTATTATTAACCAATCTTTCAAATGATATCCATCCTATTGCTATTAAATCACATTACCTCATGAAAGAAGATTCTTAATTCGTAAAGATCCAAGTGAATAATTGTTAGAGGAGGGGAAGAACGACAAAATAAGATTTTCCATAGAACCAATACCAAAAGAACAACATACTAAGATGTCTAGTCATAGACATAATTTTGGAAAACAATAGATTACAGACAAAATAGACCAAAGAGCAAAATAGTAGAGATAGAATATTGAATTATGATTCAAATCATCCTTAAATTTAAATTCTGCCAGGAATTTTGTCAATGGAGCCAAAGCACTAATACACAAGTATATCAATAAAATAAAATTGTCAAGACAAATGTTATATTGGTGAAACCTCACAAACTTTAAAAAATAGATTACATCAACAGAGAACCTATTGTGAAAATCGGAAGAATTTAAATGTAACACCTTTAGCTAATTATAGTATTTTATTCATCAATATTTGTTAGGCTTTAACTCCCCACAATTTATTTAAAAATAAGATAACAGATCATATAAACTTTTAAAATCCATTCACATACCCAAACATATAAGGGTATAATGTAATATAGGGTTACAGATATACTTATAATAAATAAGTTGTATTTTTTAATTTATTTCTATACAGGATTTGACAACAGTTAAGCATATCAGATTAATCATATGAAACAGAACTTTGAACTGCTATGATAACACCTAATAACTTTGAACTACAACTAATTCCCAGATATCAACATACATGGGCTATTCAAAATAGTTTGACGATTCCCTGGCCATGAAATATAATAAGAGACGATATTTGGAATGACATAACATTTGATTATTGAGTATTAAGCATATGATTTACGTTAGGTGAAATATTGTTTTGTAAAAATGGGAAAAATGTTTACTTATTGTGATTATAGCAAGGTTTTATTGCTGGTTGTATAGATGTAGAACTTCTGGAATATAATTGGCAGATATATATAACAAATATCCATTCCTGAAACATTATATAGATTTTTAGTTCCATATACTTGTGTGAATCATTATTTTTAACATTAGATATTGGAGAATAAAATTACACTACTTGAACTGAATTACAGATGACCATCTTGATGATTGCTTGCCAGGAGAAGTGTTGTCACACTCTCCTAATTATGACATCATGGAATCCTAATTCTGGCCAATGAAATGGTGAGTTATAAATGAATCAGCGACCACTAGCACAGTGACATACAAAGTTCACAAGCGGCGATTGGCAGTAATAGCATAGGCTGTTTGGAAAGTACCTGATTGACTTGGGGTTTTTAGTCGGTACTTGCCTTTAAAGATGGACCAAAAGCCCTTTTTTAACATAGCTTGTAAGTTTAGTTCCCTTATTGTAACCCGAAGATAAGCTCCATCTCCTGGTCCTATTTTTGATAATTTGTTTCAACTTTCTCTTTACAATGCAGCTCTGTGTTATGTTTTGCCTAGAGGTTTAGGGGGTATAATATGATGTTACACTAAAGGTCAGACAATTAGCAGAAGAGCAAGTAGAATCTAAATAGTTTATTTTATGTTATGGAACTTGGTCCTCTAAAAACAAAAATTACAATTTATTTATCTAATACAAATATAAATCTTTACACTATAGTAAGCCAACAGTAGGATAAATGTAATGATAACCCAATTAATAATATAAAAAGTCAAAAAATGTTATAAGCCAAATAAATCCTACAAAAATAAAGTAAAAAAAAAAACATGATAACAACTGAAAATATACTTAATACAAACAATTAAATTTTGTACGAGTATGTTGTATATTTTCTCCCAGTATGAAGTGTTGTGGTAGCTATTATACAAGCAATCAAGTATGAGCTAAATCTGCTTTGTTTCTTACACTAATGATGAATTTCTCCAGTGTGACATGCTATGTAATTGTTCAAATTGCAGCATGTACTAATTTGTATTTGCAATTAGGATATTATGGAGGCTTCCCACCAGTACGTTTTGCATTTATACAATATAACATTCTGTACCGCTTTCCCACTGTAATAATAATGGCTATTCTCCATTATGGTGTGCCATTATATGTTTCTTTAAGCGATCAGCTCGTACTGCTTTGTAGGTGCAATGAGGACATTGATGGGGCTTCTCCTTACTATGTTTTGCCATTATATGCCTCTTTAAATTACCAGCCTCTGCTGTTTTGTAACTGCAATGACGGCATTGATGTGGTGTTTCTCCAGTATGGTGTACCGTTATATGATTTTTTAAGTGACAAGCTATCACGGCTTTGTAGCTGCAATGAGGACATTGATGTGGCTTTTCTCCACTATGTTTTGCCATAATATGTGTCTTTAAAGTACCAGCTTCAACTGCTTTGTAGCTGCAATGAGGACATTGATGTGGCTTTTCTCCACTGTGCAGTGCCATTATATGATTCTTCAATCGATAAGCTTGTACTGATTTGTAGCAGCACTGAGGACATTGATGTGGTTTTTCTCCACTATGTTTTGCCATAATATGTGTCTTCAAAGTACCAACTTCAACTGCTTTGTAGCTGCAATGAGGACATTGATGGGGCTTCTCTTCACTATGTTTTGCCATATTATGTTTCTTTAAAGTACTGACTTGAACTGCTTTGTAGCTGCAATGAGGACATTGATGGGGCTTCTCTTTAGTATGGTGAGCCATTATATGTTTCTTTAAAGTACATACTTGAACTGCTTTGTAGCTGCAATGAGGACATTGATGTGGTTTTTCTCCACCATGTTGTGCCATTATATGATTCTTCAAGTAATTAGCTCGCACTGATTTGTAGGGGCAATGAGGACATTGATATGGCTTCTCTTCACTATGTTTTGCCATTATATGATTCTTCAATCGATAAGCTTGTACTGATTTGTAGCAGCAATGAGGACATTGATGTGACCTTTCTCCTGTATGGCGTGCCATTATATGATTCTTCAAAATATCAGATCCTACTGCTTTGTAGCTGCAATGAGGGCGTTGATGGGATTTTTTATTGCCATAGGGACTCATTATATGATTCTCTAAAATTACTTCCACATTACTATCAGATGACATTAGACGTTTCCTCAAAGTGTCATCTTGCACTGCAGCTGAAGGACCTGAAACAAACATTAATATCTTACATTAATTATTAAATAAGTAGAAATAGAATTACCACTGGAATATGAAGAAGATACTGATAGGTTTTTTTATTATCAGGGGACCCATTATACGATTCTCTAAAATAACTTCCTCTTTACTGCTGGATGAGATTAAATGTTTCCTTGCCACCAAATGGTGAAAACTGCATGTGCCTTATGTTCCCACTTTTGGCACAGTGGTCCGTTCTACACAGTGAAAGGGTTATAGATGGCTTGCTGAAAGGTGAACCAATAGGGAGTATTGGAGATGCTGTAATCTCATAAATTTATAGCCATATCACATCCTATAATACATTTGTGCATAGTATTATTTATAAGCTTATAAAATCTGTTGATTTACCTACCAAGAAATAAGAAAAAAAATACTCATCAAAAGCCTTAATTTAAAAATAAGTATGTTTACAAATTAGATGAAAATGTTTGCAAGTGAAATAAAGATATTTAAAGTTTAAATTAAGACAATCGTTGAGGTAATCATAATAGTTTTATTTAGACATCATAAGTTATTTTGGGTAGCCAAACTATATTTGTGCTAATACCCCCCAAATTACTGGATTTTCTAAAGCGATTGTTTTATTGAAAGAATTTTCTGTTTGAGAACGGACCAATTCTTGAATTGTGCAGAGTTGTAAGTCGTTGAGCATAGTGCTTATTTTTGCATAGCAAGGGTAGTTATTGATGATACGAATTCCTATGTTTTAGTTTCTGTCTTGTTTACTGTAGTTGGTTTTGCAAGGGGAGCTCTGATACTGGCTAAGCATAGTTTATGAGTGATCAGATGACTGATTTGTAGAGAGCTAGGCTGGTTTTTTTGGACTTACAACATCGATTTTTTGTTAAAATACAGGAACATTTTGTGTATGATATTTTTCCTTTGTCAGTTTTCCTGTAGATATGTTCAGTAAAGGTTTGGGATCTGTCAAGGGTTAAGCCAAGATATTGGACTAATTTCAGCCACCGGATTTGTACAGAGTTTACGGAAAGATAGTGAATAAGATGTGGTCTGCGCTTTGTGAAAATTGTTTGGCTTCTCATTTGTTTAGGTTAATTTCTAATTTCCAGTTGTTACAATAAGTGTTAATTTTTGTTTTTGAAATCATGTTGTAACCGGTTTACAGTTGTGGCGATGTGGTATGATGGTGTATATAACGCTTTCTTGTCACTACTGTAGACTAAGATGTATTTATTTGGATACATAATTAATTATTTGAAAGGATTGTGTGAATCAGGAGTGATATCTTTCGTTAAAAGCTTTGGTTATGAAGTCTGTGAGGTATGCTAATTGGTCAACAATGGAGTGGTGTTCTCTGAACCTAAGCTGTTCATTAATTATGATACTTTGTTGTTTGATGTGATCGTGTATATGTTTCAGTAGTAACCTTACAAGGGCTTTCGACAATATATTCAGTAGACTTAATAATTGTTTTTTATTATTATTATTTAAGTTTACACTGATAGACTTTTTTACATGAATTTATTTAAAAAGTACAACGAGGTAACGGTTAGTAAAAATACTGTCTTACGTCTAATCGGGAAGAGAGAGTGTGACTGAGTGAGCGAGTCTGAGTGGAAATCTGGAGGAGCTTATATAGGGAGAAATGGAACAGTGCTACTTCAGTGGGTGTGGGGAAATGAGTTGAAATATTGCCTCAGCCGGCGTTCGTCGTCTGGGCCATTGCTTGGAGGGACGATTTATTGTTTCCATAACATGGCCTGATAAATGAGGGTTGCCTCATCTGGGTAGGTGTCCTGCAGTGCCAGCAGGCTGGCGTTGGCATTTCATAATTTGTCAGTGTCTTGATTTCAAATTGAATATTTTTGTTAAGCCGAGGTTGAGCTACTTGTGATTGGTACTTTTAAATAGTTGCAGTATATAATATTTTCTGGATATGGTGGTTTGAGCCTAAATTTGAAGTTATTTTGTGTATTGTTTGTAGGCTAAAATGAGAATGGCTTTTGGCACTCTGTTTTCAGCATTTTTTAACATTCTTTTTAAATTAATAATGATCTTACCCAAGTTAAACAATAAATATTTGTATAGATATTCATTTTTGGATGAACATTTTTTTTTTTAAATATACAAAATTTATTTATTTCATTTATTAGGAATATTTTCAACTTTTCAACACAAAACGATTTATTCAATCAATGTTATAATTGCTGTTTTGTTCCAGTATCTTCTGCCATCTCATGGGCAGATTCATAATTCCATGCTCAACGAATTTCTTGTCATTACTGGCAAAAAAATTTTCCAAGTGGATTTTTGCATCTTCTTCAGAGTTGTAGGTCTGTCCATTCAATGAATTTTGAAGAGACCGAAACAGGTGGAAAACTGAAGGTGCAAGGTCAAGCGAATATGGAGGGTGCGGCAAAACTTCCCAGCCAAGCTCCAGTAACTTCTACCGTATCTGCAAAGAAGTGTGTGGTCTGGCATTGTCGCGATGGAAGACAATCCCCTTACGGTTGGCTAGTTCTGGATGCTTGTGGTGGATCGCTGCATTTAATTTGTCCAGCTGGTTACAGTACATCCAATCCCACCAAATCACCTTTTTTGGGTGAAGTCCTGGTTTGGGGGATGTTTGTGGTAATTAGCCGCGCTTCCCCCATGAGCGTTTGCGCTCCACATTGTTATAGACGATCCACTTTTCGTCCCCTGTCATCATTCTCTTCAAAAGAGGATTGTTTTCTTCAGGTTTCCGCAATGAATCGCAGATGGAAATCCTATGGGCGAGGTTAGACTCACTAAGTCGATGGGGAACCCAAACATCGAGCCTGCTCACGTAACCAATGGTTTTCAACACTCGATTTGGATATTTTGAGAATAACTGCGATCTCCCTAGTTGTGTAACAGGGATTGGTGACGACTAATTCCTTCACTTTGTCGCTGTTAATCTCAGTTGGCCGGCCAGAGCAAGGCGCGTCTTGAACTGAAAAATTTCCCGATCAAAATCTTAAAACCACTTCTGGCACACACGTTCTGCAACAGCATCCTCTCCGTATACAGCGCATATCTTCCTGCAAGTTTATTACTGAGAACACCACATGCAGTTTGGTTACTTAGGCCATATTAAAGGTTATATTGTTTATATTATGAAGTTGCAGTGTTTAGTTTATTACTGAGAACACCACATGCAGTTTGGATACTCAAGCCATATTAAAGCTTATAGTGTTTTGGGACCAATAGACCACAAAGCTATAGTTAACAAACTCTTAAGACTTCCCCGAACCCTATCCTCCAAAAGGTGATATAATATTTTATTTTTGTAATATATAAACTGATTAAAGTAAAATGTATTATTTGATTTTTGTCGCTTTGACTCAAAATATAGTTTTATTTCTTGATATTTTGTTCTTTTTGTGATTCCTAATTGAATAAAAACAAGCTTCCACTGTATAATATTTCCTTAGGACATCACAATCTTTACAATATTATATACTACAATAAAATATTATGCATTTAAATACTACTTAATTATTAATTATTTCTCATGAACCTGCAATATTTATTCATACTGCATGAAGGAAATAAATTTAAATATATATACATATTTTTTTGGATTTATTTAGGGTCAGTTATACCTGTTGATTTATTTTTTTAATACTTTCAACAGAAACTGTTTCTCAGTTGTATTTTTGTCTATTTTTCGCCATATTTGTATTTATAAAGGCAATATTTAATCTTTAAACTAACTTTGATATCAAACATAGCAATAATAAAAAAATACAAGCAAAAGAAAATGTGCACTCTAAATAAATTGTATGTTGAGGGATCCTTAATTGTACTCACCAGCCTTCAGGATTAGCTCTTCTTCTTTAAAATCGATCGGGTCACCTGTAAATAAGATAACAACAACTTATAAAAATGATTCTTCTTAAGAAAAGTTAAAAATTTGATTATATCAGTAATGATACATTGAATTGTTTGCTGCCAATGCAATAACAAAGCTATGAGTCTGTGTGATACTACAACTTGATACAACATTTGTATGCATTGATTTATTGAGCAATGTTTCAGTGTACTCACCATCGTCTAGGATCAGCTCCTCTTCTTCTTTGAAATGTATTGGACCACCTGTGAATAAGAATAAGGTATCAACAATTTATAAAAAATGAATTGCCTTATGAAGAACTTAAAAATATTTATTACAACGCTAAAGTTACATTAGAATATCTGCTATCAATGGAGTAAAAGAGCTATCAGTCCGAGTGATCAAACAAAAAGATAGAGAAGATAATTTTAGGGACAATGCAGAACTGCCTCAGTGTACTACTCACCATATTCAAGGATCAGCTCTTCTTCTTCTTTGAAATGTATTGGACCACCTGTGAATAAGAATAAGGTATCAACAATTTATAAAAAATGACTTTCCTTATGAAGAACTTAAAAATATCTATTACAACGCTAAAGTTACATCAGAATATCTGCCATCAATGGAGTAAAAGAGCTATCAGTCCGAGTGATCAAACAAAAAGATAGAGAAGATAATTTTAGGGACAATGCAGAACTGCCTCAGTGTACTACTCACCATATTCAAGGATCAGCTCTTCTTCTTCTTTGAAATGTATTGGACCACCTGTGAATAAGAATAAGGTATCAACAATTTATAAAAAATGACTTGCCTTATGAAGAACTTAAAAATATCTATTACAACGCTAAAGTTACATCAGAATATCTGCCATCAATGGAGTAAAAGAGCTATCAGTCCGAGTGATCAAACAAAAAGATAGAGAAGATAATTTTAGGGACAATGCAGAACTGCCTCAGTGTACTACTCACCATCTTCAAGGATCAGCTCTTCTTCTTCTTTGAAATGTATTGGACCACCTGTGAATAAGAATAAGGTATCAACAATTTATAAAAAATGAATTGCCTTATGAAGAACTTAAAAATATTTATTACAACGCTAAAGTTACATCAGAATATCTGCCATCAATGGAGTAAAAGAGCTATCAGTCCGAGTGATCAAACAAAAAGATAGAGAAGATAATTTTAGGGACAATGCAGAAATACTTCAGTGTACTCACCACCGTCTATGATCAGCTCCTCTTCTTCTTTAAAATGTATTGGACCACCTGTGAATAAGAATAAGGTATCAACAATTTATAAAAAATGATTTTCCTTATGAAGAACTTAAAAATATTTATTACAACTCTAAAGTTATTTTCATAGTCTCAATTATTTTCATGGCTGCCAAGAACTGATGTAGGATTAGCTATACTATCACAAGTAGAATCTTTAAGATACGCATTATTGTTTCTAAATACATAGTTAATTAAAATTACATAGTTAGGTGATAATTTTACAACAAAACGGATTTAAATCTGCTTATGAGGGAAATGGCTATCTTGATTATTATAGCATTACGTAAATAAAATTAAGTAAAGAACAAAGACGAGAAAGGAATAAAAATGATGACTTTTTATGAGAACAACAATCCACAACCGTCAGACACTACTTATTTATAGTATACTTTTAAAGATTCTCTTTTTGAAGATTACCTAAAACTCTACAAGCAGGAAGTGGTTCATCAATTAAGTTTCTGATATTTCATTGAAACGTTTAAATTACATGGAATTTTCTACCATTAAGTCTTCTATAAACCCAAATCTTGACAAATCGGCAAGCTAATGATCGAAGAACCATTATTAACAAAATTACTCATCTACTATTACATAATAATTTTGAAAAAATTAATATATTTTATAAATGGCTCAGGTGGTACTGGATGGTGTAATATATCTTTAATTTACTAAATACAAAATATGTAAATTAAACTTATGATGTATTAAAACTCATGGGGTTCTGTCCTTGACCACCACGCTTATATAAAAGGAATAAAAATTTAATACATATACAGTTTTTGAGTTAATTACAAATAGTCTGTTGAATGATTGCCTTGCCCCTTCCAAGTATTTGGTTTTGTGATCCTGATGATGCTATAAATACAATGTTGCATAGTGGCCTCCTGTAGACTTCCGATATGTATGAGATTATGGATTGCTTATGCAATGATAGGAGGTAATACAAAGAAATAAGAGGTATGAGGAAACACAAAGTATAAGGGCCGTCACAACTAATATGTCTGTTCATCCACAAACTGAATCAAATTATCATAACACCCCTCTTCTTAAAACAATTCCAAAACTGACAAGCCTTCAAATTCAAAGCCTCTTCGACAACTGCAGCCCTGGCTTTACCCTTAGCTGTATCAATTCCTTGCCCACATATTTCCTGCTGTTATATTCACTTGCTTTGGTCTAAACTTTTTATAATTTATTTTATATCTCATATAATAAATTAACTTCAAATCACTTCTTAAAATGACATCATAATATACATTGGTGCATCAGTGCCACATAAAATAGTGTCTTAATTTAATAAAAAGGAAAGTAGAAACAAGACTACTTTCAGCTGCTGCGCCATCATAATTCAAAGGAAGATTTTAGACAAATCATCCCAGCTGTCATCAAAAATAAAATTTAAAACTGTATCAAGTATTCTCTTCTTCGGTCAGACTTTAAAGTTTTTACCATGTTTGGGAACATATGCGTAATTCATTGGATTTTGCAGATTGCAGCTGGTTAAAATTGGTAGCAGATATTATTCTTAAGTAAATGACAAAGCATCCAATAGCTTATACAGTATTAATTTATCTTGCGATTTGTGGAAGATGAGTAAAAAATTCATGGGAAAACAATTATGTCAACACATGATATAAGGAATTTGTCTAAATTTGTTATTTCTTAATCTTGCCCCAAAAATTAACATTTTTATGAAATAAATTCAATGGTTATACAACTTATGCTAGGGATGCACAGAACATATCATAATTAAATGGCAATGAAACAAAATGATATTCTACAGTTTCCAATGTTAATTCTGAATCATTACAATTAGGTAGTTACCATCGACATAAGTTCACAAAACCAATTAGTAGTTTAATGCTTATATGAAACGTAAATGTTTGCACACTACTTTTAAATAGAAAAGAGAATGTGCGCATAATGTATGACCATTGATTGGATTCGGATATCATTACCGACAAAAGCGTAGACCAAACAGAGGAAAAGAGGTGCATAAGTAATGCTAGTATAAGTTTGTGATCGCATAATTAAACAATTTTCTTTTCTTTTTCCCCACAGAATCCATACAATGCAGCTCATAATATTTATTATTGGTCACAAAACGTTACTTAAAAATTATATGATGTAGTTTAGCTGAATAAAGCAATTGCCAATGATAGATATATACATTAGAAATCTGAACCCTAAAACCTTAACTAAACTAAAGCAAAAGCAAAATATATACATTAATTAAAAAAACGAAAAACTCACAGTCAAGTTCTTCTTTAATTTCTTGTTTTATGACTGGAAAACTTGCCTTCATATCTGCAAACATAAACAGTCAGAATTATTGTAAATATCACCACGACATTTAATAATCCTATGTATTGTAATCAATGAAATTATATTATTACAGTTTTACAGATATCGACATATTTTCATTAGGTTTTGATTGAACATTAATTTAAAATTTAAGAATCTCATTACTATTGCGACTGTTTTTCTGCTATTTTACTGCAATTTGTGGTGTTCTCACCGAAATATTGGCACCTTTCCACATTTTAATGTTTGTTGGAAGAGGCAGAGGACAATCAAGTAATTACTTCAGGTGAGCCAAAATAATTTCTTACACAGGAATAATCACTTATATATAGCAGGGAAATTATGCCATTTGCACATTACACATTCACAAAGTGGATAGAAGATTAATTATGAAATTGGCGAAAGCAACAATATTAAGCAACTAAAGAATCTTCCATTAATGTGGACAAAATTTACTTAATGTTTTGGGAATAACTTAATACTTCCCAAAGAGAATTTAAATACATAATTTTCATTTTACCTGTAATATCCATCGCAAGAAAAACACATATATTCCCACAGGCAGATTCGAAAATTTAACAACTAAAAATTAAGTAACTGCCGGTAGGGAAGAAGCCAGTCTTGTAACATGCTTAGTGCAAAGAGCATATACCATGGCTGAGTCGACTTAGAACTTGCCACTGTGTGGACAGTCACATTTCCATAATAGCTGAAGCATTTGGTTATGTATTTGCAAAGGCGCCTAGTTTTAAATCAGATAAGTAGAATCAATCTGCAAAAAGGTAATAGGTGATCTTCATACACTGAACATAAATACAATGCCATATTTTAGTCATATTTATCTACCCTTTATGTTCCCCCTCGCTGATCTCTTTTATTTTATTAGTTCAAAATCTCTTTATTTCTTTGTACATATTTAGAAAGTTTAGAGTTTTCAACGATTCCGTTACAACTAAAATTACATACATAGTGCTCCTTCTACTTACAGTAGCTACGCGACATTTTATACAGTTTCTCTCGGTATTTAATATCGTTTAATTAACACTGATGTAATTACATTATATAAGGCGTTTTTTAATAAGATGAAGGGCCTAACCTTCAGGATGGTTATAGGAACTTAAACGAAATTCCCAAATGATGAAGTCGTTCAGACATAATAAATCACAACCAGGTGGTTTCCCTTCAGTAGTCGTTCGAGTTCATAGAGGAATGAAAGATATTGAAGGAATCGACAGTGAGAGAAGTGCCAATTAATGTCAATACTTCGCGGTCGTGTTGAGCGTTAGTCAGGTGAGAATAGGGCTTGAAAACGGAGGAGAGGTGGTCAGCGATCGTTCTGCTTACTATTCGTCGAAATGTTGTAATATGAATTTGGCGATACACTTAATGGCCGTGGCACGGTCTTGTGTCGCAGGAGTTATCGTGTTGCTCTCCAGAGATTACCATTTTTGGCTTTTGGATGATAAATATTTATCAAATGTGTAAGTTATTATTTCTGTTTTAGGTGATTCTAGATCCGTTTATCAGTCACTTGTGTTGTGCTGTGCCATCGTTTTCCATCATCAGTTGTCTTATGTAAGAAAGGGATTGGGGAAGCAAGTGTACGTTCTTAGCAGACAGTGGTGTCGGAGATTCAAAGGCAGCCTGTTGACGATTGATTATTGCTCAAGGAGTCCAATGGTTCTTCTAAATACCAGTCTCACATTTTAATGTTTATAAAAATCTGTGCAATAGACATGATCTGCGGCAAGATGTGATTCTAATGGTTAAAAGGGTTATATCTTCTACTACAAAACAGATCCAGAAAACTGTTCTTTTGTCTTTACAATGATGGCTAGTAGTGAGTAATTCGGGGGTGATAGTTTGTCCTGAGGGGCAGTAGGCTAATGAAAGTTTAATGTGGCTGTTTATAAGTTCAAGTAGAATGTTCGATGCTTATATTTCTGTGCAAGGGGGCAATACTGCTGTTCCTCCGTGACCTCTTTTGGCTGGGTGATCTGTTCTGTTGTAGCCCTTAATGAAAATCCGTTATATTTTTGTTAAGTAAGTATCTACAATGAATGCAATTTTAATTTGTCGTTCCTGTCCTGAGTAAGTCCAGTTCATGCTTTGTTGTTGCATTCTAAAGTATGTATGTTATGGAGCAAACGGTAAACATATTACAGTCCATATTTTAAGCAAAAACCCAAAGTTGTCTTTTGCAATTGTTGTATTATTGTTAGGAAAGGTTGAAATAGATTTTGAATATCTATCTGTCTAGGCTGGGTGCTTCGTTGGCTGCTAGAGCTGTACTCTTTACAGACTGTATTCTAGGAGCATTATCACATAAGATTCAAATTGTAACACTTAAATATTAATTTAAAAGCCAAAAATACGGAGAAACTATTATAATCGTACTGCTTGTATCAACCCTATCAACTC
Organism: Acanthosoma haemorrhoidale; assembly: GCA_930367205.1. Lineage (NCBI taxonomy): Eukaryota > Metazoa > Arthropoda > Insecta > Hemiptera > Acanthosomatidae > Acanthosoma > Acanthosoma haemorrhoidale. Next base: position 8,067,033 of record OV884012.1, read on the forward strand.
TGACTTTTTTACCCTTCACTTTTTTCTTTATACAGTAATAATTTATTAATATTCCCAAATATTGATTATACGCGAATATAAAGATAAGAAAGAATCGTTCATTAATAGATTCTTGTAAGTCTAAACATTTACCAATAGTGATGTCTCAAATTGCAACGTTCGATTGTGCAAAGCTTGCACTTTGTGTGCTAGATTTTTCTAAAAACTGACTGTTTCAATTCCCTTGCATGCAAGAACGCGGTTGTCGATGCGAGCAGTCGTTCTCTAAAATGAACTTTATGAAATGTGACAACGGGCTGCCATTAGCCGACACTCATTTGAAAATTTAACTTAGATAAGAGAGTGGCCTGTTCTAACATTTAGCAGGTAGTTATGATTTGATTTTTAAAAAAACTTTATCTGGTTAATAATGCTAATATCAACCTCTGTTCAAATTAGTATTCCTGAATGCAATATCAACTTCGATCCATTAAATATGTAACATATACATGTAGTTCATAAGATCTATGTAAACTTTGGGGGAATAAAAATTTTTTATTAAGAAAAATAAATATGTAACTCATTTACAATTATATATATTTCAGCATATTAAATTTTATTGTAACGATAAATACAAAATCTTTAATTATAAATCCATCAGTTTCGTTCGTTTTTTTGGCCCAAGTGTGGTTGACGTATATAATTCATCACTTCTACCAATAGACAGTAGATTGTCTAACTCGTCTTCTTCCTTGTTCAATATCGGGTAAATGTTGGTCAGGGAAACGGTCGGATATGACAATTGAGCTCCCTCCCCTCATATAAGAATGGTAATAAACTTTCATGAAAAGAATGGGAAGTTCAGGTGGGGCACGGAAATGGAATTGAGCAATGGAGGCTACCTGTACTTTTTTCTTGCTGCTGCTAGATCTTTGAAAATGGCAGCACTTTCATTGTGGGAATCGTCATTTTTAAGTATGGTAAAAAAACTTAATTTTCCCCTGCCAAAACGAAGGTTGTATCGCAACCATTTATATAATGAAGAAAAAGAATGTTTTTTGACACTAGGTCGTGGAATTTGTGACGTCTGAACACGGCCAGTTCTGCATTTAATTATCTGTAAAGTTGTAATCCCGCATATTACGAAGTACGAATATCGCTGCGCCTACTGGGAGCTCTATCGACCCAACTATACCATCGCTTGAACATGGCCGGTTTTCTCCGCAATACAGAATAAGTGACAGGTGACAGGTAGTTATCCTAACCAAGGCTATCGTCGATGCAGCTTACACCGCCATTCGGAAATTTAACCCAAAGCCGCTAACGTTAAAAAACCATCAGCTCATATCCTTTGACTTATTGCTCTACGCAATAATTGAAAGAATAACTGGCACCGAACAAGGCATCGTCAAACTAAGAAAATACTTAACCCCCTCACAACCAGATTCATGGAATGATGGGGAATTAGAAAATAGTGACGTCGAGCGGCTTCTTGGTTTGTGCGGCGATCCCCGCAAGTTTTTGAAGCTCCCACTGTCAAGAATGACTCAAGCGTCCACCTTCATAAAGGCAACACCGATCTGCAGCCGTTGCTTGTTGTGCCTGTGGTGGGCGTGTTCATCCACCGGAAACACATAAAGTTTTTGACTCGTTACCGAACCTTACTAACACAGTTTTTAACATTGTGACCCCACCACCCTTATAATTACAAAAAAAACTTATATTATAGTATTATCTAAACTAATATAGTCTATACAAATAAATAAATGGGATTTGAAAAATATAGAAAAGTGTTCACGAAAGGAGAATGTCGAGGATAGATAAATTCACCTGAAATCTGAAAATAGAACACTTGGTTTTGAGTAAGCTTACAGTACGTTACCTAGGCAACTGATGACCTAAAGGTGTGGATCGTGTCAGTCGCCAGGACACTCTTCAAATGCATGCTTTAATAATACAAAACTCAAGACATCATTGCATAATAATTGGTGTAAATAAGTTTTGAGCTTGTATATATTTATGCCTTATTGCAGTCTTTTTTCATTAGTTTTAAGGTTTATTTTTCTATATAAGCTCGTGTATATCAATATTATTTACTCGAACTTAAGCATAAGGAATGGTCGTCAGCAGGGGAAAGATATATATAGGTATTTCATTAAGCGTTTCCAATCTTTAAATTTAAATAAAACAAAACGTGTGCGAGTTATCATCGAAATTTTTTATTCCTTTGAATAAAGGTGTGAATAAAGTGAAAATGCCTATTGATGCCATTATGTATGGAATATAACATCGTGCAAATGTCCGCCGCGGCTTTGCTGGTGGCGCGCATCCAAAATGTCCAATTTTCCCTGACTGGTGCATAAATCAGATTGACCAATAGCTGAATTTGACCGATGGCAAATTTAAATTTATGTTGGGTTTGAGGACCGCTGTGATTTGTGGCTTATTCCCATAGACCTGCGACTTAAGAAAACCCCACAAGAAAAAGTCTAACGGGATCAAATCGCTCGATGTCGGTGGTCAGTTCACAACACCTCCACGTGAGATGACTATGGCGTCAAATCGCTCGTGCAGATTGTCCAACGTGACATGAGCGGTATGGCACTTAGCACCCTCCTGTTAAAACCACATATCGTTGGTGTCCATATCATCCAATTCAAGCCTAAATAAGTTGGTAATCATCGACCTATAGCGCTCGCCGTTGACGGTGATGGCCTGGCCAACGTCGTTCTCAAAGAAATATGGACCGATGACGCCGCTTGCCCAAACTGCACACCAAACAGTAACTTTTGGGATGCATTGGACGCCCTTGGATCTCATGTGGATTGGTATCGTCCCAAATTTGACAATTGATGTACCCATTCATCCAGAAATGGGCCTCATCACTGAAGTTGATGTTTTAATGAAAATTAAGACCAGTTTCCAACTGTTCCAGGCCCATTCAGCGAACACACGTCTTTTTCTGCGAAAAACCGAGTTCTTGTGAGTGACACGAAGTTGACTCCCTCGGATTTTCCTGGACATTCTAACGGACAGCGGCAATGTTTTCGGCAGATCTTGCGTTTCGTCGACGTACGCGTGTTGTTTGGTTGTTTACTGAACCAGTGGACTCAAATTTATCCAACACACTGTGAATAGTCCTCTCGGTAGGACGGTTATGGCAACCGTAAAATGGGCGAAGTGCGCGGAACGTTGCCCGAACAGAACACCCATATTGATAAAACAATTTTATCATTTTCACGTGTTTTTGAACGCTATATCCGTCCATGGTGATTTGGCAAAACAGACTGAATAAATGACAGCCAATTAATTGGACAGATGCAGCTTCAACAATATGGCCGCTATCAACTGTCAAAGTTCGGAAGTCCCTATTGGAAGAAGCTTTATATATACTTAATATTTATGATAACTTATTGTGGACCAATAATAAATATGAGGAGCTGCATTGTATGGATTCTGTGGGGGGGGGGGACAATAGCCATTTCCCTCATAAAGCAGATTTAAATCCATTTTGCTGTAGAATTTTAACCTAACTATGTAACTATTTTGTAATTTTAATTAACTATGTATTTAGAAATAATAATGCGTATCTTAAAGATTCTACTTGTGATAGTAATCCTACATCAGTTCTTGACAGCCATGAAAATAATAGAGAAATTATATTTAGAATAAGAAAGATTTAGGAATAAAGAAGTATAAGTTAAATTATAATTCAAACCACAACATTTGATTAGTGCCCTGGGAGGAAAAGGTTATAAATGATCCAAAAGTTGAATATGACAAAATGGGACTCTGTAATAGCTTATTTATTTTTTATTATCAACATCTGAGGCAACTTAGAATTTAACTTAAAAGATCCTCCTCCTTCACACCACTGGGTTCGGTTGGTGCAAGACGGAGTAAAGTCGGGAAACTCACACAGCATTCTTCTTCTTCTTACATTCTTCCTAATTACCAGTAGCCTTTCGTTTACAACATTCCACTATTCTACAAGGCCTCCATGATGTTGATCTGTATCCTCAGTACTTGAAAACAAACACTATTCCTCATTCCTTGTTTTCGAATGATCCTCACAACCTTTGTTTAGTGCCAGGGGAGGAAAAGGTTATTAATGATCCAAAAGTTTAATATGACGAAATGAAACATTGTGTACAATGAAATATGTACACTGAAACATTGCTAAATAAATTAATACTTACAAATGTCATATCAAGTTGTAGTATCACACAGACTCATAGCTCTGTTATTGCATTTGCAGCAAAAAATTCAATGTATCATTACTGATATAATCAATATTTTGAACTTTTTCTTATGACAAATCATTCTTTATAAGTTGTTATCTCATTCACAGGTGACCCGATCGATTTTAAAGAAGAAGAGTTGATCCTAGACGATGGTGAGTACTCTGAAACATTGCTCAATAAATGAATGCATACAAATGTCGTATCAAGTTGTAGTATCACACAGACTCATAGCTCTGTTATTGCATTGGCAGAAAACAATTCAATGTATCATTACTGATATAATCAAATTTTTAACTTTTCTTAAGAAGAATCATTTTTATAAGTTGTTGTTATCTTATTTACAGGTGACCCGATCGATTTTAAAGAAGAAGAGTTGATCCTAGACGATGGTGAGTACTCTGAAACATTGCTCAATAAATGAATGCATACAAATGTCGTATCAAGTTGTAGTATCACACAGACTCATAGCTCTGTTATTGCATTGGCAGCAAACAATTCAATGTATCAATACTGATATAATCAAATTTTTAACTTTTCTTAAGAAGAATCATTTTTATAAGTTGTTGTTATCTTATTTACAGGTGACCCGATCGATTTTAAAGAAGAAGAGCTAATCCTGAAGGCTGGTGAGTACAATTAAGGATCCCTCAACATACAATTTATTAAGAGTGCACATTTTCTTTTGCTTGTATTTTTTTATTATTGCTATGTTTGATATCAAAGTTAGTTTAAAGATTAAATATCGCCTTTATAAATACAAATATGGCCAAAAATAGACAAAAATACAACTGAGAAACAGTTTCTGTTGAAAGTATTAAAAAAATAAATCAACAGTTATAACTGACCCTAAATAAATCCAAAAAAATATGTATATATATTTAAATTTATTTCCTTCATGCAGTATGAATAGATATTGCAGGTTCATGAGAAATAATTAATAATTAAGTAGTATTTAAATGCGTAATATTTTATTGTAGTGTATAATATTGTAAAGATTGTGATGTCCTAAGGAAATATACAGTGGAAGCTTGTTTTTATTTAATTAGGAATCACAAAAAGAACTAAATATCAAGAAATAAAACTATATTTTGAGTCAAAGCGACAAAAATCAAATAATACATTTTACTTTAATCAGTTTATATATAATACTGGGGAAGTCATAAGAGTTTGTTAACGATAACTTTGTGGTCTCTTGGTGCCCAGCAATATAACCTTTAATATGGTTTAAGTATCCAAACTGTATGTGGTGTTCTCAGTAATCATTTCGTCATTTAAAAAACAAAAAATTGAAAGTAGTTTTAAACACAGCATGTTACGTATGTGCATAAAACAATTAACTCTCCAAAATTTGGAAACTTTGTTAATGTTCTATTTGCCTATATTTAGTATTATTTACATAGTGAATTTTGTGTACGTGCACGACTTAAGTGCTATGCTGTGTTTAAATTACTTAAACATTATATACTAAGTTTTATACACAGACAATTATCTTCACATAAGACTTATTCTTGTGTACACCAGTAGAGGTAATTCGGGAAAAGAGCAGGGAGGATGGTGTTGCATGGTGGGGGAAACCGATTTTCTATTGTGTTCTGATGTGAAAAAGACGGGGCTCGGTGTTCGCTAGACCCGCACGACAGGGTTTAATTAATTTAAATTTATGCAAAACGTATGCGAAGGCTCGCTGGCTGTTGCCTGCGAAGGGGATTGATGTTGTTCATTAATCTCCGGCTCCAGCTCTCCTGTTAAGGTAGGCGGAGTTGTAAATATCAAAAGTTAATCGTCGATGAGTATCGTTTATTACGACTTGTAATTTTACTTTTTCTTCTCAGTATATAATGGGACAAGTAATGAGTAAGACTCGAAGGCAAACCGGATGCGGCGGCTCGAAGGGGGTTGATGTTGTTCATTAATCTCAAGGCTTACATACGAATGTTGAGCAGATATTTAAAAAAAAAAAAAAAAAATAAAAATAAAATTTTAATATCGTTCTGTGTCATACATGAGTTTATAAACTGGAGATTTACATCGTTGATGATTAAATGTTACTGCATTACTTGTGTGAAGATAAGAATCTTCTGGCGTCGAAAGGTAAGAAATTAATATTGTGAGAATATAAAGCAGATGGCAAAATATAAATTAATAGCTATGGTTTCCCCCTCTTCTCAGGAAAAGGAGTATAAGAGCCCTTGGAAAATTTCATTCCTCACACAGGTGTGGAAGCTTTTATACAGCAATCGTAAGTATGTTATTTGTTTCTTAGATAATGCCGATTGTGAATAGAGGTCATAATAATAATTCTTCTCGTTATCGTTGTATAAAGACGATCTTTGTAAGTGTAAATGCTTTTATCGCGTTAGGAGAAGAACCATCCGAGAATAATTCATCTTTAGTACCCGTTTGTTTAAACTGTGTACATAATGAATTAGAGGCGGAAGAATTAGAGAACGGGATAGTAACATCAAATCATTATATACTTTTAAGAAGTGAAGCTATTGGCTTAACATATAGAGATCGTTGTATAATATGTGAAAACAGTCTTTCCATTGCAAGGAATTTGTCAGAATGTAGAAAGTGTACGAATCTGTTCAACTTCGTTTATAATTCAGCCTCATGAGGTGAAAATTATTAATGAACTGTAGCATTGAGTATTGTATGTAGTATTTACAAAAAAAAAAAATTACTCTTTGTATTTTAGATGGCTACATTTATTCCGTTTGATAACTTAGGAGAAGGGATATATGAGATATTAGGATTGGAAGGAGGGATGGTTACTCTTCGAGCAATCAATGAAATGGTAATATTGGAAACAATATTGTCATCGCATATGATACCGATGATACACCAAATCCATCTAACTGGACTGTTGTCAATATTTATATTAGACAACAGAAAACAATATGCTTTTCTTACCTCTTAGTAAATAAGTAAAGCATATTGTAAATAATAGACTAGTAAAAAATAATTGGTAAGGAATTACAATTTAATAAGTATTAAATTTTTTTTTTTTTTTTTTTTTTTTTTTTTTAAATTTTCCTTACTCAACCTACTGGTTTCCTTTTCAGATGTCCATGATCGAAAAATTAAACAGTTTACCTGTTTATAAAAGAATTGGAGAACTAGAACAAGGTGAAAAATATTTGATAACACATTTTGCAAAAAAACTAAAACAGAACATGGCGATTGTCTACAAGTAATATTAGATTCAAAGGAAAACGGATTTTTAATTAAAACGTTTCTTCCCGAACGCTATCTTCATTGCATATCTGATGAGGATATACAACAATATAAGAGTGGTAAGTATGCAAAAATATAAGAATAAAAAAAAAAAAAAATGTATTTCTTAAATTAACTCTAACATTTGTTTTAGGCGATCTCACTTTATCATATGAGGGTGTAATAAAGAGAAGTCATATTATCAAATTTCACAAAGCAGTCTAAGTAAGCATCGTAATAATTAAGGATTATAATATAAGGATTTTGAATAAAAGATGAGTACCTTTAGAAATACATACTTATGTACAAAATGTGGACTTTTACTAAACAATTGGAAACATAAATGTAAATGGTCATATATGTTGTGTAAAATGTGTGGTAGAGAATGCAGTCAACAAAATTATAAAAGACATATAAAAACATGCGTTGCTCTCAAATTAAACATAGAGAAAGAGGTGAACGTATCGAAACAAATGCAGTCCCGGTCCGATCCTCCGAATAAAAAAAAGAAAATATATAGTATTTGACAAGTGCTTACGGGAACAATCAACATCAGATGAAAACAATATTATTATTACAACGGCTATCAACGAGACGCTTGCAGACATTTATATTAAAAACGATAAGGTTAATTATATCCCAAACGAATTTCTTGATAATGTTAAAAATAAATTAATTAAAATTTTGAATAAATATATTATGAGGTGGAATACTATAAAAATTATGATCTTATTAGAATGTAATTATAAAAAAAAGTGTTGAGGGAAAAGAAATCGAGCGCACTGATTTTAATTTTAAAACAAAAATGTGTATCCTTAGAACCACCCACTACCCACTTCTCTGGAAATATTCCATTATCGTCCTCTTTCAGAAACCTGGAAAGTCCCCAAATGATCCCTCATCCTACCGCCCAATCAGTCTACTTCCAATCCTTTCAAAAGTTTTTGAAAGAATCCTACTCAAACGCCTTTTGCCTATAGTTGAATCCAAAAACCTTCTTCCTAACCATCAATTTGGCTTTCGCTTCAGACACTCCACTGCTCAACAAGGCCTTCGCGTTGTTGACCATATATCCTCCGCATTTGAAAGCAAACACTACTGCACGGGTGCTTTCTTGGACGTAGCTCAGGCTTTTGACCGGGTATGGCACCCAGGTTTGCTTTACAAACTAAAAACCTCCTTACCGCAGACCCTTTATCTAATCCTTCAATCCTATCTGTCTAACAGGTTCTTTCGGGTCCGTTGTGGTTCAGAATACTCCGATTATTACCCCATAGAAGCAGGAGTTCCTCAAGGCAGCGTCCTTGGCCCTATCCTGTATACCCTTTTCACTGCTGACATTCCGTTAAGTCCTAACACCTTCCTTGCAACTTTTGCTGACGACACAGCAATTCTCTCGTCACATCCCAATCCGTCAACGGCATCCTACAACCTCCAAAATCACCTCACTAAGATAGAGAAGTGGTGCAACATCTGGCGCATCAAGGTCAATGAAGGCAAATGCGTTCACACCACATTTACTCTCCGTCGAGGATCCTGCCCGTCCGTAACCTTCAATTCAATTCCGCTTCCCATGTCCAATACAGTTAGATATCTAGGTTTTCATCTAGACAAAAGACTGACTTGGAACCCTCACACAAGACTTAAAAGACAAGAATCGAACAGACGGTTTGGACAGTTATACAGACTACTGAACAGAAACTCTAACCTCACACTAGAAAACAAACTCCACGTATACAAACAGTTATTAAAACCAATTTGGACTTACGGAATAGAGTTATGGGGGACAGCCAAACCATCGAACATCAAACGTATCCAAACATTCCAATCCAAAGTCCTCAGAACCATAGTCAACGCACCCTTTTATATTAAAAACTCATCCCTTCACAGAGATCTCCATGTACCAACTGTCCTCGACCTTATACCCTCAAGATTTTCCAAATTTCACCAAAACCTTTCCGCACATCCGAATCCTTTGGTCGACTCCATATCCAGTAACATTCATCCCTACAATCCTCCTCGACGCCTAAAACGGCGGTGGCCTCGCGACCTATTATAAATAGACATTCTATGTCATGGGGTCCTGGCACTGGCCATCATCCCCACTCATGTCCTGAGCGTGTGTGGCTCTCTTGCCCTCTCTGTGGCCTGCGCCGGATGGCGCCACGGCCGGAGAGGGGGCGGGGGGAGCTTCGCTGCTTCCGGCCTTTCCGCCAGCTTGCTGGGGGATTGGCTTCGGGGGCGGGGGGGCTCCTGGGCTGAATCTGTATGTATATAGGTATGAATGGACTGTATATAGGTATGAATGGAATTGTATATAAGGTATGAATGATCTCTCAGCACAATTATTAATGCTGGAAAAGGCAAATTGTAATTTTTTTCAATAAAGGAAGTTTACAGAAAACAAAAATGGAAACTTTAGACAAATCTAGTAACTTAGAAGAATTTATAATAGACTCATTTCAGAAAATCTTATCAGAAATAGATGATTTTATGGGAAGGGGATCAGGATGGATTTTCGTATCTGCAAATTATCTCTGTTTGCACTTAACAAAATATACACCCTTGAATGCCAACAGATTCATAGCGCTCCCAAAAAGTATTCGAAATAAACATGCGGTAATTAATGTAAAAAATACAGATAGTGATGATTGTTTCCGACTAGCGATTTTAAGTAAAGTTATCGGTTCCAACGATCCAAATTCTTATAACAATATACAGGGTATTTATTCTTTTGATGACATTTCATATCCCACATCATTTAAAGACATTTCAAAATTTGAAAAAGTTAACAATGTATCTATTAATGTATTTGCTTTAGATGATAAAAATAAACTTTATCCTTTACGAATCAGTAAAAAAGAAATTTATAAGGAATGCTTCGATCTTCTATTCATGGAACAAGATAATAATAGCCACTACTGTTTAATAGTCAACTTACCGAAACTAGTGTACTCACAAATCACTCGTGGTCATCATTCCTATCTGATGTGTCGCAGATGCTTTAAATATTATTCGAAAGACTATATTACGCGTAAAGGACAAAATGCTTTTGAACGCTTAAAAGATCATGAACTATTTTGCAAACAACATAGACCCGTTAGATCTGAAGTTCCTAAAGATAATTATATTACATTCAAAAATGTTGAATTTACACAGAATATTAAAATTGTAGCGTATGCCGATTTCGAAACATTATTAGTGCCCATCGCAGGTTCAAATCCGAATCCTCAAACATCTTGGACACGTTCTTTACAAAGCCATGAAGTTTTCTGTGCAGCACTTATGGTAAAATCTTCTATTCCCGATTTTGACAGCGATCCAGTTGTTCACACCGGTAGCAATTGCATGAGCAATTTCATGAAAACATTAAAATCCTTAGCTCTTAAAGCCGATGAAATATATGCTAATATAATTCCAATCGAAACATTGAGTGATGAACAAGAACAGTCGTTCGCTACTACGAATATATGTGTTTTATGCGAGAATGAATTGGATAAGAGAGAGAGAGTAAAACATCATTGTCACATCACATCTAAGTTTATTGGGGCTGCACACAACTCATGTAATTTACATGCTAGTAAACCAGACTTTATACCCGTGTTTATACACAATTTTACTAATTTTGATTCTCACTTTATAGTTAAATATCTTGGAATAGATGAAGGCAATGTTGAAATAATTCCGAGCAATAGTGAAAAATATATGTCTGTCACTAAAACCTTTGACGGCTGTAAAACTAAAATCAGATTTCTTGATTCATATAAATTTTTATCATCTAGTTTAGAAACTTTAGTTAACAATATGAAATCTGAATCTGTAAACCTCTGTCACACATTTCCACATTTAAAACAGTTCATAAGCGATGAATACAAACTTTCATTAATCAGTCAAAAAGGTATCTATCCATATAATTATATGGAGTCTTATGATAAACTTGAAGAAACACAATTACCTCAACAGGATAGTTTTTATAATTCACTAACTAACAAACACATTAGTGATAAAGATTACACACATGCACAATTAGTTTGGTCAACATTTCACATTAAAAATATGAAAGAATATACAGAACTTTATATTAAGACCGATGTAATTTTGCTTTGTGAAGTGTTCGAAACTTTCCGAAGCCTTTCATTAAAGATATATGGATTAGATCCAGCTTGGTGTTATACACTCCCACAATTAGCATGGAATGCAATGTTGCGAATGACAAAAATAAAACTTGCGTTGTTGAAAGATTTGGATATGATTCTCTTTATTGAAAAGGGTCTACGAGGTGGTCTTGTCCAAGTTGTTACTCGACATGCTAAAGCAAATAACCCCTACATTAATGACTATAACCCCGATAAAGCAAATAGTTACATACTTTATGTAGATGTAAACAATTTGTATGGCTATGCGATGGCTCAATCTCTTCCATATGATAATTTTGAATGGGTAGAAGATGATATTAATGTATTAGAGATACCCCAAAACTCTGAATTTGGTTATATACTAGATGTCGATATCTCCTATCCTCTGGAATTTCATGATTTCCATTCTCAGTTTCCATTACTACCCGAAGCGAGGACTCCACCTCGAAGTAAATATAATAAATTAATGACTACACTACTCTCAAAGTCTCATTATATTATACATTATGAAAATTTAAAACAGGCAGTAAAACTCGGATTGAAAATAGAGAAGATTAATCGTATTTTAAAATTCAGACAAAAGAAATGGCTAGTGCCATATATTGATGTAAATTCACAACATAGATCTCATGCTAAAACAACCTTTGAGTCAGATTTTTACAAACTTATGGTTAACAGCGTGTTTGGTAAGAGTATGGAAAACATCCGCAATCGCGTAGACATACGGTTAGTAACATCCGAGTCCAAATTAAATAAACTTGTTAACAAATCAAACTTTAAAGATAGACAGATATTCGCTGAAAATGTTATAGCAGTTCATTTGGAAAAAGAAAAAATTGTTTTTAACAAACCAATTTATGTTGGTTTTGCAATATTAGAATTGAGCAAAACTTTGATGTATGATTACCATTATAATGTGCTTATAAAGAAATATGGTATAGAAAATATAAAATTATGTTACACTGATACAGATTCCTTCATATATCAAATACAAACCAATGATATTTACGATGATATTAAAAATGACTTGTGTAAGTATTTTGATACTAGCAATTACCCTCATTCACATAATTGCTATTCATGTGGAAATAAAAAGGTTGTTGGTTTATTAAAGGATGAAACCGCAGGAGATCCGATAGTAGAATTTGTAGGTTTGAGACCGAAGATGTATTCTTATATTACAAATACTTGCAATGTAATAAGAAAGGCAAAAGGGGTAAAAACATGTGTTGTAAATGAATTTACATTTGAAAATTAAATATTACATTCCAATGAAAGCATGCATTCATCGTTTCAAGCTATTCAATCAAAGAAACATCGTGTACAAACAGTGTTAATTAACAAAATTTCTTTAAATGGTTTAGATGATAAACGTTTTACATTAGAAAATGGGATCGACACTGTTCCATATGGTCATCACTTAAGTAAAGAAACGTTAGAGTGAATCAATTAAGACGCTGTTCCAATTATAAGTCACATTACAACATGTAACCATAGAAATTTATTTATTGTATTGTAAAAAATTATTTTAATCAATGAAGTCACATTACAATTTGTAACCTTGGACATCAATTATGTAAAAAGCATTAGATTTTTTGTATTAGAACTAGAGTGTAAGGTGATTGGGAAAATAAATATAATCATTATTATTGTAAAAATTACAATATCTAACCTTGGACATCAATTATGTAAAAAGCATTAGATTTTTTGTATTAGAACTAGAGTGTATGGTGATTGGGAAAATAGATAAAATCATTATTATTGTAAAAAATTTATTAATGTAAGAAAAACATGTAGTAACAAAAAATAAATGTCAAATATAAATGTTTTTTTTTTTTTTCTTCCAAACATTATGCAATATCCTTCCTGTTGATCCAACTGCGTTCCTCCAATCCCAACCACTTTACATATAATTTATTTCCTTTTCTTTTCAAAACCTTTTCTACAAGGTATACATCTGGATGTTTTACTTTTTGAAGCTCTTCAGCGTAAAAGGAACCACTGATAGGTTGCCCTTTCAGATCTTCAAGTTGATATGTGTACGGATACGTCTTCTGAACCATGACTACTTTAAATATTTCACTCGACCAATTTGGTGTATAGCCTTTTGAAAATATTGTCTTTTGTTTTGATATCCTGACAAAATCGCCCTCTTCAAACTTCTGCTTTTGTACATTTGATTTGGCTATGGACGAATACACATTTTTTAACAAGTACTTTTCAGATTTTTTATTGTGGGCATCGATTGGTCTCATACTTATAGTTGAATGAAATGAGGTATTGTAATCGAGCAGGATCTGAGGTAAAATATCTAAAAATTTGTAATTTCCTAGTAAGCTGAATGTTTTCCACATTTTCGCTTTCAATGTTCTATTAAATCTCTCCACAATGGAAGCCTTTATTGAGGAAAAAGTAGAATAATGATTAATAGAGTATTTTTTCATCAGAGAATTAAACTTTGAATTGTAAAATTCCTTTCCCTGATCGCTTTGAATATTTTTTGGAGATTGTTTACTCGATAGAAACACACTCTCCGTCACTTTGACCACGTTGTCCGCTGTTTTCTGTTTTAGTGCCACAGCCCAAGCGTATTTCGAAAAGCAGTCTATAACTGTTAATAAATATTTATGACCTTTATTTTCTCGAGAATAAGGTATCATTTCTACAAGATCTATTTGCCACAAATCATTTATTCCTTTCAAAACTGTCTTTCGCCGGGGATATATCTTCCGAGCCGGCTTGTGTAATTCGTCAACAACAGTTCTTTTTATCAATGATGAATTCATCTATAACTTCTTTTTAAGTATTTTGTTAAGATAACCGAGCGTGACCACATCAGCTTCCTTTGCAGGCTCACCAACGTTTGCTATTTTCTTGCCAGCACAGTCATACTCATTCGCAACCAAAGTTAAAGCAACGGTGTTTAAATATTTTCTGGTAACAACATCAGATCCATCTTTAGGTTGTGCAAAGTTTACCAGTCTTTTTCCTTTTCCATCTATATAATTACCAGGCCAATTTTTTAAATCGGTATAGTAAAATGCTAAATTATCACAATACACTTTATTGACAGCGTCGCGAGCAGAGACTGGATTTGCAATATTGATTATTCGTAAATGTTGCGCATCGATATCCTTTTCAGACTTTAATAAGCTAAAGGGAAAATAATGTTTTTTGTACTTTGAATGCTTTATCGCTATGTGGGATCCGAACTTGTTTATCGTCATGCTTGTACTGAATCTGAATATAAAAATGTGAGCGTTAATATATGATATTTTCTTCTCGCAGCTCTTCAATAATTGATTCTATTTCGTTTTGGTGTCCTTCATGTCCGGCATGAGTTGAAGACATTAACAGCCTTAGTCGATCGACAAGTTCGTTAGGGTCGTTCCAATACTCGTACAAGGGTTTATTGGCTCTCATAAGACCAGTGCCCCGTTTGTAAGTGTAAGAACGGAGTGAAGTTAGCCTGCTCGAAGCTGATGAAGCGGAGGAAGGGGGGCGTTGTTTCAAAGATTGTGTTGGGAATAACTTCGAAATAATATTTCTATATTTATCGGATCTATTTCCTAATACCCCCTGTTCCTCACTATATCCTCTCTTGTGAGCATTGGTCGAGAGTAAAATATTCTTATAATTATCCAAGTCCGACTCTGTGTAATCTTTAGGATTTTTTAAGTAGAGTAGCTCCAGCAATCCCGGTGTTCCTTCATAAACCACATCGTTAATAGACATATCGTCACTGTTCTCGAAAAGCTGAACATCAGTCGAGTCACCAATGGCTAATCCCCCAGAAGGCATGACTCTAATGCCGTAACGAGAGTCGTGTGTCTTATCACCTTTCAACATCTTATCCAAGTATTCTCTCTGTAGATTTCCAAAAGCGGCGAGACGCTCTTTAAATTCTGCTTCTCCCTTTGGAGTTTGAGCATATTCTTTAACTTTTTCTGATAGTGGATCGTCTGTCACATACTCGCCCTCATCTACTTCTGGTGATATGAACTCATGAACGGGAACCGTTAAGTGAGATAATGGTGTTTGCACAGTACTAGTTTTTGTATCATCGGATGAAACTGTTGTAGCTCTTTTGTAGTGAGACATTGTTTTTGGTAATAATGTTGATTTTCTGTAAATACTAGTAGACTCTATCTCGCTTTTATCAGGTGATTCGTCCCAAACATTAGTATCTCTCCTTTTTACTTTTTTTGGCGTCACTGGGGGTTCCAATTTGGTCTGGTACAACTTTACTGATTGTTTAATGTCTTCTAGTGGTTGGAGCACGGGTGTGAAAAAATCTTGCCGACCTTTTTCAACATCCTGGAGAGTACGCTTCAATGACCGAAATTTGTTTTTCAAAATCTCACTAGTTTTTATAATCTCACGAGTGACTTTTGGGTCCATGGTTGTTAATGACAATTACTACCACGACTGCTCTTTATATATATCTACAATGAATGTATCGATTCCTTTTCGAAAACGTCCATTGTTCAGGTCCCTACTCTTGTCAATTACAATGTAATTAAAAGGCTCTTTCCAACATAATGAACACATCTCTTTAAAAAGTGTGAAACTTAAATCCGGAGTGCTTACGTGCTCCTCGTAAATATGTTTCAAATTTAATTCATCTTGAGGAAATACTATTAAAAAGTTAATGTTACATCTGATAAGGTGTCTTGGGATACAAACATAACTTTGTGATAAATAAAAACAATCAAGGTTCATATGACGACCATAGCTAAAGTACCGTTTAATTACATCTTGATTTTCCATATTGACATCATCGAATATACAGACCGAATTGGATTCAACTTCCTGAGGCAATTCATTCGCATCTTCAAATTCATATAATCCTATTTCAGGAACAAGATTTATGACACTCTTTAAATACTGATATTTAGACTGATGTAATGTTTTTCCGAAAAGATAAACATTTTTAAATTTTAAACCATTTGGATTTAATAAAAGTGCAATAATAATATTAGTCTTTCCACAACCGCTAGGTCCGCAAATTGATGCTCGAATGGTGTTTGGTAATAATGCACTATGTCTTCCTTCTGAATCAACTTTAACTGGTGAAAAGTTGATAGTGGAAAAACGTTGTTCTTGTTTGACTAATTTCATTCTGAATGCAAACGACGGCATTATGCTTCAGTATATATAGATATATAAGTCTGTTCTTCATTTTCTTAGTACAGTATGATTCGTAAAGCTCACAAAGGAAGAGGACTAGTGAACAGTTTTATAAACAAGTTGCCTATTGAATTACATCTTCCGGGCTATCAGTATTGTGGTCCTGGTACGGATCTAGAAAAGCGACTAACTAAAGGTGATAGTGGAATAAATCAGCTTGATAAAGCCTGTAAAGACCACGATATAGCTTATAGCAAATATAAAGATATGGATAGTCGTAAGGAAGCAGACAAAATCTTAGCTGATAATGCTTGGAAACGAGTTAAAGCTTCAGATTCGTCATGGGGAGAAAAAGCCGCGGCTTGGTTAGTTACAAATGCCATGAAAGCGAAAAGAAAAATTGGATCAGGTTTAAAAAAGAAAAAGAAGAAGAAAATTATCTTCATTGACTTGGTTAAATCATCAAAAGTAGATGATGTATCATCTATTCTGAACGCTTCAAAGGTGGCATATAAGAGGGCTAAAATGCATCTACGTGGTAAGACAAAACCTTTACCGCCCAGAGTTCTCCCACTGCCAAAGGAGGGGGGCTTTCTCCAATTTCTTGTACCGTTGATGGCAGGACTTTCCGCTGTGGGATCTTTGGCTGGAGGAGCCGCAAGTGTAGCGAAAGCGGTCAATGAGGCTAAAGAAGCCAAGCTAAAATTGGATGAGCAAAAGAGGCATAATTTGGCCATAGAAGGTCAGAAAGTTGGTAACGGACTTTATTTGAAACCATATAAGAATGGTTACGGTTTGTTTATAAACCGACAAAAAAGGTCGAGAACAATATGACTGACGAATAAACCGTTGAGCGATCTTGAATTAAATCATATAGCTAAAGTTTTAAATATTGAAAACTTTCGTGGAGTATTTATGATTGATAGTCTCCCTAAATATCCAAAAAAGCATGAGACAGCTATTGTAAATTTGCATACAAGTTCAGAACCTGGTTCTCATTGGGTTTGTTATATAAAAAAAGATAATCTTGTGAAATACTTTGATTCGTTTGGAAATTTGAAACCACCACCACAGCTACTTGATTACTTTAAAGGTTTACAAATAACTTACAACAGACGTCGTTATCAGAAGTGGAATACTCCGATTTGTGGACATCTCTGCTTAAAGTATTTAGCTGACGTTTCTCATAAATTTTGATCATTCATAATAATGAGCTATACAGTAACGTTTACGGGAAATTCTAGTGTTCTTCATGCGAACTTTTTACCTCCACTGGAATTAGGCTCAAGTTATACAGTTGGGTTATTATCTTTTGACACATATAATACTATTCCTAATATAAGAAAGGATGTTAGCGACAAGTTTTATTTTGGAAATTCGACGATCCAGATACCTGAAGGATCGTATGATATCGATGCTCTAAATACTTTTCTCCGCGCCGAAATTGATCACCAGGAACCTGGTGGGGGGTTTATGCTGCGAGGAAATCAGAATACTTTAAAGGCTGAACTTAGAACAACGAAGTCGGTCTACTTCAACTTCCCCGACAAGCCCCATTCTATTGGTCCACTGCTGGGTTTTCATCGTCCCAATCAAGTCATTAACCCAGTGCATCGGTACAGCGAATCAGATGGCATTGTGAAAATTCTTTCTGTAAACACTATTTCGATTCATTGTAACATCGCATCAGGGTCTTACGTCAATGGAGATCCGGATCATAGCATACATCAATTCTTTCCGGCTGTAGAACCAGGATATAAAATAATAGAAACCCCGAATCCTATCATTTACTTTCCTACTAACGTGAGGACTGTTGGCAATATTACCGTTCGGTTAGTGGATCAAGACGGAGAACTTATTGACTTTAGGGGAGAAACTGTTACATTGAGAATACATTTGAAGAAAAATGGGGATTGATTTTACCATGGATGGTGTGCAGAATAATAGTGTAGCTCGTTATAAAAGGAGAGAGCAAGCCATGTTAAGAATTAGTAATCCTAAATTGACGAGACAGTTAACAAGTGCAAACGCTAACTTTTTGAAACAGTGCGGTTTTCGGTTACAAAATAAGAAAAAATGAATAACATACTAAGCGTTACATCAGATATAAAATTTGACGATTCCCTTACGCAATTCCAGTATCATTCACATCAGCCGTATGCGGGGAACACCTTTAACAGCTCCGACGAAATCAGAATACCTGTACATCAACAAGATGTCTACACGTTTCCTTCATTAAGTTATGTTTATCTTGAAGGACGAATTTTAAAAAAAGATGGTACTCCTGGAGCTACTTCAAAATTGACTAATAACGCGTTTGCGTTTTTGTTTGATGAGATTAGATATGAATTGAATGGCATTGAAGTTGATAGAGTGAGAAATCCTGGAATAACTACAACGCTTAAAGGTCATGCATCATTTTCACCTACTCATGTCAAAGGACTAGAAAATGCGGGGTGGACGATGCCCGGTGTCAACAATACTCTTTCCTTAGACAAAAACGGATTTTTCAGCGCATGCCTGCCCCTGGATATTCTCTTAGGAATATGTGAGGACTATAGAAAAATTTTAATAAATCTTAAGCAGGAACTCGTTTTGATTCGATCGAGTACGGACTTGAACTGTGTGAAGGGTGGCGATGATAACGTCCAAATAAAATTGGACAAAGTGGTTTGGAAGATGCCTCATATTCGTGTTTCTGATCAAGAACGTCTGAGATTGCTGAAGATGGTTGACAAAAACAAGGTCATATCAATTCCGTTTCGATCATGGGATCTTTACGAATACCCTAGTTTGCCTGCAACACAGCAGGAAAATTGGACTGTCAAAACATCGACAAATTTAGAAAAGCCGCGGTATGTTATTATAGCATTCCAGACTGATCGAACGAGAAACGCTACCAAAGACAGCAGTCAGTTTGATAGTTGCAAATTGAAAAATTTGAAACTCTACCTCGTATGTGGGCAACAGCCGGCCCGCGGGCCGGATCCGGCCCGCTGTAAGATTTGATCCGGCCCGCGAGACATTTTGAAAAACCCAATTTAAAAAAAAAAAATACACTACTTACTCATACTCATGGAATCAAGTGAGCGAGCAAGCCGAGTGGCGGTGATCATCAAAGAGTGAGGCGGCAAACATCAAAGTTCAAAGCCATTGATGTTTGCCGCCACACTGGCGGCGCAACAAAGGATTATTGCTTCGCAATTGTATTGTTCTACACTAGACGATTCTAGATCATTCCTTCATTTTGCCTATATAAGCGGGTGGATGGCCGGAACTTAGTTCAGTCCTATTCGAGCTACCGTGGTGATAAGTTTGCTTTGTGACTTTGTGTGCATCTTGAGTGCTTACTAATTATACCTATTTTCTTATTAAGTTTATCGAACGATAAGTAAATGAAAATGATGTCTGGTGGAAGGAAACGAAAAGTAGATGCAGAGGGTCGCCAGTTTCAAGAAAAATGGACTGAAGAATTCTTCTTTATCTTGCACAATGGTAAGCCTATTTGTTTGATGTGTAATGAATCCATTTCGGTGATGAAAGAATTCAATATAAAGAGGCATTACTCAACTAAGCATCCTACGCTGCTCTCACTGACAGGACAAATAAGAAAAGACAAAATCCAGAAACTTACCGCAAATTTGGAAAAACAGCAGCAAATATTTCATAGACAAAGAACACAACTTGATAATGTTGTGAAAGCTAGTTTTATAGTTAGTTCAAAATTGGCAAAGTCATTGAAACCATTTGCCGAAGGAGAATTTATCAAGGAGTGTATGTCAGAAGTTTGCAGTGTTTTGTGTCCTGAAAAGAAAAATGAATTTGAAAAAATTAGTTTGTCAAGACGAACCGTTGTACGACGTATAGAAATGATGGCTAATGATATAAAAACAACATTGACTGGCCGTATGACTGGTATTGAATCATTTTCCATAGCATTAGACGAGAGCACCGATTTGTCTGACATAGCTCAACTGGCTATATTTATTCGAGGTGTTGATAAAGAATTCACTATTACTGAGGAATTGCTTGCTTTACAGCCGCTAAAAGGAACCACTACAGGAGAGGACATTTTTAATGAAGTTCAAAAGGTATTCACAAGTTTTGGCTTGCCATGGTCGAAATTAGTTGGAGTATGCACAGATGGTGCACCTTCTATGGTCGGCTTACGTAAAGGTTTCATCGGAATTTTGAATGAAAAAGCAACTGAATTAAATGTGCAAAAAGATGGTTTGATAGTCCTTCATTGCATTATCCACCAACAGAACTTGTGTTCTAAGTCCATTCGACTCCAGAATGTTATGAATGTGGTAGTAAAAACCATCAATTTTATTCGATCCCGAGGGCTTAACCATCGTCAGTTCAAGGCGTTTTTGGATGAAATATCAGCCGAGTATGACGACGTAACATATTATTGTGAAGTCAGATGGCTAAGCAAAGGGAAAATGCTGAAACGGTTTTACGAGCTTAGAAATGAGATAGCAGAATTTATGCAAATAAAAGATAAACCACTATCTGAATTGAGTGACGCAAAATGGATATGTGACTTAGCATTTCTTGTCGACCTTACAGGCCATTTGAATGATTTAAATTTGAAACTTCAAAAACAAGGACAGTTAGTAAATGATTTGTACAGCCATTTGAAAGCGTTTCAGAACAAAATCCGCTTGTGGGAGGCACATATGCTGTCTGGTAACAGTTACCATTTCACCACGCTCTCTGCGTATGAAAATATTGCTTACGCTCAATATGCTGAAGAACTCAAGTTACTGTCGGAGCAATTTTCGATCAGATTTAGCGATTTCAAACACATGGAAGACTGTTTCAATTTATTTGCTACTCCAACAAAAAGTAATGTACAAAATGCTCCAATACACTTGCAAATAGAGTTGATCGAGATTCAAGAAAACTCACTCCTAAAATCTAAATTTGAAGACGTGGAGTTGTGCGATTTCTACAAAAAATACCTCGAAGAAGACCATTTTCCGCAGCTTAGAAAATTTGCAAGAAGATTGATTTGTGCGTTTGGCAGTACTTATAAATGCGAACAGTTCTTTTCATTGATGAAAGTTAATAAATCAAAACATCGTACAAGGCTGACTGACGATAATTTGGAAAATTCTTTACGTCTTTGTACCAGTGGAATTAATCCAAACATCGATGAATTAGTTTCCCAAATTCAAGCTCAAGTGTCTCATTGATTTCGGTGTCGCTATTTAACTTTCGTAGTTTGTAACAATTCTAAATTTAACGATTTAATTTAATGCTGTAGGTACCTATTTTTTCATTTCATTTTGTTATTTATAAATTGTGTTGTAATAACATTGTCGTATTATTTCATGGCTGACTGATATCTATCGCTAAAAATTATGAACACTACTTTAAAATGCACTACTTTTAAACGCGGCCCGCGAACGTATTTGCACACTAAAGTTTGGCCCATAACATGTCAAAGGTTGCCCATACCTGCTCTACATGATGCGCTCTGTCACTAGCTGTCCGCATGGACACCGTTTGCGGGTAATTCGGAATTTGTTGGTTGTTTGTTGGTTGCTTTTGTTGCGGTTGGTTAAAATAGTTCTGTTGTGCCTGAGGCGTCCATTGTTGTTGGTAGTTATTATAATTATAATTATAATGATCATTATAACGTGGTTGATATTGTGGTTGCGGCGCATATTGCTGTCTCTGA
This sequence comes from Acanthosoma haemorrhoidale, assembly GCA_930367205.1. Taxonomy (NCBI): domain Eukaryota; kingdom Metazoa; phylum Arthropoda; class Insecta; order Hemiptera; family Acanthosomatidae; genus Acanthosoma; species Acanthosoma haemorrhoidale. The sequence goes on from OV884012.1 coordinate 8,089,427, forward strand.
TAGTTGGGATTGAAATTATTTCCTTTATAATTGCCATGAGGTTTCTGTTGATATTGTGGTCTTTTAATTGGTCTATTATATTGTCTTTTTTCTTCGTTCGATTCTTTATTAAATACTTGGTTTCCATAAACCGACTCTACCACAAACGAAGCTTCTTTTCTCAAGAGGTTATATAAATCATTCAATGTCCGGTAATTCAATGTTCTGCAGGAATATAGCTACTGTTGGGTGCAGGTTTTTTTACAGCCTCCTGGCTTATATCATTATCATAACGCGCAATTTCTTGCTCCTTGTCCCTTATCTCACTATCCGTATATATTCGGGAATAAAGGTCGCACCGTTTTATCTGCAGTCTTTCTATATAGTCAATGGGGTTCTCATTATGTTTAGGTTTCATGTTGGATATTTCCCTTGCTAATTGACAAATGGACCGGTTATCTTGATAATGTAGCCTAAGGAATCCCAGCAATTCTGTAACCGAGGTGAATTGTTTATCGAACGTAGCGATTTTTGCGTATCGTTTTAGCACACATGAGTATGAGATCCTCATTTCTTAACCTATTCGGGTTGTCATATTGGCAAAACCTCGTCATCAGGTAAGTTACATTATCGATATATAATATGAGGTTCTCTGTCTTTCCGTTATAGATCGGAATGAACGTACAATCGCTATTCTTTACCTTTTCGTGCTCCATTTCTGTGTTAGTCTCGTCAGAGTCAACTTGTCTAATAGTATTGAGTCTGTCTACCTGATGTAGTGTCCTTTGTCCCAAGTGTCCTTTTAAGGCCTCTGTAGCTCTGGCAGATGACAACGTTCATTGGCCTGAGCGTCGGATGTTTGGAAACACCAGCGGTTCCTCCTGTGAAGTCGGTGTGATGTCAGTGACGTTCTTCTCGGAGTAAAAGGATGGTCGAATTCTACGGATTTTCTATAATCGGATAGAATTCGGTTATCTTGAACAGCCCTCAAGGTCCAAGTTCGGGCGCCAGTTAAATCACAAGCAAAGCGAGAGATATTTTTAAAAAGTTTCTTTATTCAAAGTCCACTACACTGGGTTTAGAAGAAATATAATTGAAGAACTGTGAATACTTAAGTGAATCGCATGACTAACAAAGAAAGAATGAGAGCGAGAGCCGTAGGCTCAGGCTATATATAGGGGGAGTCTAATCCTGGATTAACCAATGTTTGGGATTAATTGCTGACCTTTAACTATATATCTATTACAGGCAATTGCTTGACTCATCTAAACTCGATCTTTAACTTTTTTAGTGACGTTTTGTGACCAATAATAGATATTATGAGGTGCTGCATTGTATGGATTCTATGGGGAAAAAAAGTAAATAAAATAGTATAATAATGGGATCACACACTTATACTAGCAATACTTATGCACCTCTTTTCTAATGGTCAATGGCGGATCAAAGTTAATGAAGCAAAATGTTCCCACATTACCTTCACCCTCCTTCGCAAGTCCTGTCCAATAGTTTATTTTAATTCCATTCCTCTCCCTGTATCTGAGACAGTACGGTACTTAGGCTTCCATCTCGACAAATGGGCGACCTGGAACCCACATACGAGGCTAAAAAGATAAGAACTAAACAGACGCTTTGGACAACTGTACTGTACAGGCTATTCAGAGGACATTCCATCCCTCAATAGAAAATAAATTACTAATCTACAAAGTTATACTTAAGCCAATCTGGACATACGGAATAGAGCTATGGAGGACAGCAATAAAGTCGAAGTCGAATATCAAGTGTATCCAATCCTTTTAATCAAAAGTCCTGAGAACAATAGTAAATACCTCTTACTATGTCAGCAACGACCTTAATACACCCTACATTTTTAAACTCATCTCTCTCAAGTTCATGAAATTCCATAGTAACCTATCCCACCATCCTAATCCCCTAGCACAGTCATTGCACTGCACCACTCATCCCTATAATCCTCCTCGGAAACTGAAACAGTATTGGCCTTGTGACCTGCTATAAATGTTTGACAGTGGGAGTGGCATGGGCAATGCCCAGTATCTCTAATCGTGTCCTGGGTGATGTGGCTCTTGCGCTCTATATCAGCCTCTACTGGCTCGTTCTTGATTATCTATCTACATAATTATTAGCTTTCGTCAATTTGTTGTTGATATTTTATTTTTATATTTAATATCAACGTAAATGCTATAAACTGTGCGAATATTCTGAAATGGCGCAGCAGCTGAAAGTAGTCTTGTTTCTACTTTCCTGTTTATTAAATTGAGACACTATTTTTTGAGGCACTGATATACCAATGTATATTGTATTGTTATTTTGAGAAGTGATTTGAAGTTAATTTATTATATGAGATATAAAATAAATTATGAAAAGTTTAAATCTAAAGCAAGTGAATGTAACAGCAGGAAGTATGTGGGCAAGGAAATGAAACAGCTTAGGGGAAGGCCGGTGCTGCAGTTGTCGAAGAGGCTATGAAGGAAAATTTGTCAGTTTTGGAGTTGTTTTAAGAAGAGGGGTGTTGATGATAATTTGATCCAGTTTGTGAATGATTAGACATATTTGTTGTGACGGCCCTTATACTTTGTGTTTCCTCATACCTCTTATTTCTTTGCATTACCTCCTATCATTGCATACCAATGCCATAATCTCATATATATATCAGGAGGCCACTGGGCAACATAGTATTTATAGCATCTTCAGGATAACAAATTAATTTGTAATTACCTTAAAAACTGTATATGCATTAAATTTGTATCCCTTTCATACAAGTGTGGTGGTCAATGATCGAACCCCATGAGTTTTAATACATCATAAGTTTAATTTACATGTTTTGTATTTAGTAAATTAAAGATATATTACACCATCCAGTACCACCTGAGCCATTTATAAAATATATTATTTTTTTCAAAATTATTGTGTAATAGTAGATGAGTAATTTTGTTAATAATGGTTCTTCGATCATTAGCTTGCCGATTCGTCCAGATTTGGGTTTGTAGAAGACTTAATGGTAGAAAATTCCATGTAATTTAAATGTGTCTATCTATCTTTAAAGTGTCTAATCTGCCTATCTTGAAATTTAAATTTAAATAAAACAAAGTGTGTGCGATTTATCATTGAAATTTTTTATTCCTTTGAATAAAGATGTGAATAAAGTGAAAAGGCCTATTGATGCCATTATGTATGGAATATAACATCGTGCAAATGTCCGCCGCGGCTTTGCTGGGTGGCGCGCATCCGAGATGTCCAATTTTCCATGACTCTGGTGTTCAATCAGATTGACCGATGGCAAATTTAAATTTATGTTGGGTTTGAGGACCGCTGTGATTTGTGGCTTATTCCCATAGACCTGCGACTTAAGAAAACCCCACAAAAAAAAGTCGGGATCAAATCGCTCGATATCGGTGGTCAGTTCACAACACCTCCACGTGAGATGACTATGGCGTCAAATCGCTCGTGCAGATTGTCCATCGTGACATGAGCGGTGTGGCACTTAACGCCGTCCTGTTGAAACCACATATCGTTGGTGTCAATATCATCCAATTCAGGCCTAAATAAGTAGGTAATCATCGACCTATAGCGCTTACCGTTGACGGTGATGGCCTGGCCAACGTCGTTCTCAAAGAAATATGAACCGATGACGCCGCTTCCCCTGTTTATGTTTGCAGATATGAAGGCATGTTTTTCAGTCATAAAACAAGAAATTAAAGAAGAACTTGACTGTGAGTTTTTCGTTTTTTTAATTAATGTATATATTTTGGTTTTGCTTTAGTTAAGTTAAGGTTTTAGGGTTTAGATTTCCAATGTATATATCTATCACAGGCAATTGCTTTATTCTCCTAAACTCAATCATAATATTTATGATTAACTTATTGTGACCAATAATAAATATGAGGAGCTGCATTGTATGGATTCTGTGGGGGGGGGGGGGGACAATAGCCATTTTCCTCATAAAGCAGATTTAAATCCATTTTGCTGTTGAATTTTAACCTAACTATATAACTATTTTGTAATTTTAATTAACTATGTATTTAGAAACAATAATGCGTATCTTAAAGATTCTACTTGTGATAATATAGCTAATCCTACATCAGTTCTTGACAGCTATGAAAATAATAAAGAAATTATATTTAGAATAAGAAAGATTTAGGAATAAAGAAGTATAAGTTGAATTAAATAGTCATCTTTAGAAAGTGAATAATACAAATGCCTACTTAAAGCGGCTCTAAACCACAACCTAACTCCAAACTTCACACACCATCTTTCCTTTACTTTCTTCCTAATTACCAGTAGCCTTTCGTTTACAACATTCCACTATTCTACAAGGCCTCCATGATGTTAGTCTATATCCTCAGTCCTTGCAAGCAAACACTATTCCTCATTTCCTTCCAATGTTCCTCTTTGTCAGATGATCACATGCATCATGGTTTCCATTGAAGACCAGAAAGGATTCCACTAGTTGCTGTGACATTCGGAGTCCTAAGTTACTTAAAAGTACTTTATTTCATAAGATCACCGCTTATTTGTTGAGGGATGTTCACTGGTTTCATTTAAATATTATAGTTTGATTTCCATAATTAATTTAATTATTAGTGTATCTAAAGAAATATTATGATTTATTCAATTAACAATTTAGTTCTTTTAATCTTATTCACAGGTGGTTCAAGCCATTTGAAAGAAGAAAGAGATCTAATCGTAGACAATGGTAAGTATGCTGACGCATCACTCAATATGTTATCACTACAAATTTCTACCATGTTAGCTCTTTTACTCCATCGATAGCAGATATTCTGATGTAACTTTAGTGTTGTAATAAATATTTTTAAGTTCCTGATAAGGCAATTCATTTTTTATAAATTATTGACACCTTATTCTTATTTACAGGTGGTCCAATACATTTTAAAGAAGAAGAAGAGCTGATCCTAGAAGATGGTGAGTACACTGAAGCATTTCTGCATTGTCCCTAAAATTATCTTCTCTATCTTTTTGGTTGATCACTTGGACTAATTGCTCTTTTACTCCATCGATAGCAGATATTCTTTTGTAAATTTAGCGTTGTAATAAATATTTTGAAGTTCCTGATAAGGCAATTCATTTTTTATAAATTGTTGATATCTTATTCTTATTCGCAGGTGGTCCAATACATTTCAAAGAAGAAGAAGAGCTGATCCTAGATGATGGTGAGTACATTAAAGCATTTCTGCATTGTCCCTAAAATTATCTTCTCTATTTTTTTTTGTTCATTCCGACTGATAGCTCTTTTACTCCATTGATAGCAGATATTCTAATGTAACTTTACCATTGTAATAAATATAAATAAGTTCATCATAAGGCAATTTATTTTTATAAATTGTTGATACCTTATTCTTATTCGCAGGTGGTCCAATACATTTCAAAGAAGAAGAAAAGCTAATCCTGAAGGCCGGTGAGTACAATTAAGGATCCCTGAATATACAATTTATTAAGAGTGCACATTTTCTTTTGCTTCTATTTTGTTATTATTGCTATGTTTGATATTAAAGTTAGTATAAGTGTAAATGCCTTTATATATATATACTTACTTTATATATATATATTTATATATATATATATATATATATATTATTACGTTCTTTGAAAGATAACTTAATTTTATTTTTATTCATTTGAGCTTGTCGATAAATATTTTTCATTCCACTTTACTTTTGATTTCACTATTCACTTTTTGTTATTCTTTAGAGTACTTTAACAATTTGCATTTTCTTATAACTAAATGACAATATCAAATTATGTGTCACCAAAATTTTTCATTTTTTCATTTCAACCATTTACATCACAAATGTAATTGTACCTTACAGACATCTTAACTTTTAACTATAGTACCATACAATTATTATTTCCAAGTTTCACATTGCTGGGTTGACAATATCCTCATAACAAAGTACTAATTAATTTTAAATTTCAAATTTTTATATAGCTTTTAACATTTACCAACTTGATTGTACAAAATAAACATACTAACATTTTAATACATTAGAATAAAATTCATTTTTTAAGTTTTTACATGTGTCCGTACATTGACACCATTTTCATGGAAGGTTTTTAATGAATTTTAAAATTTCAATTTTTTAAATGTGCTTGTTTGAAACTATTTCATATTAAGTTTTATTTTGTGAAGGTTTCTGTAGACAGATTGACAATATACCATATTTGGTTTTAAAGTAACCCAACAGATGAAGCCACAACCACTGTAGATCAAAGGTACAACAGCTTCCCCTATAACAGACATAAGGAATAAAGTCACAAAAATAAAAGCAAGAATAAATCCCAGGGAACCATTTAAAGTACATTTTCCAGCGGTAATTTTTTATCTACTTATTTAATAATTATAATAAAATATTAATATTTGTTTCAGGTCCTTCAGCTGCAATGCAAGATGGCACTTTAAGGAAACATCTAATGTCATCTGATAGTTATGTGGAAGAAATTTTAGAGAATTATATAATGAGTCCCTATGACATTAAAAAGCCAAATCCTCATTATAGCTACAAAGCAGCACAAGCTAATCACATCAAGAAACATATAATTGCACAACATAATAGAGAAACACCACATCAGTGTCCTCATTGCAGTTACAAAGCAGCAGGGGCTTGTAGTTTAAAGAGGCATATAATGGCAAAACATAGTGAAGAGAAGCTCCATCAATGTCCTCATTGCAGCTACAAAGCAGTTCAAGTCTGTACATTGAAGACACATATTATGGCAAAACATAGTGAAGAGAAGCCCCATCAATGTCCTCATTGCAGCTACAAAGCAGTACAAGCTGATCACATCAGGAAACATATAATTGCACAACATAATGGAGAAACACCACATCAGTGTCCTCATTGCAGTTACAAAGCAGCAGGGGCTGATATTTTAAAGAGGCATATAATGGCAAAACATAGTGAAGAGAAGCCCCACCAATGTCCTCATTGCAGCTACAAAACAGCTTTCCCTTGGAATTTGAAGAAACATATTATGGCAAAACATAGTAAGGAGAAGCCCTATCGATGTCCATATTGCACCTACAAACCAGCTTTCGCTTGTAATTTGAAGCCACATATTATGGCAAAACATAGTGAAGAGAAGCCCCCATCAATGTCCTCATTGCAGCTACAAAGCAGTTCAAGTCTGTACTTTGAAGACACATATTATAGCAAAACATAGTGAAGAGAAGCCCCATCAATGCCCTTATTGCGACTACAAAGCAGCTTTAGCTGGTACTTTGAAGACACATATTATGGCAAAACATAGTGAACAGAAGCCCCATCAATGTCCTCATTGCAGCTACAAAACACCTTTAGCTGGTAATTTAAAGTCACATATCATGGCAAAACATAGTGAAGAGAAGTCCCATCAATGTCCTCATTGCAGCTACAAAGCAGCTTTAGCTGGTACTTTGAAGGCAGATATTATGGCAAAACATACATAGAAAAAACATTACTGATTAACCGACATACTGAATATTGAACATACCTAATCGAGAAGACCCATAAGTAGAAAAAGACAAACCCCAGGTTAAATGAATAATGAGGACAAAAGAGGAACACAGATACAAACCTGTTATACCTTTTATTGACAAACAAAACAAAATAAGTACACTGCTAATGTAGTTAGCAAAGGAGAGAATTTCTATAAAAAAAACTAACTGTTTCAGATGTAGAACAAATGGAAATTGATACTGGCAGTGACACTCACAATAACTATAGCATATAAAATAACAGGCAATTAGCTGGCTTACTGGCAACATGGACCTAGATGATAAAAAACACTATGATAATACTATTGAAACTTTAGAAAAGAATAACTACCGCAAGGAACATAATATGTCAACTGAAATATCACTAAACAAAAAATTGACAAAAACCTTTGAAAAAGACATAGGAATATTAATCAGAAATTAAAAGTTCACTTATATGTAAAATTACCAATAAAAGTTTTTAACAAGTCATTTTCACCTATTCCTCTCTCTCTTCCACCAAAAGCCGTTAATCCCTCTGAGGTCAAATACCTTCTGAAAAACTTACCTTACCGAAAATCCCCTGGATATGATCTCCTTACTCCTCAAATTCTCAAACAACTTCCTCCTAAAGCCATAATCTTCCTAACCTATATATATAATTGCATTATCCGAATGACGCACTTTCCACTCCTCTGGAAACATTCCATTATTGTCCTATTCGCCAAACCCGGTAAACCACCCAATGACGCCTCATCTTACCTTCCAATTAGCCTACTCCCTATCCTCTCAAAAATATTTGAGAAACTCCTACTAAAACGTCTACTTCCAATTGTTGAATCTAAAAACCTTTTTCCCACACACCAGTTTGGTTTCCGCCAACCGCATTCCACTGCTCAACAAGGTCTTCGCGTTGTTGATCACATCTCCTCAGCCCTTGAAACCAAACAGTATTGCACTGCTGCCTTTCTTGATATAGCTCAAGCTTTTGACAGGGTTTGGCACGCAGGTTTGCTCTACAAGCTCAAAAGATATTTACCACAGACTCTTTTCCTGATCCTACAGTCCTACCTTTCAAACCGCTTCTTCCAAGTCCGCTGTGGTTTAGAATACTCTAACTACTATCCCATAAAAGCAGGAGTTCCACAGGGCAGTGTCCTGGGCCCCATCCTCTATAACCTATACACCGCTGATGTCCCCTCTACTCCCAATACCTTCTTGGCCACATTTGCAGATGACACTGCAGTCTTGTCATCCCACGCAGACCCCGACATAGCATCCCATAACCTTCAAAAACACCTTGAAGAGATCGGGTACTGGTGCAATCAATGGCGGATCAAAGTTAATGAAGCAAAATGCTCCCACATTACCTTCACCCTTTGTCGCAAGACTTGTCCACTAGTTTATTTTAATTCTATTCCTCTCCCTGTATCCGAGACAGTACGGTACTTAGGCTTCTATCTTGACAAACGACTGACCTGGAACCCACATACGAGACTAAAAAGACAAGAACTAAACAGACGCTTTGGACAACTGTACAGACTACTTCAAAGGACATCCCATCTCTCAATAGAAAATAAACTACTAATCTACAAAGTTATACTTAAACCAATCTGGACATACGGAATAGAGCTATGGGGGACAGCAAAAAAGTCGAACATCAAGCGTATCCAATCCTTTCAATCCAAAGTCCTAAGAACAATAGTAAATGCCCCTTATTATGTCAGCAACAAAACCCTTCATAACGATCTTTATATACCCTACATTCTAGAACTCATCCCTTCCAAGTTTATGAAATTCCACAGCAGCCTTTCCAACCACCCTAATCCTCTAGCACAGTCATTGCACTGCGCCACTCATCCCTATAATCCTCCTCGGAGACTGAAACGGCAGTGGCCTCGTGACCTACTATAAACGCATGACAGTGGGAGTCCTGGCAATGGCCAGTTTCTCCAATCATGTCCTATTGTATGAATGAGCGAGTGAATGATGCTGTAAATATGGTATGAATGAGATCATTTATCTGTATTATTATTGCCTTATAAAAGGCAGATTGTAATTATTGCACAATAAAGATTGTTATATATAAAAAGTCATCTTTAAGTTGTGATTCTTTATTTAGCGAAGTGTGATGCCAAAAATGTTCCTACTTCCTGTACAATTTTGGCAGTAAAGTTAACAGACAACGGAGTAGCGAAAATGTGTGTGATGATTGTTGTATATTGTGAAGTCTTTTACTTCTTCAATCCGTTGAAAATGTTTTAATGCTTCATATATCGCTAATTACTAACAATCATAGGTGTGCCTGCGCCTGTGAGGTTTTGTGGGAGAACTGCAGCAAACCCAGTGTTTAAGGCATCACATGCAGTATCGCTCAGCCTCTGGGGCCGGGTGAGCCAATCCAATAGCAAGGTCAGCAAGACCTTTTTCGCGGACTTCAAAGGCATTCGTTATAACTTCAGTCCCAGCAATAGGAGTGGGATCGGTCTTTTCAGAATTTTGAAGGTATAAGTTAAGTGGTATTTGAGTGCTTGTGGCTCCAAGAACACTCTTCAGATAGAAATCTACCATGTCAAGGAATGTGAGGAGTTGCTTACACTTGACAAAACAAATTTGTATTATTTCACGCTTTTTTTTTTTTGAGGCTCAATTTTGTTGCACTGACATTCGTGACCCAAAAAAGTCCACTTTTACCAAATATGAAATTAAAGGATTTAGAGAAATTCCTTGCTTATTTAATCTCGAAATATGTGTAACAAAATTCATAGAGACCAAAAGGTCAGTAAGAGTAATTGAAACCACACCTCTTATATCTACAAGGTAACTTTGGAGACACTGATCTATCACTGTCTTTAGTTAATATCAGTCATATGTTAATTTATCTGTGCCCGATAGAATTTTACATGTAATTAGTTATAACCAATGTTAATTAGCGATAATATAAATTAAGTTGTAGAAATAAGTTATTCAATTAGTTAGTTGGTAAGTATTAAATTGAATGCAACGATAGTATAAAGAATGTGCTATCAATGCAAGACTGGCTGTCGCCTAAAGGGGGGGAGGCTTTGGTTCCCACGAACGACAGTGCAGTTGAGTCGATTGTGGCGACGAGTACAATGACTGAAGTAAATTTTGGACTAGAAGAGGGAGAGAGAGAGAGAGGGACGAGATGTGGTACCCAGAATGGTGGAACTAATTTTAGAATTAATCATACTCAATATAGAATGGGAGAATATTAGAGCATGATGATTTTGGAAAAAGGGGACAGCAGCAGACAGTCTTGCTAATTTTGTAATTAATCTGTAAGTTTTTAGTATCGGTTTTAATTAAAAGAAACTTAGTTAAGTTACTTTTAAGTTAGCCCTGTTTCATGGGTTTATGATTTAATACTTTTTTTCTTTTTTTTTTTTTTTTTTCCACCCTTCCTGAGGCTGAGCCTCAAACGGACTTGCCCCACAAGCCTGTGAAGCGGGATCGTGGGGTTACGTAGCTTGTGGTGCGCGTATTCCGGTGCAATGGGATTGTTGCACCGGTCAGCGCACATTGGGTTATTCTGTTTTGTTCCATTTATTCTCAAAAACAAAAAGTAAAAACATGATACAATATACAAAAAGAAAGGAGAAACCACTAAAGTAAAGAGAAAAGAAACAAAACACCTCTAATACTATATTTACAAATCCTACACTAGCTATATGTATTATTTTATTTATTTTTTTTCCTTCCCTATAGATAGTTATCTTAGTACTATTTACAATTTTGGATCCGTGTTCTACCTATACTTAAAACTATATTTACATGGGGTGTGCACCGTCCATCCCCCTATAACTAACCTTATGTCTATACCATATACTTCTCAGTCCTACCTGATATCTATATATACATATTTACAGTGACTCCTCTGGAACCGGCGATACATCGTTGGCTTCGGGTGAGCCTTCCCGAAGACACGGCTGCTCACCCCGCGCCACCCCCTGGATATAGTGAAGTGCCCGGAGCCTTGAACCCTTTTCCATTCCCCGACGAATCTGCAGAACGCGGTGTATCTTGCTTCGTCATTCACCAGCGACGGCAGGTCGGACTCGCCCAGGCTGTACTCTCCTATCGTGTGGAGCAGCCGTGCTCTGGCCGGTTCCAGTGCATGACAAGAGAGCACGACGTGCTCCGCAGTATCGCTCTCTCTGCAATTGGGGCAGGACCTGTTTTCTGCTCTCTTGTATTCGTACAGCCTGGCACGGAATCCGCCGTGTCCTGTGAGCACTTGTGACACCCAGTAATCCGGGTAGACCCAACTTGCCCTCAGTCTGTCCTGGACTAAGGGGAAGTACTTCCTCAGGGTGCTCCCCTTGGTCGTGCCTGTCCACCTGGCGCCCCAGGCCTCTATTGTCCATTCGCCTATGAGGGCCTTCCACCTCCCAGGCTCCTCCTCAATTCTTCTCCGTAGGGGAGGTGGAAGATCTTCAATGTGCCCTCTCTTCATCTTCAACCTGAGGCGCTGCTCCAGGAGGGCCAGGTCTACTGGTGCCGCCGCTGCCAATACCTCCACCGCGTCCTGAGACACCGTCCTATAGGACCTCGTGACCCTTATCAAAGCCGCTCTCTGAATCCTTTTCAGGGCGTGCGTCTGGCCCTTGTTAAGATGCACCGACCATGACTGCGAGGCGTACCTCATAATTCCCAAGATGACTGCCTGGTAGAGGGTTCTTGAGACTGAGAACTTGACTCCCCACATCGCCCCCCCTATCCTCGCGAAGGAGTTACTCACTTTAACGATTCTGTCTCCGAGGTATTTGATGTGGGGAGAGATGCTTAATCTATGATTTAATACTAGTTGTTACGAACAAAATATGTCGAATAAATTTTTATTATCTTTTAAAGTATTTATTTTAGTTCGAATTAATTTATTTGTCTTCTCCTTGTTGTTTCGATTCTATGTAATATTTCAGGTTCCCTTTTCCTTAGGTAATGCCATCTCCTGTCATTAATATTTTCCCAAATTCCCGTAAACATTTATTAGAAGGAGAGAGAGAGAAAAACAGGGGTTTACGAGTGGTGTCAGGTGTGGGGTGGATTGCAAGAAAATCCACTAATCCGGGAACCTGTCGGAGCCTGTGGGAAAGGGGGCGGCGCTCCGTGGTCAGTAAAAGAGCTGACCCTAATAAAAGTAGGCTTCGGGCGTAAAACCCGGTTTTCTGGGCGAACGGTAGGTCCTAGAGCCAAAATAACGAAATTTTGATGTCAACACCATATCCTGGACTTAAGTGAATTACAAACATTAATTAAAAAAAAAATTTTTTTTTGGATAAATCCCTATTAAAATGTTTGTAGAAAGTAAACTCCGACAGAGGATAGAAGAACTAGAGAAGGCTAACCTGGAGTTTGCCCAGTCGGAAGAAAAGTTGAAAACTGAGCTCGAAGCTAGCCGGACAGAGATAAAGAAAGGAGGGACGCCTAAGCCACCAAGGAAGGGTTAGTCCTTGCAGGGTCTGATAAAGACGTGGGGAGGGGAGGCGAGTGCCAGGCCGGTTGATGAATTCCTAGAGTATGTGGAGGAAGTAGCAGCTTGTGGAGCATGGGAGGACGTTGACCGAGTTCGGATTTGTTGGCTCAAGTTGCAGGGCCCGGCAACCGCCTTTGTCAGAGGAAATGAGGAATTAAAGGGTATTGTTAGCTTTAAGATGTTTGCAGACGCACTGCGAGAAAGGTTTGGAGATCCACATTCTTTTGAATATTATGAAAGAATTTTGCAGGAGACAAGTCAACAGCCAAAAGAGAGGATCCAAGAATTTTCGGACAGATGTATTTCCTTGGGGGGAAGAATGACCAGGTCCGGTCTATCTGGGAATGAAGCAAAGTAGTGGGCGCGGGAAGTAGAGAGAAAAGTGCTAGAAGCGTTCATGAGAGGACTCTCGGGTGAGGTGGGAAAACAGGTGTTGTTTTGACGACCAGATACACTGAAGAATGACGTGAGATTGGCGTTAGATGTAAAACAAGCCTTGCAGGATCATCAACGGGGAAAGTACGTATATGTGTTGGAAGTGGCAGGGGGCAGGTCCAGCCCCAGCCATGAGCAGCAACGAGAGAGCTAGAGTAATAGGTATAGAAGCTCAGCGACCTACGCAATGGTTCTATCTCCAGAAACGAGGACCAGGCGTCGACACGGGAAGCTGGAGCGGTGTTCAGCTTAAAGGAACAGATTGAAGCCGCTTGTATCAGGGCGATTCAAAAGGCGCTTCCCTCGAGACTAGATGAATCAGATTCTCAGCGTTGTTATCGGTGTGGAGAGTTAGGACATTACGCAAGGGGATGCCGAATGCCAACCCTGGCTAAAGGAGTAAGCGATAGCCCAGCCCCCAGAGAAAGCGTAACTTGCTGCAGGTGTGGCCAGCAAGGGCATATAGCGAAAGAGTGCATATCCAAGCAGCTGCCCACCGAAAATAAATTGAACCCCGCGCAGGGGCCGCCAAATGCTTAAGGCCCGACGGTCACCCCCCCCCCCCCCCCCGTCTGGGCCGGAGAAACTCAAGCCAAATGTGGATGAGAAATGGCTTACAGGTGTGGGAGCCGGAGTAGGTGAACTGATAAAAATGGAAATACTAATTGGGGGATATCTCCACCACATGATAGTAGACACGGGGGCCGAAGTGACGCTAATTCGCATGGTGCTTCCGGGAGTTAAAATAAGGCCCGCCAGTGTCCGAGCGAGAGGAGTCACAGGACAGGCTCTGCGTATTTTGGGGGTGCAAGATTTGATGTGTCAAGTAGACGGCTTGGAAGTGGAACATCAGGTGTTGATAATCAGCGTGAACTTGCCGGGAGACTGAACTATAGGTTTGGATTTGCTAGAAAAGCTAGGAGCCAAACTGGATATCCGTAACCGGGAGGTGATAGTGACGCCGCCCGACGCTGGCCCGAGTTTTTAGAAGCAACAAGTCAACGTACATCCCCTTCACCAGTTAGGAGCGGCAATAAACGCCTTAGAAAAGAAAGGGAGAAGGACGAGGAAAACGACGCAAAAGGATGGATCCTCGTCTGACCTAATCCATGCCCAAGAAAGAAAGCACCAACAGAAGAGGAAGCAGAGGGCCAAACGCGAAAACCAGCAGGCCGCGAACAAAGATATAGAGACCCCGGGATCCCGCGAACAACCCGACAAGCAGGATGAGACCAAGGGGCTAGAAATTACCAGCCCTGCTCGAATCGCAATCCCTTCGTGTAGTGAGAAATTAATTAGAGCAACGATCCACCAGAGAGAGAAGGCAGTGGTGGTTGTCGAGCCTGTACAATTGAAACAAAGTAGCTTAAGATTAGGGCGAAGTATTGGGCGTGTAGAACACGGGGAGGTTTGGATCCGACTTCTGAACTCGCGGCCGGTAGATACCTACTTCGATAAAGGGCAATTATTGGGAATAGGCGCGGAGTGGCATACGGTTGAAAGAAACGCAAGGGACTTTCGGATACACCGAGTAGAGCGTAGCGAGAATGCTCTGGAAAAGGGGGATCGACTATGGAATGTAGGCCACCTCGGTGAGTCGGATAAGGGTGTAGTCGAATCGTTGCTAGAAGAGTTTCAAGATCTATTCGAAGAACCGGGAATGGAAGGCTGCTCTACTGGGGCGAAGCATAGAATACCAACAGGAAAAGCTCCCCCGGTGATCAAGCGCCCATATCGAGTGCCCTTCAACCAACGAGCGGTAGTAGACGAACACTTAGAAGATATGCTACGCAAGGGAGTGATAGCTCCTTCCGACAGTGCTTGGGCAGCTCCTGTCGTGTTGGTACAAAAAGGAAGTGAAGACGGAAGGACCCAGTATAGGTTCTGCACTGACTTCTGGGGGCTGAATGCAGTAACACAGGTGGATGGTTACCCCCTCCCATTGATTCAGGAAACATTAGAGATGTTGGGACAGAGTAGGTTTTTCACAACATTGGACCTTGCCAGCGGCTACCACCAGATACCGGTGGCCGAGGAAGATCGCCCGAAAACTGCATTCACCACCCTAGGGGGTCACTACGAGTACCATAAAATGCCGTTCGGGCTTGCTTGGGCCCCAGCCACATTCCGGCGAACTATGGACCAGGTACTGATGGGAGTTAAGGGAGCTGACTGCTACGTTTATTTAGATGACATTATCATCTTCAGTGTTGATATGGATGAGCACTGCACTCGATTACGAAGGGTGTTTGAGTGACTGCGGGGTGCTAATCTGAAGTTGAAAGGATCAAAATGTAAGTTTGTGGTAAGGCAGGTAAAATACCTTGGCCATTTGGTAACCAGTGACGGGGTGAAGCCTGGGCTACTGAATATTGGGGGAAAATTTTTAAAGGCAATGTTCGGTACCCCTGTTCGGATGACCTGGAAGATATTCAGGAAACCTTGAGGAAAGCAGACGCTTTAAATGGGCAAACAGTGCACCTTATTCAAGAACACATGAGCATCACGTGGACTCTCGGACGACGAATGGAAGCTAATACGAAGCAATTGATGCAAATCACCGACCTAGTACGCGGCGCTTTGGAAGCCATCGATAATTGCGTGACGGGGTTAGTAAATGGCCTGGAATCTCTCTCTCAGCTCCTAAATTTTTTCCTGTCGTTCACTTCCGATTTAAGACATTTAGACAATGCCGCGTTAGACGCAAAAATTTAGCTAAATTATACCGTTCCTTAGAAACCATTGCGCGGGGCCATTTCAGTCACACCCTTTTGTCCCGTAAGGAACTATCCGGAATATTAATCACTGTTGCTAATTCTCTTCCATCCGACTTGAGTTTGATTGCAGGAACAGGAGCCGAAGAAGCCTATCAGTATTTTATGGCTGTGAAATTCCGTGGAGAAGGAACTTTACATATCGTCATGGAGCTCCCTCTGAAATCACGGGAGAACCTCTTCCATTTGTACCGTGTAACCACTATACCATTATCCAGTGAAGCTGTAGGAGAAGTGGTGGTGGTGGAACGAGAAACAGACTTTTTCCTTGTTCGTCGTGATCATGAATTGTATGTGCATTTGGAATCCACCTATCTAAGGTTCTGTCAGAAGACTGACCTTTGGATATGCCCGGCACAGTTTCCGCTTTTCCGACGACAACATCCTACCTGTACTAGTGCTGCATACTTCGGCGATCAGGACGTGGCCCAACGGCTATGTAAGTGGACTCTTCTCAACAAGAAGCGGAGCCCTACTTGGGTCTGGGACGGCGATGCGTTTCGTTGGTATTACGATCTACCTCATCCTGTTAAAGTCGTAATCCAGTGCCGAGGAAACCGACTTGAGGATATAATAGTGCGGGACAGCGGCGATCTGACTGTGGAGGAAGGTTGTTCTCTCCGGACTCCCGACTACCAGATCCTACCTTCATCAATGGGTACTTCGAGGATTGATTTGACCAGGAGTCTCGCCCAAGTGACACCTTTAGTCGTTCCACTGGAATTATTACACCCTGTGGAGGACTCGCTGGACATCGCCGACGCTATTCGGGAGTTGAGGGCGTCGGAAGACTCAGGAAGAAAAGCTGGAATGACGAAGGGGCGCATCTAGACCGTTTTATTTTTCAGGCGGCAACAACAAAATATTCTCCATCGTTGGTATCGGAGTGGCGTTTGCGCCATCCTCCTCGTTACGTTACTGATAGGTATCGCGTATGGACGGTATGTATGGAAGCGCCGCCAGCTAGAAAGAGAAGAACTACCCAGTCTGGCCGTGCAGCATCAGGCACTTATTCAATTCCCCCAGACAACTGAACGTTGAGGACGTCCATCGACAGCACCCACGCGAGTGACCGAGAGTTAGAAACGAAGAGTGAGTGTGCAGTGCGTGTTACGAGAAAGAAAAGAGTTGACCCAGGGTCAACACTTTTGGTAAACGGAGAGTGTTGTGACCGATATGTTAATTAGCGATAATATAAATTAAGTTGTAGAAATAAGTTATTCAAATAGTTAGTTGGTAAGTATTAAATTGAATGCAACGATAGTAAAAAGAATGTGCTATCAATGCAAGACTGGCTGTCGCCTAAAGGGGGGGAGGCTTTGGTTCCCACGAACGACAGTGCAGTTGAGTCGATTGTGGCGACAAGTACATGACAGAAGTAAATTTTGGACTAGAAGAGAAAGAGAGAGAGAGTGAGAGGGACGAGATGTGGGACCCAGGTTGGTGGCACTAATCTTAGAATTAATCATACTTAATATAGAATGGGAGAATATTAGAGCATGATGATTTTGGAAAAAGGGGACAGACAGTCTTGCTAATTTTGTAATTAATCTGTAACTTTTTAGCATCGGTTTTAGTTAAAAGAAACTTAGTTACCTTACTTTTATGTTAGCCCTTTTTCATGGGTTTATGATTTAATACTAGTTATTACTAACGAAATATGTCGAATAAATTTTAATTATCTTTTAAAGTATTAATTTTAGTCCGAATTAATTTATTTGTCTTCCCTAGTTATGTCGATTCTATGTAATATTTCAGGTTCCCTTTTCCTTAGGTAATGCCATCTCCTGTCATTAATATTTTCCCAAATTCCCGTAAACATTTATTAGAAGGAGAGAGAGAGAAAGACAGGGGTTTACATATCTATTATAATTTCAGCATTCATTCAAGTTATTCCCAGTTCCACATACCTGCGTGAATAATTGGCCTTGAAAAAATTAATGGTGTCCGCCGCTGGAATCAAGAATGTGCTCCTGGATATGTTAGGGACTAATGTTGGGGGATTTCATAATATCTGGACTAACATAAAGAATTATGAGCAACCCAGGTTCCAGCACATGAAACCCTCAATAACACTTTAAATACGTTAATATGCACATTTGCCAGAATATTCCAAACCAAGTTTAAGAACTTGACCTTAGTGTAAACGTGTTGGAGAAGTGTTTAAGTATAATATAATACATTCTTAGCTCAAGGAAAGACACCAAACAGGAAAAGGAAGTAGAATCGAATAGTTTATTTCATAATAACAGCGAAGCGAGTCAACAAGTAACGTGGGATGTTGGCGAGCACTTACTTGGCAAGCAGGTACTTTGGAAAGACAGATTTAGATTATTGACATTTATTAGATGATAATAAACAAATAGCATTTGATTATAAAAAAAAATACTAAGCTATTTGATAAAAAAAACTCCTTACTCTATTTGACAAAAAAAAATACTTTAACTATCTGAGGAAAAAAAAAAATACTTAAACTGTCTGATAAAAATACTTAAGGATTGCTAATAAATAAATAAAGTACAGTACTTATTGACGGCTTCATTGGGTACCCAATCTGGCAGCTGGGACACAAGCGGCGCTTGTGTGGCTAATAATCGATGGCATCGATGGCAGGTAATCGATTAGTGGAGAGTTGAGCGAGGTCCTCACTGCTACGACTTCCAAGACGAACTCCCACCAGAGGTGCTCCACATAAACAATAGGCCGATAAGGCGGTGATAAGTAAACAATAGGCCGATAAGGTGGTGAGATGATGGAGGTTGGAACCGTCGGTGAGGGAGGGCACTCTGGTGTGTGTTGGCCAACTGAAATCTGGATCCACAGTGACTCTGCGAGCGACTTATCAACCGGTGCTCCGTCCTTTTAATCCTCTATAAAGGATGTAGTGTTCTCAATCCGATTACGGGGCCTCGGAGGCGTCCCGTATCGTTATTCGTTTTGTTTACTTTCCAACATATTTCACTTAAAACAAAATCAATACACTCACATTCGAAACACAAAGATATTCTTAGAACATTTATAATATTATCAATAATTATTAATTCTTTATATAAAACTAAACAAATACAAAAAAAAAAAAAAAAATATATTTATCTCTGATTTACACTTTTTTATAATAAATTTTAAGAGGGTACTTTGTTAGATAATTACTTGTCAGCGCAAGACCCCTTATTCGGGCTTAAACAATGAATGATAATTTTTTTTCTTCAATAAACAAAATAAACGAATTACAGGCGTAAACAAGCAACATGAAACTTTCTTTAGCCTACTACCCTTCAGGACAAACTATCACCCCCGAATTACTCACTACTAGCCATTGTAAAGACAAAAGAGCACTGTTCTGGATCTGCTTTTTAGTACAAGATATAACCCTACTAACCATTATATTCACAGGAAGTTTGATCTTTTTTCAGATCATATATATTCCACAGCAAATTAATTAAAGGATTGGAAACATTTTTATGAATTTTAGAATGTGAGGCTTGTATTTATTTAGAAGAAGCATTGGACTCCTTAATAATAATCAACAGGCTGCCTTTGCATCTCAGACACCGCTGTGTGCTAAGAACGTACACTTACTTCCTATAGTGGAGGATCAGTTATGTGTATTCCGACACACCTCTCCTGTGTTCCGGAGGTTTCAGTTAGTATGTGTTACAGATATAGATATCTGTCGCTCATTTTTTTAACGTGTGGAGAGCAACACGATAACTCCTACGACACAAGACCGTGCCACGGCCATTGAGCGTATCACCAAATTCTTATTACGACATTACGGACGAATAGAAAGCAGAACGACCGCTGACCACCTCTCCTCCGTTTTCAAACCCTATTCTCACCTGACTAACGCTCAACACGACAGCGAAGTATTGACAGTAATTGACACTTCTCTCACTGTCGATTCCTTCAATATCTTTCATTCCCTTATGACCTTGAAGGACTACTGAAGGGAAATCACCTGGTTGTGGTTTATTAAGCCCGTTTGAGGCTCAGCCTCAGGAAGGGCATAAAAAAAAAAAAAAAAAAAAAAAAAAAAAAGTTGTGGTTTATTATGTCTGAAAGACTCCATCATTTGGGAATTTCGTTTAAGTTCCTATAACCATCCTGAAAGTTAGGCCCTTCATTTTATCACAAAACGCCTTATATTATGTAATTAAATCAGTGTTAATTAAACAATATTGTACACCGAGAGAAACTGTATGGAATTTGGCGTAGCTACTGTATATACAGAGAGCACTACGTAATTTTAGTTGTAACGGAATCGTTGAAAACTCTAAACTTTCTAAATAGATACAAATAAATAAAGAGATTTTAAACTAATAAAATAAAAGAGATCAGCGAGGGGGAACATAAAGGGTGGATAAATATGACTAAAATATGGCATTGTATTTATGTTTCGTGTATGAAGATCACCTATAACCTTTTTGCGGATTGATTCTACTTATCTGATTTAAAACTAGGTGCCTTTGCAAGTGCATAACCAAATGCTTCAGCTATTATGGAAATGTGACTGTCCACACAGTGGCAAGATCTAAGTCGACTCAGCCATGGTATATGCTCTTTGGACTAAGCATGTTACAAGACTGGCTCCTTCCCTACCGGCAGATACCTCATTGTTGTTAAATTTTCGAATCTGCCTATGGGAATATATGTGTTTTTCTTGCGATGGATATTACAGGTAACATGAAAATTATGTATTTAACTTCTCCTTATGAAGTATTAAGTTATTCCCAAACATTAAGTAAATTTTGTCCACATTAATGGAGGATTCTTTAGTTGCTTAATATTGTTGCCTTCGCCAATTTCATAGTTAATCTTCTATCCACTTTGTGAATGTGTAATGTGCAAAGGGCATAATTTCCCTGCTATATATTAGTGATTATTCCTGTGTAAGAAATTATTTTGGCTCACCTGAAGTAATTACATCATTGTCCTCTGCCTCTTCCAACAAACATTAAAATGTGGAAAGGTGCCAATGTTTCGGTGAGAACACCACAAATTGCAGTAAAATAGCAGAAGAGCAGTCATAATAGCAATAATAATACGATTCTTAAATTTTAAAGTAATGTTCAATCGGAACCTAATGAAAATATGTCGATATCTGTAAAACTGTAATAATATAATTTCATAGATTACAATACATAGGATTATAAAGTGTGGTGAGATTTACAATAATTCTGACTGTTTATATTTGCAGAAATGAAGGCATGTTTTCCAGTCATAAAACAAGAAATTAAAGAAGAACTTGACCGTGAGTTTCTTTGTTTTTTTAATTAATGTATATATTTTCGTTTTGCTTTAGTTTAGTCAAGGTTTTAGGGTTGAGATTTCCAATGTATATATCTATCACAGGCAATTGCTTGACTCATCTAAACTCGATCATAAAATTTTTTAGTGACGTTTTGTGACCAATAATAGATATTATGAGGTGCTGCATTGTATGGATTCTATGGGGGAAAAAAGTAAATAAAATAGTATAATAATGGGATCACACACTTATACTAGCAATACTTATGCACCTCTTTTCTAATGGCCAATGGCGGATCAACATTAATGAAGCAAAATGTTCCCACATTACCTTCACTTTCCTTCGCAAGTCCTGACCATTAGTTTATTTTAATTCCATTCCTCTCCCTGTATCTGAGATAGTATGGTACTTAGGCTTCCATCTTGACAAACAGCTGACCTGGAACCCACATACAAGGCTAAAAAGACAAGAACTAACCAGACGCTTTGGACAACTGTACTGTACAGTACCGGCTACTTCAGAGGACATCCCATCTCTCAATAGAAAATAAATTACTAATCTACAAAGTTTTACTTAAGCCAATCTGGACATACGGAATAATGGGACATTACCTCTGTAATATAGCTCCCTATGGGGACAGCAATAAAGTCGAACATCAAGCGTATCCAATCCTTTCAATCAAAAGTCCTGAGAACAATAGTAAATGCCCCTTACTACATCAGCAACAAAACCCTTCATAACGATCATAATATACCCTACATTTTTGAACTCATCGCTCCCAAGTTCATGAAATTCCATAGTAACCTATCCCACCATCTTAATCCCATGGCACAGTCATTGCACTGCACCACTCATCCCTATAATCCTCCTCGGAGACTGAAACGGTAGTGGCCTCGTGACCTGCTATAAATGCTTGACAGTGAGAGTCCTGGGGCATTGGCAATGGCCAGTATCTCCAATCATGTCCTGGGCGTATGTGGCTCTTGCTGCTCTTTGTCAGCCTCCACTGGCTCGTATCCGGTGACTCAGCTGATGCGCGCTCCTCCATCAGCTTTTGCATGAGAGGGAGATAAAGTTGTCTATCTATCTACATAATTAATAGCTTTGGCCAATTTGTTGTTGATATTTAATTTTTATATTTAATATCAACGTAAATGCTATAAACTGTGTGAATATTCTGAAATGCCATAGCAGCTGAAAGTAGTCTTGTTTCTACTTTCCTGTTTATTATATTGAGACACTATTTTATGTGGCACTAATATACCAATGTATATTGTAATGTTATTTTGAGAAGTGATTTGTATTTAATTTATTATATGAGATATAAAATATATTATGATAAGTTTAAATCCAAAGCAAGTGAATAAATCAGCAGGAAGTATGTGGGCAAGGAAATGAAACAGCTGAGGGGAAGGCCGGGGCTGCAGTTGTCGAAGAGTCTTTGAAGGCTTGTCAGTTTTGGAGTTGTTTTAAGTAGAGGGGTGTTGATGATAATTTGATCCAGTTTGCAAATGATCAGACATTTTTGTTGTGATGGCCCTTACAATTTGTGTTTCCTCATACCTCTTATTTCTTTGTATTAGCTCCTATCATTGCATACCAATCCATAACCTCATATATATCAGGATGTCATTGTACTCCACCTGAGCCATTTATATAATATATTAATTTTTTTCAAAAGTATTATGTAATAGTAGATGAGTAATTTAGTTAATAATGGTTCTTCGATCATTAGCTTGCCGATTCTACCATGTTAGCTCTTTTACTCCATCGATAGCAGGTATTCTGATGTAACTTTAGCGTTGTAATAAATTTTAAGTTGTTGATAAGGCAAATCATTTTTTATAAATTGTTGACACCTTATTCTTATTCACAGGTGGTCCAATACATTTCAAAGAAGAAGAGCTGATTCTCTAGATGATGGTGAGTACATTAAAGCATTTCTGCATTGTCCCTAAAATTATCTTCTCTATTTTTTTGTTTGTTCACTCGGACTTATATCTCTGTTATTGCATTGGCAGCAAACAATTAAATGCATCATTACTGTTATAATCAACATTTTTAACTTTTTCTTAAGACAAATCATTTTTTATAAGTTGTTATCTTATTCACAGGTGATCCAATACATTTTAAAGAAGAAGAAGAGCTGATCCTAGATGATGGTGAGTACATTACAGTATTCCTGCATTGTCCCTAAAATTATCTTCTCTATTTTTTTGTTTGACCGCTCGGACTTATATCTATGTTATTACATTGGCAGCAAACAATTAAATGCATCATTACTGTTATAATCAACATTTAAAATTTTTCTTAAGACAAATCATTTTTTATAAGTTGTTATCTTATTCA
This sequence comes from Acanthosoma haemorrhoidale, assembly GCA_930367205.1. Taxonomy (NCBI): domain Eukaryota; kingdom Metazoa; phylum Arthropoda; class Insecta; order Hemiptera; family Acanthosomatidae; genus Acanthosoma; species Acanthosoma haemorrhoidale. The sequence goes on from OV884012.1 coordinate 8,113,195, forward strand.
CAGGTGACCCGATTGATTTTAAAGAAGAAGAACTAATCCTGAAGGCCGGTGAGTATAATTAAGGATCCCTCAATACACAATTTATTAAGTTCGCATGAAATTTTCTTTTGCTTTTATTTTGTTATTATTGCTATGTTTGATATTAAAGTTAGTTTAAGTGTTAAATGCCTTTATAAATATAAATATGGTGAAAAATAGATAAAAATACAACTGAGAAACACGTTTCTGTTGAAAGTATTGAAATAAGAAATCAACAGTTATAATTGACCCTAAACAAATGCATAAAAATATTTATATATATTTAACTTTATTTTCTTCTTGCAGTATGAATAGATATTGCAGGTCCATAAGAAATAATTAATAATTAAGTAATATTTAAATGCATGATATTTTATTGTAGCATATAATATTGTTAAGATTGTGATGTCCTAAGAAAATATACAGTGGAAGCTTGTTTTTATTTAATTAGGAATCACAAAATATCAAGAAATAAAGCTATATTTTGAGTCTAAGTGACAAAAATCAAATAATACCTTTTACTTTAATCAGTTTATATATTACAAAAATAAAATATTATATCACCTTTTGAAGGATGGTGTTCGGGGAAGTCTTAAGAGTTTGTTAACTATAGCTTTATGGTCTATTAGTCCCAAAACACTATAACCTTTAATATGGCTCAAGTATCCAAACTGCATGTGGTGTTCTCATTAATAAATTAAACACTGTAACTTCATAATATAAACAATAGATCACCACATTAATCCCCCCCCCTTAAAAATATGGTGAGCCCCATAAAAATGAGACATTTTTGCATGGTATGACATAATTATCTTCATATAAGTCTTATTCTTGTGTACGCCTGTGACGGAGATACTCTTCTTGCCACAACGCCTTATCAGATGGCTGATACCACCCCCTCTACTCTAGCTTCCTATGGTCTCTGTCTTTAAAATAAAATTTAATTAAAAATAGCGCTGGATGAGCTTTCGAGTGTTGATGAACAGATGTGTTATACTAAAACTCGCCACCACTTACAGGAATAAATGCTGAATAAGCCAAATAAATATGGCTTTAATTTTCATGTCTTATGTGACAGTTATATTCATAACGCACCTATAAATTTGAAATATATAAAGACAATGAAAATATAATAATGAATGACAAATTAGGCTTAGGATCTTCAAGTGATTCGTTCGTCTGACTATAAAGGTTTCTAGAAATCAAAACTATAATGTCTATGGTGGCAATTTCTTCACATCAGTTGCTTTGGCGGTGTATAAAGAAACATTTAGAAAGAGTTTTTACTTGGGAACTGTTAAGATGAATAGAATACCACATTGTGCCGATAAATGTATTTTTACTTCTTTATTAATAAAATTAGTTATAACATCTGAGAAACCATTCAGCCCAAAACATCCCTCTTGTCCATTTCAGATGCCAATTCTGCTTGATGTTGCACATATGCAACACTACAAAAATTGTTTATTAACACTATTAAAAAAAGTAGGATTTTTTAAAATTTATTTTCTATTATTTATTAGATAGTTTTAAGTATTATAGCATCCATAACTGTCACATAAGACATGTAAATTAAAGCCAAATTTATTTGGCTTATTTATTATTCAGCATGTATTCCTGTAAGTGGTGGCGAGCTTTAGTACAACACATCTGCTCATCAACACTCGAAAGCTCATCCAGCGCTATTTTTAATTAAATTTTATTTAAAAGATAAGAGACCATAGGAAGCTAGTTCTAATATAAAATAATTTGCAAAAATTCCTCTCAAGTATAAAGTAAGGGTGTTAGGCTGAAACCAGTGGGTTAGGAATAGAGATGTAAAAAGTAAATTAAGTCTACTGAAAATATTGTCGAAAGCCCTTGTAAGGTTAATGCTGAAACGGATACATGATCATATCAAATAACCAAGTATTATAAATGAACAGCTTAGGATCAGAGAAAACCACTCCAACGTTGACCAATGCAATGTCTTGCAGACTTTTCATAACCATAGCCTTCAACGAAAGACATCACACCTTATTCGCACTAATCATTCATTCCTAGCAATTAGATGATTCTGTCGGGGAAAACTGTCTGGATACCAAAGGTGAGAGTGAACCAGAAAGAGGCAGACTGGACCACTAAAGAAGTCTAATAGGTACATTTTGTAGGGCCTCAGAAGCCGAGTTCATCTACATGAAAAGGGTCTCTTCCAAGAATATGCTGGTTTACTGGGTAGAAGCGAGGAAACTCCACTGGGAAGGCTGTGGAGGCTGGCTGTCAGTGATGGGCTGGAACTAGCGGGTTAGGAATAGAGATGTAATTAAATAAGAGCCCATGGTTTGAGTAAAGCAGTAAGAGCCAGTGGAGTGAGAAAACAAGAGCAGTGTTTATTTCAAGCGTCTGATTTTTACTCGAGAAAAAAACTTTGAATTTCTTCCTTATCGGCAGGTAGATTTCTCTATACAGACAATGAGAGGCTAGCTTATCTCAAGAAGGTGAATATTCGGACCGATCAAAGTTGACTACTCCAGTGCCCCAAGTGAGTGCTCGTGGTGTAAGGATTGTGACCTAGTCCTTGTAGGGCTAACTGTAAGTCCATGAGGAGGGTAACTTCTACTTGTCGGTAATGTAGTTGGCACACACAACACATGTTATTACAATACAACAATGATTTTACTACAAATTTTAGTTCTTCGAAAAACTTTCTCTATGGGCCCCCCACCAGGTACTTCTAGACCCCCTAATTTAGATAGCTCAACAAGAATGACTGTGCCTTCACATACTCTGTAAACATTTGCAAGATATTTCATTCTAGGGAAAGGGATCTGTTTGGGGGGTTATACCTGATTCAGCAACTTCATATCGCTAAAGTTTTGATATACCTCTGGAAAATTTGCTACAAGCTAGAAAAAGAGAGCAGTTCTGGATATAGTAAGCATGCCTAGGCCTGGATACGGGATAACAACAGATACTTTTTTCACATCTTTAGACTTAGCTGAGCTGCTGGAAAACAAATTGACATTGAAAAAACACAGGTTTCCTCTGGAATGAACTGCATCTATCCAGATTCAAAAAAGGCCTAAATCACTGACAACTGTCTTTTAACCTGTTATAAAAATCTGGCGGTACTCACAGTCTAAAAATGAATAAATAATGAGTTTAGTTCAGACTGCCAAAACAACTATATGAGTCAATGGAGTCTTGTCTACAAATTGTTTAGAATGCCCCCAGAAATAAGTGGGTGATATCTGGTGAGAACCTCGAACTTCCATACCAAGTCAATCAGAAGAGAAAGATGTCGAGGTGGCACTTCTGCCAAAGGAACATTAAGCCCAAACACAACACCAAGTGCCATAATTGCAAGAAATCTGTGAGCAAAAGACACCGAAGCAAAAGTTTTTATTTTTATTTTTTTGTAAGATTTTTTGGGAAATAATAAAGAACATCAATTAAATAGTCGGTTTTAGGTCTACCTAACTACCCTAAATTTAGGGGATATTTAATTTGTTTTTATGATTACAAGCAATATCATTAAATAATTGGATTTATTGAAAACTCATTTAGCTATGCTTATTTTATCAGAGGTGCTGTAATTTAAGTAACCCAACAGATGAAGCCACAACCACTGTAGGTCAAAGGTACAACAGCTTCCCCTATAACAGACATAAGGAATAAAGTCACAAAAATAAAAGCAAGACTACAACCCAGGGAACCATTTAAAGTAGTACATTTTCCAGTGGTAATTCTATTCCTACTTATTTAATAACTATAATAATTAATATAAAATATTAATATTTGTTTCAGGTCCTTCAGCTGCAGTGCAAGATGGCACTTTAAGGAAACATTTAATGTCATCTGATAGTAATGTGGAAGAAATTTTAGAGAATCATATAATGAGTCCCTATGACATTAAAAAGCCACATCAATGTTCTCATTGCAGTTACAAAGCAGCAGGGGCTAGTAGTTTAAAGAGGCATATAATGGCAAAACATAGTAAAGAGAAGCCCCATCAATGTCCTCATTGCAGCTACAAAGCAGTTCAAGTCTGTACTTTGAAGACACATATTATAACAAAACATAGTGAAGAGAAGCCCCATAAATGTCCTCATTGCAGCTACAAAACAGTTGTAGCTGGTACTTTAAAGATACATATTATGGCAAAACATAGTAAAGAGAAGCCCCATCAATGTCCTCATTGCAGCTACAAAACAGGTTTCGCTAGTAATTTTAAGAAACATATTATGGCAAAACATAGTAAAGAGAAGCCCCATCAATGTCCTCATTGCAGCTACAAAGCAGTTCAAGTCTGTACTTTGAAGACACATATTACAGCAAAACATAGTGAAGAGAAGCCCCATAAATGTCCTCATTGCAGCTACAAAGCAGTTGAAGCTGGTACTTTGAAGAAACATATTATGGCAAAACATAGTAAAGAGAAGCCCCATCAATGTCCTCATTGCAGCTACAAAGCAGTTCAAGTCTGTACTTTGAAGACACATATTATAGCAAAACATAGTGAAGAGAAGCCCCATAAATGTCCTCATTGCAGCTACAAAGCAGCTATAGCTGGTACTTTGAAGAAACATATTATGGCAAAACATAGTAAAGAGAAGCCCCATCAATGTCCTCATTGCAGCTACAAAGCAGTTGAAGCTGGTACTTTGAAGAAACATATTATGGCAAAACATAGTAAAGAGAAGCCCCATCAATGTCCTCATTGCAGCTACAAAGCAGTTCAAGTCTGTACTTTGAAGACACATATTATAGCAAAACATAGTGAAGAGAAGCCCCATCGATGTCCTCATTGCAGCTACAAAGTAGTTGAAGCTGGTTCTTTGAAGAGGCAAATAATGGTAAAACATGGTGAAGAGATCAGTACATGCAATTTGAACATTACGTAGTATCTCATCAAGCAAAATTTGTTTGTATTAACTATATTTTCAGTGGTTATCATGTTTTGTTTTTACTTCATTTTTTTTGTTCAGATTTTTGTAAGATTTATTTTAATTATAACATTTTTGTGACTTTGTGTATTATTAATTTGTTTATCATTACATTTATCCTCCTGTTGTCTTACTATTGTGCGTAAGGACTTATAATTGCATTAGATACGTAAATTGTAACTTTTGTTCTTAGAGGAACATGTTCCATAACATTAAATAAACTATTAGATTTTACTTGGTTCTCTTTCTTTGAAGTAACCATATATTATCCTATACTTATACACTTCTTCTTAGTTATATAATCCTCCTATTACTCCTTACTTTTACACATTGGTTCCTAGGCCAAGCTGTTAAACTGCGTTCATGAAGGAATATTCTGGCCAAACATAATGGCAAATTAAGTAATCAAAAGTGAAATTAGTGTTTGTGTACAATTATATGTGTTTTGGGTTTTTGTAAAATGGTATGAGTGTTTAGTGTGTCTGTATCCAACCTGAGATTTTTAAAAGAATAAGTAATTTAAAGTCAATCTATAAATAAATTTAAATGCTTCATTAGTTTGTCTAATGAGAACTTCGTAAATTGTCAGCCATGTGAAGACACCATTTTATTAACTTTACAATTCAATATGTAAAGTCATTATCTAATTTGCAGTTATTGTTAGTGATCATTAAATCTTTTAAAACCATCACTAACAATACTCATTACACTTAAATATTTCATTTTTCCCATGCATCATAAATGTAAAATGCTCCATTTTTGGTTCTTAATTATTATTAGTTACATTATTTAATAATTGATTTGTAATACTCTTTTAATTAATTACATTAAAGTCATTAAAAAATACTGAAGGTTCGCAAATTTGCCCCTTGGGGCCAAGAAACTTGACTTTAAATTTTGGTTGCTGGCTGTTATATTATTATCGTATTATGGGTCCTATGACAATAAAAAAAACCCATCAATAGCATTGCAGTTACACAACAGTAGGAGCTGGTGTTGCTTTAAAAAGTCATATAGTGAATGAGAGAGCATTTTATTTCAGCCAATTCTATAATCGTTTATTTTGGCCAATCAGGGACTATGTCACCGTTTAAAATACTGACATCTAGGGACACCGGTTAAAAAAAGTTAAAAAATAAAATGTTTAATCAATCCATTCAAGAAGGCACTGAAAAATTTCTTATCAGACCAAAATCAGTCTGATAAGTCCTGGTAATTAATTAATAAAAATGTCTACACTTAAAAAATATCGAAGCTAACTTTTCAGAAAAATCCCAGAGAATAGGATGACAACATTTATAACAAACTGACTACTGTTGTCAAAGGGATTTAAGGGACCTGTTATCGGTTAAAACATAGCAGGTAATGAAATTGCTTAATGGGTAACCGCTAATGTCAAATAAGAAATGACATTTTAGAACTTGGCTCAGGACAGTGATAAAGATTCAGAAGGCTTTGAAAAAAATTTCTTATAAATGTATTCCCTATTTATTTATTTTCCCCCCATATCCCCTGGTTACAGAATTCAATATAGATTCTACAAATGAATTGATTTACAATTGGTAATATATTTCCTCTAGGTTGTTATCCAATTTCTAATTATTATACATTAATTTACTGAACATTTTTAAAGTGATGGGGCTCACCTTATTTACTACCATAGACTTAAAACTAACTTAATCTAACAATAAAAACTTATACTAAATCTTAATCTAATTTTCCCCGACAGTCCGTTGCCATCGATTCAGGACAGGTGGTGGGGTCATAGTGTCAAACATTGGGCCTGTGAGATGCTTGCAATGAGTCAAAAAAGTTGATGTGTCTCTGGTGGATGAAACCACCCACCAACAGCACACCAAGCAACGTGTGCAGGTTTGGTGCTCCCCAACCTCTCGAGAGAGGAACATCTAACCACTTTTCTCATGATTCCATTCTGAAATTGCTGGAGAGTATTAGCTGTATTGTCGGCCGAGTGAGCATACAGCAGAGCTGGCCGGAGGACATACCCATACATCATCAGTTTAAGACGCAGTAATAAGTTGGGTGAAGTTAGTGAGTGTTAAGCCACTGTATTGTAGAGTTAATTTGATGCGGGTCCCCTACCTTCTTTTTTCCCCTTCCTAGCCCCTTTAAATTTACAGATAATTATATGCAATTATGGATCCCCAGGGGAATCTATTTACAAATTATTTTTGTATTTCCTGTAGCGTCGCTTATATTATATACAGGTAAAATGGAATAAACAAGTATAATGATATACATTATACTGTCTGTTGCCATCAATGCGGGAGAGGGGTGGTGGGGTCATAGTATTAAACACAGTGAGCTCTTAGGGCGTTGGAACACCACTACTGAACAAGAAATATAGCAGTTGGAGTGGTTCTTTCCCAACTTTCGAAAGGGAGGGATCATCCCATTTCCTTTGGTTCATACACACTTTCCAAAACCGAATAAAACTATTCAACAATTGAAAACGAACTACCGGCTGTTGTTTATGCTTGTAAACATTTTAAGCATTATTTATATGGAAATAAATTTACACTACAAAATGGCCATATACCTCTACAACGGCTTTTTACTATTAAAAACAACAATACAAGAATTATGAAATGGATTTTTCGCCTTCATGGATTACAGTTTCATATAAAATATATAGAAGGATAAACCAATTATGTAGCTGACACACTTAGCAGAGTACAATTAGAATCATCACATGGCTTAAACTTGGAAACATAAGCAGATTAATAGAGGCTACACTTAATAACTCAGAGAATAGAGCCAAATTTTGCATGAACTTAAACAGAACTAGTGTATTAGCTACACAGCACTCCCAAGACTAGAAACGAACAAATTTTTATAGCCTCTGAAGACCAAGCAGAGTCGTACATAACAGACATAAATGTAGAAAAATATTTATAGAATGAGGTGGAAAGAAAATCATTACCACCAAACCTTTGGTGGCAGCAAATGAAGAGAAATTATCGAAAATGTTCATATTAGTAAATGATTTCACAGAGGTGCGTTTGTAACTAAGGGAAAACTAAAACAAACTTACTATTGGCCTATTATGAGAGACCAATTTTCAGATTTTATTAAGTACTGCCCTGTATGTAGAACAGTAAAGAAATTGAAACAAAATATCAGGTTACCCCAACGACGGATAGACCATTCGAAGAACTAATGATGGACACTCCTAGGTACGAGGGAAACCAAATATTCACAATAGGGGGAGATTACTTGGCTCATTTTCTCAGCCCCATTCATATAAAAATGAACAACAGACGATAATACAACAACCTTATAAAGGAGTTAATGCATTGAAGCATACTACATAACACCAAATCACCCTGATTCACTAGGACTCCTTAATATAGCCCAATCTATGTTGAGAGAAATTTCATGAGCCACTAGAGAAGAAAATTATAGCAAATTTAAAATTAGCATTAATCATATTTAATATTTCATTAAATCAAAATTTTAAAATGTCTCCTAATGAGATTACTTTTGGCATAGTTAAAGATAGATAGAAAACACATTACTGATTAACCAACATACTGAATATTGAACATACCTAATCGAGAAGACCTAAAAGTAGAAAAAGACAAACCCCAGGTTAAATGAATAATGAGGACAAAAGAGGAACAGATACAAACCTGTTATACCTTTTATTGACAAACAAAACAAAATAAGTACACTGCTAATGTAGTTACCAAACGAGAGAATTTCTATCAAAAAAAACAAACTGTTTCAGAAGTAGAACAAATGGAAATTGATACTGGCAGTGACACTCACAATAACTATAGCATATAAAATAACAGGCAATTAGCTGGCTTACTGGCCACATGGGCCTAGATGATAAACAACACTATGATAATACTATTGAAACTTTAGAAAAGAATAACTACCGCAAGGAACATAATATGTCAACTGAAATATCACTAAAGAAAAAACTGACAAAAACCTTTGAAAAATACATAGGAATGTTAAACAGAAATAATAATAAAATTATAGAAATTATTAACAGTATAGACAAGACCCCAACTTTACGACTACTTTGCACCTAACCGAACTTTACGGTATATTAAATAATCTAGCTGTACAAATACTAGACATAGAACAATCTCAGAAAATCTGTAAAATAGGGTCCCCTTAATTGATGACCAACTCATATCACAAGACATTGAAATCATTTGGTTAACGAGTAAGATTGCATGTGCTATACGAAATGGAATCGTTCATTACTTACAAAAAAAAAGTGCCAAAACTGAGTTCAATTTACCTTTTACCTGTGCCTGTACAAAAATACAATCATGTAATAACCATTTGCCAGCCAGATTTATCTCATGAAGATAATTTATAGTTACTTGAAACTGCCGACTCCCCAATCTTGTATTCACCTCTTCTTATTCATTATCTATTGCATTTTGTCATATCTGATATTCATTCATATGATGGCATACATAATAATTGTAAATCTATAAAGTCAAATTCAACACCACCAGTAAAAGTCTCGCAGAGCTCAAATATTCGGAAGGGAGGAAGAAGTTAAGGACCTTAAACCTCAACATCCGCAGCTTAGTAAGCTATATATATATATTGTTACGATTTTTTATATTTAAATAAATTTTAAATTTCAAGTTATATATTTTTCTTTATATTAAAATTTTTTATTACATTCCAGGGTTCTGTTAATTTATTAGGACAATTCTGGTAATAGGAATAATTTTATTCACACACATTTTATCAATAATTCAATATACAAGCAATTTAATATATAATTTAACAACCCATTATTAACCAAATCAATCCAACTTTACCCATTTATTATAGTACGCTATGCCGATGATGATACTATTATTTTTACAAGTTATACTAACTTCAAAACTACATTAATCTATGAATATAATAATGACAATGATACTATTTAAAATTACATCAATTTATTAACGTTATACTGGCCAGTATTTCGTTGTGCATTCTTCGGATGTGGTTTTCGTCCTCTTCAGCGTCCCTGCTCTATGCGTAGCGTGTGATCTTCTCTGGGAGCCGGCCTCATGATATGCATATCCGTCGGATCTCGCGCCAGAGTGTCCCTGCTGTGCCTCTTGTGCTGGATCGGATGAAAAAGAGAGCGAGAGCGTCTTAAACCCCGCCTTTTATACCCTTTCCGCTGCCTTCCGGATATTTTTTAATGCCATTGGCCATTCAGTTGTTTCGTATTTTTATGCTTTGCTTATTAAAACACCAAATAAAAACCACAATACTAAATATCACAACAATATATATATATATATTGTTGTGATATTTGAGTTTGTGGAGTTTTTATATAATATTTAATCCAACTTATCAAGAAGGCAAGAAGTTGTTGTAGTTCTTCATCATGTGTTTGTGCTTCTGTTATTTGGGTGAAATTAATTGCAGAGCATTCTTCTAGTCGAGACATGTAATCTGCAATCATATTGTTTTTTCCTGAAACATGAACCAAGGTTGTTGTGAACTGGGAAATATATTGCAATTGTCGAAGTTGGCGAGGGGATGCTTTGTTGTTCTTTTGTTTGAATGCATAAATCAAAGGCTTATGATCTGTATATATTACAAATGACCTTCCCTCCAACAAATATTTAAAGTACTTGATTGACATATGAATAGCTGTAAGTTCTCGGTCATATGTAGAGTATTTGAACTGTGTTTCAGAAAACTTTTTGGAGAAAAATCCAATAGGTTTCCATGAACTATTTTCCCATTGTTGCAGAGCAGCTCCAGCTGCCAAGTCAGATGCATCTACAAACAGTGATAGTTCACAATCAGGATTTGGGTATGTTAACAGAGCTGCATTACTTAAGGCTTGTTTGCTCTGTTGAAAATCTTCAATAGTTTCTGGTGTCCATACAATCTTAGTTTTATCATTTTTCTTAGCACCCTTAAGAAAATTAGTGAGATTTGCTAAATGGCCTGCAGCATGATGTAGATGCCTGCGATAGAAGTTCAGCATTCCTAAGTAAGACCTTAGGTGTTGTATAGTTCTTGGTAAATCATGGTTGACAATGGCACTCACTCTGTCAGGATCAGGTATTGTACCATTTGATGAAATAAGGTAACCAAGAAAAATTATATTTTCCAAACCAAACTCAGATTTACTGATGTTAATCCGGAGACCGTAATGGCTGAGTCGTTGAAATACTTCTGATAAGTGATGATTATGTTCTTCAGCATTTGCAGAGGCAATGAGTATATCATCCAAATGTGGGAAACAAAAATCCAGTCCTCTCAAAACTTCATTAATAAAACGTTGGAACGTACTAGGCGCATTGCGCAGTCCAAATGGCACAACATTAAATTCATACAATCCAAAGGGCGTAATCAGGGCTGTTTTTTGTTTATCTTCTTCATTAAGAGGTATTTGATAGTAAGCTTGGCAATGGTCTAATTTTGAGAAAATTGATTTATATAGAAGAATTTGACTTACATCATCTATCCTCGGAATAGGGTACCTATCGGGTAGTGTCCGGTCATTTAATCTTCTATAGTCTCCACATACTCGCCATTGGCCATTTTTCTTCGTCACTATGTGTAGAGGGTTTGCCCATTGTGAACTGGAAGCTCGAATAATTCCATTGTTGAGCATGCTCTGAAATTCTTGTTTAGCAACTTGCAACTTCTCTGGATCTAATCTTCTTGGCTTGCTAAAAACAGGCGGTCCATCACTAGTGACAATATGGTGCCTTACATCATGCTTGGCATTTACCTGGAAAATTAATCTGGAAAATTGGTTAACAGATGTGAGAATTGACAGGTGGCTTTGAAAGAACTCAATGATTCCATTTCCTCGATTGTAACTACTTCACCTGTAACAGTGAGCTTTGTACTGTTATCAATAAGTTTTTTGTTTTTTAGATCAATTAGTAAACCAAAATTGTGTAGAAAATCAGCTTCTAAGATACCTTTATTGGTTTTAACTAAAAAGAAAGTCCACTCCATTTGTCGTCTTAGTCCCAGGTCAATTTGAAGAACTTGGGTTCCAAATGTAGGAATCTCTGTGTTGTTAGCAGCAAATAACTTAATTCCTGTATCTTGATTTGCTTTTATTAATTTATTCACTGGTATAATGGAAACATCTGCGCCACTATCAACCAGAAAGCGAACACCTGTATTCTTGTCTCGTAAGAACAAACGATGTTGTTGACCTGGAATATTTACAGCAGCACAGTTGGTCAGTTCTGTGTCTGCCGTGAGGAGTTTCCCTTCTCCACAACCCATTTACATTCAGGTGTGCACTTAGACGGTATACATTTTTTCCTTAACGATAATGGCCAAAACAATACTTTCCTTATGGATCAAAACGTTTATTTCGGCTGTTACTACGAGAACGAACAGAGTTATCTCTACTTGAACCTCTGGATATTCTAGACTCAAGTGCGGATAGTCTTTTATTCAGTTCCTCCAGCGTCGAATCGAATGTGGGCCCTTTAGAATGAACAACATTTATATCACGCGCGGGTTTGATATCCCATATTTTATCACTGATTGCGGCTAATTTATCCAGATTGCCATCTGAAATAGCCAAAATACTTTTTATTTCCGTTGGAAGTTTATCAAGCCACAATGATTTCAACAGTTTATCAGAAAAATCGTCACCTGCTAATCCTTTCATTTTTCGAAGTAACTGACTTGGTTTTTGATCTCCTATTTCTAATTCGCTAACGACTTTTTTAATTTTTCTGTCCTCACTTTCTCGGAATATACTTAAAAGTCTATCCTTAACGGTGGTATATTTGTTGTCCTCAGTAGATGAGACAATGTCGTATATGTTTTCTACTATCTTAAGGTCCAATTGAGCAATTAGGTAATTAAATTTCGTACCTTCCCTAGTGATTCCTCCAAGATCGAACTGGGCTTCCACCTGGCAAAACCAAATTTCTGTTTTGTCTTTCCAAAACGGTGGAAGCTTGATACTAACCTTATCAATGTTCTTCGTCAAAGATACACTATTTTCGTTTTTCATATTTGCGTCCGGCATGATTAATTTCATAAATCACTCACGGATCACGTCGAGGTCACCGATTGTAGTGGGGTTTTACACATTTATAAAACTCACAATACATTAAATAACTTTTATTTTAGGACAGAACACAAGGTACAAAATTTACATATCTTTCTTTTTACACACACATGTGTTGTAGGTTATTTATTTGGCGGTCTCTATGGATACCAATCAATGCCAAATTATTATTGTTTAATTTTTAATTTTAACATTTCACAATTCAATCAACACTAAGAATACGGAATAATCACTTTTGGGTGATACCGCCACAGTGCCTTTGCAAGTACATAACCAAATGCTTCAGCTATTATGGAAATGTGACTGTCCACACAGTGGCAAGATCTAAGTCGACTCAGCCATGGTATATGCCCTTTGGACTAAGCATGTTACAAGACTGGCTCCTTCCCTACCGGCAGATACCTAATTGTTAGTTGCTAGATTTTCAAATCCCCTAATGGGAATATATGTGTTTTTCTTGCGATGGATATTACAGGTAACATGAAAATTATGTATTTAACTTCTCCTTATGAAGTATTAAGTTATTCCCAAACATTAAGTAAATTTTGTCCACATTAATGGAGGATTCTTTAGTTGCTTAATATTGTTGCCTTCGCCAATTTCATAGTTAATCTTCTATCCACTTTGTGAATGTGTAATGTGCAAAGGGCATAATTTCCCTGCTATATATTAGTGATTATTCCTGTGTAAGAAATTATTTTGGCTCACCTGAAGTAATTACATCATTGTCCTCTGCCTCTTCCAACAAACATTAAAATGTGGAAAGGTGCCAATGTTTCGGTGAGAACACCACAAATTGCAGTAAAATAGCAGAAGAGCAGTCATAATAGCAATAATAATACGATTCTTAAATTTTAAAGTAATGTTCAATCGGAACCTAATGAAAATATGTCGATATCTGTAAAACTGTAATAATATAATTTCATAGATTACAATACATAGGATTATAAAATGTGGTGAGATTTACAATAATTCTGACTGTTTATGTTTGCAGAAATGAAGGCATGTTTTCCAGTCATAAAACAAGAAATTAAAGAAGAACTTGACTGTGAGTTTTTGTTTTTTTAATTAATGTATATATTTTGGTTTTGCTTTAGTTTAGTCAAGGTTTTAGGGTTCAGATTTCCAATGTTTATATCTATTACAGGCAATTGTTTTACTCATCTAAACTTGATCTTTAAATTTTTTAGTGACGTTTTGTGACCAATAATAGATATTATGAGGTGCTGCATTGTATGGATTCTGTGGGGGACAAAAAGTAAATAAAATAGTACAATTATGCGACCACACACTTATACTAGCAATACTTATGCACCTCTTTTCTAATTGCTAATGGCGGATCAAAGGTAATGAAGAATAATGTTCCCACATTACGTTCACCCTCCGTCGAAGGTCCTGTCCAATAATTTATTTTAATTCTATTTCTCTCCCTGTATCTAAAACAGTATGGTACTTAGGCTTCCATCTCGACTGACAGCTGACCTGGTACCCACATACGAGGATAAAAAGATAAGAACTAAAAAGACGCTTTGGACACCTGTACAGACTACTTCAAAGGAGTTCCCATCTCTCAATAGAAAATAAACTACTAACCTACAAAGTTATACTTAAGTCAATCTGGACATACGGAATAGAGCTATGGGGGACAGCAATAAAGTCGAACATCAAGCATATACAATCCCTTCAATCAAAAGTCCTGAGAACAATAGTAAATGCCCCTTATTAGGTCAGCAACAAAACCCTTCACAGCGATCTTAATATACCCTACATTTTTGAACTCATCGCTCCCAAGTTCATGAAATTCCATAGTAACCTATCCCACCATCCTAATCCTGTAGCACAGTCATTGCACTGCGCCACTCATCTCTATAATCCTCCTCGGAGACTGAAACGGTAGTGGCCTCGTGACCTGCTATAAATGCTTGACAGTAGGAGTCCTGTCATTGGCAATGGCCAGTATCTCCAATCATGTCCTGGGCGTATGTGGCTCTTTCGTCAGCCTCCACTGGCTCGTATCTGGTGACGCAGCTGATGGAGGAGCGTGGGGGACTTCCTAAGACTTTGTTTTCTCTTTCACATGTAAGGGAGGTGACAACCATGTGGATTCGGGAGGCCTCTGGGCTGTTTCTAAATATTGTATGAATGATGAAATGTTAATATGGTATGAATGAGAACATTTATCTCAATTAATTATTGCTTATTAAGGCATATTGTAATTTTATCATAATAAAGTTGTCTATCTATCTACATAATTAATAGCTTTGGCCAATTTGTTGTTGATATTCTATTTTTATAATTAATATCAACGTAAATCTGCTATAATCTGTGCGAATATTCTGATATGCCATAGCAGCTGAAAGTAGTCTTGTTTCTACTTTTCTGTTTATTATATTGAGACACTATTTTATGTGGCACTGATATACCAATGTATATTCTAATGTTATTCTGAGAAGTGATTTGAAGTTAATTCATTATATGAGATATAAAATAAATTATGAAAAGTTTACATCCAAAGCAAGTGAATGTAACAGTAGAAAATATGTGGATTTATTTGTTCACTGGTTTCATTTAAATATTTTAGTTTGATTTGGATTAAAGTGTATCTAAAGAAATATTATGATTTATTCAATTAACAATTTTGTTCTTTTAATCTTATTCACAGGTGGCTCAAGCCATTTGAAAGAAGAAAGAGATCTAATCGTAGACAATGGTAAGTATGCTGACGCATCACTCAATGTGTTATCACTACAAATTTCTACCATGTTAGCTCTTTTACTCCATCAATAGGAGATATTCTGATGTAACTTTAGCGTTGTAATATATATTTTTAAGTTCCTGATAAGGCAATTCATTTTTTATAAATTTTTGATACCTTATTCTTATTCACAGGTGGTCCAATACATTTCAAAGAAGAAGAAGAGCTGATCCTAGATGATGGTGAGTACATTAAAGCATTTTTGCATTGTCCCTAAAATTATCTTATCTATTTTTTTGTTTGATCACTCGGACTGATAGGTCTTTTTCTCCAGTGATAGCAGATATTCTAATATAACATTACCGTTGTAATAAATACTTTTAAGTTCCTCATAAGGCAATTCATTTTTTATAAATTGTTGATACCTTATTCTTATTCACAGGTGATCCAATACATTGTAAAGAAGAAGAAGAGCTGGTCCTAGATGATGGTGAGTACATTAAAGGATTTCTGCATTGTCCCTAAAATTATCGTCTCTATTTTTTTGTTTGTTCACTCGGACTTATATCTCTGTGATTGCATTGGCAGCAAACAATTAAATACATCATTACTGTTATAATCAACATTTTTAACTTTTTCTTAAGACAAATCATTTTTTTTAAGTTGTTATCTTATTCACAGGTGATCCAATACATTTTAAAGAAGAAGAAGAGCTGATCCTAGATGATGGTGAGTACATTGAAGGATTTCTGCATTGTCCCTAAATTTATCTTCTCTATCTTTTTGTTTGATCACTTGGACTTATATCTATGTTATTGCATTGGCAGCAAACAATTAAATGCATCATTACTGTTATAATCAACATTTTTAACTTTTTCTTAAGACAAATCATTTTTTATAAGTTGTTATCTTATTCACAGGTGACCCGATCGATTTTAAAGAAGAAGAGCTAATCCTGCCGGCCGGTGAGTACAATTAAGGATCCCTCAACATACAATTTATTAAGAGTGCACATTTTCTTTTGCTTGTATTTTTTTATTATTGCTATGTTTGATATTAAAGTTAGTTTAAGTGTTAAATGCCTTTATAAATATAAATATGGTGAAAAATAGACAAAAATACAACTGAGAAACATGTTTCTGTTGAAAGTATTGAAATAAGAAATCAACAGTTATAATTGACCCTAAACAAATGCATAAAAATATTTATATATATTTAACTTTATTTTCTTCTTGCAGTATGAATTGATATTGCAGGTTCATAAGAAATAATTAATAATTAAGTGATATATAAATGCATGATATTTTATTGTAGCATATAGTATTGTAAAAATTGTGATGTCCTAAGGAAACATACAGTGGAAGCTTGTTTTTATTTAATTAGGAATCACAAAAAGAACAAAATATCAAGAAATAAAACTATATTTTGAGTCAAAACGACAAAAATCAAATAATACCTTTTACTTTAATCAGTTTATATATTACAAAAATAAAATATTATATCACCTTTTGAAGGATGGTGTTCGGGGAAGTCTTAAGAGTTTGTTAACTATAGCTTTGTGGTCTATTAGTCCCAAAACACTATAAGCTTTAATATGGCTTAAGTATCCAAACTGCATGTGGTGTTCTCATTAATAAATTAAACACTGTAACTTCATAATATAAAAAATAGATCACCACATTAATCCCCCCCCTCTTCATAATATGGTGAGCCCCATATCTCAAAATGAGACATTTTTGCACGGTATAACATAATTATCTTCACATAAGTCTTATTCTTGTGTACGCCTGTGACGGAGATACTTTTCTTGCCACAACGCCTTATCAGATGGCTGATACCCCTCTACTCTAGCTTCCTATGGCCTCTGTCTTTAAAATAAAATTTAATTAAAAATAGCGCTGGATGAGCTTTCGAGTGTTGATGAACAGATTTGTTATACTAAAACTCGCCACCACTTACAGGAATATATGCTGAATAAGCCAAATAAATGTGGCTTTAATTTACATGTCTTATGTGACAGTTATATTCATAACGCACCTATAAATTTGAAATATATAAAGACAAAGAAAATATAATAATGAATGACAAATTAGGCTTAGGATCTTCAAGTGATTCGTTCGTCTGACTATAAAGGTTTCTAGAAATCAAAACTATAATGTCTATGGTGGCAATTTCTTCACATCAGTTGCTTTGGCGGTGTATTTGAAGAAACATAGAGTTTTTACTTGGGAACTGTTAAGATGAATAGAATACCACATTGCGCCGATAAATGTATTTTTACTTCTTTATTAATAAAATTAGTTATGACATCTGAGAAACTATTCAGCCCAAAACATCTCTCTTGCCCATTTCAGATGCCAATTCTGCATGATGTTGCACATATGCAACACTACAAAAATTGTTTATTAACACTATTAAAAAAAAGTAGGATTTTTTAAAATTTATTTTCTATTATTTATTAGATAGTTTTAAGTATTATAGCATCCATAACTGTCACATAAGACATGTAAATTAATGCCAAATTTATTTGGCTTATTTATTATTCAGCATGTATTCCTGTAAGTGGTGGCGAGCTTTAGTATAACACATCTGCTCATCAACACTCGAAAGCTCATCCAGCGCTATTTTTAATTAAATTTTATTTAAAAGATAAGAGACCATAGGAAGCTAGTTCTAATATATAATAATTTGCAAAAATTCCTCTCTAGTATAAAGTAAGGGTGTTAGGCTGAAACTAGTGGGTTAGGAATAGAGATGTAAAAAGTAAATTATAAAAAAATGTTCATCCAAAAATAAATATTCATACAAAAATTTTAATTATTTAACTTAGGTAAGATCATTGTTAATTTTACAAGAATATTATTACCGTTAAAAAATGCAAAAAAGAGAGTGTCAAAAGCCATTCTCATTTTAGCATACAAGCAATACACAAAATAACTTCAACACAAATATACACAATATATAATACACAAACGGCTCAAACCACCATATCCAGAAAATATTAAAAACTGTTTGCGACTATTTAAAAGTGGCAATCAAAAGTAACTTGTCCTCTGTCTCAACCTCTTCTTAACAAAAATATTTTATTTCAAATTAAGGCACTGACATTCCTTACTATCAGGAAATCATAAATAACAATTATTAAGTCTACTGAAAATATTGTCGAAAGCCCTTGTAAGGTTAATGCTGAAACGGATACATGATCATATCAAATAACAAAGTATTATAAATAAACAGCTTAGGATTAAAGAAAACCATTCCAACGTTGACCAATGCCATGCCTCGCAGACTTTTCATAACCATAGCCTTCAACAAAAGACATCACACCTTATTCGCACTAATCATTCATTCCTAGCAATTAGATAATTCTATCGGGGAAAACTGTCTGGATACCAAAGGTGAGAGTGAACCAGAAAGAGGCAGACT
Organism: Acanthosoma haemorrhoidale; assembly: GCA_930367205.1. Taxonomy (NCBI): domain Eukaryota; kingdom Metazoa; phylum Arthropoda; class Insecta; order Hemiptera; family Acanthosomatidae; genus Acanthosoma; species Acanthosoma haemorrhoidale. The sequence goes on from OV884012.1 coordinate 8,132,318, forward strand.
GGACCACTAAAGAAGTCTAATAGGTACATTTTGTAGGGCCTCAGAAGCCGAGTTTATCTACATGAAAAGGGTCTCTTCCTTGTGGAGGCTGGCTGTCAGTGATGGGCTGAAACTAGCGGGTTAGGAATAGAGATGTAATTAAATAAGAGCCCATGGTTTGAGTAAAGCAGTAAGAGCCGGTGGAGTGAGAAAACAAGAACAGTGTTTATTTCAAGCGTTTGATTTTTACTCGAGAAAAAAACTCGGAATTTCTTCCTTATCGGCAGGTAGATTTTTCTATACAGATAATGAGAGGCTGGCTTATCTCAAGAAGGTGAATATTCTGACCTATCAAAGTCGACTACTCCAGTGCCCCAAGTGAGTGCTCATGGTGTCAGGATTGTGACCTAGTCCTGCTTCTCTATTCTGACACTGTAAGTCCGTGAGGAGGGTAACTTCTACTTCAAGCCAGAAAAAGAGAGCAGCTCTGGATATAGTAAGCATGCCTGGGCCTGGATACGGGATAACAACAGATACTTTTTTCACATCTTTAGATTTAGCTGAGCTGCTGGAAAACAAATTGACATTGAAAAAACACAGCTTTCATCTGGAATGAACTGCATCTATCCAGATTCGAAAAAGGCCTAAATCACTGACAACTGTCTTTTAACCTGTTATAAAAATCTGGCGGTACTCACAATCTAAAAATGAATAAATAACGAGTTTAGTTCAAGCTGCCAAAACAACTATATGAGTCAATGGAGTCTTGTCTACAAATTGTTCAGAATGCCCCCAGAAATAAGTGGGTGATATTTGGTGAGAACCTCGAACTTCCATACCAAGTCAATCAGAAGAGAAAGATGTCGAGGTGGCACTTCTGCCAAAGGAATATTAAGCCCAAACACAACACCAAGTGCCATAATTGCAAGAAATCTGTGAGCAAAAGACACCGAAGCAAAAGTTTTTATTTTTATTTTTTTGTAAGATTTTTTGGGAAATAATAAAGAACATCAATTAAATAGTCGGTTTCAGGTCTACCTAACTACCCTAAATTTAGGGGATATTTAATTTGTTTTTATGATTACAAGCAATATCATTAAATAATTGGATTTATTGAAAACTCATTTAGCTATGCTTATTTTATCAGAGGTGCTGTAATTTAAGTAACCCAACAGATGAAGCCACAACCACTGTAGGTCAAAGGTACAACAGCTTCCCCTATAACAGACATAAGGAATAAAGTCACAAAAATAAAAGCAAGACTACAACCCAGGGAACCATTTAAAGTAGTACATTTTCCAGTGGTAATTCTATTCCTACTTATTTAATAACTATAATAATTAATATAAAATATTAATATTTGTTTCAGGTCCTTCAGCTGCAGTGCAAGATGGCACTTTAAGGAAACATTTAATGTCATCTGATAGTAATGTGGAAGAAATTTTAGAGAATCATATAATGAGTCCCTATGACATTAAAAAGCCACATCAATGTTCTCATTGCAGTTACAAAGCAGCAGGGGCTAGTAGTTTAAAGAGGCATATAATGGCAAAACATAGTAAAGAGAAGCCCCATCAATGTCCTCATTGCAGCTACAAAGCAGTTCAAGTCTGTACTTTGAAGACACATATTATAACAAAACATAGTGAAGAGAAGCCCCATAAATGTCCTCATTGCAGCTACAAAACAGTTGTAGCTGGTACTTTAAAGATACATATTATGGCAAAACATAGTAAAGAGAAGCCCCATCAATGTCCTCATTGCAGCTACAAAACAGGTTTCGCTAGTAATTTTAAGAAACATATTATGGCAAAACATAGTAAAGAGAAGCCCCATCAATGTCCTCATTGCAGCTACAAAACAGGTTTCGCTAGTAATTTGAAGAAACATATTATGGCAAAACATAGTAAAGAGAAGCCCCATCAATGTCCTCATTGCAGCTACAAAGCAGTTGAAGCTGGTAATTTGAAGAGGCATATAATGGCAAAACATAGTGAAGAGAAGCCCCATAAATGTCCTCATTGCAGTTATAAAGCAGTTGAAGCTGGTACTTTGAAGAGGCATATAATGGCAAAACATAGTGAAGAGAAGCCCCATCAATGTCCTCATTGCAGCTACAAAGCAGCTTTAGCTATTACTTTGAAGAAACATATAATGGCAAAACATAGTGAAGAGAAGCCCCATAAATGTCCTCATTGCAGCTACAAAGCAGTTGAAGCTGGTACTTTGAAGACACATATTATGGCAAAACATAGTGAAGAGAAGCCCCATCAATGTCCTCATTGCAGCTACAAAGCAGCTTTAGCTATTACTTTGAAGACACATATTATAGCAAAACATAGTGAAGAGAAGCCCCATCAATGTCCTCATTGCAGCTACAAAGCAGTACAAGCTGATCACATCAGGAAACATATAATTGCACAACATAATGGAGAAACACCGCATCAGTGTCCTCATTGCAGTTACAAAGCAGCAGGGGCTGATATTTTAAAGAGGCATATAATGGCAAAACATAGTGAAGAGAAGCCCCATCAATGTCCTCATTGCAGCTACAAAACAGCTTTCCCTTGGAATTGGAAGAAACATATTATGGCAAAACATAGTAAGGAGAAGCCCTATCGATGTCCATATTGCACCTACAAAACAGCTTTCGCTTGTAATTTGAAGCCACATATTATGGCAAAACATAGTGAAGAGAAGCCCCATCAATGTCCTCATTGCAGCTACAAAGCAGTTCAAGTCTGTACTTTGAAGACACATATTATAGCAAAACATAGTGAAGAGAAGCCCCATCAATGCCCTCATTGCAGCTACAAAGCAGCTTTAGCTGGTACTTTGAAGACACATACTATGGCAAAACATAGTGAAGAGAAGCCCCATCAATGTCCTCATTGCAGCTACAAAACACCTTTAGCTGGTAATTTAAAGCCACATATTATGGCAAAACATAGTGAAGAGAAGTCCCATCAATGTCCTCATTGCAGCTACAAAGCAGCTTTAGCTGGTACTTTGAAGGCACATATTATGGCAAAACATAGATAGAAAAAACATTACTGATTAACCGACATACTGAATATTGAACATACTTAATCGAGAAGACCCAAAAGTAGAAAAAGACAAACCCCAGGTTAAATGAATAATGAGGACAAAAGACGAACACAGATACAAACCTGTTATACCTTTTATTGACAAACAAAACAAAATAAGTACACTGCTAATGTAGTTAGCAAAGGAGAGAATTTCTATCAAAAAAACAAACTGTTTCAGATGTAGAACAAATGGAAATTCATACTGGCAGTGACACTCACAATAACTATAGCGTATAAAATAACAGGCAATTAGCTGGCTTACTGGCAACGAGGACCTAGGTGATAAACAACACTATGATAATACTATTGAAACTTTACAAAAGAATAACTACCGCAAGGAACCTAATATGTCAACTGTAATATCACTAAAGAAAAAACTGACAAAAACCTTTGAAAAAGACATAGGAATATTAATCAGAAATAAAAAGTTTACTTATATGTAAAATTACCAATAAAAGTTTTTAAAAAGTCATCTTTAAGTTGTGATTCTTTATTTAGCGAAGTGTGATGCCAAAAATGTTCCTACTACCTGTACAATTTTGGCAGTAAAGTTAACAGACAACGGAGTAGCGAAAATGTGTGTGATGATTGTTGTATATTGTGAAGTCTTTTACTTCTTCAATCCGTTGAAAATGTTTTAATGCTTCATATATCGCTAATTACTAACAATCATAGGTGTGCCTGCGCCTGTGAGTTTTTGTGGGAGAACTGCAGCAAACCCAGTGTTTAAGGCATCACATGCAGTATCTATTGCTCAGCCTCTGGGGCGGGGTGAGCCAATCCAATAGCAAGGTCAGCAAGACCTTTTTCGTGGACTTCAAAGGCATTCGTTGTAACTTCAGTCCCAGCATTAGGAGTGGGATCAGTCTTTTCAGAATTTTGAAGGTATAAGTTAAGTGGTATTTGAGTGCTTGTGGCTCCGAGAACACTCTTCAGATAGAAATCTACCATGTCGAGGAATGTGAGGAGTTGCTTATACTTGTCAAAACAAATTTGTATTATTTTACGCTTTTTTTTTTTTGAGGCTCAATTTTGTTGCACTGACATTCGTGACCCAAAAAAGTCCACTTTTACCAAATATGCACTTAAAGGATTTAGAGAAATTCCTTGCTTATTTAATCTCGAAATATGTGTGACAAAATCCATAGAGACCAAAAGGTCAGGAAGAGTAATTGAAACCACACCTCTTATATCTACAAGGTAACTTTGGAGACACTGATCTATCACTGTCTTTAGTTAATATCACTCACATGTTAATTTATCTGCGCCCGATAGAATTTTACATGTAATTAGTTATGACCAATGTTAATTAGCGATAATATAAATTAAGTTGTAGAAATAAGTTATTCAATTAGTTAGTTGGTAAGTATTAAATTGAATGCAACGATAGTAAAAAGAATGTGCTATCAATGCAAGACTGGCTGTCGCCTTAAGGTGGGGAGGCTTTGGTTCCCACGAACGACAGTGCAGTTGAGTCGATTGTGGCGACGAGTACAGTGACTGAAGTAAATTTTGGACTAGAAGAGAGAGAGAGAGTGAGAGAGGGACGAGATGTGGTACCCAGGTTGGTGGCACTAATCTTAGAATTAATCATACTCATTATAGAATGGGAGAAAATTAGAGCATGTTGATTTTGGAAAAAGGGGACAGCAGCAGACAGTCTTGCTAATTTTGTAATTAATCTGTAAGTTTCTAGCATCGGTCTTAGTTAAAAGAAACTTAGTTAACTTACTTTTAAGTTAGCCCTTTTTCATGGGTTTATGATTTAATACTAGTTGTTACGAACGAAATATGTCGAATAAATTTTAATTATCTTTTAAAGTATTTATTTTAGTTCGAATTAATTTATTTGTCTTCCCCTTGTTATTTCGATTCTATGTAATATTTCAGGTTCCCTTTTCCTTAGGTAATGCCATCTCCTGTCATTAATATTTTCCCAAATTCCCGTAAACATTTATTAGAAGGAGAGAGAGAGAAAGACAGGGGTTTACGAGTGGTGTCAGGTGTGGGGTGGATTGCAAGAAAATCCACTAATCCGGGAACCTGTCGGAGCCTGTGGGAAAGGGGGCGGCGCTCCGTGGTCAGTAAAAGAGCTGACCCTAATAAAAGTGGGCTTCGGGCGTAAAACCCGGTTTTCTGGGCGAACGGTGGGTCCTAGAGCCAAAATAACGAAATTTTGATGTCAACACCATATCCTGGACTGGCGAGTGCAAGGCCGGTTGATAAATTCCTAGAGTATGTGGAGGAAGTAGCAGCTTGTGGAGCTTGGGAGGACGTTGACCAAGTTCGGATTTTTTGGCTCAAGTTGCAGGGCCCGGCAACCGCCTTTGTCAGAGGAAATGAGGAATTAAAGGGTATTGTTAGCTTTAAGATGTTTGCAGACGCACTGCGAGAAAGGTTTGGAGATCCACATTCTTTTGAATATTATGAAAGAATTTTGCAGGAGACAAGTCAACAGCCAAAAGAGAGGATCCAAGAATTTTCGGACAGATGTATTTCCTTGGGGGGAAGAATGACCAGGTCCGGTCTATCTGGGAATGAAGCAAAGTAGTGGGCGCGGGAAGTAGAGAGAAAAGTGCTAGAAGCGTTCATGAGAGGACTCTCGGGTGAGGTGGGAAAACAGGTGTTGTTTTGACGACCAGATACACTGAAGAATGACGTGAGATTGGCGTTAGATGTAAAACAAGCCTTGCAGGATCATTAACGGGGAAAGTACGTATATGTGTTGGAAGTGGCAGGGGGCAGGTCCAGCCCCAGCCATGAGCAGCAACGAGAGAGCTAGAGTAATAGGTATAGAAGCTCAGCGACCTACGCAATGGTTCTATCTCCAGAAACGAGGACCAGGCGTCGACACGGGAAGCTAGAGCGGTGTTCAGCTTAAAGGAACAGATTGAAGCCGCTTGTATCAGGGCGATTCAAAAGGCGCTTCCCTCGAGACTAGATGAATCAGATTCTCAGCGTTGTTATCGGTGTGGAGAGTTAGGACATTACGCAAGGGGATGCCGAATGCCAACCCTGGCTAAAGGAGTAAGCGATAGCCCAGCCCCCAGAGAAAGCGTAACTTGCTGCAGGTGTATATAGCGAAAAAGTGCAGATCCAAGCAGCTGCCCACCGAAAATAAATTGAACCCCGCGCAGGGGCCTACAAATGCTTAAGGCCCGACGGTCACCCCCCGTCTGGGCCGGAGAAACCCAAGCCAAATGTGGATGAGAAATGGCTTGCAGGGGTGGGAGCCGGAGTAGGTGAACTGATAAAAATGGAAATACTAATTGGGGGATATCTCCACCACATGATAGTAGACACGGGGGCCGAAGTGACGCTAATTCGCATGGTGCTTCAGGGAGTTAAAATAAGGCCCGCCAGTGTCCGAGCGAGAGGAGTCACAGGACAGGCTCTGCGTATTTTGGGGGTGCATGATTTGATGTGTCAAGTAGACGGCCTGGAAGTGGAACATCAGGTGTTGATAATCAGCGTGAACTTGCCAGGAGACTGAACCATAGGTTTGTATTTGCTAGAAAAGCTAGGAGCCAAACTGGATATCCGTAACCGGGAGGTGATAGTGACGCCGCCCGACGCTGGCCCGAAATTTGAGAAGCAACAAGTCAACGTACATCCCCTTCACCAGTTAGGAGCGGCAATAGATGCCTTAGAAGCAAAAGGGAGAAGGACGAGGGAAACGACGCAAAAGGATGGATCCTCGTCCGACCTAATCCATGCCCAAGAAAGAAAGCACCAACCGAAGAGGAAGCAGAGGGCCGCGAACAAAGAAATAGAGACCCCGGGATCCCGCGAACAATCCGACAAGCAGGATGAGACCAAGTGGCTAAAAATTACCAGCCCTGCTCGAATCGCAATCCCTTCGTGTAGTGAGAAATTCATTAGAGCAACGATCCACCAGAGAGAGAAGGCAGTGGTGGTTGTCGAGCCTGTACAATTGAAACAAAGTAGCTTAAGAGTAGGGTGAAGTATTGGGCGTGTAGAACTCGGGGAGGTTTGGATCCGACTTCTGAACTCGGGGCCAGTAGATACCTACCTCGATAAAGGGCAATTATTGGGAATAGGCGCGGAGTGGCATACGGATGAAAGAAACGCAAGGGACGTTCGGATACACCGAGTAGAGGGTAGCGAGAATGCTCTGGAAAAGGGGGATCGACTATGGAATGTAGGCCACCTCGGTGAGTCGGATAAGGGTGTAGTCGAATCGTTGCTAGAAGAGTTTCAAGATCTATTCGAAGAACCGGGAAAGAATGGCTGCTCTACTGGGGCGAAGCATAGAATACCAACAGGAAAAGCTCCCCCGGTGATCAAGCGCCCGTATCGAGTGCCCTTCAACCAACGAGCGGTAGTAGACGAACACTTAGAAGATATGCTACGCAAGGGAGTGATAGCTCCTTTCGACAGTGCTTGGGCAGCTCCTGTCGTGTTGGTACAAAAACGAAGTGAAGACGGAAGGACCCAGTATAGGTTCTGCACTGACTTCCGGGGGCTGAATGCAGTAACACAGGTGGATGTTTACCCCCTACCATTGATTCAGGAAACATTAGAGATGTTGGGACAGAGTAGGTTTTTCACAACATTGGACCTTGCCAGCGGCTACCACCAGGTAGCCGAGGAAGATCGCCCGAAAACTGCATTCACCACCCTAGGGGGTCACTACGAGTACCATAAAATGCCGTTCGGGCTTGCTTGGGCCCCAGCCACATTCCGGCGAACTATGGACCAGGTACTGATGGGAGTTAAGGGAGCTGACTGCTACGTTTATTTAGATGACATTATCATCTTCAGTGTTGATATGGATGAGCACTGCACTCGATTACGAAGGGTGTTTGAGTGACTGCGGGGTGCTAATCTGAAGTTGAAAGGATCAAGATGTAAGTTTGCGGTAAGGCAGGTAAAATACCTTGGCCACTTGGTAACCAGTGAAGGGGTGAAACCTGGGCTACTGAATATTGGGGGAAAATTTTTAAAGGTAATGTTCGGTACCCCTGTTCGGATGACCTGGAAGATATTCAGGAAACCTTGAGGAAAGCATACGCTTTAAATGGGCAAACAGTGCACCTTATTCAAGAACACATGAGCATCACGTGGACTCTCGGACGACGAATGGAAGCTAATACGAAGCAATTGATGCAAATCACCGACCTAGTACGCGGCGCTTTGGAAGCCATCGATAATTGCGTGACGGGGTTAGTAAATGGCCTGGAATCTCTCTCTCAGCTCCTAAACTTTTTCCTCTCCTTCACTTCCGATTTAAGACAACTCGAGAATGCCGCGTTAGACGCAAAAATTGAGCTAAATTATACCGTTCCTTAGAAACCATTGCGCGGGGCCATTTCAGTCACACCCTTTTGTCCCCTAAGGAACTATCCGGAATATTAATCACTGTTGCTAATTCTCTTCCATCCGACTTGAGTTTGATTGCAGGAACAGGAGCCGAAGAAGCCTATCAGTATTTTATGGCTGTGGAATTCCGTGGAGAAGGAACTTTACATATCATCATGGAGCTCCCTCTGAAATCACAGGAGAACCTCTTCCATTTGTACCGTGTAACCACTATACCATTATCCAGTGAAGCTGTAGGAGAAGTGGTGGTGGTGGAACGAGAAACAGACTTTTTCCTTGTTCGTCGTGATCATGAATTGTATGTGCATTTGGAATCCACCTATCTAAGGTTCTGTCAGAAGGCTGACCTTTGGATATGCCCGGCACAGTTTTCGCTTTTCCGACGGCAACATCCTACCTGTACTAGTGCTGCATACTTCGGCGATCAGGATGTGGCCCAACGGCTATGTAAGTGGACTCTTCTCAACAAGAAGCGGAGCCCTACTTGGGTCTGGGATGGCGATGCATCTCGTTTGTATTACGATCTACCTCATCCGGTTAAAGTCGTAATCCAGTGCCAAGGAAACCGACTTGAGGATATAATAGTGCGAGACAGCGGCGATCTGACTGCGGAGGAAGGTTGTTCTCTCCGCACTCCCGACTCCTAGATCCTACCTTCATCAATGGGTACTTCGAGGATTGATTTGACCAGGAGTCTCGCCCAAGTGACACCTTTAGTCGTTCCACTGGAATTATTACACCCTGTGGAGGACTCGCTGGACATCGCCGACGCTATTCGGGAGTTGAGTGCGTCGGAAGACTCAGGAAGCAAAAGCTGGAATGACGAAGGGGCGCATCTAGACCGTTTTATTTTTCAGGCGGCAACAACAAAATATTCTCCATCGTTGGTATTGGAGTGGCGTTTGCGCCATCCTCCTCGCTGCGTTACTGATAGGTATCGCGTATGGACGGTATGTATGGAAGCGCCACCCGCTAGAAAAAGAAGAACTTCCCAGTCTGGCCGTGCAGCATCAGGCACTTATTCAATTCCCCCAGACAACTGAACGTTGAGGACGTCCATTGACAGCACCCACGCGAGTGACCGAGAGTTAGAAACGAAGAGTGAGTGTGCAGTGCGTGTTACGAGAAAGAAAAGAGTTGACCCAGGGTCAACACTTTTGGTAAACGGAGAGTGTTGTGACCGATATGTTAATTAGCGATAATATAAATTAAGTTGTAGCAATAAGTTATTCAAATAGTTAGTTGGTAAGTATTAAAATGAATGCAACGATAGTAAAAAGAATGCGCTATCAATGCAAGATTGGCTGTCCCCTTAAGGGGGGGGGGAAGGCTTTGGTTCCCACGAACGACAGTGCAGTTGAGTTGATTGTGGCGACGAGTACAGTGACTGAAGTAAATTTTGGACTAGAAGAGAGAGAGAGGGATGAGATGTGGTACCCAGGTTGGTGGAACTAATTGCAGAATTAATCATACTCAATATAGAATGGGAGAATACTAGAGCAAGATGATTTTGGAAAAAGGGGACAGACAGTCTTGCTAATTTTGTAATTAATGTGTAAGTTTTTAGCATCGGTTTTAGTTAAAAGAAACTTAGTTAACTTTCTTTTAAGTTAGCCCTTTTTTATGGGTTTATGATTTAATACTAGTTGTTACGAACGAAATATGTCGAATAGATTTTAATTATCTTTTAAAGTATTTATTTTAGTCCGAATTAATTTATTTGTCTTCCCTAGTTATGTTGATTCTATGTAATATTTCAGGTTCCCTTTTCCTTAGGTAATGCCATCTCCTGTCATTAATATTTTCCCAAATTCCCGTAAACATTTATTAGAAGAAGAGAGAGAGAAAGACAGGGGTTTACATATCTATTATAATTTCAGCATTCATTCAAGTTATTCCCAGTTCCACATACCTGCGTGAATAATTGGTTTCAACAATGAATACGTGAATATGAGTGAGTAGAGATTTCGACTTACTGATGAACATTTTGATGGTCCTACTCAGCTAGAATATCACCACATCCTTATAGTTATGAATCAATAGCTACTAAACTTTACTGATTCATATTTCTTATGCTATGTCAACTTTTAAATATTTATTTGTTTATATAAGGATTGGCCTTGAAAAAAATTAATGGTGTCCGCCGCTGGAATCAAGAATGTGCTCCTGGATATGTTAGGGACTAATGTTGGGTGATTTCATAATATCTGGACTAACATAAAGAATTATGAGCAACCCAGGTTCCAGCACATGAAACCCTCAATAACACTTTAAATACGTTATTATGCACATTTGCCAGAATATTCCAAACCAAGTTTAAGAACTTGACCTTAGCGTAAACGTGTTGGAGAAATGTTTAAGTATAATATAATCCATTCTTAGCTCAACAAAAGACACTAAACAGGAAAAGGAAGTAGAATCGCTTAGTTTATTTCATAATAACACCGAAGCGAGTCGACAAGTAACGTGGGATGTCGGCATTGGAAGAACGTCGTCATATGAAGGAAGAGACCCAAGAAACCTTAAAATAACTGAACAAAAATACAACTCCAGTAGGTAACTTTTTGCTCTTTCAACCTTCTTAGACAGACCTGTTGGAACCCACTCTGAAGCATAGGATGTGGAGTCTCCATATTTCAGGTGGATGTGGTAAGTCAAAAGACAAGCCAGCAACATGTACCAATTGTGAAGGTCCTCACCCTGCTAACTACAACGAATGCCCGGTCTATCAGAACCTGCGAGAAGCGATTACCATCTTCAACTGCGGACGGGCTGTGTTTAACCATCAGCTCAGGAACGAGCAATTGAAATTGCAATCATTACAGATGATACTTACTTAACAAGAACATATGGAATTTTCATTATGGACGACAAAATCCCCAGAACAAACAACATAGGTCACGGAGGAGCAGCAATCATTATCCCTAATACATTGAAATATTACCCCTTGCACAGAAATAAAAACAGCAAACTTTAAACTTTCTTTAGCCTACTGCCCCTCAAGACAAACTATCAGCCCCGAATTACTCACTGCTAGCCATCATTGTAAAGACAAAAGAGCAGTTTTCTGGATCTGTTTTTTAGTACAAGATATAACCCTACTAACCATTATATTCACAGGAAGTTTGATCTTTTTTCAGATCATATATATTGCACAGCAAATTAATTAAAAGATTGGAAACATTTTTATGAATTTTAGAATGTGAGACTGGTATTAATAAACACCATTGGACTCCTTAATAATAATCAACAGGCTGCCTTTGCATCTCAGACACCGCTGTCTGCTAAGAACGTACACTTACTTCCTATAGTGGAGGACCAGTTATAAGTTAATAATAAAATTCCTTTATTGTGCTAAAATTACAATCTGCCTTGCTAGGCAATAAGTAATTAAGATATACGATCATTCATACCATATTAATATTTCTTCATTCACTTGCTCATTCATTCAGGACATGATTGGAGAAACTGGCCATTGCCAGGACTCCCACTGTCACTTGATTAAAGCAGGTCACGAGGCCACTGCCGTTTCAGTCTCCGAGGAGGATTATTGGGATGAGTGACGCAGTGCAGTGACTGTGCTACAGGATTAGGGTGGTTGGAAAGGCTACTGTGGAATTTCATAAACTTGGAAGGGATAAGTTCTAGAATGTAGGGTATATTAAGGTCGTTATGAAGGGTTTTGTTGCTGACAGAATAAGGGGCATTTACTACTGTTCTCAGGACTTTTGATTGAAAGGATTGGATACGCTTGATGTTCGACTTTTTTGCTGTCCCCCATAGCTCTATTCCGTATGTCCAGATTGGTTTAAGTATAACTTTGTAGATAAGTAGTTTATTTTCTATTGAGAGATGGGATGTCCTTTGAAGTATTCTGTATAGTTGTCCAAAGCGTCTGTTTAGTTCTTGTCTTTTTAGTCTCGTATGTGGGTTCCAGGTCAGTCGTTTATCGAGATGGAAGCCTAAATACCGTACTGTCTCGGATACAGGGAGAGGAATAGAATTAAAATAAACTAGTGGACAAGACTTGCGACAAAGGGTGAAGGTAATGTGGGAACATTTTGCTTCATTAACTTTGATCCGCCATTGGTTGCACCAATACTCAATCTCGTCAAGGTGTTTTTGAAGGTTATGGGATGCTATGTCGGGGTCTGGGTTAGATGACAAGACTGCAGTGTCATCTGCAAATGTGGCCAAGAAGGTATTGGGAGTAGAGGGGACATCAGCGGTGTATAGGTTGTAGAGGATGGGGCCCAGGACACTGCCCTGTGGAACTCCTGCATTTATAGGATAGTAGTTTGAATATTCTAAACCACAGCGGACTTGGAAGAAGCGGTTTGAAAGGTAGGACTGTAGGATTAGGAAAAGGGTCTGTGGTAAATATCTTTTGAGCTTGTAGAGTAAACCTGCGTGCCAAACCCTGTCAAAAGCTTGAGCTATATCAAGAAAGGCAGCAGTGCAATACTGTTTGGTTTCAAGGGCTGAGGAGATGTGATCAACAACGCGAAGGCCTTGTTGAGCAGTGGAATGCCGTTGGCGGAAACCAAACTGGTGTGTAGGAAAAAGGTTTTTGGATTCAATAATTGGAAGTAGACGTTTTATTAGAAGTTTCTCAAATATTTTTGAGAGGATAGGGAGTAGGCTTATTGGACGGTAAGATGAGGCGTCATTGGGTGGTTTACCGGGTTTGGCGAATAGGACAATAATGGAATGTTTCCAGAGGAGTGGAAAGTGCGTCGTTCGGATAATGCAATTATATATATAGGTTAGGAAGATTATGGCTTTAGGAGGAAGTTGTTTGAGAATTTGAGGAGTAAGGAGATCATATCCAGGGGATGTTCGGTAAGGTAAGTTTTTCAGAAGGTATTTGACCTCAGAGGGATTAACGGCTTTTGGTGGAAGAGAGAGAGGAATAGGTGAAGTGAGGAAATCTTCCACAGTTGTGCTGTGAGTATGGCTTTGATGAGAAAGGTTAGGTGTGAAAGTATGGGTAAGAAGCAGAGCAAATTCCTCCGACCTATCCCCATCCGAAGCCGCCCAGGACCCATCATCACGACGGAGCGGATGTGAAACAGGTTGATACTTTAGGATTTTTTTGGTTACATTCCACAAGGAGTTATCCCTGGTAGACAGAGAGGAGAGGTAGGAATTGAAAGAATCGGAACGGAAGGATGCCAATCGCCGCTTTACCAATCGGCAGTACTGATTGTACGAGCGGCGATCGGCAGGATGCCGGGATCTTTGCCACACTGTTCTGGAGTGGCGTTTGGATAGGATTAGATCTTTGAGATGCTGAGGTAAACTATTATGATTATGAATTTTTGGGTGACGATGCCTCCCAAGCCGACCTCTGGACCAGAGTAGTGAAAGAATGCACTGCATCGTCTAGGTCTTGGGATGTTTTCAGGGACACTTTGAGGTCAATGGAGCCTGTAAGAAGCTGTCGGAAGTGGTCCCAATCGACTGGGCCCCTAATAAATGAAGGAGGAGGTAGTTTGTGAATTGGTCTTAGGGAAATGGTTAATAATAAAGGGCTATGACCGGAGGAAAGGTCATCGAGGCGCTTGAGTGAATAGTTTAGTGTTCCTAAACTATTGTAGAAGAAGAAGTCTAGGAGATCTGGATTTCGGTTGGGATCTGATGGCCAGTAGGTGGCTGTGTCAGGAGAGATGGTGGAGCAATGTTTCCGTGTGAGTGCAGACAGCAAAGCACGTCCGCGTGTATTCGTGGATCTTGACCCCCAGTGTTGGTGCTTCGCATTAAAGTCCCCACCCACAAGAAAACAATGTCCTATGGAGTCTAGAAAGGAGATGAATTGGGAATTTGGAAATGGATTTATTGGGAGGGCAGTACACTGATGCTAGAGTAAGGGGGAAAGTGAAGGTGCTGATTGACACTGCAGTGGACTGAAGGAAATCATGTGCTACCAAAGGAACTATGTGGTGGGATATAGAGTTATGGACAATGACAGCGGTACCTGCATGAGCTGTTCCATCTGGGTGATCAGTTCGGTAAGTATGGTACTGTCGAACCGTAAATGGTCGTTTACTCGTAAGTCTTGTTTCAGTAATGAGAGCTATGTCGATCTTCTTGTCGTGGAGTAGTGCTGTCAGTTCGTTAGTGTGGGTGCGAATGGTGACTGCTCTCTGTTGCGAACGGCATCGGCGAAAGAGACAGTAGGCCTCAAGTTTCTGGCTGGGCCGCTTCTTGCTGCAAGTTTTTCCACTTCTGGCTGACGGCGTTGTTCGGTCCTCGACTTCAGCGTTCTGTAAGCCTCGCAGCCCTTGTAGTTAGCCGGATGGCCTTGCTTGCAAAGTACGCATACCGCAGGCGATTGTAGGGGCTTTTTGCACAATTCGCTTTTGTGCTGCCCACTACACTTTACACATCTGGGAGGGTGGTGGCAGTAAGATTTCGTGTGCCCATATGCCTGACAATTATGGCACTGGACGATGTCTCGTTTGGGGAACGGTTTTTCAACCTGTACCCTTGTATAGTACAGGTGTGTTAGCTCATAAATCTTCTCTACTCCAGGTGTTCGCTCGAGATCGACGATGAACAGTGGTAACGCCGTTTTTATTGATCCCTCTTGTTGTTTATCCTCACGTAACACGTTCGTTATTTGACGAACTTTGAATCCAAGAGCAAAGAGTTCATCTTCGATTTCGTCAGCTGGTGTGGTCGGGTGCATGTTTCTAATTACTACTCGGAGCGAGCGTTCTTGTTTCAGCTGATAGGTGTGAAAGTCAGCATTGGTTTCGTCCAAATATTTGATAATTGCCCGATAAGTATCGGGAGTGTCCGGAGATATTTTCGTGTCCCGAGAGCGATTTAGGCACGTATATTTTCCGGTACCAACAATTTTGCTCATTTGTGAGCATAGTAATTTAATGTTGCGTACAAATATAGGAGGCGGCTGGGCTGTGTTAGAGTTTTTTTCACTTCCATTTCTTCTGCTGGGATATTTTTCAACGCCTCAAAGGTGTTTGGCGTGAAGAAAGGTGACTCTATGGCGGGATCATTATTGGATGTGCTGGCCTGTGGAGGTATCTCTTCCATGGAACTAGCCGCAGAAGAGGTTATTTGTACATTCCTGGTTGATCGTCTCGGTTTACGCTGTACAGGCGACGTTGTCGGGGTTGGACCTAGTGATCTAGATCTTTTTTTTTTATTTTGAGAAATTACTTGTTGATAAAATTTCATTTTATCATAACAACGGTTTTTTGTTTGTAAGGAAAAAAGTACGTAGCGCCGGTGGGAATCAAGCTCACAACCTCCAGTGGCGAGTCACGGGTCTTGGCTCTGAGCCACAAGACCGACCGGCTCAGAAACAATTGAACTGGACGTTAGTGAACGATCCGAATGGTGCTAATGTCTAATGGCAAAATGGCCGACTTTTCCTCCGATTTCACTTCACTTTTGTTCTGCACAAATATAATAAGCTATTCACTTACGTGTTGAGGGCTTCCTCGTGACCAGCTCACGTAAGTTGCCTGGTAGAACAATTTTTTTGATGTACTGTGGCCTAAAAACGGTAGAATAAAGTGTTTGAAGGACGAGCGAAGTTGAGAGGTGTTTCAGGATGTAGCGCATGCGCAAAAACTGAGTTATAAGTAACAGTGTATTCCGACTCACCTCTCCTGTGTTCCAGAGGTTTCAGTTAGTATGTGTTACAGATACAGATATCTGTCGCTCATGTTTTGTTAAAATAAAATATTAAAATATTATTCGACCCCTTGTCACAACACTTCCCCAATCCCCTTCTTACATGAGACAATTGATGATGGAAAACGATGGCACGGTACAAGACTAGTGACTGATAAACGGATCTAGAATTACCTAATAACAGAAATAATAACTTACACATTTGATAAATATTTATCATCAAAATATGTAACAGACTCAGCCATGGTATATGCTCTTTGGACTAAGCCTGTTATAAGACTGGCTCCTTCCCTACTGGCAGATACCTGATTGTTAGTTGTTAAATTTTCGAATCTGCCTATGGGAATATATGTGTTTTCTTGCGATGGATATTACAGGTAAAATGAAAATTATGTTTTTAACTTCTCCTTATGAAGTATTAAGTTATTCCCAAACATTAAGTAAATTTTTTCCACATTAATAGAGGATTCTTTAGTTGCTTAATATTGTTGCTTTCTCCAATTGCATAATAATCTTCTATCCACTTTGTGAATGTGTAATGTACAATTGGCATAATTTCCCTGCTATATATTAGTGATTATTCCTGTGTAACAAATTATTTTGGCTCACCTGAAGTAATTACATCATTGTCCTCTGCCTCTTCCAACAAACATTAAAATGTGGAAAGGTGCCAATGTTTCGGTGAGAACACAACAAATTGCAGTAAAATAGCAGAAGAGCAGTCATAATAGCAATAGTAATAAGATTCTTAAATTTTAAAGTAATGTTCAATCAGAACCTAATGAAAATATGTCGATATCTGTAAAACTGTAATAATATAATTTCATAGATTACAATACATAGGATTATAAAATGTGGTGAGATTTACAATAATTCTGACTGTTTATGTTTGCAGAAATGATGGCATGTTTTCCAGTCATAAAACAAGAAATTAAAGATGAACTTGACTGTGAGTTTTTTTAATTAATGTATATATTTTGGTTTTGATTTAGTTTAGTCAAGGTTTTAGGGTTGAGATTTCCAACGTATATATCTATCACAGGCAATTGCTTGACTCATCTAAACTGGATCATAAAATTTTTTAGTGACGTTTTGTGGCCAATAATAGATATTATTAGGTGCTGCATTGTATGGATTCTATGGGGGAAAAAGTAAATAAAATAGTATAATAATGGGATCACCCACTTATACTAGCAATACTTATACACCTCTTTTCTTATGGCCAATGGCGGATCAAAGTTAATGAAGCAAAATGTTCCCACATTACTTTCACCCTCCTTCGCAAGTCCTGACCATTAGTTTATTTTAATTCCATTCCTCTCCCTGTATCTGAGATAGTATGGTACTTAGGCTTCCATCTTGACAAACAGCTGACCTGGAACCCACATACAAGGCTAAAAAGACAAGAACTAAACAGACGCTTTGGACAACTGTACTGTACAGGCTACTTCAGAGGACATCCCATCTCTCAATAGAAAATAAATTACTAATCTACAAAGTTTTACTTAAGCCAATCTGGACATACGGAATAATGGGACATTACCTCTGTAATATAGCTCCCTTTAGGGGACAGCAATAAAGTCGAACATCAAGTGTATCCAATCCTTTCAATCAAAAGTCCTGAGAACAATAGTAAATTCCTCTAACTATGTCAGCAACAAAACCCTTCATAACGACCTTAATACACCCTACATTTTTGAACTCATCGCTCCCAAGTTCATGAAATTCCATAGTTACCTATCCCACCATTCTAATCCTGTAGCACAGTCATTGCACTGCACCACTCATCCCTATAATCCTCCTCGGAAACTGAAACAGTAGTGGCCTTGTGACCTGCTATAAATGTTTGACAGTGGGAGTCCTGGCATGGGCAATGACCAGTATCTCTAATCGTGTCCTGGGCGTATGTGGCTCTTGCGCTCTTTATCAGCCTCTACTGGCTCGTTCTTGTTTATCTATCTACATAATTATTAGCTTTGGCCAATTAATTGTTGATATTTTATTTTTATATTTAATATCAACTTAAATGCTATAAACTGTGCGAATATTCTGAAATGGCGCAGTAGCTGAAAGTAGTCTTGTTTCTACTTTCCTGTTTATTAAATTGAGACACTATTTTTTGTGGCACTGATATACCAATGTATATTGTATTGTTATTTTGAGAAGTGATTTGAAGTTAATTTATTATGAGATATAAAATAAATTATGAAAAGTTTAAATCTAAAGCAAGTGAATGTAACAGCAGGAAGTATGTGGGCAAGGAAATGAAACAGCTTAGGGGAAGGCCGGGGCTGCAGTTGTCGAAGAGGCTATGAAGGAAACTTTGTCGGTTTTGGAGTTGTTTTAAGAAGAGGGGTGTTGATGATAATTTGATCCAGTTTGCAGATGATCAGACATATTTGTTGTGACGGCCCTTATACTTTGTGTTTCCTCATATCTCTTATTTCTTTGTATTACCTCCTGTCATTGCATACCAATGCATAATCTCATATATATATCAGGAGGCCACTGGGCAACATAGTATTTATAGCATCATCAGGATAACCAATTAATTTGTAATTACCTTAAAAACTGTATATGTATTAAATTTGTATTCCTTTCATACAAGTGTGGTGGTCAAGGATCGAACCCCATGAGTTTTAATACATCATAAGTTTAATTTACATATTTTGTATTTAGTAAATTAAAGATATATTACACCATCCAGTACCACCTGAGCCATTTATAAAATATATTAATTTTTTCAAAATTATTGTGTAATAGTAGATGAGTAATTTTGTTAATAATGGTTCTTCGATCATTAGCTTGCCGATTCATCCAGATTTGGGTTTGTAGAAGACTTAATGGTAGAAAATTCCATGTAATTTAAATGTGTCTATCTATCTTTAAAGTGTCTAATCTGCCTATCTTGAAATTTAAATTTAAATAAAACAAAGTGTGTGCGATTTATTATTGAAATTTTTTATTCCTTTGAATAAAGATGTGAATAAAGTGAAAAGGCCTATTGATGCCATTATGTATGGAATATAACATCGTGCAAATGTCCGCCGCGGCTTTGCTGGGTGGCGCGCATCCGAAATGTCCAATTTTCCATGACTCTGGTGGTTCAATCAGATTGACTGATGGCAAATTTAAATTTATGTTGGCTTTGAAGACCGCTGTGATTTGTGGCTTATTCCCATAGACCTGTGACTTTAGAAAACCCCACAAGAAAAAGTCTAACGGGATCAAATCGCTCGATATTGGTGGTCAGTTCACAACACCTCCATGTGAGATGACTATGGCGTCAAATCGCTCGTGCAGATTGTCTAACGTGACATGAGCGGTGTGGCACTTAGCGCTGTCCAGTTGAAACCACATATCGTTGGTGTCAATATCATCCAATTCAGGCCTAAATAAGTAGGTAATCATCGACCTATAGCGCTCGCTGTTGACGGTGATGGCCTGGCCAACGTCGTTCTCAAAGAAATATGGACCGATGACGCCGCTTCCCCTGTTTATGTTTGCAGATATGAAGGCATATTTTTCAGTCATAAAACAAGAAATTAAAGAAGAACTTGACTGCGAGTTTTTCGTTTTTTTAATTAATGTATATATTTTGGTTTTTCTTTAGTTTAGTTAAGGTTTTAGGGTTCAGATTTCCAATGTATATCTATCACAGGCAATTGCTTTATTCTCCTAAACTCAATCATAATATTTATGATTAACTTATTGTGACCAATAATAAATATGAGGAGCTGCATTGTATGGATTCTGTGGGGGGGGGGGACAATAGCCATTTCCCTCATAAATCCACCATCAGATTTAAATCCATTTTGCTGTAGAATTTTAACCTAACTATGTAACTATTTTGTAATTTTAATTAACTATTTATTTAGAAATAATAATGCGCATCTTAAAGATTCTACTTGTGATAGTAATCCTACATCAGTTCTTGACAGCCATGAAGATAATAGAGAAATTATAATTATAATAAGAAAGATTTAGGAATAAAGAAGTATAAGTTGAATTAAATAGTCATCTTTAGAAAGCGAATAATACAAATGCCTACTTAAAGCGGCTCTAAACCACAACCTAACACCAAACTTCACACACCATCTTTCCTTTACTTTCTTCCTAATTACCAGTAGCCTTTCGTTTACAACATTCCACTATTCTACAAGGCCTCCATGATGTTAGTCTATATCCTCAGTCCTTGCAAGCAAACACTATTCCTCATTTCCTTCCAATGTTCCTCTTTGTCAGATGATCACATGCATCATGGTTTCCATTGAAGACCAGAAAGGATTCCACTAGTTGCTGTGACATTCGGAGTCCTAAGTTACTCAAAAGTACTTTATTTCATAAGATCACCGCTTATCTGTTGAGGGATGTTCACTGGTTTCATTTAAATATTATAGTTTGATTTCCATTATTAATTTAATTATTAGTGTATCTAAAGAAATAATATGATTGATTCAATTAACAATTTAGTTCTTTTAATCTTATTCACAGGTGGTTCAAGCCATTTGAAAGAAGAAACAGATCTAATCGTAGACAATGGTAAGTATGCTGACGCATCACTCAATATGTTATCACTACAAATTTCTACCATGTTCGCTCTTTTACTCTATCGATAGCAGATATTCTGATGTAACTTTAGCATTGTAATAAATATTTTTAAGTTCCTGATAAGGCAATTCATTTTTTATAAATTGTTGACACCTTATTCTTATTCATAGGTGGTCCAATACATTTCAAAGAAGAAGAAGAGCTGATCCTAGAAGATGGTGAGTACATTAAAGGATTTCTGCATTGTCCCTAAAATTATCTTCTCTCTATTTTTTTTTTGTTCACTCCGAGTGATAGCTCTTTTACTCCATCGATAGCAGATATTCTGCTGTAACTTTAGCGTTGGAATAAATATTTTTAAGTTCCTGATAAGGCAATTCATTTTTTATAAATTATTGATACCTTATTCTTATTCGCAGGTGGTCCAATACATTTTAAAGAAGAAGAAAAGCTAATCCTGAAGGCCGGTGAGTACAATTAAGGATCCCTGAATATACAATTTATTAAGTTCGCACAAAATTTTCTTTTGCTTCTATTTTGTTATTATTGCTATGTTTGATATTAAAGTTAGTATAAGTGTAAATGCCTTTATATATATATATATTATGTTCTTTGAATAGATATGATAAATTTATTTTTAACTTTAATTTATTTTATTTACTATTTATTATTCGGTTCTATCAACAAAATAATTCTGGCAAAAAGATGAATTTAATTTTACAAACATAAAAAATATACTTATATTAATTTTATAATTACTTGAATATTAATTTGATTCTTTTTCTTCTTCAATGGTCTTCTTTTTACATATATCAGGCTGATTCCAAACTAGAGTGAATATAATGCTTTGTATGTTTTCTCAGAACCACAACAACTCATTATAACTGCTAAAACTAGAGAGTAATTTTATGTGTTCATCTATCATCAGTATCTCTGCGTGTTTTTTATTCTCACAAACAACAACTATATTATTATCACTGGCTAAAAACTAGAGAGTAATACTGTGTGAAAACATACCTGAAATTATTCTTAAAGTCTTTCCTTTTATTTATTTTCATGTTGTTCCAACTAAACTCGCAAAAGGGGATTTCACTAAAATGATATGAAATTTTAAATTCTAATTTATCCCAATCCAAAATTTTACCTATTGTATTTTTAAATTTACTTAAGGTTTTTATTGGGTCAGATTTTTTAAATTGTTGAACCTCTAACTTATCATGATTATTAATTACTCGTATTATATCACGATTAATTACCGATTTAATTTCACTATAATTACTAGTTATTTTAATTGTATTTTGTTCCTTTATACTTTTTATATCCTCCATTTCCTTCTCCTTTTTATTACTTTTATCATTATTTTCTTTTTTATTTGTATCTAAATCATTTTTAATTAAATTCTGTTCAAGATCTAGGACTTTATTTTCGGTTTCTAACATAACTTCTTTAAAATCATTTTTCTGGTTTTAAATCCGTTTCTAAAATATGTATTTTTTCATCCATTTCTACATTTAAATCATTGAAAGAATTTTGTAACTGTTGTTCAATTCTTTCACATTTATTGTCAATTTTTAAAAAAAATTTCATTATTTTTATCTGCCAATGCTTTTGTTAGATACTTCTAATAAATTTTGTTTATTGTCTTCTTTTATTTCTAATAAAATTTGTTCACCTCTCCTGTGTTCCAGAGGTTTCAGTTAGTATGTGTTACAGATACAGATATCTGTCGCTCATGTTTTGTTAACATAAAATATTAAAATATTATTCCGCCCCTTGTCACAGTACTTCCCCGATCCCCTTCTTACATGAGACAATTGATGGTGGAAAACGATGGCACGGTACAAGACTAGTGACTGATAAACGGATCTAGAATCACCTTACACATTTCATAAATATTTATCATCAAAAATCCAAAAATGGTAATCTCTGGAGAGCAACACGATAACTCCTACGACACAAGACCGTGCCACGGCCATTGAGTGTATCATCAAATTCTTATTACGACATTAAGGACGAATAGAAAGCAGAACGATCGCTGACCACCTCTCCTCCGTTTTCAAACCCTATTCTCACCCGACTAACGCTCAGCACGACAGCGAAGTATTGACAGTAATTGACACTTCTCTAACTGTCGATTCCTTCAATATCTTTCATTCCCTTATGACCTTGAAGGACTACTGAAGGGAAATCACCTAGTTGTGATTTATTATGTCTGAATGACTTCATCATTTGGGAATTTCGTTTAAGTTCCTATAACCATCCTGAAGGTTAGGCCCTTCATTTTATCACAAAACGCCTTATATTATGTAATTAAATCAGTGTTAATTAAACAATATTGTACACCTAGAGAAACTGTGTGGAATTTGGCGTAGCTACTGTAAATACAGAGAGCACTACGTAATTTTAGTTGTAACGAAATCGTTGAAAACTCTAAACTTTCTAAATAGATACAAATAAATAAAGAGATTTTGAACTAATAAAATAAAAGAGATCAGCGAGGGGGAACATAAAGGGTGGATAAATATGGCTAAAATATGGCATTGTATTTATGTTTCGTGTATGAAGATCACCTATAACCTTTTTGCGGATTGATTTTACTTATCTGATTTAAAACTAGGTGCCTTTGCAAGTGCATAACCAAATGCTTCAGCTATTATGGAAATGTGACTGTCCACACAGATGCAAGTTCTAAGTCGACTCAGCCATGGTATATGCTCTTTGGACTAAGCATGTTACAAGACTGGCTCCTTCCCTACCGGCAGATACCTAATTGTTAGTTAGTTGTTCGATTTTCAAATCCGCTTACAAGAAGATATCTATTTTTCTTGCGATGGATATTACAGGTAAAATGAAAATTATGTATTTCACTTCTCCTTGTGAAGTATTAAGCTATTCCCAAACATTAAGTAAATTTTGTCCACATTAATGGAGGATTCTTTAGTTGCTTAATATTGTTGCTTTCGCCAATTTCATAATTAATCTTCTATCCACTTTTTGAATGTGTAATGTACAATTGGCATAATTTCCCTGCGATATATTAGTGATTATTCCTGTGTTAGAAATTATTTTGGCTCACCTGAAGTAATTACATCATTGTCCTCTGCCTCTTCCAACAAACATTAAAATGTGGAAAGGTGCCAATGTTTCGGTGAGAACACAACAAATTGCAGTAAAATAGCAGAAGAGCAGTCATAATAGCAATAGTAATAAGATTCTTAAATTTTAAAGTAATGTTCAATCAGAACCTAATGAAAATATGTCGATATCTGTAAAACTGTAATAATATAATTTCATAGATTACAATACATAGGATTATAAAATGTGGTGAGATTTACAATAATTCTGACTGTTTATGTTTGCAGAAATGAAGGCATGTTTTCCAGTCATAAAACAAGAAATTAAAGAAGAACTTGACTGTGAGTTTCTTTGTTTTTTTAATTAATGTATATATTTTCGTTTTGCTTTAGTTTAGTCAAGGTTTTAGGGTTGAGATTTCCAATGTATATATCTATCACAGGCAATTGCTTGACTCATCTAAACTCGATCATAAAATTTTTTAGTGACGTTTTGTGACCAATAATAGATATTATAAGGTGCTGCATTGTATGGATTCTATGGGGGAAAAAAGTAAATAAAATAGTATAATAATGGGATCACACACTTATACTAGCAATACTTATGCACCTCTTTTCTAATGGCCAATGGCGGATCAACGTTAATGAAGCAAAATGTTCCCATATTACCTTCACCCTCCTTCGCAAGTCCTGACCATTAGTTTATTTTAATTCCATTCCTCTTCCTGTATCTGAGATAGTATGGTACTTAGGCTTCCATCTTGACAAACAGCTGACCTGGAACCCACATACAAGGCTAAAAAGACAAGAACTAACCAGACGCTTTGGACAACTGTACTGTACAGTACCGGCTACTTCAGAGGACATCCCATCTCTCAATAGAAAATAAATTACTAATCTACAAAGTTATACTTAAGCCAATCTGGACATACGGAATAATGGGACATTACCTCTGTAATATAGATCCCTATGGGGGGCAGCAATAAAGTCGAACATCAAGCGTATCCAATCCTTTCAATTAAAAGTCCTGAGAACAGTAGTAAATGCCCCTTACTATGTCAGCAACAAAAACCTTCATAACGATCTTAATATACCCTACATTTTTGAACTCATCCCTCCCAAGTTCATGAAATTCTATAGTAACCTATCCCACCATCCTAATCCTGTAGCACAGTTATTGCACTGCACCGCTCATCCCTATAATCCTCCTCAGAGACTGAAACGGTAGTGGCCTTGTGACCTGCTATAAATGCTTGACAGTGGGAGTCCTGGCATTGGCAATGGCCAGTATCTCCAATCATGTCCTGGGCGTATGTGGCTCTTCTGCTCTTTAACAGCCTCCACTGGCTCATATCCGGTGACGCAGCTGATGGAGGAGTGTGGGGGGACTTCCCAAGGCTCTTTTTCCTCTTTCGCTTGGGAGGGAGATGACAACCATGTGGATTCGGGAGGCCTCTCTTTTACTCCATTGATAGCAGATATTCTAATGTATTATTATTATTTGTTCCGGCATTTGTGCACCGCGGCCTCACTGAGACCTATTGTGCGCCGTCCATGTCTCTGTCCTATACATGTGACAGGCCCACGGCCTTTGCAAATCTGAGGATACTGAATGGATCGATCAGTTCACATAGTTTGGGGTCTACAATGCGATCACTACCAAAATTAAAGTATCGCCTTCTAGCTAAGTTATCACAGTCACATATTATATGACGTGCCGTTTCTCCCTCTTTCTTGCAGAATCTGCAGATTGGTGATCCCACTATCCCCAAATTAAAGAGGTGTTTATTTAACCGACAGTGACCTGTATAGAGTCCTGTCACACTTTTGAGTGTCCACCTGTCCATTGATAGAAGTGCTGAGCTTCTTCTCTTACAGGGTCCATTAAGAAACAGTTTCGAGTGTTCCTGTTTCTTAGTTTCTCTCCAAGAGAGTCTTGCCTTGTCCTCTATAGCTAATTTTATACGCCTTTTAGCATAGCTGAGGCTGATACCACATATGGGTTCAGGTGCAAGAGGTGTCTGTTTTGAGCCCACCCTTGCAAGGCCATCTGCCTTCTCATTGCCTGTGATGCCTGTATGTCCTTGCACCCAGTCAATTCTAACCTTATTGGCTAGCGAGTGTTTACATATACTCGCTTCGGCGGTACTTATACTATTCTAATGTAACATTACCATTGTAATAAATATTTTTAAGTTCTTCAGAAGGCAAATCATTTTTATAAATTGTTGATACCTTATTCTTATTCACAGATGATCCAATACATTTTAAAGAAAAAAAAGAGCTGATCCTAGATGATGGTGAGTACATTGAAGCATTGCTGCATTGTCCCTAAAATTATCTTCTTTATCTTTTTGTTTGATCACTCGGACTGATAGCTCTTTTACTCCATTGATAGCAGATATTCTAATGTAACATTACCATTGTAATAAATATTTTTAGGTTCTTCAGAAGGTAAATCATTTTTATAAATTGTTGATACCTTATTCTTATTCACAGGTGATCCAATACATTTTAAAGAAAAAAAAGAGCTGATCCTAGATGATGGTGAGTACATTGAAGCATTGCTGCATTGTCCCTAAAATTATCTTCTTTATCTTTTTGTTTGATCACTCGGACTGATAGCTCTTTTACTCCATTGATAGCAGATATTCTAATGTAACATTACCATTGTAATAAATATTTTTAGGTTCTTCAGAAGGTAAATCATTTTTATAAATTGTTGATACCTTATTCTTATTCACAGATGATCCAATACAGTTCAAAGAAGAAGAAGAGCTGATCCTAGATGATGGTGAGTACACTGAAGCATTGCTGCATTGTCCCTAAAATTATCTTCTTTATCTTTTTGTTTGATCACTCGGACTGATAGCTCTTTTACTCCATTGATAGCAGATATTCTAATGTAACATTATCATTGTAATAAATATTTTTAGGTTCTTCAGAAGGTAAATCATTTTTATAAATTGTTGATACCTTATTCTTATTCACAGGTGATCCAATACATTTTAAAAAAGAAGAAGAGCTGATCCTAGATGATGGTGAGTACACTGAAGCATTGCTGCATTGTTCCTAAAATTATCTTCTTTATCTTTTTGTTTGATCACTCGGACTGATAGCTCTTTTACTCCATTGATAGCAGATATTCTAATGTAACTTTACCATTGTAATAAATATTTTTAAGTTCTTCAGAAGGCAATTCATTTTTTATAAATTGTTGATACCTTATTCTTATTCACAGGTGATCCAATACATTTTAAAGAAGAAGAAGAGCTGATCCTAGATGATGGTGAGTACACTGAAGCATTGCTGTATTATCCCTAAAATTATCTTCTTTATATTTTGTTTGATCACTCGGACTGATAGCTCTTTTACTCCATTGATAGCAGATATTCTAATGTAACATTACCATTGTAATAAATATTTTTAGGTTCTTCAGAAGGTAAATCATTTTTATAAATTGTATATACCTTATTCTTATTCACAGGTGATCCAATACATTTTAAAGAAGAAGAAGAGCTGATCCTAGATGATGGTGAGTACACTGAAGCATTGCTGCATTGTCCCTAAAATTATCTTCTTTATCTTTTTGTTGATCACTCGGACTGATAGCTCTTTTTCTCCATGGATAGAAGATATTCTAATGTAACATTACCGTTGTAATAAATACTTTTAAGTTCTTCATGAGGCAATTCATTTTTTATAAATATTTAATACCTTATTCTTATTCACAGGTGATCCAATACATTTTAAAGAAGAAGAGGAGCTGATCCTAGATGATGGTGAGTACATTGAAGCATTTCTGCATTGTCCCTAAAATTATCTTCTCTATTTTTTCGTTTGTTCACTCGGACTTATATCTCTGTTATTGCATTGGCAGCAAACAATTAAATGCATCATTACTGTTATAATCAACATTTTTAACTTTTTCTTAAGACAAATCATTTTTTATAAGTTGTTATCTTATTCACAGGTGACCCGAACGATTTTAAAGTAGAAGAGCTAATCCTGAAGGCCGGTGAGTACAATTAAGGATCCCTCAATATACAACAAAATTTTCTTTTGCTTTTATTTTGTTTATATTGCTATGGTTATATTAAACTTAGTTTAGGTGTTAAATGCCTTTATAAATATAAATATGATGAAAAATAGATAAAAATACAACTGAGAAACAGTTTTGTGTTGAAAGTATTGAAATAAGAAATCAACAGTTATAACCGACCCTCAACAAATGCATAAAAATATGTATATATATTTAAATTTATTTTATTCTTGCAGTATGAATAGATATTGCAGGTTCATAAGAAATAATTAATAATTAAGTAATAGTTTAATGCATGATATTTTATTGTAGCATATAGTATTGTAAAGATTGTGATGTCCTAAGGAAATATACAGTGGAAGCTTGTTTTTATTTAATTAGGAATCACAAAAAGAACAAAATATCAAGAAATAAAACTATATTTTGAGTCAAAGCGACAAAAATCAAATAATACCTTTTACTTTAATCAGTTTATATATTACAAAAATAAAATATTATATCACCTTTTGAAGGATGCTGTTTGGGGAAGTCTTAAGAGTTTGTTAACTATAGCTTTATGGTCTATTGGTCCCAAAACACTATAAGCTTTAATATGGCTTGAGTATCCAAACTGCATGTGGTGTTCTCAGTAATAAATTAAACACTGTATCACCACATTACTCCCCCTCCCCCTTAAAAATATGGTGAGCCCCATATCTCAAAATGAGACATTTGTGCATGGTATGACATAATTATCTCCACATAAGTCTTATTGTTGTGTACGCCTGTGGCGGAGATACTCTTCTTGTCGCAATGCCTTATCAGATGGCTGATACCCCCTCTACTCTAGCTTCCTATGGTCTCTGTCTTAGAAATAAAATTTAATTAAAAATAGCGCTAGATGAGCTTTCGAGTGTTGATGAACAGATGTGTTATACTAAAACTTGCCACCACTTACAGGAGTACATGCTGAATAAGCCAAATAAATGTGGCTTTAATTTACATGTCTTATGTGACAGTTATATTCATAACGCACCTATAAATTTGAAATATATAAAGACAAAGAAAATATAATAATGAATGACAAATTAGGCTTAGGATCTTCAAGTGATTCGTTCGTCTGACTATAAAGGTTTCTAGAAATCAAAACTATAATGTCTATGGTGGCAATTTCTTCACATCAGTTGCTTTGGTGGTGTATTTGAAGAAACATAGAATTTTCTACTTAGGAACTGTTAAGATGAATAGAATACCACATTGCGCCAATAAATGTATTTTTACTTCTTTATTAGTAAAATTAGTTACTGCATCTGAGAAACTATTCAGCCCGAAACATCCCCCTTGTCTATTTCAGATGCCAATTCTGCATGATGTTGCACAAATCCAAAAATTAATATTCATACAAAAATTTTAATTATTTAACTTAGGTAAGATTATTGTTAATTTTACAAGAATATTATTACCGTTAAAAAATGCTAAAAAGAGAGTGTCAAAAGCCATTCTCATTTTTCTCATTAGCTCATTAGCATACAAGCAATACACAAAATAACTTCAACACAAATATACACTATATATAATACACAAACGGCTCAAACCACCATATCCGGAAAATATTAAAACTGTTTGCGACTATTTAAAAGTGTCAATCAAAAGTAACTTGTCCTCTATCTCAACCTCTTCTTAACAAAAATATTTAATTTGAAATCAAGGCACTGACATTTCCTTACTATCAGGAAATCATAAAAAACAATTATTAGGTCTACTGAAAATATTGCCGGAAGCCCTTGTAAGGTTAATGCTGAAACGGATACATGATCATATCTAATAACCAAGTATTATAAATGAACAGCTTAGGATCAGAGAAAACCACTCCAACGTTGACCAATGCCATGCTTCTCAGACTTTTCATAACCATAGCCTTTAACGAAAGACATCACACTTTATTCGCACTAATCATTCATTCCTAGCAATTAGATAATCCTGTCGGGGAAAACTGTCTGGATACCAAAGGTGAGAGTGAACCAGAAAGAGGCAGACTGGACCACTAAAGAAGTCTAATAGGTACATTTTGTAGGGCCTCAGAAGCTGAGTTCATCTACATGAAAAGGGTCTCTTCCAAGAATATGCTGGTTTACTGGGTAGAAGCGAGGAAACTCCACTGGGAAGGCTGTGGAGGCTGGCTGTCAATGTTGGGCTGAAACTAGCGGGTTAGGAATAGAGATGTAATTAAATAAGAGCCCATGGTTTGAGTAAAGCAGTAAGAGCCAGTGGAGTGAGAAAACAAGAGCAGTGTTTATTTCAAGTGTCTGATTTTTGCTCGAGAAAAAAACTCTGAATTTCTTCCTTATCGGCAGGTAGATTTCTCTATACAGACAATGAGAGAGGGTGGCTTATCTCAAGAAGGTGAATATTCTGACCGATCAAAGTCGACTACTCCAGTGCCCCAAGTGAGTGCTCATGGTGTCAGGATTGTGACCTAGTCCTGCTTCTCTATTCTGACACTGTAAGTCCGTGAGGAGGGTAACTTCTACTTGTCGGTAATGCAGTTGGCACACACAACACATGTTATTACTATACAACAATGATTTTACTACAAATTTTAGTTCTTTGAAAAACTTTCTCTATGGGCCCCCCACCAGGTACTTCTAGACCCCCTAATTTAGATAGCTCAACAGTAATGACTGTGCCTTCACATACTCTGTAAACATTTGCAAGATATTTCATTCTAGGGGAAGGGATCTGTGTGGGGGGTTATACCTGATTCAGCAACTTCATATTGCTAAAGTTTAGATACACTTCTGGAAACTTTGCTACAAGCCAGAAAAAGAGAGCAGTTCTAGATATAGTAAGCATGCCTGAGCCTGGATACGGGATAACAACTGATACTTTTTTCACACCTTTAGATTTAGCTGAGCTGCTGGAAAACAAATTGACATTGAAAAAACACAGCTTTCCTCTGGAATGAACTGCATCTATCCAGATTCGAAAAGGGCCTAAATCACTGACTACTGTCTTTTAACCTGTTATAAAAATCTGGCGGTACTCACAATCTAAAAATGAATAAATAACGAGTTTATTTCAGGCTGCCAAAACAACTATATTAGTCAATGGAGTCTTGTCTACAAATTGTTCAGAATGACCCCAGAAATAAGTGGGCGATATCTGGTGAGAACCTCGAACTTCCATACCAAGTCAATCAGAAGAGAAAGATGTCGAGGTGGCACTTCTGCCAAAGGAACATTAAGCCCAAACACAACACCAAGTGCCATAATTGCAAGAAATCTGTGAGTAAAAGACACTGAAGCAAAAGTTTTTATTTTTATTTTTTTGTAAGATTTTTCGGGAAATAAACAAAGAACATCAATTAAATAGTTGGTTTTAGGTCTACCTAACTACCCTAAATGTAGGGGATATTTAATTTGTTTTTATGATTACAAACAATATCATTAAATAATTGGATTTATTGAAAACTCATTTAGCTATGCTTATTTTATCAGAGGTGCTGTAATTTGAACCGGTCTATGGTACAGCACTTTGACTAGGAGCTAGGTATAACAATTGATAACATTTTAATAACTTAACTTTTTCAATAGGGGCTAGGTCAGATTTATTTTTGCCAGTAAAGTTCTACAACTAACATCAATTAAAACAACTTGATGTGAAGGTTTCTGTAGACAGATTGACAAACTACCATATCTGGCTTTAAAGTAACCCAACAGATGAAGCCACAACCACTGTAGGTCAAAGGTACAACAGCTTCCCCTATAACAGACATAAGGAATAAAGTCACAGAAATAAAAGCAAGAATACATCCCAGGGAACCATTTAAAGTAGTACATTTTCCAGTGGTAATTCTATTTCTACTTATTTAATAATTATAATAATTAATATAAAATATTAATATTTGTTTCAGCTCCTTCAGCTGCAGTGCAAGATGGCACTTTAAGGAAACATTTAATGTCATCTGATAGTAATGTGGAAGAAATTTTAGAGAATCATATAATGAGTCCCTATGACATTAAAAAGCCACATCAATGTCCTCATTGCAGTTACAAAGTAGCAGGGGCTAGTAGTTTAAAGAGGCATATAATGGCAAAACATAGTGAAGAGAAGCCCCATCAATGTCCTCATTGCAGCTACATAGCAATTGAAGCTGGTACTTTGAAGACACATATTATGGCCAAACATAGTGAAGAGATGCCCCATAAATGTCCTCATTGCAGCTACAAAGCAGCAGGGACTAGTAGTTTAAAGAGGCATATTATGGCAAAACATAGTGAAGAGAAGCCCCATCAATGTCCTCATTGCAGCTACAAAACAGGTTTCGCTAATGATTTAAAGAAACATATTATGGCAAAACATAGTAAAGCGAAGCCCCATCAATGTCCTCATTGCAGTTACAAAGCAGTTCAAGTCTGTACTTTGAAGACACATATTTTGGCAAAACATAGTGAAGAGAAGCCCCATCAATGTCCTCATTGCAGCTACAAAGCAGTTCAAGTCAGTACTTTGAAGAAACATATAATGGCAAAACATAGTAAAGTGAAGCCCCATCAATGTCCTCATTGCAGCTACAAAGCAGTTCAAGTCTATACTTTGAAGACACATATCATGGCAAAACATAGTGAAGAGAAGCCCCATCAATGTCCTCATTGCAGCTACAAAGCAGTTAAAGCTGGTATTTTGAAGAGGCATATAATGGTAAAACATAGTGAAGAGAAGCCTCATCAATGTCCTCATTGCAGCTACAAAACGGCTTTCGCTTGGAATTTGAAGCCACATATTATGGCAAAACATAATGAAGAGAAGTCCCATCAATGTCCTCATTGCAGCTACAAAGCAGCTTTAGCTATTACTTTGAAGACACATATTATGGCAAAACATAGTGAAGAGAAGTCCCATCAATGTCCTCATTGCAGCTACAAAGCAGCTTTAGCTGGTACTTTGAAGAAACATATTATGGCAAAACATAGTGAAGAGATCAGTACATGCAATTTGAACATTACGTAGTATCTCATTCTAGAAAAACACACATCAAGCAAAATTAGTTTGTATTAACTATATTTTTAGTGGTTATCATGTTTTGTTTTCATTTCATTTTTTTTGTTCAGATTTTTGTAAGATTTATTTTAATTATAACATTTTTGTGACTTTGTGTATTATTAATTTGTTTATCATTATATTTATCCTACTGTTGTCTTACTATTGTGCATAAGAACTTATAATTGCATTAGATACGTGAATTGTAACTTTGGTTCTTAGAGGAACATGTTCCATAACATTAAATAAACTATTAGATTTTACTTGGTTCTCTTTCTTTGAAGTAACCATATATTATCCTATACTTATACACTTCTTCTTTGTTATATAATCCTCCTATTACTCCTTACTTTTACACATTGGTTCCTAGGCCAAGCTGTTAAGCTGCGTTTATGAAGGAATATTCTGGCCAAACATAATGGCAAAGTAAGTAATCAAAAGTGAAATTAGTGTTTGTGGACAATTATATGTGTTTTGGGTTTGTGTAAAATGGTATGAGCGTTTAGTGTGTCTGTATCCGACCTGAGATTTTTAAAAGAATAAGTAATTTAAAGTCAATCTATAAATAAATTTAAATGCTTCATTAGTTTGTCTAATGAGAACTTCATAAATTGTCGCCCATGTGGAGACACCATTTTATTAACTTAACAATTCAATATGAAACTCATTATCTAATTTGCAGTTATTGTTAGTGATCATTAAATATGTTAAAACCATCACTAACAATACTCATTACACTTAAATATTTCATTTTTCCCATGCATCATAAATGAAAAATGCTCCATTTTTTCTTCCTAATTATTATTAGTTACATTATTTAATAATTGATTTGTAATATTCTTTTAATTAATTACATTCAGGTCATTACAAAATACCAAAGGTTCGCAAATTTGCACCTTGGGGCCAAGAAAGTTGACTTTAAATTTTGGTTGCTGGTTGTTATATTATTATCGTATTATGGGTCCCTATGACAATAAAAAAACCCATCAATTGCATTGCAGCTACACAACAGTAGGAGCTGGTGTTGCTTTAAAAAATCATATAGTGAATGAGAGAGCATTTTATTTCGGCCAATTCTATAATCGTTTATTTTGGCCAATCAGGGACTACCACACCGGGTAAAAAATAAAATGTTTAATCAATCCATTCAAGAAGGCACTGAAAAATTTCTTATCAGACCAAAATCAGTCTGATAAGTCCTGGTAATTAATTAATAAAAAGGTCTACCCTTAAAAAATATCGGAACTAACTTTTCGGAAAAATCCCAGAGAATAGGATGACAACATTTATAACAAACTGACTACTGTTGTCAAAGGGATTTAAGGGACCTGTTATCGGTGAAAACATAGCAGGTAATGAAATTGCTTAATGGGTAACCGCTAATGTCAAACAAGAAATGACATTTTAGAACTTGGCTCAGGACAGTGACAAAGATTCAGAAGGCTTTGAACAAAATTTCTTATAAATGTATTCCCTATTTATTTATTTTTCCCCCATATCTCCTGGTTACAGAGTTCAATATAGATTCTACAAATGAATTGATTTACAATTGGTCATTATATTTCCTGTAGCTTGGCTACATGTTATCTAATTTCTAATTATTATACATTAATTTACTGAACATTTTTAAAGTGATGGTGCTCACCTTATTAACTACCAAAGACTTAAAACTAACCTAATCTAACAATAAAAACATATACTAAATCTTAACCTAATTTTTCCCGACAGTCCGTTGCCATCGATTCAGGACAGGTGGTGGGGCCATAGTGTCAAACATTGGGCCTGTGAAATGCTTGCAATGAGTCAAAAAACTTGATGTGTCTCTGGTGGATGAAACCACCCACCAACAGCACACCAAGCAACGCGTGAAGGTTTGGTGCTCTCCAACCTCTCGAGAGAGGAACATCTAACCACTTTTCTCATGATTCCATTCTGAAATTGCAGGAGAGTTTTAGCTGTATTGTCGGCCGAGTGAGCATACAGCGGGGCACCGTACAGCAGAGCTGGCCGGAGGACATACCCATACATCATCAGTTTAAGACGCAGTGACAAGTTGGGTGAAGTTAGTGAGTGGTTTCCCTGACAGTCTGTTGCCATCAATGCGGGAGGGGTGGTGGGGTCATAGTATTAAACTCTTGGGGCGTTGAAACGCCACTACTGACAAAAGAAATATAGCAGTTGGAGTGGTTCTTTCCCAACTTTCGGAAGGGAGGGATCATCCCATTTCCTTTGGTTCATACACACTTTTCAAAACCGAATAAAACTATTCAACAATTGAAAAAGAACTACCGGCTGTTGTTTATGCTTGTAAACATTTTAAGCATTATTCATATAGAAATAAATTTACACTGCAAAAGGGCCATATACTGCTACAACGGCTTTTTACTATTAAAAACAACAATACAAGAATTATGAAATGGATTTTTCGCCTCCATGGATTCCAGTTTCATATAAGATATATATAGAAGGAAAAATCAATTATGTAGCTGACACACTTAGCAGAGTACAATTAGAATCATCACATGGCTTAAACTTGGAAACATAAGAAAACATGAACAGATTAATGGAGGCTACACTTCGTAACTACGAAGAATACAGCCAAATTTTGCATAAACTTAAACAGAGTTAGATTATTAGCTACACAGCACTCCCAGGACTAGAAACGAACAAATTTGTATAGCCTCTGAAGACCAAGCAGAGTCGTACATATCAGACATAAATGTAGAAAAATATTTATAGAATGAGGTGGAAAGAAATCATTACCACCAATCCTTTGGTGGCAGCAAATGAAGAGAAATTATCAAAAATGTTCATGTTAGTAAATGATTTCACAGAGGTGCATTTGAAACTAAGGGAAAACTAAAACGAACTTACTACTGGACTATTATGAGAGACCACTTTTCATATTTTATTAAGGACTGCCCTGTATGTAGAACAGTAAAGAAATTGAAACAAAATATCAGGTTACCCCAACGACGGATAGACCAATCGAAGAACTAATGATGGACACTCTTAGATACGAGGGAAATCAAATATTCATAATAGGGGACATTTTCAAAAGAAATGTATTTTAATTTTGTGCTCATGGATATGTTAGGGACTTATGTTGGGGGATTTCTTAAGATCATGATTAACATAAAGAATTATGACCAATCCAAGTTCCAGCACCTAAAACCCTCAATAATATTCCATCATAAACCAAGTTTAAGAACTTGACCTTAGCGTAAACGTGTTGGAGAAATATTTAAGTATAATATAATACATTTTTAGCTCAAGGAAAGACACCAAAAAGGAAAATGAAGTAGAATTGAATAGTTAATTTCATAATAATACCGAAGCGAGTCAACAAGTAACGTGGGATGTCGGCATTGGAAGAACGTCAGTTATGGAAGCAGCTGACACCTGCACACCGACTGTCAAAACATAGCTGTTAACTACCAAAGACTTAAAACTAACTTAATCTAACAATAAAAACATATACTAAATCTTAACCTAATTTTTCCCGACATAGCAACGGACTGCCATCGATTCAGGACAGGTGGTGGGGCCATAGTGTCAAACATTGGGCCTGTGAGATGCTTGCAACGAGTCAAAAAACAAATTATACCTGCACATCATCTAAGTCAGCAGCCAGATCAGCACTCCTTAATATAATCTGTCCTTATATATTTCTCCTTTTCCTCTCATCAGCTCTCATTCATCTCGTCACTGTACCCCTGACGTATTACTTTATCACTGTTATCATATAGTTGTATTGTTTGCCTAGTTAATAAACTACTTTTTAAAAAAGCCCCTTTGGTTAATAATTATTTAACTGGCGCCCGAACGGGGACCTTGGCAGTGTTAATATAAATTCAGAAGAATCTCCACATTCAGCGATCCCGCGTTTGGCTAGGCTAGACCTGAGAACTTTTCGATTCTTTCCATGAGAAGGCCGATGAAATATTGAACAGGACTTCAGGACTGATCGAGCACTTGTATATATTAATATACATCCACCGAGGCTCCAAGAACCACAAATCTGTTATCTAGCGACCAGAGGAAGCCGATAGAAGGAAACATTATCTAGAAGAAGACATCACCTTGTATTGGTAAATATACTTTACTGTACACATTTACATGCCCATTACTGACAGACTTAATATAAATTGTAACTTAGAAGAAAACGCAAACATGACTTCTAACGATTACAAAATTTCTACTACAGACCTTAAACTAATCCCAGAATTTGACGGAAATCCCAGCCATCTAGTGCGATTTATCAATAAAATAAATTTTGTAGCAAATAACGTCTGCCCACCCGATAATCCACATCACGAATATAACGCAAAACAATTAATAGGACATGCAACAAACAAATTAGTAGGACATGCCGAATATTGAGGAAGACGTAACTATAACTCTAAAGCCCATAAGAAATGAACATCCCATAAGCTATGTAGAAAGACTGATATTATTACGAGACGACCTTGAAGGTAGAATATATATGGACGACACAAAAACACACAGAAATGAACATATTTGATGAACAAATAGTTGACCATTGCCAAAGACAACTTGAAACTTCCATTGACAATTTCCTCCAACACATAGTAATAAAAAATTTGAGGGATTTGAAAAAGGCATTAAAAACCACAGCAGTACGAGTAGTCGAAGGAGCATACGGTAACAAACTAACACACAACGAATCCACACAAAGACGCAGTCAAAACCAACTGCCCCCCACTAGCAATTATAAAGGGAGGAATTACGACCCACATTATCACGAGAAAAAACGTGAATTTTATGACAATAATAGACAACAATCCCAACAACCAAGACAGTACAATCAAGAACAACCACGTTTTAACAATAACTACCCCCGAGACGAAAACGAAAGACATAATCAATCATGGAAACCCCATGAACAAAGACAATACTTTAACAAACCAAACCCCAGACCGGAACAAAGAGAAAATCAGACCGTATCAATGCGCACAGTCAGCAATCGCGTACACCACACGGAAAATTACAAAGACCAACAAATAAATGAATTACAAGACAGACTACAACAATTAGAATCTCGTTATGAGGATTTTTTAGACGTAGGTCCCAACAACAACGAACCTCCAGACCCGAATACCAATTAAATTACACGGACAGTCTCCCAAAAATAAAAGACAAAAAAGGCAAGACATGGCTAATCGACACTGGAGCATCTAAAAATTAAATCAATCCCCATTCCTTACCCGAGGGAACAAAAATTAATTTGGAAGACTTCGTGATGAAAACTCCTACAGGCAGAGCCGAAGGCACTCAAAGCGCCATAATAGATCTCTATCCCCTGTTAGGAATTCAAGCAAAGGTAAAAATGTTAATATACCCCTTTAGCAATCGTTTCGACATTCTTTTAGGATACAAAACGATGAAAGAACTAAAAACAGAAATAAAATGTCACAATGACGAAATAGTAATAAACGGAACCAAACATAACCTGGAAAATGAAATTTACTATATAAATGACTTACAAACAATAAAACAACTAATTGGGACTGACCACATTGATAACAAGCTTTCGGACGAACTTGTGGTACTGATTGGTAAATACGGCGAAATAATAAAAACTAATGAAGAAAAATTACGCGCGACAAATTTAATTAAACATAAAATAAACACAAAAAACGAAAACCCTTGCTACACTAGGAACTATCGGTACCCCGTGCAATTCTAAAAGCAAATAAACGAAGAAGTCGCGAATTTATTAAAAAATAACATAATAAGAAAAAGTGATTCCCCATACAACTCACCAGTATGGATAGTCCCAAAAAAAATGGATGCCTTAGGCATAAAAAAGGTTCGAATGGTAATAGACTACCGAAAACTGAACGAAATGACGACTAATGACAAATACCCACTACCCAACATTGAGACTTACTAAACAAACTACAAAACGCAAAAATATTCTCAACAATTGACCTTGCATCAGGATTCCATCAAATCGAAATGGATCCAGAACCAATACCAAAGACCGCATTTAGTACAGAAGACGGACACTTTGAATTCTTACGAATGCCCTACGGACTTTGTAACGCACCACCCACATTCCAACAAGCCATGAATATGATGATAGCGAACGTCCCTAACGCTATGATATTCATTGACGACATAATAATTTACTCAAACACAATACAAGAACACCTAGAACATCTCGAAAACGTATTCAAAAAGTTAAAAGAACATGCACTTTCTATCCAACTAGACAAGACAGAATTCTTTAAAAACGAAATCCCCTTCTTAGGATATATTGTCACTCCCGACGGACTAAAAACTAACCACAAAAAAATAGAAGCAATCACAAAATTACCTTACCCAAACAATGAAAAAAACGACAAGACAATTTCTCGGAATGACCGGATATTACCGAAAATTCATAAAAGACTACGGGAAAATAACGAAACCAATATCAAAATCACTACAGACTAAAACATACGAAACGGAAGAAATAAAAAAGGCTTGTGACATACTAAAACCTCTTATGACAAATTCACCAATATTAACATACCCAGACTGGAATAAGACATTTTACTTAACGACAGACGCAAGTGATAAGGCCATCGGCTCGGTGCTATCGCAAAAAGATAACGACGGAATAGAACACCCAGTAGCATTCGCCTCACGAGTATTACAACCACCAGAACTAAATTACTCGACTATCGAGAAAGAACTATTAGCAATCGTATGGTCAACACACCACTTTAAACCATACTTATACGGTACTAAACTCCAATTACTAACTGACCATAAACCATTAAAATGGATCTATACAATGAAAAACGGAAACACCAGAATCATGAAATGGATCTGGAAATTACAGGACTTTGAATTTGACATAAACCACATTAATGGAAAAACAAATTACATAGCGGACTTACTATCACGACAAAACGAGAACTTAGAACAAAACACAAATACTAATCATATAGACGGAGATTT
Source organism: Acanthosoma haemorrhoidale (assembly GCA_930367205.1). Classification (NCBI taxonomy): domain Eukaryota; kingdom Metazoa; phylum Arthropoda; class Insecta; order Hemiptera; family Acanthosomatidae; genus Acanthosoma; species Acanthosoma haemorrhoidale. The sequence continues at coordinate 8,172,052 of OV884012.1, forward strand.
TGACGAATATTTAAACGAACTAGCAATACTCCCGTTAGACGAGAACCCAGACTATGACACACTTATAGAAGAGTTAGAAAACATGACACAAACAGAACAAATAAATGACGCAATTAGCACATGTGGAGCAACTGTTCACTCCCAACAATCATCCAAGGAACAAATTTGGATAGCAGACAGTGACAAGAATATTAACATAGAGAAACACCAGATAATAATAAAAAAGGGAATAAAAGAAATAAACTTTACCAAACCATTTAATAAAAAAAGACATGAAATAGCATTTGACAACTTAGACGACTTAGAATCACTAATCGAACAATTTATTAGACCCAAAATTACTTATGGAATTTCCTGTGAACCAGATATCCCATTACTCCAATCATGGTACGATAAAACATTTAAAGACATTTCTAGACTAATACAAGAATCATACCCAACGGTTAAACTAAAAAGATACAAAAACTATGCAACCGATATCTTAGACAAAGAAGGACAAATTGAAATAATAATTGACTATCACACCGGAAAAACATCCCACAGAGGATAATCGAAACATACGACAAACTAAGAAAATTATTCTACTTCCCATTAATGAAAGAAACGATAAATGACTTTATTAACAACTGTAAGACATGTAAGAAAACTAAATACGAACGCAACCCTATAAAAACAAAGTACATGATAACACCAACACCAAATAGACCGTTCGAAGAATTAATGATAGACACATTACATTTTGACAGAAAATACATTGTAACTATAATTGACACATTCTCGAAAAGACTATTTACACACATGATACCAGCGGTAACTGGAATTAACATATGGGAAGCCATTAAACTTTACCTAACACTATATCCAACACCCGTATCGATAAAAATGGACAATGGCAAAGAATACAAAAATAATCTAGTACTCAAGTTCTTACAAACTAACGAAATCGAACCAATTTACGTAACCCCAGGAAATCCTAATTCATTAGGAACACTAAACAGAGCACACAGTACACTCATAGAAATATTACGAACACTTAACGACAAAGAATTAACAAACAAATCATTAAATAACACCCTAATGCTAGCAACAATAGCATACAACAATACCTTAAACTCTAAACTAAACATGACACCGGACGAAATAACATTCGGAATAACAAGAAGACCTAATAAACAAACAGAAATAAAAGAACAATACGTACAAAATGGCGAAAAGAATATAATACATGAACTAATACGGAATAAAATCGTAAAAGAAAAAGAAAATAGAACAGAGTTATTAAATACAAATTGCGAAGACCCACCTGAAATAATTGACGAACAATTATATGTAAAAACAACTCACCATCGTAAATACAATAACCCTTATAGACCTGTACTATTATATAAAGACAGAAAAGAAATAAACAAAACACATATAAATAAAATTAAACGACCACGAAAACAACACCTTAAGACAAACATTACTGTTTCAGAAGGAGAAAATGAATCTGATTCAGACGATAGTAATCAAGACATTTCTATGGACATTGACATCCACTATAACAGTGACTGACATAAGTAACAATCCCGAAGTCCTACATTATACAATCAATAACGCAAAAATAATTGAAGAATATTATCGAACATACCATTTCTATAACATTAGCCTACTTGACAGAGAACTAACTAACATACAAAATAATATACCACTGTACCGCAATCTACCAACATACCCTATAATAAAAGACCTCATACTTCAAACAAAGAGTAAATTGAACTTACTAAAAACGCATAATAGAAGAATAAAAAGAGGATTAATAAACGGGCTAGGAACAGCCATTAGCTGGCTTACTGGTACAATGACAGCAGACGACAAACAACACTAAGACGAAATAATTAATGAAGTAGAAATAAATAATTATAACATCGAACATAATATAGAACAAAATATTAACCTTAACAAACAAATAATAAACGGCTTCCAGAAAGACTTAAAAATTATTAATAACAATTTTAAAACGGAAAAGAATGACATTAAAAATCAATAAAGAAATTGCATTTTATGACATGTATATAATCTTGATGCATTTATACAACAAAATAGACGAACTAAAACTAACACTTGAACAATGCAAACTTGGCATTACACATTCATCACTAATGGCACAAATACTGAAAGACGTACACCAAAATGTTACTCTAGTTTTTAAAAACCCAGAAATCTTATGGTTAATGAGCAGAATTCATTGCACCACTCATAATGATGCACTCCATATCTTTGTAGACCTTCCAAAGGCAAGTCTAAATGTACAACCTATTTGCTCATACCAGCACCTGTAAAATCTATAAAATATTAGATATAGTAAAAACTATTATTATTAAGAAATCTAATACTTTATATACTTCGAACCGTACTATACTAGATGATAAATATTGTTGTACTAATCTATTTCCCTTGAATAATACTTGTATAACTAACCTTATTAAATTAGGAACAACCCATACATGTAATTATAAACTAACACTAAATATATAGAAAATATAGATAGCTTTATAACAACTAACCTCTCCAAAATAGAAAATTGTATAAATAATGATATCATATACTTACCACCTATAAGCTTAGTCCAATTAACCCAAAATGAATGTTATAGAGAACTCCCAAAAATATCGAAACATTTAGTAGATTCGACCATGAAAAAATTATATAAAACAAATAACGTAATCACAGTATCAAACATTAGTGAATTACAAAATTTAAATATAACAAACATAAACATGGAACCACTCACATTTAACAATTCTAATATGTATATATATATATATATAATAAGCTCAGTTGCAGGAACTGCCAGCATCACCCATATCTTATATTGCTTAAGGCAGAGATATACTTCCAGCTCGACACAAAACATGATACCAACAGTGGTATACAAACCCGGACAACAAGATTCTATCAACATATTGGCAACAAGGGTTTATCACCAAAATAACAGCCCTCATGCACCTGCAGCCATCAACTTAATTTCTTGATGGAACAAGAAACCTAAAGACGGAAGGAGTTATGGAAGCAGCTGACACCTGCACATCATCTAAGTCAGTAGCCAGATCAGCACTCCTTAATCTAATATGTCCTTATATAATTCTCCTTTTCCTCTCACCAGCTCTCATTCATCTCGTCACTGTACCCCTGACGTATTACTCTATCACTGTTATCATATAAGTTGTATTGTTTGTCTAGTTAATAAACTACTTTTTAAAAAGGCCCCTTTGGTTAATAATTATTTAACTGTCGTCATATGAAGGAAGAGACCCAAGAAACCTTAAAATAACTGAACAAAAATACAACTCCAGTAGGTAACTTTTTGCTCCTTCAACCTTCTTAGACAGACCTGTTGGAACCCACTCTGAAGCATAGGATGTGGAGTCTCCATATTTCAGGTGGATGTGGTAAGTCAAAAGACAAGCCAGCATTTTCTACCAATTGTGGAGGTCCTCACCCTGCTAACTACAACGAATGCCCGGTCTATCAGAACCTGCGTGAAGCGATTACCATCTTCAACTGCGGACGGACCAAGTTAAACCATCAGCTCAGAAACGAGCAATTGAAATCACATTCGTTACAGATGCTTACTTAACAAAAACATAAGGAATTTTCGTTAAGGACTACAAAATCCACAGAACAAAGATCATAGGTCACGGAGGAGCAGCAATCATTATCCCTAATACATTGAAATATTACCCCCTTGCACAGAAATACAAGCATCAAACATTCGATTTGAACTTCAAAACAGCAAATTTTAAACTTTCTTTAGCCTACTGCCCCTCAGGACAAACTATCACACCCGAATTACTCACTGCTAGCCATCATTGTAAAGAGAAAAGAACAGTGTTCTGGATCTGTTTTTTAGTAGAAGTTATAACCCTACTACCGCTGTCTGCTAAGAACGCACACTTACTTCCTATAGTGGAGGATCAGTTATAAGTAACAGTGTATTCCGACACACCTCTCCTGTGTTCCGGAGGTTTCAGTTAGTATGTGTTACAGATATAGATATCTGTCGCTCATGTTTTTAACGTGTTTTGTTAACATAAAATATTAAAATATTATTCGACCCCTTGTCACAACACTTCCCCAATCCCCTTCTTACATGAGACGATTGATGACGGAAAACGATGGCACGGTACAAGACCAGTGACTGTTAAACGGATCTAGAATTACCTAATAAGAGAAATAATAACTTACACATTTGATAAATATTTATCATCCAAAAGCCAAAAATGGTAATCTCTGGAGAGCAACACGATAAACTCCTACGACACAAGACCGTGCCGCGGCCATTGAGTGTATCGCTAAATTCATATTACGACATTACGGACGAATAGAAAGCAGAACGATCGCTGAACACCTCTCCTCCGTTTTCAAACCCTATTCTCACCTGACTAACGCTCAACACGACAGCGAAGTATTGACAGTAATTTACACTTCTCTAACTGTCGATTCCTTCAATATCTTTCATTCCTTTATGAACTCGAACGACTACTGAACGGAAACCACCTGGTTGTGATTTATTATGTCTGAACGACTTCATTATTTGGGAATTTCGTTTAAGTTCCTATAACCATCCTGAAGGTTAGGCCCTTCATTTTATTACAAAACGCCTTATATTATGTAATTAAATCAGTGTTAATTAAACAATATTGTACACCGAGAGAAACTGTATGTAATTTCGCGTAGCCACTGTAAATACAGGGAGCACTACGTAATTTTAGTTGTAACGGAATCGTTGAAAACTCTAAACTTTCTAAATAGATACAAATAAATAAAGAGATTTTTAACTAATAAAATAAAGAGATCAGAGAGGGGGAACATAAGGGTGGATAAATATGACTGAAATATGGCATTGTATTGATGTCCCGTGTATGAAGATCACCTATTACCTTTTTACAGATTGATTCTACTTATCTGATTTAAAACTAGGCGCCTTTGCAAATACATAACCAAATGCTTCAGCTATTATGGAAATGTGACTGTCCACACAGTGGCAAGTTCTAAGTCGACTCAGCCATGGTATATGCTCTTTGGACTAAGCATGTTACAAGACTGGCTTCTTCCCTACCGGCAGATACCTAATTGTTAGTTGTTAAATTTTTCAATCTGCCTATGGGAATATATGTGTTTTCTTGCGATGGATATTACAGGTAAAATGAAAATTATGTATTTAACTTCTCTTTATGTAGTATTAAGTTATTCCCAAAACATTATGTAAATTTTGTCCACATTAATGGAAGATTCTTTAGTTGTTTAATATAGTTGCTTTCGCCAATTGCATAATTAATCTTCTATCCACTTTGTGAATGTGTAATGAGCAAAGGGCATAATTTTCCTGCTATATATTAGTGATTATTCCTGTGTACGAAATTATTTTGGCTCACCTGAAGGAATTACATCATTGTCCTCTGCCTCTTCCAACAAACATTAAAATGTGGAAATGTGCCAATGTTTCGTTGAGAACACCACAAATTGCAGTAAAATAGCAGAAGAGCAGTCATAATAGCAATACTAATAAGATTCTTAAATATTAAAGTAATGTTCAATTAGAACCTAATGAAAATATGTCGATATCTGTAAAACTGTAATATTATAATTTCATAGATTACAATACATGGGATTATAAAATGTGGTGAGATTTACAATAATTCTGACTGTTTATGTTTGCAGAAATGAAGGCATGTTTTCCAGTCATAAAACAAGAAATTAAAGAAGAACTTGACAGTGAGTTTTTTGTTTTTTCAATTTATGTATATATTTTGGTTTTGCTTTAGTTTAGTTAAGGTTTTAGGGTTCAGATTTCCAATGTATATATCTATTACAGGGAATTACTTTATTCACCTAAACTCGATCATAAAATTTTTAAGTAACCTCTCTAAAATTTTTTTTCCCCTATGTGATCAATAATCAATATTATGAGGTGCTGCATTGTATGGATTCTGTGGGGGGAAAAAAAGGAAATATAATGGTATAATAATGGGATCACACACTTATACTAGCAATACTTGTGCACCTCTTTTCTTATGGCCAATGGCAGATCAAAGTTAATGAAGCAAAATGTTCCCACATTACCTTCACCTTCCTTCGCAAGTCCTGTCCAATAGTTTATTTTAATTCCATTCCTCTCCCTGTATCTGAGACAGTACGGTACTTAGGCTTCCATCTCGACAAATGGCCGACCTGGAACCCACATACGAGGCTAAAAAGACAAGAACTAAACAGACGCTTTGGACAACTGTACTGTACAGGCTATTCAGAGGACATCCCATCTCTCAATAGAAAATAAATTACTAATCTACAAAGTTATACTTAAGCCAATCTGGACATACGGAATTGAGCTTTGGGGGACAGCAATAAAGTCGAACATCAAGTGTATCCAATCCTTTCAATCAAAAGTCCTGAGAACAATAGTAAATACCTCTTACTATGTCAGCAACAAAACCCTGCATAACGACCTTAATACACCCTACATTTTTAAACTCATCGCTCCCAAGTTCATGAAATTCCATAGTAACCTATCCCACCATTCTAATTCTGTAGCACAGTCATTGCACTGCACCACTCATCCCTATAATCCTCCTCGGAGACTGAAACGGTAGTGGCCTCGTGACCTGCTATAAATGTTTGACAGTGGGAGTGGCATGGGCAATGACCAGTATCTCTAATCGTGTCCTGGGCGTATGTGGCTCTTGCGCTCTTTATCAGCCTCTACTGGCTCGTTCTTGTTTATCTATCTACATAATTATTAGCTTTGGTCAATTTGTTGTTGATATTTTATGTTTATATTTAATATCAACGTAAATGCTATAAACTGTGCGAATATTCTGAAATGGCGCAGTAGCTGAAAGTAGTCTTGTTTCTACTTTCCTGTTTATTAAATTGAGACACTATTTTTTGTGGCACTGATATACCAATGTATATTGTATTGTTATTTTGAGAAGTGATTTGAAGTTAATTTATTATATGAGATATAAAATAAATTATGAAAAGTTTAAATCTAAAGCAAGTGAATGTAACAGCAGGAAGTATGTGGGCAAGGAAATGAAACAGCTTAGGGGAAGGCCGGGGCTGCAGTTGTCGAAGAGGCTATGAAGGAAAATTTGTCGGTTTTGGAGTTGTTTTAAGAAGAGGGGTGTTGATGATAATTTGATCCAGTTTGCAGATGATCAGACATATTTGTTGTGACGGCCCTTATACTTTGTGTTTCCTCATACCTCTTATTTCTTTGTATTACCTCCTATCATTGCATACCAATGCATAATCTCATATACATATCAGGAGGCCACTGGGCAACATAGTATTTATAGCATCATCAGGATAACAAATTAATTTGTAATTACCTTAAAAACTGTATATGTATTAAATTTGTATTCCTTCATACAAGTGTGGTGGTCAAGGATCGAACCCCATGAGTTTTAATACATCATAAGTTTAATTTACATATTTTGTATTTAGTAAATTAAAGATATATTACACCATCCAGTACCACCTGAGCCATTTATAAAATATATTAATTTTTTCAAAATTATTATGTAATAGTAGATGAGTAATTTTGTTAATAATGGTTCTTCCATCATTAGTTTGCCGATTTCTTCCAGATTTGGGTTTGTAGAAGACTTAATGGTAGAAAATTCCATGTAATTTAAATGTGTCCATCTATCTTTAAAGTGTCTAATCTGCCTATCTTTAAATTTAAATAAAACAAAGTGTATGTCATTTATCATTGAAATTTTTTATTCCTTTGAATAAAGATGTGAATAAAGTGAAAAGGCCTATTGATGCCATTATGTATGGAATATAACATCGTGCAAATGTCCCGGCTTTGCTGGGTGGCGCGCAACCGAAATGTCCAATTTTCCATGACTCTGGTGGTTCAATCAGATTGACCGATGGCAAATTTAAATTTATGTTGAGGACCGCTGTGATTTGTGGCTTATTCCCATAGACCTGTGACTTAAGAAAACCCCACAAGAAAAAGTCTAACGGGATCAAATCGCTCGATATCGGTGGTCAGTTCACAACACCTCCATGTGAGATGACTATGGTGTCAAATCGCTCGTGAAGATTGTCCAACGTGACATGAGCGGTGTGGCACTCAACGCCGTCCTGTTGAAACCACATATCGTTGGTGTCAATATCATCCAATTCAGGCCTAAATAAGTAGGTAATCATCGACCTATAGCGCTCGCCGTTGACGGTGATGGCCTGGCCAACGTCGTTCTCAAAGAAATATGGACCGATGACGCCGCTTCCCCTGTTTATGTTTGCAGATATGAAGGCATGTTTTTCAGTCATAAAACAAGAAATTAAAGAAGAACTTGACTGCGAGTTTTTTGTTTTTTTAATTAATGTATATATTTTGGTTTTGCTTTAGCTTAGTTAAGGTTTTAGGGTTCAGATTTCCAATGTATATATCTATCACAGGCAATTGCTTTATTCTCCTAAACTCAATCATAATATTTATGATTAACTTATTGTGACCAATAATAAATATGAGGAGCTGCATTGTATGGATTCTGTGGAGGGGGGGACAATAGCCATTTCCCTCATAAATCCACCATCAGATTTAAATCCATTTTGCTGTAGAATTTTAACCTAACTATGTAACTATTTTGTAATTTTAATTAACTATTTATTTAGAAATAATAATGCGCATCTTAAAGATTCTACTTGTGATAGTAATCCTACATCAGTTCTTGACAGCCATGAAAATAATAAAGAAATTATATTTAGAATAAGAAAGATTTAGGAATGAAGAAGTATAAGTTGAATTAAATAGTCATCTTTAGAAAGCGAATAATACAAATGCCTACTTAAAGCGGCTCTAAACCACAACCTAACACCAAACTTCACACACTATCTTTCCTTTACTTTCTTCCTAATTACCAGTAGCCTTTCGTTTACAACATTCCACTATTCTACAAGGCCTCCATGATGTTAGTCTATATCCTCAGTCCTTGCAAGCAAACACTATTCCTCATTTCCTTCCAATGTTCCTCTTTGTCAGATGATCACATGCATCATGGTTTCCATTGAAGACCAGAAAGGATTCCACTAGTTGCTGTGACATTAGGAGTCCTAAGTTACTCAAAAGTACTTTATTTCATAAGATCACCGCTTATCTGTTGAGGGATGTTCACTGGTTTCATTTAAATATTATAGTTTGATTTCCATTATTAATTTAATTATTAGTGTATCTAAAGAAATATTATGATTGATTCAATTAACAATTTAGTTCTTTTAATCTTATTCACAGGTGGTTCAAGCCATTTGAAAGAAGAAAGAGATCTAATCGTAGACAATGGTAAGTATGCTGACGCATCACTCAATATGTTATCACTGCAAATTTCTACCATGTTCGCTCTTTTACTCTATCGATAGCAGATATTCTGATGTAACTTTAGCGTTGTAATAAATATATTTAAGTTCCTGATAAGGCAATTCATTTTTTATAAATTGTTGACACCTTATTCTTATTCACAGGTGGTCCATTACATTTCAAAGATGAAGAAGAGCTGATCCTAGAAGATGGTGAGTACAGTACACTGAAGCATTTCTGCAATGTCCCTAAAATTATCTTCTCTATTTTTTTTTTTATTTACTCCGACTGATAGCTCTTTTACTCCATCGATAGCAGATATTCTGCTGTAACTTTAGCGTTGGAATAAATATTTTTAAGTTCCTGATAAGGCAATTCATTTTTTATAAATTGTTGACACCTTATTCTTATTCACAGGTGGTCCAATACATTTTAAAGAAGAAGAAGAGCTGGTCCTAGATGATGGTGAGTACATTAAAGGATTTCTGCATTGTCCCTAAAATTATCTTCTCTATTTTTTTTTTTGTTCACTCCGAGTGACAGCTCTTTTACTCCATCGATAGCAGATATTCTGCTGTAACTTTAGCGTTGGAATAAATATTTTTAAGTTCCTGATAAGGCAATTCATTTTTTATAAATTATTGATACCTTATTCTTATTCGCAGGTGGTCCAATACATTTTAAAGAAGAAGAAAAGCTAATCCTGAAGGCCGGTGAGTACAATTAAGGATCCCTGAATATGCAATTTATTAAGTTCGCACAAAATTTTCTTTTGCTTCTATTTTGTTATTATTGCTATGTTTGATATTAAAGTTAGTATAAGTGTAAATGCCTTTATATATATATATATATATATTATTATGTTCTTTGAATAGATATGATAAATTTATTTTTAACTTTAATTTATTTTATTTACTATTTATTATTAGGTTCTATCAACAAAATAATTCTGGCAAAAAGATGATTTTAATTTTACAAACATAAAAAATATACTTATATTAATTTTATAATTACTTGAATATTAATTTGATTCTTTTTCTTCTTTAATGGTCTTCTTTTTACATATATCAGGCTGATTCCAAACTAGAGTGAATATAATGCTCTGTATGTTTTCTCAGAACCACAACAACTCATTATAACTGCTAAAACTAGAGAGTAATTTTATGTGTTCATCTATCATCAGTATCTCTGCGTGTTTTTTATTCTCACAAACAACAACTATATTATTATCACTGGCTAAAAACTAGAGAGTAATACTGTGTGTGTTTCTATCATCACAACCACCAGTAGACTCTTTTGTTTTTTCTTCCACTCTCAATTGTTTGTTTGCCTTCTTGATTCAAAGTTGGATTAAATATTTATATACACACTCCAATATCTAATATCACAACAATATATATTTGTTTTTTTTTTGTAATTAAATTCATCTTTTTGCCAGATTGATTTTTGTTATAAGAACCTAATAGTAAATAGTAATTAAAATAAATTTAAAGTAAAGAACGTAATAATATATATATTATTACATTCTTTGAAAGATAACGTAATTTTATTTTTATTCATTTGAGCTTGTCGATAAAAATTTTTCATTCCACTTTACTTTTGATTTCACTATTCACTTATTTAGCACTTTAACAATTTGCATTTTCTTATAACTAAATGACAATATCAAATTATGTGTCACCAAAATTTTACATTTTTTCATTTCAACCATTTACATCACAAATGTAATTGTACCTTACAGACATCTTAACTTTTAACTATAGTACCATAAATTTATTATTTCCAAGTTTCACATTGCTGGGTTGACAATATCCTCATAACAAAGTACTAATTAATTTTAAATTTCAAATTTTTAAATAGCTTTTAACATTTACCAACTTGATAGTACAAAATAAACATACTAACATTTTAATACGTTAGAATAAAATTAATTTTTTAAGTTTTTACATGTGTCCGTACATTGACACTATTTTCATGTAAGGTTTTTAATGGATTTTAAAATTTCAATTTTTTAAATGTGCTTGTTTGAAATTATTTTATAATAAGTTTTTAAATTAATTTTAATTCTATTGTTTATATAGATACAGTTTTATATGTCATCCGATTATCATTATTTCGTAATAATAAAATATAACCTTTTTCTTCTTTTTTTTATAATTATACTCTATGGTATTAAAAACATACCTGAAATTATTCTTAAAGTCTTTCCTTTTATTTATTTTCATGTTGTTCCAACTAAACTCGCAAAAGGGGATTTCACTAAAATGATATGAAATTTTAAATTCTAATTTATCCCAATCCAAAATTTTACCTATTGTATTTTTAAATTTACTTAAGGTTTTTATTGGGTCAGATTTTTTAAATTGTTGAACCTCTAACTTATCATGATTATTAATTACTCGTATTATATCACGATTAATTACCGATTTAATTTCACTATAATTACTAGTTATTTTAATTGTATTTTGTTCCTTTATACTTTTTATATCCTCCATTTCCTTCTCCTTTTTATTACTTTTATCATTATTTTCTTTTTTATTTGTATCTAAATCATTTTTAATTAAATTCTGTTCAAGATCTAGGACTTTATTTTTGGTTTCTAAGATAACTTCTTTAAAATCATTTTTCTGGTTTTAAATCCGTTTCTAAAATATGTATTTTTTCATCCATTTCTACATTTAAATCATTGAAAGAATTTTGTAACTAATGTTCAATTCTTTCACATTTATCGTCAATTTTTAAAAAAATTTCATTATTTTTATCTGCCAATTTATCGCTTTTGTTAGATACTTCTAATAAATTTTGTTTATTGTCTTCTTTTATTTCTTACAAAATTTGTTTAAAATTTTGGTTATATTCGTCAAAATTTTCCATCATTAATCTAAACATCTTTTCCATCTTACATTCCTCCAGACTTGATTCATTTAAACTAAAATTTTGATTATTATTTGAGGGACTATCAAGTGATTGCCTTTTGCTCACATCATTCTCCTTATTGTTTATATATCTATCAACTATACTTTGCTCATTTTGATCATAATTTAAACTTTGGTTATCTTTTTCCATGACTGAATTCTATCAATATGAATCTTAACCACAAATACAATTTTTAACTTTAGCCCTAACCTTTATATTAAATTTAAACACAATTTTTGTGACACTATCTAAACAATCCTTTAGCCAGATTACTTTGTTATCAGCCACACGTTGGGCGCCAAATATTACGTTCTTTGAAAGATAACGTAATTTTATTTTTATTCTTTAACTTTAAATTTATTTTATTTACTATTTATTATTAATTATTTATAAACACTTGTTTACAATTTTGCTTCTTCTTTTATCCTCATCAATTATTTCAAAACCAAATCAATTCTTTTTCTTTTCTTGCAATGGCTCTTCTTTTTTCTGCCAAGTCCAATACCACTAACCAAAAGAAATTTTAAATTCTTTCTGACTCACAATTTACAGCTATCATGTATCTCGGGCCGATCCCAAAACCAGAGTCTAACTGTGTGTGTTCACTCAGAACCACAACAACAACTAATTATAACTGGCTAAAACTATAGAGTAATTCTGTGTGTGTTTCTTATACTCTATTAGCAACTATACTCTCTTTTGCTTTTTTCATACACTCTCACTTGTTTTTATTTTGCCTTCTTGATAAGTTGGATTAAATATTATATAAAAACTCCACAATCTCTAATATCACAACAATATATATATATATATATATAAATATGATAAAAAATAGATAAAAATACAACTGAGAAACACGTTTGTGTTGAAAGTATTGAAATAATAAATCAACAGTTATAATTGACCCTAAACAAATGCATAAAAATATTTATATATATTTAACTTTATTTTCTTCTTGCAGTATGAATAGATATTGCAGGTTCATAAGAAATAATTAATAATTAAGTAATAGTTAAATGCATGATATTTTATTGTAGCATATAATATTGTTAAGAGTGTGATGTCCAAAGGAAATATACAGTGAAAGCTTGTTTTTATTTAATTATGAATCACAAAAAGAACAAAATATCAAGAAATAAAGCTATATTTTGAGTCAAAGTGACAAAAATCAAATAATACATTTTACTTTAATCAGTTTATATGTTACAAAAATAAAATATATCACCTTTTGGAGGATTGGGTTCGGGGAAGTCTTAAGAGTTAGTTAACTATAGCTTTATGGTCTATTGGTCCCAAAACACTATAACCTTTAATATGGCTCAAGTATCCAAACTGCATGTGGTGTTCTCATTAATAAATTAAACACTGTAACTTCATAATATAAACAATAGATCACCACATTAATCCCCCCCCTTAAAAATATGGTGAGCCCCATATCTCAAAATGAAACATTTATGCATGGTATGACATAATTATCTTCACATAAGTCTTATTCTTGTGTACGCCTGTGGCGGAGATACTCTTCTTGCCACAACGCCTTATTAGATGGCTGATATCCCCTCTACTCTAGCTTTCTATGGTCTCTGTCTTAGAAATAAAATTTAATTAAATATAGCGCTGGATGAGCTTTCGAGTGTTGATGAACAGATTCGTTATACTAAAACTCGCCACCACTTACAGGAATACATGCTGAATAAGCCAAATAAATGTGGCTTTAATTTACATGATTTATGTGACAGTTATGGATGCGCCTATAAATTTGAAATATATAAAGACAAAGAAAATATAATAATGAATGACCAATTAGGCTTAGGATCTTCAAGGGGTTCGTTCGTCTGACTATAAAGGTTTCTAGAAACCAAAACTATAAGGTCTAGGATGACCATTTCTTCACATCAGTTGCTTTGGTGGTGTATTTGAAGAAACGTAGAAGTTTTACTTGGGAACTGTTAAGATGAATAGAATACCACATTGCGCCAATAAATGTATTTTTACTTCTTTATTATTAAAATTAGTTATAACATCTGAGAAACTATTCAGCCCAAAACATGTGCATTTTTTTAGCAGCTCCATAGCCTACAATTAATTCTACTGCTTTTTTCAGTATCGTCTTTTACAGTAGTTTTATTTTTAATTTCTTTGTAAGATTTTTCGGGAAATAAACAAAGAACATCAATTAAATAGTCCGTCTTAGGTCTATTTAACTACCCTAAATTTAGGGGATATTTAATTTGGTTTTTGATCACAAGCAATATCATTAAATAATTGGATTTAGTGAAAGCTCATTTAGCTATGCTTATTTTATCAGAGGTGCTGTAATTTGAACTGGTCCATGGTACAACACTTTGACTAGGAGCTAGATATAACAATTGATAACAATTCAATAACAGGCAATCAGAAATTATCAGGTTAGTCTAAACATTGTTTTAATAACTTAACTTTTTCAATATGGGCTAGGTCAAATTTGTTTTTTGCCAGTAAAGTTCTACAACTAATATCGATTAAACAACTTGATGTGAAGGTTTCTGTAGACAGATTGACAAACTACTATATCTGGCTTTAAAGTAACCCAACAGATGAAGCCACAACCACTGTAGGTCAAAGGTACAACAGCTTCCCCTATAACAGACATAAGGAATAAAGTCACAAAAATAAAAGCAAGAATAAATCCCAGGGAACCATTTAAAGCAGTACATTTTCCAGTTGTAATTCTGTTTCTACTTATTTAATAATTAAAATAAAATATTAATATTTGTTTCAGGTCCTTCAGCTGCAATGCAAGATGGCACTTTAAGGAAACATCTAATGTCATCTGATAGTAATGTGGAAGAAATTTTAGAGGATTATATAATGAGTCCCTATGACATTAAAAAGCCAAATCCTCATTATAGCTACAAAGCAGCACAAGCTAATCACATCAAGAAACATATAATTGCACAACATAGTAGAGAAACACCACATCAGTGTCCTCATTGCAGTTACAAAGCAGCAGGGGCTTGTAGTTTAAAGAGGCATATAATGGCAATACATAGTGAAGAGAAGCCCCATCAATGTCCTTATTGCAGCTACAAAGCAGTTCAAGTCAGTACTTTAAAGACACATATTATGGCAAAACATAGTGAAGAGAAGCCCCATCAATGTCCTCATTGCAGCTACAAAGCAGTACAAGCTGATCACATCAGGAAACATATAATTGCACAACATAATGGAGAAACACCACATCAGTGTCCTCATTGCAGTTACAAAGCAGCAGGGGCTGATATTTTAAAGAGGCATATAATGGCAAAACATAGTGAAGAGAAGCCCCATCAATGTCCTCATTGCAGCTACAAAACAGCTTTCCCTTGGAATTTGAAGAAACATATTACGGCAAAACATAGTAAGGAGAAGCCCTATCAATGTCCATATTGCACCTACAAAACAGCTTTCGCTTGTAATTTGAAGCCACATATTATGGCAAAACATAGTGAAGAGAAGCCCCATCAATGTCCTCATTGCAGCTACAAAGCAGTTCAAGTCTGTACTTTGAAGACACATATTATAGCAAAACATAGTGAAGAGAAGCTCCATCAATGCCCTCATTGCAGCTACAAAGCAGCTTTAGCTGCTACTTTGAAGACACATATTATGGCAAAACATAGTGAAGAGAAGCCCCATCAATGTCCTCATTGCAGCTACAAAACACCTTTAGCTGGTAATTTAAAGCCACATATTATGGCAAAACATAGTGAAGAGAAGTCCCATCAATGTCCTCATTGCAGCTACAAAGCAGCTTTAGCTGGTACTTTGAAGGCACATATTATGGCAAAACATAGATAGAAAAACCATTACTGATTAACCGACATACTGAATATTGAACATACCTAATCGAGAAGACCCAAAAGTAGAAAAAGACAAACCCCAGGTTAAATGAATAATTAGGACAAAAGAGGAACAGATACAAACCTGTTATACCTTTTATTGACAAACAAAACAAAATAAGTACACTGCTAATGTAGTTAGCAAAGGAGAGAATTTCTATAAAAAAAACTAACTGTTTCAGATGTAGAACAAATGGAAATTGATACTGGCAGTGACACTCACAATAACTACAGCATATAAAATAACAGGCAATTAGCTGGCTTACTGGCAACAAGGACCTAGGTGATAAACAAAACTATGATAATACTATTGAAACTTTACAAAAGAATAACTACCGCAAGGAACCTAATATGTCAACTGTAATCTCACTAAAGAAAAAACTGACAAAAACCTTTGAAAAAGACATAGGAATATTAATCAGAAATAAAAAGTTCACTTATATGTAAAATTACCAATAAAAGTTTTTAAAAAGTCATCTTTGAGTTGTGATTCTTTATTTAGCGAAGTGTGATGCCAAAAATGTTCCTACTACCTGTACAGTTTTGGTGGTAAAGTTAACAGACAACGGAGTAGCGAAAATGTGTGTGATGATTGTTGTATATTGTCTAGTCTTTTACTTCTTCAATCGGTTGAAAATGTTTTAATGCTTCATATATCGCTAATTACTAACAATCATAGGTGTGCCTGCGCCTGTGAGTTTTTGTGGGAGAACTGCAGCAAACCCAGTGTTTAAGGCATCACATGTAGTATCTATTGCTCAGCCTCCGGGGCAGGGTGAGCCAATCCAATAGCAAGGTCAGCAAGACCTTTTTCGCGGACTTCAAAGGCATTCATTGTAACTTCAGTCCCAGCATTAGGAGTGGGATCGGTCTTTTCAGAATTTTGAAGGTATAAGTTAAGTGGTATTTGAGTGCTTGTGGCTCCGAGAACACTCTTCAGATAGAAATCTACCATGTCAAGGAATGTGAGGAGTTGCTTACATGGGACAAGACAAATTTATATTATTTTACACTTTTTTTTCTTGAGGCTCCATTTCGTTGGTACTGACATTCGTAACCCAAAAAAGTCCACATCTTTACCAAATATGCACTTAAAGGATTTAGAGAAATTCCTTGCTTATTTAATCTAGAAATACGTGTGCCAACATTCAAAGAGACCAAAAGGTCAGTAAGAGTAATTGAAACCACACCTCTTATATCTACAAGGTAACTTTGGAGACACTAATCTATCACTGTCTTTAGTTAATATCAGTCATATGTTAATTTATCTGTGCCCGATATAATTTTACATGTAATTAGTTATAACCAATGTTAATTAGCGATAATATAAATTAAGTTGTTGAAATAAGTTATTCAAATAGTTAGTTGGTAAGTATTAAAATGAATGCAACGATAGTAAAAAGAATGCGCTATCAATGCAAGATTGGCTGTCCCCTTAAGGGGGGGGGGAAGGCTTTGGTTCCCACGAACGACAGTGCAGTTGAGTTGATTGTGGCGACGAGTACAGTGACTGAAGTAAATTTTGGACTAGAAGAGAGAGAGAGGGATGAGATGTGGTACCCAGGTTGGTGGAACTAATTGCAGAATTAATCATACTCAATATAGAATGGGAGAATACTAGAGCAAGATGATTTTGGAAAAAGGGGACAGACAGTCTTGCTAATTTTGTAATTAATGTGTAAGTTTTTAGCATCGGTTTTAGTTAAAAGAAACTTAGTTAACTTTCTTTTAAGTTAGCCCTTTTTTATGGGTTTATGATTTAATACTAGTTGTTACGAACGAAATATGTCGAATAGATTTTAATTATCTTTTAAAGTATTTATTTTAGTCCGAATTAATTTATTTGTCTTCCCTAGTTATGTTGATTCTATGTAATATTTCAGGTTCCCTTTTCCTTAGGTAATGCCATCTCCTGTCATTAATATTTTCCCAAATTCCCGTAAACATTTATTAGAAGAAGAGAGAGAGAAAGACAGGGGTTTACATATCTATTATAATTTCAGCATTCATTCAAGTTATTCCCAGTTCCACATACCTGCGTGAATAATTGGTTTCAACAATGAATACGTGAATATGAGTGAGTAGAGATTTCGACTTACAGATGAACATTTTGATGGTCCTACTCAGCTAGAATATCACCACCTCCTTA
The DNA here is from genome assembly GCA_930367205.1 of Acanthosoma haemorrhoidale. NCBI lineage: Eukaryota > Metazoa > Arthropoda > Insecta > Hemiptera > Acanthosomatidae > Acanthosoma > Acanthosoma haemorrhoidale. The sequence continues at coordinate 8,190,329 of OV884012.1, forward strand.
TAGTTATGAATCAATGGCCACTAAACTTTACGGATTCATATTTTTCATACTATGTAAACTTTTAAATATTTATTTGTTTATATAAGAATTGGCCTTGAAAAAATAAATGGTGTCCGCTGCTGGAATCAAGAATGTTCTCCTGGATATGTTAGGGGCCAATGTTGGGGGATTTCATAATATCTGGACCAACATAAAGAATTATGACCAACCCAGGTTCCAGCACATGAAACCCTCAATAACACTTTAAATACGTTAATATGCACATTTGCTAGAATATTCCAAACCAAGTTTAAGAACTTGACCTTAGCGTAAACGTGTTGGAGAAGTGTTTAAGTACAATATAATACATTCTTAGCTCAAGGAAAGACACCAAACAGGAAAAGGAAGTAGAATCGAATAGTTTATTTCATAATAACACCGAAGGGAGTCGACAAGTAGCGTGGGATGTCGGCATTGGAAGAACGTCGTCATATGAAGGAAGAGACCCAAGAAATCTTAAAATAACTAAACAAAAATACAACTCCAGTAGGTAACCTTTTTGCTCCTTTAACCTCCTTAGACAGGCCTGTAGGAACCCACACTGAAGCATAGGATGTGGAGTCTCCATATTTCAGGTGGATGTGGTAAGTCAAAAGACAACCTAACAATTTGTACCAATTGTGAAGGTCCTCACCCTGCTAACTACAACGAATGCCCGGTCTTTCAGAACCTGCGAGAAGCGATTACCATCTTCAACCGCGGACGGGCTGTGTTAAACCATCAGCTCAGAAACGAGCAATTGAAATCGCATTCGTTAATGATTCTTACTTAACAAAAACATAAGGAATTTTCGTTAAGGACTACAAAATCCACAGAACAAACAACATAGGTCACGGAGGAGCAGCAATCATTATCCCTAATACATTGAAATATTACCCCCTTGCACAGAAATACAAGCATCAAACATTCGACTTGAACTTAAAAACAGCAAACTTTAAACTTTCTTTAGCCTACTGCCCCTCAGGACAAACTATCACTCCCGAATTACTCACTGCTAGCCATCATTGTAAAGACAAAAGAACAGTTTTCTAGATCTGTTTTTTAGTAGAAGATATAACCCTACTAACCATTATATTCACAGGAAGTTTGATCTTTTTCCAGATCATATATATTGCACAGCAAATTAATTAAAGGATTGGAAACATTTTTATGAATTTTAGAATGTGAGACGGGTATTAATAAACACCATTTGACTCCTTAATAATAATCAACAGGCTGCCTTTGCATCTCAGACACCGCTGTGTGCTAAGAACGTACACTTACTTCCTGTAGTGGAGGACCAGTTATAAGTAACAGTGTATTCCGACTCACCTCTCCTGTGTTTCGGAGGTTACAGTTAGTTAGAATGTGTTACAGATACCTGTCTGTCATGTTTTTAACGTGGGTTGTTTAAATAAAGTATGTGTTATTCAGTTAATCTTAAACTGTGTCACATTATTCGGCCCCTTGTCAACAGCACTTTCCCAATCCCCTTCTTACATAAGACAACTGCTGATGGAAAACGATGGCATAGCACAAGACTAGTGACTGATAAACGGATCTATTATCAGCTAATAACAGAAATAATAACTTACACATTTGATAAATATTTATCATCAAAAAGCCAAAAATGGTGATCTCTGGAGAGCAACACGATAACTCCTACGACACAAGACAGTGCCACGGCCATTGAGCGTATCGCTAAATTCATATTATGACATTACGGACGAATAGAAAGCAGAACGATCGCTGACCACCTCTCCGTTTTCAAACCCTATTTTCTCCTGACTAACGCTCGACATGACAGCGAAGTATGGACAGTAATTGACACTTCTCTAACTGTCGATTCCTTCAATATCTTTCATTCCTTTATGACCTCGAACGACTACTGAAGGGAAACCACCTGGTTGTGATTTATTATGTATGTTACAAGACTGGCTCCTTCCCTACTGGCAGATACCTAATTCTTAGTTAGTTGTTAGATTTTCAAACCTGCTTATAGGAAGATATCTATTTTTCTTGCGATGAATATTACAGGTAAAATGAAAATTATGTATTTAACTTCTCCTTATGAAGTATTAAGTTATTCCCAAAACATTAAGTAAATACCACTTACAGGAATACATGCTGAATAAGCCAAATAAATGTGGCTTTAATTTACATGTCTTATGTGACAGTTATGGATGCACCTATAAATTTGAAATATATAAAGACAAAGAAAATATAAGAATGAATGATGAATTAGGCTTAGGATCTTCAAGTGATTTGTTCGTTTGACTATAAAGGTTTCTAGAAATCAAAACTATAATGTCTATGGTGGCAATTTCTTCACATCAGTTGCTTTGGTGGTGTATTTGAAGAAACATAGAATTTTCTACTTAGGAACTGTTAAGATGAATAGAATACCACATTGCGCCAATAAATGTATTTTTACTTCTTTATTAATAAAATTAGTTACTGCATCTGAGAAACTATTAAGCCCAAAACATCCCTCTTGTCTATTTCAGATGCCAATTCTGCAAGATGTTGCACAAATCCAAAAATAAATATTCATACAAAAATTTTAATTATTTAACTTAGGTAAGATTATTGTTAATTTTACAAGAATATTATTACCGTTAAAAAATGCTAAAAAGAGAGTGTCAAAAGCCATTCTCATTTTAGCATACATGCAATACACAAAATAACTTCAACACAAATATACACAATATATAATACACAAACGGCTCAAACCACCAAATCCGGAAAATATTAAAACTGTTTGCGACTATTTAAAAGTGGCAATCAAAAGTAACTTTTCCTCTATCTCAACCTCTTCTTAACAAAAATATTTAATTTGAAATCAAGGCACTGACATTTCCTTACTATCAGGAAATCATAAAAAACAATTATTAGGTCTACTGAATATATTGCCGGAAGCCCTTGTAAGGTTAATGCTGAAACGGATACATGATCATGTCTAATAACAAAGTATTATAAATAAACAGCTTAGGATTAAAGAAAACCATTCCAACGTTGACCAATGCAATGTCTTGCAGACTTTTCATAACCATAGCCTTCAACGAAAGACATCACACCTTATTCGCACTTATCATTCATTCCTAGCAATTAGATAATCCTGTCGGGGAAAACTGTCTGGATACCAAAGGTGAGAGTGAACCAGAAAGAGGCAGACTGGACGGCTCGAGAAGTCTAATAGGTACATTTCGTAGGACCTCAGAAGCTAAGTTCATCTACATGAAAAGGGTCTCTTCCAAGAATATGCTAGTTTACTGGGCAGAAGCCAGGAAACTCCTCTGGGAAGGCTGTGTAGGCTGGCTTACCCCAAGAAGGTGAATATTCTGACCAATCAAATTCGACTACTCCAGTGCCCCAAGTGAGTGCTTGTGGTGTCAGGATTGTGACCTAGTCCTGCTTCTCTATTCTGACACTGTAAGTCCGTGAGGAGGGTAACTTCTACTTGTCGGTAATGCATTTAGCACAACACATGTTATTACAATACAACAATGATTTTATTACAAATTTTAGTTCTTTGAAAAACTTTCTCTATGGGACCCCCCACCAGGTATTTCCAGACCCCCTAATTTAGATAGCTCAACAGTAATGACTGCCTTCACATACTCTGTAAACATTTGCAAGATATTTCATTCTAGGGAAAGGGATCTGTGTGTTATACTTGATTCAGCAACTTCATATTGCTAAAGTTTAGATACACCTCTGGAAAATTTGCTACAAGCCAGAAAAAGAGAGCAGTTCTGGATATTGTCAGAATGAAAGACATAGGTTGATTGAATATAGTAATAATTTATCAACCATAAAATAAGTACATCTAGGTCACAAGTTATATAGGTTAGATTAATATTGTCAGCCGGCTTTGTTCATTTAATAGAGATAACCCAACCATATGACATCTCCGTTTTTTTTTGTTTTTTTTGTTGTTTTTTTTTTTATTGTAATACATAGTTTTCTTTTAGATATGCTGGCTGACGACTGATTCGTCCACTACGAGTTACATATGTGTCATTGTCGTTATTGATATCTTCGCTCTGGCTTTGGTTCATTAATTGCTGATCTGCTGGATCGGCTGTATTATTAACCTTACCATTATTATTTGAATTTTCCGAAATTTGTGGTTTAATATTTTCATCAAGTCTATATTCGTTACTTTCTATTTCGAATGGTAGGCTAGTATAATTTCTTAAGTGTATTCTATTACGCGTCAATAAGGAGCCTCCCTCTGTCTTAATTTGATAAGCCCTATTGTTTATGTTTCTATCTATTATTACAGCCCGATCCCACATTCCTTGTTTGTTTCTAACTCTAACATTTTCTCCTTTTTCGTATTTTTTCAAATCTTTGGCTCGTTGATCATGAAAAATTTTTTGTTTCCTTTGTCTTTGTAACAATTCACCTTTTATATATGAATTTTCTTCACTTTTAAACTTTGGTATATCATATAGAACACCATTCACATTTTTACCTTGCATTATCACATTTGGAGAAGGTATTGTATTAGATATTGGTGTGTTGTTTAATTCTAGTATTGCTAAGTACACATCTTTTTTATCAAAATGAGCTTTTCTAATTTCATTTTTCACTGTTTTTATGTGCCGCTCCACCATTCCGTTACTTTGTGGATATGTTGGACTCGACGTAACATGCTTAAATTTCCATTCTCTTGTAAACGTTTTAAATAGAAAACTTGAAAATTGTGGGCCATTATCTGATCTGAATTCTTCTGGTATACCCCAGTGTACAAAACAAGACTTTAATGCTTTTATAACTGTTACACTAGTTTCATCCTTCAATGGTAAAACATCTACATATTTAGAAAAATAATCCACAACTAACATGTTTGGTTTTCTATCAATGTAAAAAATATCAGCTCCTACTGTTGCCCATGTTTTATCTGGTATTAATGTTGGTATTAGACTTTCTTTCTGATTTGATCGTTGGAGCACTGCAAACATTTTTGCCCCCTCCATTTTACTAGATATTTCCTCAAATGTAGGTAAAGGACAATGTTCTCTTAGTAAACAAGTGTTAAGATGCTGTGGGTCTAAGCAAATACGTAATGATTTATCAGGTTTACTGGTAATTACGATTGGGTTCATAAATTCAGTAGGTTCGTTAACCTCTGTAACAATTTTATTGTCTTTCATTCTGTATAATGTTTCTTTGAAAAGATCTAATAATTTAAAAGGTATTCTACGACATGGTTCAATTTTTCCTTCATATCCTTCTTTTAATTTGAAATCATATATTTTTGAGATTTTTCCTATACCTTCGAATAGTTCTTTATATCTGCTAAGCAATTTCGTGAGACCATTATTTGTATTCATATTTATATTTTCAACTCTGGTAATTAATTTCAGTTTTTTAATTGTATCTAATCCCAACACAGAGCTTGAGCTATTACAGTTTACTAAATAAAATTTTATTGATTCTATTTTACCCTTGATTACACATCTAATATAACAGTTCCTATAACCGGTATTTCAGAACCACTGTTATTTGCCAATTTGTTATCAGTTTTATTTATTTTCTCTTTAATTTTCAAATTTTCATAGTCGCTTTTTTTTAAAACATTGCATTCCGCCCCTGTATCGAGCTTGACTGAAAGTGAAGTTTTGCTTGCCAATATATTTATAGATAATTCCCAACCCTTTTGAACATTATTTATTTTTAGAATTCTCCCTAAAGTGTACATTTCAGCATCCTCTCCCTCAATCATACTTACATTATTTATATTTCGAGTTATTCTACACATTTTTGCAAAATGATTTATCCTAATACATTTAATACAAATTTTACCGTAGCCTGGGCAATTTCTATACCCATGGACGTTGCCGCATTTATTACACCTCAATCGCTGCTGGCTTCCATATTGCTGCTCTTGTTGCAGTGATGTCTTGCTGCTATCGCTGGTACTTGGTTTCGACGTCCACGGCTGCGTACTCACTCTCAGATTACTCGTCACTGCTTTGGTTCTGCTCCTTTGCTGTACTATATTTATTTCCTCCTTTTGTACCTCGCAACGTCTCTATTCTTTGTTTAGCTAACTCCGCCACTTTGCATAAATTAGTACATTTATGTAGTGTTAGATCATCTTCCCGCAACAATCTATCTTTCACTTGTTCATCCTGTATACCACTTACAATTTGATCTTTTATAAGGCTATCCTTCAATGTTTCAAATGCACAATCAACACTTAACTTTTTCAAATCTGTAATGAAATCACCGAATGACTCACCCTTTCTCTGTTTACGTTGAAAAAAATTAAATCTTGCCACCGTCTCGTTTTTTTTAGGTATGCAATAATCTTCAAAAGCTTTAACTACAATTGCGTATTCCTTCTGTTCTTCTGCCGTTAAATTAAAGGTTTCATATTTATCTTGTGCATCTTCTCCTAATACGCTCAACAGTATACCAACTTTTACTTCATCTTTTTTATCTTGTGCTTCGATAGCCGACAAGTAATTATTAAACTTTCTATACCACCTTTTCCATGCTTCTAAGGAAATATAGCTCCTTCGAAAATAAAAGGTGAATTGTTCTGGCGGTTTCAAATTCACATGTCCTACCGACTGCGCCATGTCAGAATGAAAGACATAGGTTGATTGAATGTAGTAATAATTTATTAACCATAAAATAAGTACATCTAGGTCACAAGTTATATAGGTTAGATTAATATTGTCAGCCGGCTTTGTTCATTTAATAGAGATAACCCAACCATATGACAGATATAGTAAGCATGCCTGGGCCTGGATATGGGATAACAACATCTTTAGATTTAGCTGAGCTGCTGGTGATATTAAATGGGTGATATCTGGTAAAGACCTCGAACTACCATGTCAAGTCAATCAGAAGAGAAAGATGTCGAGGTGGTAGTTCTGCCAAAGGAACATTAAGCCCTAACTTAACACCAAGTGCCATAATTGCAAGAAATCTGTGAGCAAAAGACACCGAAGCAAAAAATTTTTTTCAAATGTGAAGTTTTTTTTAAATAAATAATGTTTTGAAATGTGTTAGAAATTATTGAACTTGCTTTCCATTGTTCAATGGACTGATTTATTGCAGTTATTGACAAAAATTAGGGTATAATGGAGTGGGGTCCTTTAGGGACTGTATCTGGTACTTTCTGATTCCTTAAAGCATCTAATAGACGCCATCTTTGATATGTTCATTTTTTTAGCAGCTCCATAGCCTACAATTAATTCTACTACTTTTTCAGTATCGTCTTTTATAGTAGTTTTATTTTCAATTTCTTTGTAAGATTTTTCGTTTATTTAAGAAATAAACAAAGAATATCAATTAAATAGTCGGTTTTAGGTCTACCTAACTACCCTAAATTTAGGGGATATTTAATTTGTTTTTATGATTACAAGCGATATCATTAAATAATTGGATTTAGGGAAAACTCATTTCTAAGCTTATTTTATCAGATGCGTTGTAATTTGAACGGGTTCATGGTACAACACTTTGACTAGGGGCTAGGTATAACAATTGATAACATCTGAATAACAGGCAATCAGAAATTATCAGGTTAGTCTAAACATTGTTTTAATAACTTATCTTTTTCAAAAGGGGCTAGGTCAGATTTATTTTTTGCCAGTAAAGTTCTACAACTAATATCGATTAAACAACTTGATGTGAAGGTTTCTGTAGACAGATTGACAAACTACCATATCTGGCTTTAAAGTAACCCAACAGATGAAGCCACAACCACTGCAGGTCAAAGGTACAACAGCTTCCCCTATAACAGACATAAGGAATAAAATCACAAAAATAAAAGCAAGAATACGTCCCAAGGAACCATTTAAAGTACATTTTCCAGTGGTAATTCTATTTCTACTTATTTAATAATTATAATAATTAATGTAAAATATTAATATTTGTTTCAGGTCCTTCAGCTGCAGTGCAAGATGGCACTTAAAGGAAACATCTAATGTCATCTGATAGTAATGGGGAAGAAATTTTAGAGAATCATATAATGAGTCCCTATGACATTAAAAAGCCACATCAATGTCCTCATTGCAGCTACAAAGCAGTTCAAGTCTGTACTTTGAAGACACATATTATGGCAAAACATAGTGAAGAGAAGCCCCATCAATATCCATATTGCACCTTCAAAACAGCTTTCGCTTGGAATTTGAAGTCACATATTATGGCAAAACATAGTGAAGAGAAGCCCCATCAATGTCCTCATTGCAGCTACAAAGCAGTTCAAGGCTGTGCTTTGAAGACACATATTATGGCAAAACATAGTGAAGAGAAGCCCCATCAATGTCCTCATTGCAGCTACAAAGCAGTTGAAGCTGGTACTTTGAAGAGGCATATAATGGTAAAACATAGTGAAGAGAAGCCCCATCAATGTCCTCATTGCAGCTACAAAGCAGCTTTAGCTATTACTTTGAAGACACATATTATCGAAAAACATAGTGAAGAGAAGCCCCATCAATGACCTCATTACACCTACAAAGCAGCTTTAGCTATTACTTTGAAGACACATATTATGGCAAAACATAGTGAAGAGAAGCCCCATCAATGCCCTCATTGCAGCTACAAAGCAGCTTTAGCTAGTACTTTGAAGACACATATTATGGAAAAACATAGTGAAGAGAAGTCGCATCAATGTCCTCATTGCAGCTACAAAGCAGCTTTGGCTGGTACTTTGAAGACACATATTATGGTAAAACATAGTGAAGAGAAGCCCCATCAATGACCTCATTGCAGCTACAAAGCAGTACAACCTGATTAGTTAAAGGAACATATAATGACGCACCATAACGTAGAATAGCCTTATTACAGCGAGAAAGCGGTACAGAATGGCATATTGTAGAATTATATAAATGTAAAACATACTTGTGGGAAGCCTCCGTAATATCCTAATTGCAAATACAATCATTACATGCCATTTGAACATTACCTAGTATCTCATACTAGAAAAACACACATCAAGCAAAATTTGTCTGTATTAACTATATTTTCAGTGGTTATGATGTTTTGTTTTTACATTTTTTATGTTCAGATTTCAGTAGGATTTATTTGAATTGTAACATTTTTGTGATTTTGTGTATTATTAATTTGTTCATCATTACATTTATCCTACTGTTGGCTTACTATTGTGCGTAAGGACTTATAATGGCATTAGGTACGTAAATTGTAACTTTCGTTTTTAGAGGAACATGTTCCATAACATTAAATAAACTATTAGATTTTACTTGGTTCTTTTTCTTTGAAGTAACCATATATTATCCTATACTTATACACTTCTTCTTAGTTATCCTAGTATTACTCCTTACTTTTACACATTGGTTCCTTGGCCAAGCTGTTAAACTGCGTTCATGAAGGAATATTCTGGCCAAACATAATGACAAATTAAGTAATCAAAAGTGAAATTAGTGTTTGTGTACAATTATATGTGTTTTGGGTTTGTGTAAAATGGTATGAGTGTTTAGTGTGTCTGTATCCAACCTGAGATTTTTAAAAGAATAAGTAATTCAAAGTCAATCTATAAATAAATTTAAATGCTTCATAAGTTTGTCTAATGAGAACTTCATAAATTGTCGGCCATGTGGAGACAACATTTTATTAACTTTACAATTCAATATAAAAACTCATTATCTAATTTTTAATTATTGTTAGTGATTATTAAATATGTTAAAACCATCTAACAATACTCATTACACTTAAATATTTCATTTTTCCCATTCATCATAAATGAAAAATGCTCCTTTTTTTCTTCTTAATTATTATTAGTTACATTATTTAATAATTGATTTGTAATACTATTTTAATTAATTACCATAGACTTAAAACTAACTTAATCTAACAATAAAAACTTATACTAAATCTTAACCTAATTTTCCCAGACAGTCCCTTGTCATCGATTCAGGACAGGTGGTGGTGTCATAGTGTCAAACATTGGGCCTGTGAGATGCTTGCAAAGAGTCAAAAAACTTAATGTGTCTCTGGTGGATGAAACCACCCACCAACAGCACACTAAGCAATGTATGAGAGGGACGAGATGTGGTACCCAGGTTGGTGGCACTAATCTTAGAATTAATCATACTCAATATAGAATGGGAGAATATTAGAGCATGATGATTTTGGAAAAAGGGGACAGACAGTCTTGCTAATTTTGTAATTAATCTGTAAGTTTTTAGCATCGGTTTTAGTTAAAAGAAACTTAGTTAACTTACTTTTAAGTTAGCCCTTTTTCATGGGTTTATGATTTAATACTAGTTGTTACGAACGAAATATGTCGAATAAATTTTAATTATCTTTTAAAGTATTTATTTTAGTTCGAATTAATTTATTTGTCTTCCCCTTGTTATTTAGATTCTATGTAATATTTCAGGTTCCCTTTTCCTTAGGTAATGCCATCTCCTGTCATTAATATTTTCCCAAATTCCCGTAAACATTTATTTGAAGAAGAGAGAGAGAAAGACAGAGGTTTACAAGTGGTGTCAGGTGTGGGGTGGATTGCAAGAAAATCCACTAATCCGGGAACCTGTCTGAGCCTGTGGGAAAGGGGGTGGCGCTCCGTGGTTAGTAAAAGAGCTGACCCCAATAAAAGTGGGCTTCGGGCGTAAAACCCTGTTTTCTGGGTGAACGGTGGGTCCTAGAGCCAAAATAACGAAATTTTGATGTCGGCACCATATCCTGGACTTGGGTGAATTATAAATATTAATAATTAAAATTTTTTATTTTTTTTGGATAAATCCCTATTAAAATGTCGGTAGAAAGTAAACTCCGACAGAGGATAGCAGAACTAGAGAAGGCTAACCTGGAGTTTGCCCAGTCCAGAAACGAGGACCAGGCCTTGGCACAAGAAGCTGGAGCGGTGTTCAGCTTAAAGAAATAGATTGAAGCCGCTTGTATCAGGGCGATTCAAAAGGCACTTCACTCGAGACTAGGGGAATCCGATTCTCAGCGTTGTTATCGGTGTGGAGAGTTAGGACATTACGCAAGGGGATGCAGAATGCTGCCCTTGGAGTCAGCGATAACCCAGCCCCCAGAGAAAGGGTAACTTGCTGCAGTTGTGGACGGCAAGGGCATATAGCGAAAGAGTGCAGATCCAAGCAGCTGCCCATCGAAAATAAATTGAACCCCGCGCAGGGGCCCCCAAATGTTTAAGGCCCGACGGTCACCCCCCGTCTGGGCCGGAGAAACCCAAGCCTGTGGATGAGAAATGGCTTATAGGGGTGGGAGCCGGAGTAGGTGAACTGATAAAAATGGAAATACTAATTGGGGAATATCTCCACCACATGATAGTAGACACGGGGGCCAAAGTGACGCTAATTCGCATGGTGCTTCCGGGAGTTAAAATAAGGCCCGCCAGTGTCCGAGCTAGAGGAGTCACAGGACAGGCTCTGCGTATTTTGGGGGTGCATGATTTGATGTGTCAAGTAGACGGCCTGGAAGTGGAACATCAGGTGTTGATAATCAGCGTGAACTTGCCGGGAGACTGAACTATAGGTTTGGATTTGCTAGAAAAGCTAGGAGCCAAACTGGATATCCGTAACCAGGAGGTGATAGTGACGCCGCCCGACGCTGGCCCGAAATTTGAGAAGCAACAAGTCAACGTACATCCCCTTCACCAGTTACGGAGCGGCAATAGATGCCTTAGAAGCGAAAGGGAGAAGGACGAGGGAAACGACGCAAAAGGATGGATCCTCGTCCGACCTAATCCATGCCCAAGAAAGAAAGCACCAACAGAAGAGGAAGCAGAGGGCCGCGAACAAAGAAATAGAGACCCCGGGATCACGCGAACAACCCGACAAGCAGGATGAGACTAAGGGGCTAAAAATTACCAGCCCTGCTCGAATCACAATCCCTTCGTGTAGTGAGAAATTCATTAGAGCAACGATCCACCAGAGAGAGAAGGCAGTTGTGGTTGTCGAGCCTGTACAATTGAAACAAAGTAGCTTAAGAGTAGGGCGAAGTATTGGGCGTGTAGAACACGGGGAGGTTTGGATCCGACTTCTGAACTCGGGGCCAGTAGATACCTACCTCGATAAAGGGCAATTATTGGGAATAGGCCCGGAGTGGCATACGGATGAAAGAAACGCAAGGGACGTTCGGATACACCGAGTAGAGGGTAGCGAGAATGCTCTGGAAAAGGGGGATCGACTATGGAATGTAGGCCACCTCTGTCATATGGTTTTGTTATCTCTATTAAATGAACAAAGCCGGCTGACAATATTAACCTAACCTATATAAAACTTGTGACCTAAATGTACTTAATTTATGGTTAATAAATTATTACTTATATTCAATCAACCCATGTCTTTCATTCTGACATGGCGCAGTCGGTAGGACATGTGAATTTGAAACCGCCAGAACAATTTATTTTCGAAGGAAATATAGCAGAAGCATGGAAAAGGTGGTATAGAAAGTTTAATTATTACTTGTCGGCTATCGAAGCACAAGATAAAAAAGATGAAGTAAAAGTCGGTATACTGTTGAGCGTATTAGGAGAAGATGCACAAGATAAATATGAAACCTTCAATTTAACGGCAGAGGAACAGAAGGAATACGCAATTGTAGTTAAAGCTTTTGAAGATTATTGCATACCTAAAAAAAACGAGACGGTGGCAAGATTTAATTTTTTTCAACGTAAACAGAGAAAGGGTGAGTCATTCGATGATTTCATTACAGATTTGAAAAAGTTAAGTGTTGATTGTGCATTTGAAACATTGAAGGACAGCCTTATAAAAGATCAAATTGTAAGGGGTATACAGGATGAACAAGTGAAAGATAGATTGTTGCGGGAAGATGATCTCACACTAGATAAATGTACTAATTTATGCAAAGTGGTGGAGTTAGCAAAACAAAGAATAGAGACGTTGCGAGGTACAGAAGAAGAGGAAATAAATATAGTACAGCAAAGGAGCAGAACCAAAGCAGCTAAAATTTTATTTAGTAAACTGTAATAGCTCAAGCTCTGTGTTGGGATTAGATACAATTAAAAAACTGAAATTAATTACCAGAGTTGAAAATATAAATATGAATACAAATAATGGTCTCACGAAATTGCTTAGCAGATATAAAGAACTATTCGAAGGTATAGGAAAAATCTCAAAAATATATGATTTCAAATTAAAAGAAGGATATGAAGGAAAAATTGAACCATGTCGTAGAATACCTTTTAAATTATTAGATCTTTTCAAAGAAACATTATACAGAATGAAAGACAATAAAATTGTTACAGAGGTTAACAAACCTACTGAATTTATGAACCCAATCGTAATCACCAGTAAACCTGATAAATCATTACGTATTTGTTTAGACCCACAGCATCTTAACACTTGTTTACCAAGAGAACATTGTCCTTTACCTACATTTGAGGAAATATCTAGTAAAATGGCGGGGGCAAAAATGTTTGCAGTTCTAGACGCATCAAATGGGTTTTGGCATTTAGAACTTACACATAGGAGTTCGTTAATGACGGCTTTTCAAACGCCATTTGGTCCATTTAGATTTTTAAGAATGCCTTTCGGGGTTAGTATTGCACCAGAAGTGTTCCATAAAATTTATTCAGAAATTTTTGAAGGTATAAAAAACGTCGCTGTGTATATCGATGATATAATGATAAGGGCAGAAAATGAAAAAGAATTATTAGAAATTTTAGAATTAGTAATGAAAAGAGCTTATGAGCATGGGATTAAATTTAATAAAAACAAATGTAAGTTTAAAGAAGAAAGAATTAAATTTTTAGGTCATTACTTCAGTAGCACAGGGATAGAAATTGATGATGACAAAGTCAAAGCAATTAGTGAAATGGAAAGACCAAAAGATGTTAAAGCAGTAGAACGATTATTAGGATTGATAACCTATGTGGGTAAATTTGTGGAAAACTCAGCTCAGTTAACGGAACCATTGTGTAATCTAATTAAAAAAGGTACAATTTTCAACTGGACAAGTGAACATGAAAATTGTTTTAATAAGATAAAAATATGTTTAAGCAAAACTCCTATTCTACAATTATACGATGTAAATAAGGAGTGCAAAATTAGTGTAGACGCTAGTAGTACTGGAGTAGGGGCAGTTCTGTTACAAAATGATTTGCCAGTAGCATATGCATCACAAGCATTCACTGAATGTCAAAAATCGTGGGCTCAAATAGAGAAAGAATTATATGCCATAGTGTTTGGATGTGAGCGTTTCAGACAGTATGTAATCGGTAAACCTTTTGGAGTAGAATCAGATTATAAACCGCTGATCCCTAGACGAAAGATAACTGATGTACCAATGAGACTACAAAAAATGCGAATGCGGTTACAACCATATGATATTAAAGTAACTTATACAAGTGGTAAAAATTTAATAATAGCAGATTTACTATCGAGAACTCATTTAAAAGAAACTAAAGAGGATGGAGATTCCAGAATGTATATATTAGAACTTATGTTAGCAAGCGAGATGAGTAATCAAAAGAAACAAAAATATATAGAAGCAACAAAAAATGACATAGAATTGCAGACATTGAAAAATACAATAAAAAAAGGTTGGCCAAAAGAAATAAAAGATGTACCAAATATAGTTAAATATTATCATACTTACCATGCCGACATTCATGAATATGATGACTTACTGTTTAAAAATAATTGTGTAATAGTACCAAACAAATTAAGAGAAGAAGTTTTGAGTAAGTTACATTATAATCATTTAGGCATTGAAAAAACAAAAGCTAGAGCGAGAGAAATAGTATTTTGGCCCAATATTAATAAAGATATAGAAAACAAAATAAACAACTGTAAAACATGCTTAACGTTCCAACGATCAAATCAGAAAGAAAGTCTAATACCAACGTTAATACCAGATAAAACATGGGCAACAGTAGGAGCTGATATTTTTTACATTGATAGAAAACCAAACATGTTAGTTGTGGATTATTTTTCTAAATATGTAGATGTTTTACCAATGAAGGATGAAACTAGAGTAACAGTTATAAAAGCATTAAAGTCTTGTTTTGTACACTGGGGTATACCAGAAGAATTCAGACCAGATAATGGCCCACAATTTTCGAGTTTTCTAATTAAAACGTTTACAAGAGAATGGAAATTTAAGCATGTTACGTCGAGTCCAACATATCCACAAAGTAACGGAATGGTGGAGCGGCACATACAAACTGTGAAAAATGTAATTAGAAAAGCTCATTTTGATAAAAAAGATGTGTACTTAGCAATACTAGAATTAAACAACACACCAATATCTAATACAATACCTTCTCCAAATGTGATATCGCAAGGTAAAAATGTGAATGGTGTTCTATATGATATACCAAAGTTTAAAAGTGAAGAAAATTCATATATAAAAGATGAATTGTTACAAAGACAAAGGAAACAAAAAAGTTTTCATGATCAACGAGCCAAAGATTTGAAAAAATACGAAAAAGGAGAAAATGTTAGAGTTAGAAACAAACAAGGAATGTGGGATCGGGCTGTAATAATAGATAGAAACATAAACAATAGGGCTTATCAAATTAAGACAGAGGGAGGCTCCTTATTGACGCGTAATAGAATACACTTAAGAAATTATACTAGCCTAATATTTGAAATAGAAAGTAACGAATATAGACTTGATGAAAATATTAAACCACAAATTTCGGAAAATTCAAATAATAATGGTAAGGTTAATAATACAGCCGATCCAGGTGATCAAGCGCCCGTAACGAGTGCCCTTCAACCAACGTGCGGTAGTAGACGAACACTTAGAAGATATGCTACGCTAGGGAGTGATAGCTCCTTCCGACAGTGCTTGGGCAGCTCCTGTCGTGTTGGTACAAAAACGAAGTGAAGACGGAAGGACCCAGTATAGGTTCTGCACTGACTTCCGGGGGCTGAATGCAGTAACACAGGTGGATGCTTACCCCCTACCATTGATTCAGGAAACATTAGAGATGTTGGGACAGAGTAGGTTTTTCACAACATTGGACCTTGCCAGCGGCTACCACCAGATACCGGTGGCCGAGGAAGATCGCCCGAAAACTGCATTCACCACCCTAGGGGGGTCACTACGAGTACCATAAAATGCCGTTCGGGCTTGCTTGGGCCCCAGCCACATTCCGGCGAACTATGGACCAGGTACTGATGGGAGTTAAGGGAGCTGACTGCTACGTTTATTTAGATGACATTATCATCTTCAGTGGTGATATGGATGAGCACTGCACTCGATTACGAAGGGTGTTTGAGTGACTGCGGGGTGCTAATCTGAAGTTGAAAGGATCAAAATGTAAGTTTGCGGTAAGGCAGGTAAAATACCTTGGCCACTTGGTAACCAGTGAAGGGGTGAAACCTGGGCTACTGAATATTGGGGGAAAATTTTTAAAGGTAATGTTCGGTACCCCTGTTCGGATGACCTGGAAGATATTCAGGAAACCTTGAGGAAAGCATACGCTTTAAATGGGCGAACAGTGCACCTTATTCAAGAACACATGAGCATCACGTGGACTCTCGGACGACGAATGGAAGCTAATACGAAGCAATTGATGCAAATCACCGACCTAGTACGCGGCGCTTTGGAAGCCATCGATAATTTCGTGACGGGGTTAGTAAATGGCCTGGAATCTCTCTCTCAGCTCCTAAACTTTTTCCTGTCCTTCACTTCCGATTTAAGACAACTCGAGAATGCCGCGTTAGACGCAAAAATTGAGCTAAATTATACCGTTCCTTAGAAACCATTGCGCGGGGCCATTTCAGTCACACCCTTTTGTCCCGTAAGGAACTATCCGGAATATTAATCACTGTTGCTAATTCTCTTCCATCCGACTTGAGTTTGATTGCAGGAACAGGAGCCGAAGAAGCCTATCAGTATTTTATGGCTGCGGAATTCCACGGAGAAGGAACTTTTCATATCATCATGGAGCTCCCTCTGAAATCACGGGAGAACCTCTTCCATTTGTACCGTGTAACCACTATACCATTATCCAGTGAAGCTGTAGGAGAAGTGGTGGTGGTGGAACGAGAAACAGACTTTTTCCTTGTTCGTCGTGATCATGAATTGTATGTGCGTTTGGAATCCACCTATCTAAGGTTCTGTCAGAAGGCTGACCTTTAGATATGCCTGGCACAGTTTCCGCTTTTCCGACGACAACACCCTACCTGTACTAGTGCTGCATACTTCGGCGATCAGGACGTGGCCCAACGACTATGTAAGTGGACTCTTCTCAACAAGAAGCGGACGGCGATGCGTCTCGTTGGTAAACATTTATTAGAAGAAGAGAGAGAGAAAGACAGGGGTTTACATATCTATTATAATTTCAGCATTCATTCAAGTTATTCCCAGTTCCACATACCTGCGTGAATAATTGGCCTTGAAAAAATTAATGGTGTCCGCCGCTGGAATCAAGAATGTGCTCCTGGATATGTTAGAGACTAATGTTGGGGGATTTCATAATATCTGGACTAACATAAAGAATTATGAGCAACCCAGGTTCCAGCACATGAAACCCTCAATAACACTTTAAATACGTTAATATGCACATTTGCCAGAATATTCCAAACCAAGTTTAAGAACTTGACCTTAGTGTAAACGTGTTGGAGAAGTGTTTAAGTATAATATAATACATTCTTAGCTCAACAAAAGACACCAAACAGGATAAGGAAGTAGAATCGAATAGTTTATTTCATAATAACAGCGAAGCGAGTCAACAAGTAACGTGGGATGTTGGCATTGGAAGAACGTCGTCATATGAAGGAAGAGACCCAAGAAATCTTAAAATAACTGAACAAAAATACAACTCCAGGAGGTAACCTTTTTGCTCCTTTATCCTCCTTAGATAGACCTGTAGGCACCCACTCTGAAGCATAGGATGTGGAGTCTCCATATTTCAGGTGGATGTGGTAAGTCAAAAGACAAGCCAACAACTTGTACCAATTGTGAAGGTCCTCACCCTGCTAACTACAACAGATGCCCGGTCTTTCAGAACCTGCAAGAAGCGACTACCATCTTCAACTGCGGACGGACCACGTTAAACCATCAGCTCAGGAACGAGCAATTGAAATCGCATTCATTACAGATTCTTACTTAACAAAAACATATGGAATTTTCATAAGGACTACAAATCCCCAGAACAAACAACATAGGTTACAGAGGAGCAGCAATCATTATCCCTAATACATTGAAATATTACCCCCTTGCACAGAAATACAAGCATCAAACATTCGACTTGAACTTAAAAACAGCAAACTTTAAACTTTCTTTAGCCTACTGCCCCTCAGGACAAACTATCACTCCCGAACTACTCACTGCTAGCCATCATTGTAAAGAGAAAAGAACAGTGTTCTGGATCTGTTTTTTAGTAGAAGATATTACCCTACTAACCATTATATTCACAGGAATTTTGATCTTTTTTCAGATCATATATATTGCACAGCAAATTAATCAAAGGATTGGAAACATTTTTATGAATTTTAGAATGTGAGACTGGTATTAATAAACACCATTGGACTCCTTAATAATAATCAACAGGCTGCCTTTGCATCTCAGACACCGCTGTCTGCTAAGAACATACACTTACTTCCTATAGTGGAGGACCAGTTATAAGTAACAGTGTATTCCGACACACCTCTCCTGTGTTCCGGAGGTTTCAGTTAGTATGTGTTACAGATATAGATATCTGTCGCTCATGTTTTTAACGTGTTTTGTTAACATAAAATATTAAAATATTATTCGACTCCTTGTCACATCACTTCCCCAATCCCCTTCTTACATGAGACAATTAATGATGGAAAACGATGGCACGGTACAAGACTAGTGACTGATAAACGGATCTAGAATTACCTAATAACAGAAATAATAACTTACACATTTGATAAATATTTATCATCAAAAAGCCAAAAATGGTAATCTCTGGAGAGCAACACGATAACTCCTACGACACAAGACTGTGCCACGGCCATTGAGTGTATCACCAAATTCTTATTACAACATTACGGACGAATAGAAAGCAGAACGACCGCTGACCACCTCTCCTCCGTTTTCAAACCCTATTCTCACCTGACTAACGCTCAACACGACAGCGAAGTATTGACAGTAATTTACACTTCTCTCACTGTCGATTCCTTCAATATCATTCATTCCCTTATAACCTTGAAGGTCTACTGAAGGGAAACCACCTCGTTGTGGTTTATTATGTCTGAAAGACTCCATCATTTGGGAATTTCGTTTAAGTTCCTATAAACATCCTGACGGTTAGGCCCTTCATTTTATCACAAAATGCCTTATATTATGTAATTAAATCAGTGTTAATTAAACAATATTGTACACCGAGAGAAACTGTATGAAATTTGTCGTAGCTACTGTAAATACAGAGAGCACTACGTAATTTTAGTTGTAACGGAATCGTTGAAAACTCTAAACTTTCTAAATAGATACAAATAAATAAAGAGATTTTGAACTGATAAAGTGTAGATAAATATGACTGAAATATGGCATTGTATTTATGTTCCGTGTATGAAGATCACCTATAACCTTTTTGCAGATTGATTCTACTTATCTGATTTAAAACTAGGTGCCTTTGCAAGTGCATAACCAAATGCTTCAGCTATTATGGAAATGTGACTGTCCACACAGTGGCAAGATCTAAGTCGACTCAGCCATGGTATATGCTCTTTGGACTAAGCATGTTACAAGACTGGCTTCTTCCCTACCGGCAGATACCTAATTGTTAGTTAGTTGTTAGATTTTCAAATCCACTTATAGGAAGATATCTATTTTTCTTGCGATGGATATTACAGGTAAAATGAAAATTATGTATTTAACTTCTCCTTATGAAGTATTAAGTTATTCCCAAACATTAAGTAAATTTTGCCCACATTAATGGAGGATTCTTTAGTTGCTTAATATTGTTGCTTTCGCAAATTTCATAATTAATCTTCTATCCACTTTGTGAATGTGTAATGTGCAAAGGGCATAATTTCCCTGCTATATATTAGTGATTATTCCTGTGTAAGAAATTATTTTGGCTCACCTGAAGTAATTACATCATTGTCCTCTGCCTCTTCCAACAAACATTAAAATGTGGAAAGGTGCCAATGTTTCGGTGAGAACACCACAAATTGCAGTAAAATTGCAGAAGAGCAGTCATAATAGCAATAGTAATAAGATTCTTAAATTTTAAATTAATGTTCAATCAGAACCTAATGAAAATATGTCGATATCTGTAAAACTGTAATAATATAATTTCATAGATTACAATACATAGGATTATAAAATGCGGTGAGATTTACAATAATTCTGACTGTTTATGTTTGCAGAAATGAAGGCATGTTTTCCAGTCATAAAACAAGAAATTAAAGAAGAACTTGACTGTGAGTTTTTTTGTTTTTTTAATTAATGTATATATTTTGGTTTTGCTTTAGTTTAGTTAAGGTTTTAGGGTTCAGATTTCCAATGTATATATCTATCACAGGCAATTGCATGACTCATCTAAACTCGATCATAAAATTTTTTAGTGACGTTTTGTGACCAATAATAGATATTATGAGCACTGCATTGTATGGATTCTATGGGGGAAAAAAGCAAATAAAATAGTATAATAATGGGATCAGATACTTATACTAGCAATACTTATGCACCTCTTTTCTAATGGCCAATGGCGGATCAAAGTTAATGAAGCAAAATGTTCCCACATTACTTTCACCCTCCTTCGCAAGTCCTGACCATTAGTTTATTTTAATTCCATTCCTCTTCCTGTATCTGAGATAGTATGGTACTTAGGCTTCCATCTTGACAAACAGCTGACCTGGAACCCACATACAAGGCTAAAAAGACAAGAACTAAACACAAGCTATGGACAACTGTACTGTACAGGCTACTTCAAAGGACATCCCATCTCTCAATAGAAAATAAATTACTAATCTACAAAGTTATACTTAAGCCAATCTGGACATACAGAATAGAGCTATGGGGGACAGCAATAAAGTCGAACATCAAGCGCATCCAATCCTTTCAATTAAAAGTCTTGAGAACAGTAGTAAATGCCCCTTACTATGTCAGCAACAAAACCCTTCATAACGATCTTAATATACCCTACATTTTTGAACTCATCCCTCCCAAGTTCATGAAATTCTATAGTAACCTATCCCACCATCCTAATCCTGTAGCACAGTTATTGCACTGCACCGCTCATCCCTATAATCCTCCTCAGAGACTGAAACGGTAGTGGCCTCCTGACCTGCTATAAATGCTTAACAGTGGGAGTCCTGGCATTGGCAATGGCCAGTATCTCCAATCATGTCCTGGGCGTATGTGGCTCTTCTGCTCTTTAACAGCCTCCACTGGCTCATATCCGGTGACGCAGCTGCTGGAGGAGTGTGGGGGGACTTCCCAAGGCTCTTTTTCCTCTTTCGCTTGGGAGGGAGGTGACAACCATGTGGATCCGGGAGGCCTCTCTTTTACTCTATTGATAGCAGATATTCTAATGTATTATTATTATTTGTTCCGGCATTTGTGCACCGCGGCCTTACTGAGACCTATTGTGCGCCGTCCATGTCTCTGTCCTAAATATGTGACAGGCCCACGGCCTTTGCAAATCTGAGGATACTGAATGGATCGATCAGTTCACATAGTTTGGGGTCTACAATGCGATCACTACCAAAATGAAAGTATCGCCTTCTAGCTAAGTTATCACAATCACATATTATATGACGTGCCGTTTCTCCCTCTTTCTTGCAGAATCTGCAGATTGGTGATCCCACTATTCCCAAATTAAAGAGGTGTTTATTTAACCGACAGTGACCTGTATAGAGTCCTGTCACACTTTTAAGTGTCCACCTGTCCATTGATAGAAGTGCTGAGCTTCTTCTCTTACAGGGTCCATTAAGAAACAGTTTCGAGTGTTCCTGTTTCTTAGTTTCTCTCCAAGAGAGTCTTGCCTTGTCCTCTATAGCTAATTTTATACGCCTTTTAGCGTAGCTGAGGCTGATACCACATATGGGTTCAGGTGCAAGAGGTGTCTGTTCTGAGCCCACCCTTGCAAGGCCATCTGCCTTCTCATTGCCTGTGATGCCTGTATGTCCTTGCACCCAGTCGATTCTAACCTTATTGGCTAGCGAGTGCTTACATATACTCGCTTCGGCGGTACTTATACTATTCTAATGTAACATTACCATTGTAATAAATATTTTTAAGTTCTTCAGAAGGCAAATCATTTTTATAAATTGTTGATACCTTATTCTTATTCACAGATGATCCAATACATTTTAAAGAAGAAAAAGAGCTGATCCTAGATGATGGTGAGTACATTGAAGCATTGCTGCATTGTCCCTAAAATTATCATCTTTATCTTTTTGTTTGATCACTCGGACTGATAGCTCTTTTACTCCATTGATAGCAGATATTCTAATGTAACATTACCATTGTAATAAATATTTTTAAGTTCTTCAGAAGGTAAATCATTTTTATAAATTGTTGATACCTTATTCTTATTCACACTTGATCCAATAAATTTTAAAGAAAAAGAATAGCTGATTTTAGATGATGGTGAGTACACTGAAGCATTGCTGCATTGTCCCTAAAATTATCTTTATCTTTTTGTTTGATCACTCGGACTGATAGCTCTTTTACTCCATTGATAGCAGATATTCTAATGTAACTTTACCATTGTAATAAATATTTTTAAGTTCTTCAGAAGGCAATTCATTTTTATAAATTGTTGATACCTTATTCTTATTCACACTTGATCCAATAAATTTTAAAGAAAAAGAATAGCTGATTTTAGATGATGGTGAGTACACTGAAGCATTGCTGCATTGTCCCTAAAATTATCTTTATCTTTTTGTTTGATCACTCGGACTGATAGCTCTTTTACTCCATTGATAGCAGATATTCTAATGTAACTTTACCATTGTAATAAATATTTTTAAGTTCTTCAGAAGGCAAATCATTTTTATAAATTGTTGATACCTTATTCTTATTCACAGATGATCCAATACATTTTAAAGAAGAAAAAGAGCTGATCCTAGATGATGGTGAGTACATTGAAGCATTGCTGCATTGTCCCTAAAATTATCATCTTTATCTTTTTGTTTGATCACTCGGACTGATAGCTCTTTTACTCCATTGATAGCAGATATTCTAATGTAACATTACCATTGTAATAAATATTTTTAAGTTCTTCAGAAGGCAATTCATTTTTTATAAATTGTTGATACCTTATTCTTATTCACAGATGATCTAATACATTTTAAAGAAGAAAAAGAGCTGATCCTAGATGATGGTGAGTACATTGAAGCATTGCTGCATTGTCCCTAAAATTAACTTCTTTATCTTTTTGTTTGATCACTCGGACTGATAGCTCTTTTACTCCACTGATAGCAGATATTCTAATGTAACATAACCATTGTAATAAATATTTTTAAGTTCTTCAGAAGGTAAATCATTTTTATAAATTGTTGATACCTTATTCTTATTCACAGGTGATCCAATAAATTTTAAAGAAGAAGAAGAGCTGATCCTAGATGATGGTGAGTACACTGAAGCATTGCTGCATTATCCCTAAAATTATCTTCTTTATTTTTTTGTTTGATCACTCGGACTGATAGCTCTTTTTCTCCATGGATAGCAGATATTCTAATGTAACATTACCATTGTAATAAATACTTTTAAGTTCTTCATGAGGCAATTCATTTTTTATAAATTGTTGATACCTTATTCTTATTCACAGATGATCTAATACATTTTAAAGAAGAAAAAGAGCTGATCCTAGATGATGGTGAGTACATTGAAGCATTGCTGCATTGTCCCTAAAATTATCTTCTTTATCTTTTTGTTTGATCACTCGGACTGATAGCTCTTTTACTCCATTGATAGCAGATATTCTAATGTAACATTACCATTGTAATAAATATTTTTAAGTTCTTCAGAAGGTAAATCATTTTTATAAATTGTTGATACCTTATTCTTATTCACAGGTGATCCAATACATTTTAAAGAAGAAGAAGAGCTGATCCTAGATGATGGTGAGTACACTGAAGCATTGCTGCATTATCCCTAAAATTATCTTCTTTATTTTTTTGTTTGATCACTCGGACTGATAGCTCTTTTTCTCCATGGATAGCAGATATTCTAATGTAACATAACCATTGTAATAAATATTTTTAAGTTCTTCAGAAGGTAAATCATTTTTATAAATTGTTGATACCTTATTCTTATTCACAGGTGATCCAATACATTTTAAAGAAGAAGAAGAGCTGATCCTAGATGATGGTGAGTACACTGAAGCATTGCTGCATTATCCCTAAAATTATCTTCTTTATTTTTTTGTTTGATCACTCGGACTGATAGCTCTTTTTCTCCATGGATAGCAGATATTCTAATGTAACATTACCATTGTAATAAATACTTTTAAGTTCTTCATGAGGCAATTCATTTTTTATAAATTGTTGATACCTTATTCTTATTCACAGATGATCTAATACATTTTAAAGAAGAAAAAGAGCTGATCCTAGATGATGGTGAGTACATTGAAGCATTTCTGCATTGTCCCTAAAATTATCTTCTCCATTTTTTTGTTTGTTCACTCGGACTTATATCTCTGTTATTGCATTGGCTGCAAACAATTAAATGCATCATTACTGTTATAATCAACATTTTTAACTTTTTCTTAAGACAAATCATTTTTTATAAGTTGTTATCTTATTCACAGGTGACCCGAACGATTTTAAAGAAGAAGAGCTAATCCTGAAGGCCGGTGAGTACAATTAAGGATCCCTCAATATACAATTTATTAAGTTCACACGAAATTTTCTTTTGCTTTTATTTTGTTATTATTGCTTTATTTGATATTAAAGTTAGTTTAAGTGTTAAATGCCTTTATAAATATAAATATGGTGAAAAATAGATAAAAATACAACTGAGAAACACGTTTCTGTTGAAAGTATTGAAATAAGAAATCAACAGTTATAATTGACCCTAAACAAATGCATAAAAATATTTATATATATTTAACTTTATTTTCTTCTTGCAGTATGAATAGATATTGCAGGTTCATAAGAAATAATTAATAATTAAGTAATATTTAAATGCATGATATTTTATTGTAGCATATAGTATTGTAAAAATTGTGATGTCCTAAGGAAATATACAGTGGAAGCTTGTTTTTATTTAATTAGGAATCACAAAAGAACAAAATATCAAGAAATAAAACTATATTTTGAGTCAAAGCGACAAAAATCAAATAATACCTTTTACTTTAATCAGTTTATATGTTACAAAAATAAAATATTATATCACCTTTTGAAGGATGGTGTTCGGGAAAGTCTTAAGAGTTAGTTAACTATAGCTTTATGGTCTATTGGTCCCAAAACACTATAACCTTTAATATGGCTCAAGTATCCAAACTGCATGTGGTGTTCTCATTAATAAATTAAACACTGTAACTTCATAATATAAACAATAGATCACCACATTAATCCCCCCCCCTTAAAAATATGGTGAGCCCCATATCTCAAAATGAGACATTTATGTATAGTATGACATAATTATCTTATTCTTGTGTACACCTGTGACGGAGATACTCTTCTTGCCACAACGCCTTATCAGATGGCTGATACCCCCTCTACTCTAGCTTCCTATGGTCTCTGTCTTTAAAATCAAATTTAATTAATAATAGCGCTGGATGAGCTTTCGAGTGTTGATGAACAGATGTGTTATACTAAAACTCGCCACCATTTACAGGAATACATGGTGAATAAGCCAAATAAATGTGGCTTTAATTTTCATGTCTTATGTGACAGTTATATTCATAACGTACCTATAAATTTGAAATATATAAAGACAAAGAAAATATAATAATGAATGACAAATTAGGCTTAGGATCTTCAAGTGATTCGTTCGTCTGACTATAAAGGTTTCTAGAAATCAAAACTATAATGTCTATGGTGGCAATTTCTTCACATCAGTTGCTTTGGCGGTGTATTTGAAGAAACATAGAATTTTTACTTGGGAACTGTTAAGATGAATAGAATACCACATTGCGCCGATAAATGTATTTTTACTTCTTTATTAATAAAATTAGTTATAACATCTGAGAAACTATTCAGCCCAAAACATCCCTCTTGCCCATTTCAGATGCCAATTCTGCATGATGTTGCACATATGCAACACTACAAAAATTGTTTATTAACACTATTAAAAAAAAGTAGGATTTTTTAAAATTTATTTTCTATTATTTATTAGATAGTTTTAAGTATTATAGCATCCATAACTGTCACATAAGACATGTAAATTAAAGCCAAATTTATTTGGCTTATTTATTATTCAGCATGTATTCCTGTAAGTGGTGGCGAGCTTTAGTACAACACATCTGCTCATCAACACTCGAAAGCTCATCCAGCGCTATTTTTAATTAAATTTTATTTAAAAGATAAGAGACCATAGGAAGCTAGTTGCAAAAATTCCTCTCAAGTAAAAAGTAAGGGTGTTAGGCTGAAACTACTGGGTTAGGAATAGAGATGTAAAAGTAAATTATAAAAAAATGTTCATCCAAAAATAAATATTCATACAAAAATTTTAATTATTTAACTTAGGTAAGATCATTGTTAAGTTTACAAGAATATTATTACCGTTAAAAAATGCAAAAAGAGAGTGTCAAAAGCCATTCTCATTTTAGCATACAAGCAATACACAAAATAACTTCAACACAAATACACACAATATATAATACACAAACGGCTCTAACCACCATATCCAGATAATATTAAAAACTGTTTACGACTATTTAAAAGTACATTGTACTGGTACTTTCTGATTCCTTAAAGCATGTTATAAAGACCATCTTTGATATGTTCAATTTTTTAGCAGCTCCATAGCCTACAATTAATTCTACTGCTTTTTCAGTATCGTCTTTTATAGAAGTTTTATTTTCCATTTCTTTGTAAGATTTTTCGGGAAATAAACAAAGAATATCAATTAAATAGTCGGTTTTAGGTCTACCTAACTACCCTAAATTTAGGGGATATTTAATTTGTTTTTATGATTACAAGCAATATCATTAAATAATTGGATTTATTGAAAACTCATTTAGCTATGCTTATTTTATCAGAGGTGCTGTAATTTGAACCGGTCCATGGTACAACACTTTGACTAGGAGCTAGGTATAACAATTGATAACATTTTAATAACTTATCTTTTTCAAAAGGGGCTAGGTCAGATTTATTTTTTGCCAGTAAAGTTCTACAACTAATATCGATTAAACAACTTAATGTGAAGGTTTCTGTAGACCGATTGACAAACTGCCATATCTGGTTTTAAAGTAACCCAACAGATGAAGCCACAACCACTGTAGACCAAAAATACAACAGCGTCCCCGTAACAGACATAAGGAATAAAATCACAAAAATAAAAGCAAGATATATCCCAAGGAACCATTTAAAGTACATTTTCCAATTTTTCAGTGGTAATTCTGTTTCTACTTATTTAATAATTATTATAAAATATTAATATTTGTTTCAGGTACTTCAGCTGCAATGCAAGATGGCACTTTACGGAAACATCTAATGTCATCTGATAGTAATGTGGAAGAAATTTTAGAGAATCATATAATGAGTCCCTATGACATTAAAAAGCCACATCAATGTCCTCATTGCAGCTACAAAGCAGCAGGGGCTGGTAGTTTTAAGAGGCATATAATGGCAAAACATAGTGAAGAGAAGCCCCATAAATGTCCTCATTGCAGCTACAAAGCTGTTGAAGCTTGTACTTTGAAGACACATATTATGGCAAAACATAGTGAAGAGAAGCCCCATCAATGTCCAAATTGCTCCTTCAAAACAGCTTTCGCTTGGAATTTGAAGCCACATATTATGGCAAAACATAGTGAAGAGAAGCCCCATCAATGTCCTCATTGCAGCTACAAAGCAGTTCAAGGCTGTGCTTTGAAGACACATATTATGGCAAAACATAGTGGAGAGAAGCCCCATCAATGTCCTCATTGCAGCTACAAAGCAGTTGAAGCTGGTACTTTGAAGAGGCATATAATGGTAAAACATAGTGAAGAGAAGCCCCATCAATGTCCTCATTGCAGCTACAAAACAGGTTTCGCTAGTAATTTGAAGAAACATATTATGGCAAAACATAGTAAAGAGAAGCCCCATCAATGTCCTCATTGCACCTACAAAGCAGCTTTAGCTATTACTTTGAAGAAACATATTATGGCAAAACATAGTGAAGAGAAGCCCCATCAATGCCCTCATTGCAGCTACAAAGCAGCTTTAGCTAGTACTTTGAAGACGCATATTATGGCAAAACATAGTGAAGAGAAGCCCCATCAATGTGCTCATTGCAGCTACAAAGCAGCTATAGCTGGTACTTTAAAGGCACATATTATGGCAAAACATAGTGAAGAGAAGCCTCATCAATGTCCTCATTGCAGCTACAAAGCAGTTGTAGCTGGTACTTTAAAGATACATATTATGGCAAAACATAGTAAAGAGAAGCCCCATCAATGCCCTCATTGCCGCTACAAAGCAGCTTTAGCTAGTACTTTGAAGACACATATTATGGAAAAACATAGTGAAGAGAAGTCCCATCAATGTCCTCATTGCAGCTACAAAGCAGCTTTGGCTGGTACTTTGAAGACACATATTATGGCAAAACATAGTGAAGAGAAGCCCCATCAATGCCCTCATTGCAGCTACAAAGCAGCTTTAGCTAGTACTTTGAAGACGCATATTATGGCTAAACATAGTGAAGAGAAGCCCCATCAATGTGCTCATTGCAGCTACAAAGCAGCTATAGCTGGTACTTTAAAGGCACATATTATGTCAAAACATAGTGAAGAGAAGCCTCATCAATGTCCTCATTGCAGCTACAAAGCAGTTGTAGCTGGTACTTTAAAGAGACATATTATGGCAAAACATAGTAAAGAGAAGCCCCATCAATGCCCTCATTGCCGCTACAAAGCAGCTTTAGCTAGTACTTTGAAGACACATATTATGGAAAAACATAGTGAAGAGAAGTCCCATCAATGTCCTCATTGCAGCTACAAAGCAGCTTTGGCTGGTACTTTGAAGACACATATTATGGTAAAACATAGTGAAGAGAAGCCCCATCAATGACCTCATTGCAGCTACAAAGCAGTACAACCTGATTAGTTAAAGGAACATATAATGACGCACCATAACGTAGAATAGCCTTATTACTGTGAGAAAGCGGTACAGAATGGCATATTGTAGAATTATATAAATGTAAAACATACTTGTGGGAAGCCTCCGTAATATCCTAATTGCAAATACAATCAGTACATGCCATTTGAACATTACCTAGTATCTCATACTAGAAAAACACACATCAAGCAAAATTTGTTTGTATTAACTATATTTTCAGTGGTTATATGATGTTTTTTTTTTACATTTTTTATGTTCAGATTTTAGTAGGATTTATTTGAATTATAACATTTTTGTGTATTATTAATTTGTTTATCATTACATTTATCCTGTCTTACTATTGTGCGTAAGGACTTATAATTGCATTAGATACGTAAATTGTAACTTTTGTTCTTAGAGGAACATGTTCCATAACATTAAATAAACTATTAGATTTGACTTGGTTCTCTTTCTTTGAAGTAACCATATATTATCCTATACTTATACACTTCTTCTTAGTTATATAATCCTCCTATTACTCCTTACTTTTACACATTGGTTCCTAGGCCAAGCTGTTAAACTGCGTTCATGAAGGAATATTCTGACCAAACATAATGGCAAAGTAAGTAATCAAAAGTGAAATTAGTGTTTGTGTACAATTATATATGTTTTGGGTTTGTGTAAAATGGTATGAGTGTTTATTGTGTCTGTATCCAACCTGAGATTTTTAAAAGAATTAGTAATTTAAAGTCAATCTATAAATAAATTTAAATGCTTCATAAGTTTGTCTAATGAGAACTTCATAAATTGTCGCCCATGTGGAGACACCATTTTATTAACTTAACAATTCAATATAAAAACTCATTATCTAATTTTTAATTATTGTTAGTGATTATTAAATATGTTAAAACCATCTAACAATACTCTTTACACTTAAATATTTCATTTTTCCCATTCATCATAAATGAAAAATGCTCCTTTTTCTCTTCTTAATTATTATTAGTTACATTATTTAATAATTGATTTGTAATACTCTTTTAATTAATTACATTAAAGTCATTAAAAAATACTGAAGGTTCGCAAATTTGCCCCTTAGGGCCAAGAAACTTGACTTTAAATTTTGGTTGCTGATTGTTATATTATTATGGGTCCCTATGACAATAAAAAAACCCATCAATTGCATTGCAGCTACACAACGGTAGGAGCTGGTGTTGCTTTAAAAAGTCATATAGTGAATGAGAGAGCATTTTATTTCGGCCAATTCTATAATCGTTTATTTTGGCCAATCAGGGACTACTACACTACGCCCGGTTTAACAAATTTTTAATCAATCCATTTAAGAAGGCACTAAAAAATTTCTTATCAGAACAAAATCAGTCTGATAAGTCCTGGTAATTAATAAAAATTTCTACACTTAAAAAATATCGGAACTAACTTTTCGGAAAAATCCCAGAGAATAGGATGACAACATTTATAACAAACTGACTACTGTTGTCAAAGGGATTTAAGGGACCTGTTATCGGTGAAAACATAGCAGGTAATGAAATTGCTTAATGGGTAACCGCTAATGTCAAACAAGAAATGACATTTTAGAACTTGGCTCAGGACAGTGACAAAGATTCAGAAGGCTTTGAAAAAAATTTCTTATAAATGTATTCCCTATTTATTTATTTTTCCCCCATATCCCCTGGTTACAGAATTCAATATAGATTCTACAAATGAATTGATTTACAAGTGGTCATTATATTTCCTGTAGCTTGGCTACATGTTATCTAATTTCTAATTATTATACATTAATTTACTGAACATTTTTAAAGTGATGGGGCTCACCTTATTTACTACCATAGACTTAAAACTAACTTAATCTAACTTAACCAGCGAACAACCCGACAAGCAGGAGACCAAGGGGCTAAAAATTACCAGCCCTGCTCGAATCGCAATCCCTTCGTGTAGTGAGAAATTCATTAGAGCAACGATCCACCAGAGAGAGAAGGCAGTGGTGGTTGTCGAGCCTGTACAATTAAAACAAAGTAGCTTAAGAGTAGAGCGAAGTATTGGGCGTGTAGAACACGGGGAGGTTTGGATCCGACTTCTGAACTCAGGGCCGGTAGATACCTACCTCAGTTAAATAATTATCAACCAAAGGGGCCTTTTTAAAAAGTAGTTTATTAACTAGACAAACAATACAACTTATATGTAATGTGTACAATAAAGTATATTTACCAATACAAGTGATGTCTTCTCCTAGATAATGTTTCCTTCTGTCGGCTTCCTCTGGTAGCTATATAACAGATTTGTGGTTCTTGGAGCCTCGGTGGATGTATATTAAAATATACCAGTGCTCGATCAGTCCTGAAGTCCTGTTCAATATTTCATCGGCCTTCTCATGGAAAGAATCGAAAAGTTCTCAGGTCTAGCCTAGCCAAACGCGGGATCGCTGAATGGGGAGATTCTTCTGAAGTTATATAAACACTGCCAAGGTCCCTGTTCGGGCGCCAGTTAAATAATTATTAACCAAAGGGGCCTTTTTAAAAAGTAGTTTATTAACTAGACAAACAATACAACTTATATGATAACAGTGATAGAGTAATACGTCAGGGGTACAGTGACGAGATGAATGAGAGCTGGCGAGAGGAAAAGGAGAATTATATAAGGACAGATTAGATTAAGGAGTGCTGATCTTTTTGCTGACTTAGGCGATGTGCAGGTGTCAGCTGTGTGTTGACAGTTTGTGTGCATGTGTCAGCTGCTTCCATAGCTCTCGATAAAGGGCAATTATTGGGAATAGGCGTGGAGTGGCATACGGATGAAAGAAACGCAAGGGACGTTCGTATACACCGAATAGAGGGTAGCGAGAATGCTCTGGAAAAGGGGGATCGAATATGGAATGTAGGCCACCTCGGTGAGTCGGATAAGGGTGTAGTCGAATCGTTGCTAGAAGATTTTCAAGATCTATCCGGGAAATATCAATCTATTCGGGAAAAGAAGGCTGCTCTACTGGGGTGAAGCATAGAATACCAACAGGAGAAGCTCCCCCGGTGATCAAGCGCCCGTATCGAGTGCCCTTCAACCAACGTGTGGTAGTAGACGAACACTTAGAAGATATGCTACGCAAGGGAGTGATAGCTCCTTCGGACAGTGCTTGGGCAGCTCCTGACGTGTTGGTACAAAAACGAAGTGAAGACGGAAGGACCCTGGTATAGATTCTGCACTGACTTCCGGGGGCTGAATGCAGTAACGCAGGTGTATGCTTACCCCCTACCATTGATTCAGGAAACATTAGAGATGTCGGGACAGAGTAGGTTTTTCACATTTGACCTTGCCAGCGGCTACCACCATATACACGTGGCCGAGGAGGATCGCCCGAAAACTGCATTCACCACCCTAGGGGGTCACTACGAGTACCATAAAATGCCGTTCAGGCTTGCTGGGGCCCCAGCCACATTCCGGCGAACTATGGACCAGGTACTGATGGGAGTTAAGGAAACTGACTGCTACGTTTATTTAGATGACATTATCATCTTCAGTGGTGATATGGATGAGCACTGCACTCGATTACGAAGGGTGTTTGAGTGACTGCGGGGTGCTAATCTGAAGTTGAAAGGATCAAAATGTAAGTTTGCGGTAAGGCAGGTAAAATACCTTGGCCACTTGGTAACCAGTGAAGGGGTGAAACCTGGGCTACTGAATATTGGGGGAAAATTTTTAAAGGTAATGTTCGGTACCCCTGTTCGGATGACCTGGAAGATATTCAGGAAACCTTGAGGAAAGCATACGCTTTAAATGGGCAAACAGTGCACCTTATTCAAGAACACATGAGCATCACGTGGACTCTCGGACGACGAATGGAAGCTAATACGAAGCAATTGATGCAAATCACCGACCTAGTACGCGGCGCTTTGGAAGCCATCGATAATTGCGTGACGGGGTTAGTAAATGGCCTGGAATCTCTCTCTCAGCTCCTAAACTTTTTCCTCTCCTTCACTTCCGATTTAAGACAACTCGAGAATGCCGCGTTAGACGCAAAAATTGAGCTAAATTATACCGTTCCTTAGAAACCATTGCGCGGGGCCATTTCAGTCACACCCTTTTGTCCCCTAAGGAACTATCCGGAATATTAATCACTGTTGCTAATTCTCTTCCATCCGACTTGAGTTTGATTGCAGGAACAGGAGCCGAAGAAGCCTATCAGTATTTTATGGCTGTGGAATTCCGTGGAGAAGGAACTTTACATATCATCATGGAGCTCCCTCTGAAATCACAGGAGAACCTCTTCCATTTGTACCGTGTAACCACTATACCATTATCCAGTGAAGCTGTAGGAGAAGTGGTGGTGGTGGAACGAGAAACAGACTTTTTCCTTGTTCGTCGTGATCATGAATTGTATGTGCATTTGGAATCCACCTATCTAAGGTTCTGTCAGAAGGCTGACCTTTGGATATGCCCGGCACAGTTTTCGCTTTTCCGACGGCAACATCCTACCTGTACTAGTGCTGCATACTTCGGCGATCAGGATGTGGCCCAACGGCTATGTAAGTGGACTCTTCTCAACAAGAAGCGGAGCCCTACTTGGGTCTGGGATGGCGATGCATCTCGTTTGTATTACGATCTACCTCATCCGGTTAAAGTCGTAATCCAGTGCCAAGGAAACCGACTTGAGGATATAATAGTGCGGGACAGCGGCGATCTGACTGCGGAGGAAGGTTGTTCTCTCCGGACTCCCGACTACCAGATCCTACCTTCATCAATGGGTACTTCGAGGATTGATTTGACCAGGAGTCTCGCCCAAGTGGCACCTTTAGTCGTTCCACTGGAATTTTTACACCCTGTGGAGGACTCGCTGGACATCGCCGACGCTATTCGGGAGCTGAGGGCATCGGAAGACTCAGGAAGCAAAAGCTAGAATGACGAATGGGCGCATCTAGAGCGTTTTATTTCTCAGGCGGCAACAACAAAATATTCTCCATCGTTGGTATCGGAGTGGCGTTTGCGCCATCCTCCTCGTTACGTTACTGATAGGTATCGCGTATGGACGGTATGTATGGAAGCGCCACCAGCTAGAAAGAGAAGTACTACCCAGTCTGGCCGTGCAGCATCAGGCACTTATTCAATTCCCCCAGACAACTGAACGTTGAGGACGTCCATCGACAGCACCCACGCGAGTGAGAAACGAAGAGTGTCTGCAGTGCGTGTTACGAGAAAGAAAATTGTTGACCCAGGGTCAACACTTTTGGTAAACGGAGAGTGTTGTGACCGATATGTTAATTAGCGATAATATAAATTAAGTTGTAGAAATAAGTTATTCAAATAGTTAGTTGGTAAGTATTAAAATGAATGCAACGTTAGTAAAAAGAATGTGCTATAAATGCAAGATTGGCTGTCGCCTTAAGGGGGGGGGGAGGCTTTGGTTCCCACGAACGACAGTGCAGTTGAGTCGATTGTGGCGACGAGTACAGTGACAGAAGTAAATTTTGGACTAGAAGAGAAAGAGAGAGAGAGAGGGACGAGATGTGGTACCCAGGTTGGTGGAACTAATTTTAGAATTAATCATACTCAATATAGAATGGGAGAATATTAGAGCATGATGATTTTGGAAAAAGGGGACAGACAGTCTTGCTAATTTTGTAATTAATCTGTAACTTTTTAGCATCGGTCTTAGTTAAAAGAAACTTAGTTAACTTACTTTTAAGTTAGCCCTTTTTCATGGGTTTATGATTTAATACTTGTTGTTACTAACGAAATATGTCAAATAAATTTTAATTATCTTTTAAAGTATTTATTTTAGTCCGAATTAATTTATTTGTCTTCCCTAGTTATGTCGATTCTATGTAATATTTCAGGTTCCCTTTTCCTTAGGTAATGCCATCTCCTGTCATTAATATTTTCCCAAATTCCCGTAAACATTTATTAGAAGAAGAGAGAGAGAAAGACAGGGGTTTACATATCTATGATAATTTCAGCATTCATTCAAGTTATTCCCAGTTCCACATACCTGCGTGAATAATTGGTTCAACAATGAATACGTGAATATGAGTGAGTAGAGATTTCGACTTACAGATGAACATTTTATGATTTAATACTAGTTGTTACTAACGAAATATGTCGAATAAATTTTAATTATCTTTTAAAGTATTTATTTTAGTCCTAATTAATTTATTTGTCTTCCCTAGTTATGTCGATTCTATGTAATATTTTAGGTTCCCTTTTCCTTAGGTAATGCCATCTCCTGTCATTAATATTTTCCCAAATTCCCGTAAACATTTATTAGAAGAAGAGAGAGAGAAAGACAGGGGTTTACATATCTATGATAATTTCAGCATTCATTCAAGTTATTCCCAGTTCCACATACCTGCGTGAATAATTGGTTCAACAATGAATACGTGAATATGAGTGAGTAGAGATTTCGACTTACAGATGAACATTTTATGATTTAATACTTGTTGTTACTAACGAAATATGTCGAATAAATTTTAATTATCTTTTAAAGTATTTATTTTAGTCCTAATTAATTTATTTGTCTTCCCTAGTTATGTCGATTCTATGTAATATTTTAGGTTCCCTTTTCCTTAGGTAATGCCATCTCCTGTCATTAATATTTTCCCAAATTCCCGTAAACATTTATTAGAAGAAGAGAGAGAGAAAGACAGGGGTTTACATATCTATGATAATTTCAGCATTCATTCAAGTTATTCCCAGTTCCACATACCTGCGTGAATAATTGGTTCAACAATGAATACGTGAATATGAGTGAGTAGAGATTTCGACTTACAGATGAACATTTTATGATTTAATACTAGTTGTTACTAACGAAATATGTCGAATAAATTTTAATTATCTTTTAAAGTATTTATTTTAGTCCTAATTAATTTATTTGTCTTCCCTAGTTATGTCGATTCTATGTAATATTTTAGGTTCCCTTTTCCTTAGGTAATGCCATCTCCTGTCATTAATATTTTCCCAAATTCCCGTAAACATTTATTAGAAGAAGAGAGAGAGAAAGACAGGGGTTTACATATCTATGATAATTTCAGCATTCATTCAAGTTATTCCCAGTTCCACATACCTGCGTGAATAATTGGTTCAACAATGAATACGTGAATATGAGTGAGTAGAGATTTCGACTTACATATGAACATTTTATGATTTAATACTAGTTGTTACTAACGAAATATGTCGAATAAATTTTAATTATCTTTTAAAGTATTTATTTTAGTCCTAATTAATTTATTTGTCTTCCCTAGTTATGTCGATTCTATGTAATATTTTAGGTTCCCTTTTCCTTAGGTAATGCCATCTCCTGTCATTAATATTTTCCCAAATTCCCGTAAACATTTATTAGAAGAAGAGAGAGAGAAAGACAGGGGTTTACATATCTATGATAATTTCAGCATTCATTCAAGTTATTCCCAGTTCCACATACCTGCGTGAATAATTGGTTCAACAATGAATACGTGAATATGAGTGAGTAGAGATTTCGACTTACAGATGAACATTTTATGATTTAATACTTGTTGTTACTAACGAAATATGTCGAATAAATTTTAATTATCTTTTAAAGTATTTATTTTAGTCCTAATTAATTTATTTGTCTTCCCTAGTTATGTCGATTCTATGTAATATTTTAGGTTCCCTTTTCCTTAGGTAATGCCATCTCCTGTCATTAATATTTTCCCAAATTCCCGTAAACATTTATTAGAAGAAGAGAGAGAGAAAGACAGGGGTTTACATATCTATGATAATTTCAGCATTCATTCAAGTTATTCCCAGTTCCACATACCTGCGTGAATAATTGGTTCAACAATGAATACGTGAATATGAGTGAGTAGAGATTTCGACTTACAGATGAACATTTTATGATTTAATACTAGTTGTTACTAACGAAATATGTCGAATAAATTTTAATTATCTTTTAAAGTATTTATTTTAGTCCTAATTAATTTATTTGTCTTCCCTAGTTATGTCGATTCTATGTAATATTTTAGGTTCCCTTTTCCTTAGGTAATGCCATCTCCTGTCATTAATATTTTCCCAAATTCCCGTAAACATTTATTAGAAGAAGAGAGAGAGAAAGACAGGGGTTTACATATCTATGATAATTTCAGCATTCATTCAAGTTATTCCCAGTTCCACATACCTGCGTGAATAATTGGTTCAACAATGAATACGTGAATATGAGTGAGTAGAGATTTCGACTTACAGATGAACATTTTATGATTTAATACTTGTTGTTACTAACGAAATATGTCGAATAAATTTTAATTATCTTTTAAAGTATTTATTTTAGTCCTAATTAATTTATTTGTCTTCCCTAGTTATGTCGATTCTATGTAATATTTCAGGTTCCCTTTTCCTTAGGTAATGCCATCTCCTGTCATTAATATTTTCCCAAATTCCCGTAAACATTTATTAGAAGAAGAGAGAGAGAAAGACAGGGGTTTACATATCTATTATAATTTCAGCATTCATTCAAGTTATTCCCAGTTCCACATACCTGTGTGAATAATTGGTTTCAACAATGAATACGTGAATATGAGTGAGTAGAGATTTCGACTTACAGATGAACATTTTATGATTTAATACTAGTTGTTACTAACGAAATATGTCGAATAAATTTTAATTATCTTTTAAAGTATTTATTTTAGTCCGAATTAATTTATTTGTCTTCCCTAGTTATGTCGATTCTATGTAATATTTCAGGTCCCCTTTTCCTTAGGTAATGCCATCTCCTATCATTAATATTTCCCAAATTCCCGTAAACATTTATTAGAAGAAGAGAGAGAGAAAGACAGGGGTTTACATATCTATTATAATTTCAGCATTCATTCAAGTTATTCCCAGTTCCACATACCTGTGTGAATAATTGGTTTCAACAATGAATACGTGAATATGAGTGAGTAGAGATTTCGACTTACAGATGAACATTTTATGATTTAATACTAGTTGTTACTAACGAAATATGTCGAATAAATTTTAATTATCTTTTAAAGTATTTATTTTAGTCCGAATTAATTTATTTGTCTTCCCTAGTTATGTCGATTCTATGTAATATTTCAGGTTCCCTTTTCCTTAGGTAATGCCATCTCCTGTCATTAATATTTTCCCAAATTCCCGTAAACATTTATTAGAAGAAGAGAGAGAGAAAGACAGGGGTTTACATATCTATTATAATTTCAGCATTCATTCAAGTTATTCCCAGTTCCACATGCCTGTGTGAATAATTGGTTTCAACAATGAATACGTGAATATGAGTGAGTAGAGATTTCGACTTACAGATGAACATTTTATGATTTAATACTAGTTGTTACTAACGAAATATGTCGAATAAATTTTAATTATCTTTTAAAGTATTTATTTTAGTCCGAATTAATTTATTTGTCTTCCCTAGTTATGTCGATTCTATGTAATATTTCAGGTCCCCTTTTCCTTAGGTAATGCCATCTCCTGTCATTAATATTTCCCAAATTCCCGTAAACATTTATTAGAAGAAGAGAGAGAGAAAGACAGGGGTTTACATATCTATTATAATTTCAGCATTCATTCAAGTTATTCCCAGTTCCACATACCTGCGTGAATAATTGGTTCAACAATGAATACGTGAATATGAGTGAGTAGAGATTTCGACTTACAGATGAACATTTTATGATTTAATACTAGTTGTTACTAACGAAATATGTCGAATAAATTTTAATTATCTTTTAAAGTATTTATTTTAGTCCTAATTAATTTATTTGTCTTCCCTAGTTATGTCGATTCTATGTAATATTTCAGGTTCCCTTTTCCTTAGGTAATGCCATCTCCTATCATTAATATTTCCCAAATTCCCGTAAACATTTATTAGAAGAAGAGAGAGAGAAAGACAGGGGTTTACATATCTATGATAATTTCAGCATTCATTCAAGTTATTCCCAGTTCCATATACCTGCGTGAATAATTGGTTCAACAATGAATACGTGAATATGAGTGAGTAGAGATTTCGACTTACAGATGAACATTTTATGATTTAATACTAGTTGTTACTAACGAAATATGTCGAATAAATTTTAATTATCTTTTAAAGTATTTATTTTAGTCCGAATTAATTTATTTGTCTTCCCTAGTTATGTCGATTCTATGTAATATTTCAGGTTCCCTTTTCCTTAGGTAATGCCATCTCCTGTCATTAATATTTTCCCAAATTCCCGTAAACATTTATTAGAAGAAGAGAGAGAGAAAGACAGGGGTTTACATATCTATTATAATTTCAGCATTCATTCAAGTTATTCCCAGTTCCACATACCTGTGTGAATAATTGGTTTCAACAATGAATACGTGAATATGAGTGAGTAGAGATTTCGACTTACAGATGAACATTTTATGATTTAATACTAGTTGTTACTAACGAAATATGTCGAATAAATTTTAATTATCTTTTAAAGTATTTATTTTAGTCCGAATTAATTTATTTGTCTTCCCTAGTTATGTCGATTCTATGTAATATTTCAGGTCCCCTTTTCCTTAGGTAATGCCATCTCCTATCATTAATATTTCCCAAATTCCCGTAAACATTTATTAGAAGAAGAGAGAGAGAAAGACAGGGGTTTACATATCTATTATAATTTCAGCATTCATTCAAGTTATTCCCAGTTCCACATACCTGTGTGAATAATTGGTTTCAACAATGAATACGTGAATATGAGTGAGTAGAGATTTCGACTTACAGATGAACATTTTATGATTTAATACTAGTTGTTACTAACGAAATATGTCGAATAAATTTTAATTATCTTTTAAAGTATTTATTTTAGTCCGAATTAATTTATTTGTCTTCCCTAGTTATGTCGATTCTATGTAATATTTCAGGTTCCCTTTTCCTTAGGTAATGCCATCTCCTGTCATTAATATTTTCCCAAATTCCCGTAAACATTTATTAGAAGAAGAGAGAGAGAAAGACAGGGGTTTACATATCTATTATAATTTCAGCATTCATTCAAGTTATTCCCAGTTCCACATACCTGTGTGAATAATTGGTTTCAACAATGAATACGTGAATATGAGTGAGTAGAGATTTCGACTTACAGATGAACATTTTATGATTTAATACTAGTTGTTACTAACGAAATATGTCGAATAAATTTTAATTATCTTTTAAAGTATTTATTTTAGTCCGAATTAATTTATTTGTCTTCCCTAGTTATGTCGATTCTATGTAATATTTCAGGTCCCCTTTTCCTTAGGTAATGCCATCTCCTGTCATTAATATTTCCCAAATTCCCGTAAACATTTATTAGAAGAAGAGAGAGAGAAAGACAGGGGTTTACATATCTATTATAATTTCAGCATTCATTCAAGTTATTCCCAGTTCCACATACCTGCGTGAATAATTGGTTCAACAATGAATACGTGAATATGAGTGAGTAGAGATTTCGACTTACAGATGAACATTTTATGATTTAATACTAGTTGTTACTAACGAAATATGTCGAATAAATTTTAATTATCTTTTAAAGTATTTATTTTAGTCCTAATTA
This sequence comes from Acanthosoma haemorrhoidale, assembly GCA_930367205.1. NCBI lineage: Eukaryota > Metazoa > Arthropoda > Insecta > Hemiptera > Acanthosomatidae > Acanthosoma > Acanthosoma haemorrhoidale. The sequence goes on from OV884012.1 coordinate 8,230,950, forward strand.
ATTTATTTGTCTTCCCTAGTTATGTCGATTCTATGTAATATTTCAGGTTCCCTTTTCCTTAGGTAATGCCATCTCCTATCATTAATATTTCCCAAATTCCCGTAAACATTTATTAGAAGAAGAGAGAGAGAAAGACAGGGGTTTACATATCTATGATAATTTCAGCATTCATTCAAGTTATTCCCAGTTCCATATACCTGCGTGAATAATTGGTTCAACAATGAATACGTGAATATGAGTGAGTAGAGATTTCGACTTACAGATGAACATTTTATGATTTAATACTTGTTGTTACTAACGAAATATGTCGAATAAATTTTAATTATCTTTTAAAGTATTTATTTTAGTCCTAATTAATTTATTTGTCTTCCCTAGTTATGTCGATTCTATGTAATATTTCAGGTTCCCTTTTCCTTAGGTAATGCCATCTCCTGTCATTAATATTTTCCCAAATTCCCGTAAACATTTATTAGAAGAAGAGAGAGAGAAAGACAGGGGTTTACATATCTATTATAATTTCAGCATTCATTCAAGTTATTCCCAGTTCCACATACCTGTGTGAATAATTGGTTTCAACAATGAATACGTGAATATGAGTGAGTAGAGATTTCGACTTACAGATGAACATTTTATGATTTAATACTAGTTGTTACTAACGAAATATGTCGAATAAATTTTAATTATCTTTTAAAGTATTTATTTTAGTCCTAATTAATTTATTTGTCTTCCCTAGTTATGTCGATTCTATGTAATATTTCAGGTTCCCTTTTCCTTAGGTAATGCCATCTCCTATCATTAATATTTCCCAAATTCCCGTAAACATTTATTAGAAGAAGAGAGAGAGAAAGACAGGGGTTTACATATCTATGATAATTTCAGCATTCATTCAAGTTATTCCCAGTTCCACATACCTGCGTGAATAATTGGTTCAACAATGAATACGTGAATATGAGTGAGTAGAGATTTCGACTTACAGATGAACATTTTATGATTTAATACTTGTTGTTACTAACGAAATATGTCGAATAAATTTTAATTATCTTTTAAAGTATTTATTTTAGTCCTAATTAATTTATTTGTCTTCCCTAGTTATGTCGATTCTATGTAATATTTCAGGTCCCCTTTTCCTTAGGTAATGCCATCTCCTGTCATTAATATTTCCCAAATTCCCGTAAACATTTATTAGAAGAAGAGAGAGAGAAAGACAGGGGTTTACATATCTATTATAATTTCAGCATTCATTCAAGTTATTCCCAGTTCCACATACCTGTGTGAATAATTGGTTTCAACAATGAATACGTGAATATGAGTGAGTAGAGATTTCGACTTACAGATGAACATTTTATGATTTAATACTAGTTGTTACTAACGAAATATGTCGAATAAATTTTAATTATCTTTTAAAGTATTTATTTTAGTCCGAATTAATTTATTTGTCTTCCCTAGTTATGTCGATTCTATGTAATATTTCAGGTCCCCTTTTCCTTAGGTAATGCCATCTCCTGTCATTAATATTTTCCCAAATTCCCGTAAACATTTATTAGAAGAAGAGAGAGAGAAAGACAGGGGTTTACATATCTATTATAATTTCAGCATTCATTCAAGTTATTCCCAGTTCCACATACCTGTGTGAATAATTGGTTTCAACAATGAATACGTGAATATGAGTGAGTAGAGATTTCGACTTACAGATGAACATTTTATGATTTAATACTAGTTGTTACTAACGAAATATGTCGAATAAATTTTAATTATCTTTTAAAGTATTTATTTTAGTCCGAATTAATTTATTTGTCTTCCCTAGTTATGTCGATTCTATGTAATATTTCAGGTCCCCTTTTCCTTAGGTAATGCCATCTCCTGTCATTAATATTTCCCAAATTCCCGTAAACATTTATTAGAAGAAAAGAGAGAGAAAGACAGGGGTTTACATATCTATTATAATTTCAGCATTCATTCAAGTTATTCCCAGTTCCACATACCTGTGTGAATAATTGGTTTCAACAATGAATACGTGAATATGAGTGAGTAGAGATTTCGACTTACAGATGAACATTTTATGATTTAATACTAGTTGTTACTAACGAAATATGTCGAATAAATTTTAATTATCTTTTAAAGTATTTATTTTAGTCCGAATTAATTTATTTGTCTTCCCTAGTTATGTCGATTCTATGTAATATTTCAGGTCCCCTTTTCCTTAGGTAATGCCATCTCCTATCATTAATATTTCCCAAATTCCCGTAAACATTTATTAGAAGAAGAGAGAGAGAAAGACAGGGGTTTACATATCTATTATAATTTCAGCATTCATTCAAGTTATTCCCAGTTCCACATACCTGTGTGAATAATTGGTTTCAACAATGAATACGTGAATATGAGTGAGTAGAGATTTCGACTTACAGATGAACATTTTATGATTTAATACTAGTTGTTACTAACGAAATATGTCGAATAAATTTTAATTATCTTTTAAAGTATTTATTTTAGTTCGAATTAATTTATTTGTCTTCCCTAGTTATGTCGATTCTATGTAATATTTCAGGTCCCCTTTTCCTTAGGTAATGCCATCTCCTATCATTAATATTTCCCAAATTCCCGTAAACATTTATTAGAAGAAGAGAGAGAGAAAGACAGGGGTTTACATATCTATTATAATTTCAGCATTCATTCAAGTTATTCCCAGTTCCACATACCTGTGTGAATAATTGGTTTCAACAATGAATACGTGAATATGAGTGAGTAGAGATTTCGACTTACAGATGAACATTTTATGATTTAATACTAGTTGTTACTAACGAAATATGTCGAATAAATTTTAATTATCTTTTAAAGTATTTATTTTAGTCCGAATTAATTTATTTGTCTTCCCTAGTTATGTCGATTCTATGTAATATTTCAGGTCCCCTTTTCCTTAGGTAATGCCATCTCCTATCATTAATATTTCCCAAATTCCCGTAAACATTTATTAGAAGAAGAGAGAGAGAAAGACAGGGGTTTACATATCTATTATAATTTCAGCATTCATTCAAGTTATTCCCAGTTCCACATACCTGTGTGAATAATTGGTTTCAACAATGAATACGTGAATATGAGTGAGTAGAGATTTCGACTTACAGATGAACATTTTATGATTTAATACTAGTTGTTACTAACGAAATATGTCGAATAAATTTTAATTATCTTTTAAAGTATTTATTTTAGTCCGAATTAATTTATTTGTCTTCCCTAGTTATGTCGATTCTATGTAATATTTCAGGTCCCCTTTTCCTTAGGTAATGCCATCTCCTATCATTAATATTTCCCAAATTCCCGTAAACATTTATTAGAAGAAGAGAGAGAGAAAGACAGGGGTTTACATATCTATTATAATTTCAGCATTCATTCAAGTTATTCCCAGTTCCACATACCTGTGTGAATAATTGGTTTCAACAATGAATACGTGAATATGAGTGAGTAGAGATTTCGACTTACAGATGAACATTTTATGATTTAATACTAGTTGTTACTAACGAAATATGTCGAATAAATTTTAATTATCTTTTAAAGTATTTATTTTAGTCCGAATTAATTTATTTGTCTTCCCTAGTTATGTCGATTCTATGTAATATTTCAGGTCCCCTTTTCCTTAGGTAATGCCATCTCCTATCATTAATATTTCCCAAATTCCCGTAAACATTTATTAGAAGAAGAGAGAGAGAAAGACAGGGGTTTACATATCTATTATAATTTCAGCATTCATTCAAGTTATTCCCAGTTCCACATACCTGTGTGAATAATTGGTTTCAACAATGAATACGTGAATATGAGTGAGTAGAGATTTCGACTTACAGATGAACATTTTGATGGTCCTACTCAGCTAGAATATCACCACATCCTTATAGTTATGAATCAATGGACACTAAACTTTACGGATTAATATTTTTCATGATATGTAAACTTTTAAATATTTATTTGTTTATATAAGAATTGGCCTTGAAAAAATTAATGGTGTCCGCCGCAGGAATCAAGAATGAGCTCTTGGATATGTTAGGGACTAATGTTGGGGGATTTCATAATATCTGGACTAACATAAAGAATTATGAGCAACGCAGGTTCCAGCACATGAAACCCTCAATAACACTTTAAATACGTTAATATGCACATTTGCCAGAATATTCCAAACCAAGTTTAAGAACTTGACCTTAGCGTAAACGTGTTGGAGAAGTGTTTAAGTATAATATAATACATTCTTAGCTCAAGGAAAGACACCAAAAAGGAAAAGGAAGTTGAATCGAATATTTTATTTCATAATAACAGCGAAGCGAGTCAACAAGTAACGTGAGATGTCGGCATTGGAAGAAGGTCGTCATATGAAGGAAGAGACCCAAGAAATCTTTAAATAACTGAACAAAAATACAACTCCAGGAGGTAAGCTTTTTGCTCCATTATCCTCCTTAGATAGACCTGTAGGCACCCACTCTGAAGCATAGGATGTGGAGTCTCCATATTTCAGGTGGATGTGGTAAGTCAAAAGATGAGCCAACAATTTGTACCAATTGTGAAGGTCCTCACTCTGCTAACTACAACGAATGCCCGGTCTATCAGAACCTGCGAGAAGCTATTACCATCTTCAACTGCGGACTGGCTGTGTTAAACCATCAGCTCAGAAACGAGCAATTGAAATCGCATTCGTTACAGATTCTTACTTAACAAAAACATATGGAATTTTCATAAGGATTACAAAATCGCCAGAACAAACAACATAGGTTACAGAGGAGCAGCAATCATTATCCCTAATACATTGAAATATTACCCCCTTGCACAGAAATACAAGCATCAAACATTCGACTTGAACTTAAAAACAGCAAACTTTAAACTTTCTTTAGCCAACTGCCCCTCAGGACAAACTATCACCCTCGAATTACTCACTGCTAGCCATCATTGTAAAGAGAAAAGAACTGTGTTCTGGATCTGTTTTTTAGTACAAGATATAACCCTACTAACCATTATATTCACAGGAATTTGGATCTTTTTTCAGATCATATATACTGCACAGCTAATTAATTAAAGGATTGGAAACATTTTTATGAATTTTAGAATGTGAGACGGGTATTAATAAACACCATTGGACTCCTTAATAATAATCAACAGGCTGCCTTTGCATCTCAGACACCGCTGTCTGCTAAGAACGTACACTTACTTCCTATAGTGGAGGACCAGTTATAAGTAACAGTGTATTCCAACACACCTCTCCTGTGTTCCGGAGGTTTCAGTTAGTATGTGTTACAGATATAGATATCTGTCGCTCATGTTTTTAACGTGTTTTGTTAACATAAAATATTAAAATATTATTCGACCCGTTGTCACAACACTTCCCCAATCCCCTTCTTACATGAGACAATTGATGGTGGAAAACGATGGCACGGTACAATACTAGTTACTGATAAACGGATCTAGAATTACCTAATAACAGAAATAATAACTTGCACATTTGATGAATATTTATCATCAAAAAGCCAAAAATGGTAATCTCTGGAGAGCAACACGATAACTCCTACGACACAAGACCGTGCCACGGCCATTGAGTGTATCGCCAAATTCTTATTACGACATTACAGAGGAATAGAAAGCACAATATGGAAATGTGACTGTCCACACAGAGGCAAGTTCTAAGTCGGCTCAGCCATGGTATATGCTCTTTGGACTAAGCATGTTACAAGACGGGCTTCTTCCCTACCGGCAGATACCTAATTGTTAGTTGTTATATTTTCGAATCTGCCTATGGGAATATATGTGTTTTTCTTACGATGGATATTATAGGTAAAATAAAAATTATGTATTTAACTTCTCTTTATGTAGTATTAAGTTTTCCCAAAACATTAAGTAAATTTTGTCCACATTAATGGAAGATTCTTTAGTTGTTTAATATAGTTGCTTTCGCCAATTGCATAATAAATCTTCTATCCACTTTGTGAATGTGTAATGTACAATTGGCATAATTTCCCTGCTATATATTAGTGATTATTCCTGTGTAAGAAATTATTTTGGCTCACCTGAAGTAATTACATCATTGTCCTCTGCCTCTTCCAACAAACATTAAAATGTGTAAAGGTGCCAATGTTTCGGTGAGAACACCACAAATTGCAGTAAAATAGCAGAAGAGCAGTCATAATAGCAATAGTAATAGGATTCTTAAATTTTAAATTAATGTTCAATCAAAACCTAATGAAAATATGTCGATATCTGTAAAACTGTAATAATATAATTTCATAGATTACAATACATAGGATTATAAAATGTGGTGAAATTTACAATAATTCTGACTGTTCATGTTTGCAGAAATGAAGGCATGTTTTCCAGTCATAAAACAAGAAATTAAAGAAGAACATGACTGTGAGTTTTTTTTTTTAAATTAATGTATATATTTTGGTTTTGCTTTAGTTTAGTTAAGGTTTTAGGGTTGGGATTTCCAATGTATATATCTATCACAGGCAATTGCTTGACTCATCTAAACTCGATCATAAAATTTTTTAGTGACGTTTTGTGACCAATAATAGATATTATGAGGTGCTGCATTGTATGGATTCTATGGGGGAAAAAAGTAAATAAAATAGTATAATAATGGGATCACACACTTATACTAGCAATACTTATGCACCTCTTTTCTAATGGCCAATGGCGGATCTGACCATTAGTTTATTTTAATTCCATTCCTCTCCCTGTATCTGAGATAGTATGGTACTTAGGCTTCCATCTATTTAGGAACCCACATACAAGGCTAAAAAGACAAGAACTAACCAGACACTTTGGACAACTGTACTGTACAGGCTACTTCAAAGGACATCCCATCTCTCAATAGAAAATAAATTACTAATCTACAAAGTTATACTTAAGCCAATCTGGACGTACGGAATAATGGGACATTACCTCCGTAATATAGCTCCCTATGGGGGACAGCAATAAAGTCGAACATCAAGCGTATCCAATCCTTTCAATCAAAGGTCCTGAGAACAATAGTAAATGCCCCTTACTACATCAGCAACAACAAAACCCTTCATAACGATCTTAATATACCCTACATTTTTGAACTCATCGCACCCAAGTTCATGAAACTCAAAAACTGTATATGTATCAAATTTTTATTCCTATTATACAAGTGTGGTGGTCAAGGACCGAACCCCATGAGTTTTAATACATCATAAGTTTAAACTTATGTTACATGTTTACATCTTACATGTTTTGTGTTTAGTAAATTAAAGATATATTACATTATCCAGTACCACCTGAGCCATTTATAAAATATATTAACTTTTTCAAAATTATTATGTAATAGTAGATAAGTAATTTAGTTAAAATGGTTCTTCGATCATTAGCTTGCCGATTCGTCCAGATTTGGGTTTGTAGAAGACTTAATATTAGAAAATGCCATGTAATTGAAACGTGTCAATGAAATATCAGAAACTTAATTGATAAACCACTTCCCCGCTTGTAGAGTTTTAGGTAATCTTCAACAAGAGAATCTTTAAACGTATACTATAAATGAGTAGTGTCTGATGGTTGTGGATTGTTGTTCTGATAAACAGTGATGACTTGAAAAAAGTCATCATTTTTATTCCTTTCCCGTCTTTGTTCTTAACTTAATTTTATTTACATAATGCTGTAATCAAGATAGCCATTTCCCTCATAAAGCAGATTTAAATCCGTTTTGTTGTAGAATTATAACCTAACTATGTAATTTTACATTACTTACACCAAATAGACTTAACTATGTATTTAGAAACAATAATACATATCTTAAAGATTCTACTTGTGATTGTATAGCTAATCCTTCATCAGTTCTTGACAGCTATGAAAACAATAAAGAAATTATATTTAGGATAAGAAAGATTTAGGAATAAAGATGTAAAAGTTGAATTAAATAGTCATCTTTAGAAAGCGAATAATACAAATGCCTACTTAAAGCGGCTCTAAACCACAACCTAACACCAAACTTCACACACCATCTTTCCTTTACTTTCTTCCTAATTACCAGTAGCCTTTTGTTTACAACATTCCACTGTTCTACAAGGCCTCCATGATGTTAGTCTCTATCCTGAGTCCTTGCAAGCAAACACTATTCCTCATTTCCTTCCAATGTTCCTCTTTGTCAGATGATCACATGCATCATGCTTTCCATTGAAGACCAGAAAGGATTCCACTAGTTGCTGTGACATTAGGAGTCCTAAGTTACTCAAAAGTACTTTTAATTAACTATGTATTTAGAAACAATAATGCATATCTTAAAGATTCTACTTGTGATCGTATAGCTAATCCTAAATCAGTTCTGATGTAACTTTAGCGTTGTAATATATTGTTACGATTTTTTATATTAATTTAAATTTTAAATTTCAAGTTATATATTTTTCTTTATATTGAAATTTTTTATTACATTCCAGGGTTCTGTTAATTTATTAGGACAATTCTGGTAATAGGAATAATGTTATTCACACACATTTTATCAATAATTCAATATACAAGCAATTTAATATATAATTTAACAACCCATTATTAACCAAATCAATCGAACTTTACCCATTTATTATACTACGCTATGCTGACGATGATACTATTATTTTTACAAGTTATACTAATAATGAAAAACCAAATTCAAAACTACATTAATTTATGAACATAATACTGATAATGATACTATTTTAAAATTACATCAATTTATTAACGTTATACTGATAATGATACTATTTTAAAATTACATCAATTTATTAACGTTATACTGATAATGATACTATTTTAAAATTACATCAATTTATTAACGTTATACTGGCCAGTATTTCGTTGTGCATTCTTCGGATGTGGTTTTCGTCCTCTTCAGCGTCCCTGCTCTATGCGTAGCGTGTGATCTTATGTGGGAGCCGGCCTCATGATATGCATATCCGTCGGTTCTCGCGCCAGAGTGTCCCTGCTGTGCCTCTTGTGCTGGCTCGGATGAAAAAAGAGAGCGAGAGCGTCTTATACCCCGCCTTTTATACCCTTTCCGCTGCCTTCCGGATATTTTTTAATGGCATTGGCCATTCAGTAGTTTCGTATTTTTTATGCCTTGCTCATTAAAACACCAAAAAAAAACCACAATACTAAATATCACAACAATATATTTTTAAGTTCCTGATAAGGCAATTCATTTTTTATAAATTGTTGATACCTTATTCTTAGTCACAGGTGGTCCAATACATTTCAAAGAAGAAGAGCTGATCCTAGATGATGGTGAGTACATTAAAGCATTTCTGCATTGTCCTTAAAATTATCTTCTCTATTTTTTTGTTTGATCACTCGGACTGATAGCTCTTTTTCTCCAGTGATAGCAGATATTCTAATATAACATTACCGTTGTAATAAATACTTTTAAGTTCCTTATAACTTGACCTTATAAATATATTTAACTTTATTTTCTTCTTGCAGTATGAATAGATATTGCAGGTTCATAAGAAATAATTAATAATTAAGTAATATTTAAATCCATGATATTTTATTGTAGCATATAGTATTGTAAACATTGTGATGTCCTAAGGAAATATACAGTGGAAGCTTGTTTTTATTTAATTAGGAATCACAAAAAGAACAAAATATCAAGAAATAAAACTATATTTTGAGTCAAAGCGACAAAAATCAAATAATAAGTTTTACTTTAATCAGTTTATATATTACAAAAATAAAATATGATATCACCTGTCGGGAAAGGTTGAACAATTGTCGGAAAAGGTGAACAATTGTCGGAGGTCAACAATTGTCGGAGAGCGTCACTAGGGGAGTGCCTGATCACTCTAGCCCTGGTGACAAGTGCGGATTGTTGTAGTTAATAACATGGACCATGTTCCATGTAGGCGTTAATATCTGACTCCGTTTATTGATAGGAATGTGTCCCGACAAGACACTGTGTTCAGGATGAGGTTCAGAGGTTCATAATGAATAATTTGCAAAAATTCCTCTCAAGTAAAAAGTAAGGGTGTTAGGCTGAAACTACTGGGTTAGGAATAGAGATGTAAAAGTAAATTATAATAAAATGTTCATTCAAAAATAAATATTCATACAAAAATTTTAATTATTTAACTTAGGTAAGATCATTGTTAATTTTACAAGAATATTATTACCGTTAAAAAATGCAAAAAGAGAGTGTCAAAAGCCATTCTCTTTAGCATACAAGCAATACACAAAATAACTTCAACACAAATATACACTATATATAATACACAAATGGCTCTAACCACCATATCCGGAAAATATTAAAACTGTTTGCAACTATTTAAAAGTGGCAATCAAAAGTAACTTGTCCTCTATCTCAACCTCTTCTTAACAAAAATATTTAATTTTAAATCAAGGTGTCAGTGCCTTGATTTCAAATTAAATATTAAACTATCAGGAAATCATAAAAAACAATTATTAAGTCTACTGAAAATATTGTCAAAAGCCCTTGTAAGGTTAATGCTGAAACGGATACATGATAATATCAAATAACAAAGTATTATAAAAGGATTAAAGAAAACCACTCCAACGTTGACCAATGCAATGCCTTGCAGACTTTTCATAACCATAGCCTTAACGAAAGACATCACACCTTATTCGCACTAATCATTCATTCCTAGCAATTAGATAATTCTGTCGGGGAAAACTGTCTGGATACCAAAGGTGAGAGTGAACCAGAAAGAGGCAGACTTGCACCGCTGGAGAAGTCTAATAGGTACATTTCGTAGGGCCTCAGAAGCCGAGTTCATCTACATGAAAAGGGTCTCTTCCAAGAATATGCTGGTTTACTGGGTAGAAGCGAGGAAACTCCACTGGGAAGGCTGTGGAGGCTGGCTGTCAATGTTGGGCTGAAACTAGCGGGTTAGGAATAGAGATGTAATTAAATAAGAGCCCATGGATTGAGTAAAGCAGTAAGAGCCAGTGGAGTGAGAAAACTAGAGCAGTGTTTATTTCAAGCGTCTGATTTTTACTCGAGAAAACAACTCTGAATTTCTTCCTTATCGGCAGGTAGATTTCTCTATACAGACAATGAGAGGCTGGCTTATCTCAAGAAAGTGAATATTCTGACCAATCAAAGTCGACTACTCCAGTGCCCCAAGTGAGTGCTCGTGGTGTCAGGATTGTGACCTAGTCCTGCTTCTCTATTCTGACACTGTAAGTCCGTGAGGAGGGTAACTTCTACTTGTCGGTAATGCAGTTGGCACACACAACACATGTATTACAATACAACAATGATTTTACTACAAATTTTAGTTCTTTGAAAAACTTTCTCTATGGGCACCCCACCAGGTACTTCTAGACCCCCTAATTTAGATAGCTCAACAGTAATGACTGTGCCTTCACATACTCTGTAAACATTTGCAAGATATTTCATTCTAGGGAAAGGGATCTGTGTGGGGGGTTATACCTGATTCAGCAACTTCATATCGCTAAAGTTTAGATGTACCTCTGGAAACTTTGCTACAAGCCAGAAAAAGAGAGCAGTTCTAGATATAGTAAACATGCCTCGGCCTGGATACGGGATAACAACAGATACTTTTTTCACACCTTTAGATTTAGCTGAGCTGCTGGAAAACAAATTGACATTGAAAAAACACAGCTTTCCTCTGGAATGAACTTCATCTATCCAGATTCGAAAAAGGCCTAAATCACTGACAACTGTCTTTTAACCTGTTATAAAAATCTGGCGGTACTCACAATCTAAAAATGAATAAATAACGAGTTTATTTCAGGCTGCCAAAACAACTATATGAGTCAATGGAGTCTTGTCTACAAATTGTTCAGAATGCCCCCAGAAATAAGTGGGTGATATCTGGAGAGAACCTCGAACTACCATGTCAAGTCAATCAGAAGAGAAAGATGTTGAGGTGGCACTTCTGCCAAAGGAACATTAAGCCCAAACACAACACCAAGTGCCATAATTGCAAGAAATCTGTGAGCAAAAGACACCGAAGTAAAAATTTTTATTTTTATTTTTTTGTAAGATTTTTTGGGAAATAAACAAAGAACATCAATTAAATAGTCGGTTTTAGGTCTACCTAACTACCCTAAATTTAGGGGATATTTTATTTGTTTTTATGATTACAAACAATATCAATAAATAATTGGATTTATTGAAAACTCATTTAGCTATGCTTATTTTATCAGAGGTGCTGTAATTTGAACCGGTCCATGGTACAACACTTTGACTAGGAGCTAGGTATAACAATTGATAACATTTTAATAACTTAACTTTTTCAATAGGGGCTAGGTCAGATTTATTTTTGCCAGTGAAGTTCTACAACTAACATCAATTAAAACAACTTGATGTGAAGGTTTCTGTAGACAGATTGACAAACTACCATATCTGGCTTTAAAGTAACCCAACAGATGAAGCCACAACCACTGCAGGTCAAAGGTACAACAGCTTCCCCTATAACAGACATAAGGAATAAAGTTATAAATTATAACTTTATTATATTATTATTATATATTATAAAATTATAATAAATTTATATAAAATATTAATATTTGTTTCAGGTCCTTCAGCTGCAGTGCAAGATGGCACTTTAAGGAAACATTTAATGTCATCTGATAGTAATGTAGAAGAAATTTTAGAGAATCATATAATGAGTCCCTATGGCATTAAAAAGCCACATCAATGTCCTCATTGCAGTTACAAAGCAGCTTTAGCTATTACTTTGAAGAAACATATTATGGCAAAACATAGTGAAGAGAAACCCCATCAATGCCCACATTGCAGCTACAAAGCAGCTTTAGCTTGTACTTTGAAGACACATATTATGGCAAAACATAGTGAAGAGAAGCCCCATCAATGTCTTCATTGCAGCTACATAGCAGTTGAAGCTGGTACTTTGAAGACACATATTTTTTGAATTATTTAAATTTCAACATAAGAGAACTGTTAAATGAAAAATGGTTAATGATAATTGTTGATCATTATATGTACTGTTACAATCTTTTGATTCATTCTCCTCAATTACTTACTGCTTATTCAATTAAAGACGGAAATTTTATTGACGGTAATAACCGTTCATTTCCCACATCATTTACTATATTAGATTCAGAATTAGATGACGAAGATCCAATTCCTTGGTCAGTAGTTGAAACCTATTTATCAGCTTTACAAATTAAATACGACCCTGTAACAGGTGTAATTACTAAAAAGTATTTATAATTCTGATATCTCTGGTTTCTTCTCACCCACCCAAATGATCGACGGAACAGCCTCTCAATCACTGCCCCTTGGCGATATTACCAATGCGGGTAGGCAACCCGCAACACTCGGCCTGTCTGAACAAAATCTGAACATAAAAAATGTAAAAACAAAACATCACCATATAGTTAAGATAACCACTGAAAATATAGTTAATACAAACAAATTTTGCTTGATGTGTGTTTTTCTAGTATGAGATACTACGTAATGTTCAAATGGAATGTACTGATTGTATTTGCAATTATGGAGGCTTCCCAGCAGCATGTTTTGCATTTATATAATGCTACAATATGCCATTCTGTACCGCTTTCTCATTGTAATAAGGCTATTCTCCATCATTGTGTGTCATTATATATTTTTATAACTGATCAGCTCATACTGCTTTGTAGCTGCAATGAGGTCATTGATGGGGCTTCTCTTTACTATGTTTTGCCATTATATGCCTCTTCCAAGTACGAGCTAAAGCTGCTTTGTAGCTGCAATGAGGACATTGATGAGGCTTCTCTTCATTATGTTTTGCCATAATATGTGGCTTCTCTTCACTATGTTTTGCCATTATATGCCTCTTCAAAGTACCAGCTTCAACTGCTTTGTAGCTGCAATGAGGACATTGATGGGGCTTCTCTTCACTATGTTTTGTCATAATATGTGTCTTCAAAGTACTAGCTAAAGCTGCTTTGTAGCTGCAATGAGGGCATTGATGGGGCTTCTCTTCACTATGTTTTACTATAATATGTTTCTTCAAATTACTAGCGAAACCTGTTTTGTAGCTGCAATGAGGACATTGATGGGGCTTCTCTTCACTATGTTTTGCCATTATATGCCTCTTTAAACTACTAGCCCCTGCTGCTTTGTAGCTGCAATGAGGACATTTATGGGGAAATGATTGAAGGGATCTCGTCCGAAGAACAAGTTTTTAGCGTGAAGTGGCCAGTCGTTTAATTGATGATGACAAATGAAGTTCTCAAGAATCCTGCGGGCAAAAGAAATAAACGGAGTTTCCATCTGTTAAAAAGATTTATTAAGCTTCCATTACATAGTTAATACCAGTAAATTTGAACTTATAATATACTTGTACATCAAATGTTATAACATTAAAAATACTAACATTAGGGTCCTTCATTAAATTTTGGTCAGGACCCATACTGGGACGACAAAACATAAGATTTGGAAATTTAACAACATCCATTTGATCCAACCATTTTTTGAAATTCTTAGGAACATTATCACTAGCATTGAAATTAGTACAATCTAGATATTTACGAGGTCGCAGATAATATTTATTAGAGATAACAGATTTGTTAAACAACATACGATGTTTAAGAGGGTTACAACGTTACGGATAATTATATTCTTATAATCGATTTCTTTGTCAGTGCAAGATGTATAATTTCGGTATATATAATCAATAGCCATTCCATCTAGATAGGTATAATTATATTCAAAAAACTTAGGGTCGATAAAATTAAAATCAGTACCACTGACTTCAAGTCCATATTTAGTCAAAAAATATTTCATAGCATTGATCTTCTGTTGTATAGTAGCTTTTTCATTAACACATTTGAGTGTGATTTGAAAAGATTTAAAATTTTTAAAATATTGATTAACACTTAGCAATTTATATTTAGAATATCGTCCCAGTAAAGCATCCAATTCCTTAGAAGAGTTGAAAGATAGTTTGTCATTAGCAAAATCTTCCCGTTTAACGGGAGGATAATATTTCTCACCCATATATTGAAGGTTAGTAGAATAATTAACAAAAGCAGGATCATTATTAGAATTAAAAAAGCCATTGGTAGAAACGATCCCTTTAGAAATGGAATATCTATGTCTAAATATTAAAGCGGGGCTTATACTTCTATAAACAGGGGTTCGAAAAAATCTCCTACGGCGATATCTATTCCGACGGCGAGCAATCACCATCGTCTTCTTCTATAAAAATTGTAGGGACGTCTATAACGGTTTGTTGAATACCGAAAATATCGCGATCTGTATCCTGAAAAAGAGGAATATTGGCGTAAATTACTTCAAAACGACTTAATAAGGCAGAATCCTTTAAAGGATAATTAGAAATCAAAATAGAAGGAATATCCAATATAAAATCACGTTCAACTTCAAATTTTTGATTAATGCAAAATGTTGATCCACCAAAGGCTTTTTTTAATAAACATACGTTATCTAGATTGGACGGAACCTCTTCCCATAAAAACAATTTATGTTCTTTTGATAATCCACCAAATATATGCTGCCCCTTGGCATGATAAACACGATTGCCTAAATAATAAATCAATAATGAAATAAATGAACTTTTGCCAATGTTAGTTGGTCCCCATAAATATAAATGAGGTTTTTTTAAAATAATAAGGGGTAGAAACGGTTTTAATGTACCAAGATAATACATCATGTACCCATTGAACATCTTGATGAATAATAGGACCAATATAACAATAACTCTTTACAAAATTATTATTCAAAGATACAAATAATTTCTGTAAAAATTTATAGCAGTTACGATGTTGAATAATAGAGGGATGTGTATAATCAAAAAAAGACATATGAGACAAATGATATTTTGCCTGATAAGAAAAATGAAAATCAGAAGTTTTAAATCCTACATAATACAAAGACATATCTTCTTTACTGATATAAGTCAAATAGTTACGACGATTACGAACAGTTCCAACGTGAACGGTAATATCAAGTCAGAAAACAAAGATGTATAATATTCGATCAGTTGAATATAAGAAAATTTATAAACAAAATAAAAATAACAATGCAAGTGATTGTCAGTATTATCTAATAATGATAGTGATTGTCCCCATAAATTCAAAAAACATCAATGTCCTCATTGCAGTTACAAAAGCAGCAGGGGCTAGTAGTTTAAGGAGGCATATAATGGCAAAACACAGTAAAGAGAAGCCCCATCAATGTCCTCATTGCAGCTACATAGCAGTTGAAGCTGGTACTTTGAAGACACATATTATGGCAAAACATAGTGAAGAGAAGCCCCATAAATGTCCTCATTGCAGCTACAAAACAGATTTCGCTAGTAATTTGAAGAAACATATTATAGTAAAACATAGTGAAGAGAAGCCCCATCAATGCCCTCATTGCAGCTACAAAGCAGCTTTAGCTAGTACTTTGAAGACACATATTATGGCAAAACATAGTGAAGAGAAGCCCCATCAATGTCCTCATTGCAGCTACAAAGCAGTTGAAGCTGGTACTTTGAAGAGGCATATAATGGCAAAACATAGTGAAGAGAAGCCACATATTATGGCAAAACATAATGAAGAGAAGCCTCATCAATGTCCTCATTGCAGCTACAAAGCAGCTTTAGCTAGTACTTGGAAGAGGCATATAATGGCAAAACATAGTAAAGCGAAGCCCCATCAATGACCTCATTGCAGCTACAAAGCAGTATGAGCTGATCAGTTAAAAAAAATATATAATGACACACAATGATGGAGAATAGCTTTATTACAATGAGAAAGCGGTACTGAATGGCATATTGTAGAATTATATAAATGCAAAACATGCTGCTGGGAAGCCTCCATAATTGCAAATACAATCAGTACATGCCATTTGAACATTACGTAGTATCACATACTAGAAAAACACACATTAAGCAAAATTTTTTTGTATTAACTATATTTTTAGTGGTTATCATGTTTTGTTTTTATTTCATTTTTTTTGTTCAGATTTTTGTAAGATTTATTTTAATTATAACATTTTTGTGACTTTGTGTATTATTAATTTGTTTATCATTACATTTATCCTACTGTTGTCTTACTATTGTGCGTAAGGACTTATAATTGCATTAGATACGTAAATTGTAACTTTTGTTCTTAGAGGAACATGTTCCATAACATTAAATTAACTATTAGATTTTACTTGTTTCTCTTTCTTTGAAGTAACCATATATTATCCTATACTTATACACTTCTTCTCAGTTATATAATCCTCCTATTACTCCTTACTTTTACACATTGGTTCCTAGGCCAAGCTGTTAAGCTGCGTTTATGAAGGAATATTCTGGCCAAACATAATGGCAAAGTAAGTAATCAAAAGTGAAATTAGTGTTTGTGTAAAATTATATGTGTTTTGGGTTTGTGTAAAATGGTATGAGTGTTTAGGGTGTATGTATCCCACCTGAGATTTTTAAAAGAATAAGTAATTTAAAGTCAATCTATAAATAAATTTAAATGCTTCATAAGTTTGTCTAATGAGAACTTCATAAATTGTCAGCCATGTGGAGACACCATTTTATTAAGTTTACAATTCAATATGAAAACTTATTATCTAATTTGCAGTTATTGTTAGCGATCATTAAATCTTTTCAAAAAAATAAGACATATTTGACGCAAGCAAATGAAGAGAAATTATCAAAAATGTTCATATTAGTAAATGATTTCACAGAGGTGCATTTGAAACCAAGGGAAAAGTAAAACGAACTTACTACTGGCCTATTATGAGAGACCACTTTCAGATTTTATCAAGGACTGCCCTGTATGTAGAACAGTAAAGAAATTGAAACAAAATATCAGGTGACCTCTAAGACAGATAGACCATTCGAAGAACTAATGATGGACACTCTTAGATACAAGGGAAACAAATATTCACAATAGGGGGAGATTACTTGGCTCATTGGAGCCCCCTCCCATGGAACCTCCAGATGAATCATCTGTTCACGGCCCTCCCTCTGTTGAAGTTGGATTACCTGTGTGTCCCTCAAGACCTCGACGTGTGTCCAAGGAAGGCTCCATCTTACCTTAAAGACTAAATAACAAATTAAAAACCCTTAAATGTTGTAAACCATGAATGATGTTTCAAATCCTTTTTGTTTTTTTGTATTTGTATGTACTTAAAATTTTGCCAAATGTTTCCTCAAAAACCCAGGGTGAATGTGGTGATTTAATCCCACTCCTGTGGGGGAAACTTTCCCTACTTTGTATTGTTTTACCTTGTCTAACCTGACTCATAACATTGTTACCTTCTGTAAATTCACTCTATTCTACTGTTGATGTTTTAAGCTAATAAAAACCTGTTTAAGGGTTAAACATTCGTTTCTCTTTCACCACAGTCGGCATTGGAAGAACTTCGTCATATGAAGGAAGAGACCCAAGAAATCTTAAAATAACTGAATCCTCCTTAGATAGACCTGTAGGCACCCACTCTGAAGCATAGGATGTGGAGTCTCCATATTTCAAGTGGATGTGGTAAGTCAAAAGACAAGCCAACAACTTGTACCAATTGTGAAGGTCCTCACCCTGCTAACTACAACGAATGCCCGGTCTATCAGAACCTGCGAGAAGCGATTACCATCTTCAACTGCGGACGGGCTGTGTTAAACCATCAGCTCAGAAACGAGCAATTGAAATCGCATTCGTTAAAGATTCTTACTTAACAAAAACATATGGAATTTTCATAAGGACTACAAAATCCCCAGAACAAACAACATAGGTTACAGAGGAGCAGCAATCATTATCCCTAATACATTGAAATATTACCCCCATGCACAGAAATACAAGCATCAAACATTCGACTTGAACTTAAAAATAGCAAACTTTAAACTTTCTTTAGCCTACTGCCCCTCAGGGCAAACTATCACCCCCGAATTACTCACTGCTAGCCATCATTGTAAAGACAAAAGAACAGTGTTTGGATCCGTTTTTTAGTAGAAGATATAACCCTACTGACCATTATATTCACAGGAAGTTTGAACTTTTTTCAGATCATATATATTGCACAGCAAATTAATTAAAGGATTGGAAACATTTTTATGAATTTTAGAATGTGAGACTGGTATTAATAAACACCATTGGACTCCTTAATAATAATCAACAGGCTGCCTTCGCATCTCAGACCACCGCTGTGTGCTAAGAACTTACACTTACTTCCTATAGTGGAGGACCAGTTATAAGTAACAGTGTATTCCGACTCACCTCTCCTGTGTTTCGGAGGTTACAGTTAGTTAGTATGTGTTACAGATATAGATATCTGTCGCTCATGTTTTTAACGTGTTTTGTTAACATAAAATATTAAAATATTATTCGACCCCTTGTCACAACACTCCCTCAATCCCCTTCTTACATGAGACAATTGATGATGGAAAACGATGGCACAGTACAAGACTAGTGACTGATAAACGGATCTAGAATTACCTAATAACAGAAATAATAACTTACCCATTTGATAAATATTTATCATCAAAAAACCAAAATGGTAATCTCTGGAGAGCAACACGATAACTCCTACGACACAAAACCGTGCCACGGCCATTGAGTGTATCACCAAATTCTTATTAAGACATTACGGACGAATAGAAAGCAGAAAGATCGCTGACCACCTCTCCTCCGTTTTCAAGCCCTATTCTCACCTGACTAACGCTCAACACGACGGCGAAGTATTGACAGTAATTTTCGCTTCTCTCACTGTCGATTCCTTCAATATCTTTCATTCCCTTATGACCGTGTAGGACTACTGAAGGGAAACCACCTGGTTGTGATTTATAATGTCTGAACGACTTCATCATTTGGGAATTTCGTTTAAGTTCCTATAACCATCCTGAAGGTTAGGCCCTTCATTTTATCACAAAACGCCTTATACCATGTAATTAAATCAGTGTTAATTAAACAATATTGTACACCGAGAGAAACTGTATGAAATTTCGCGTAGCTACTGTAAATACAGGGAGCACTACGTAATTTTAGTTGTAACGGAATCGTTGAAAACTCTAAACTTTCTAAATAGATACAAATAAATAAAGAGATTTTGAACTAATAAAATAAAAGAGATCAGAGAGGGGGAACATAAGGGTGGATAAATATGACTAAAATATGGCATTGTATTTATGTTCCGTGTATGAAGATCACCTATTACCTTTTTGCTGATTGATTCTACTTATCTGATTTAAAACTAGGTGCCTTTGCAAGTACATAACCAAATGCTTCAGCTATTATGGAAATGTGACTGTCCACACAGTGGCAAGATCTAAGTCGACTCAGCCATGGTATATGCTCTTTGGACTAAGCATGTTACAAGACTGGCTTCTTCCCTACCGGCAGATACCTAATTGTTAGTTAGTTGTTAGATTTTCAAATCCACTTATAGGAAGATATCTATTTTTCTTGCGATGGATATTACAGGTAAAATGAAAATTATGTATTTAACTTCTCCTTATGAAGTATTAAGTTATTCCCAAACATTAAGTAAATTTTGCCCACATTAATGGAGGATTCTTTAGTTGCTTAATATTGTTGCTTTCGCAAATTTCATAATTAATCTTCTATCCACTTTGTGAATGTGTAATGTGCAAAGGGCATAATTTCCCTGCTATATATTAGTGATTATTCCTGTGTAAGAAATTATTTTGGCTCACCTGAAGTAATTACATCATTGTCCTCTACCTCTTCCAACAAACATTAAAATGTGGAAAGGTGCCAATGTTTCGGTGAGAACACCACAAATTGCAGTAAAATTGCAGAAGAGCAGTCATAATAGCAATAGTAATAAGATTCTTAAATTTTAAATTAATGTTCAATCAGAACCTAATGAAAATATGTCGATATCTGTAAAACTGTAATAATATAATTTCATAGATTACAATACATAGGATTATAAAATGTGGTGAGATTTACAATAATTCTGACTGTTTATGTTTGCAGAAATGAAGGCATGTTTTCCAGTCATAAAACAAGAAATTAAAGAAGAACTTGACTGTGAGTTTTTTTGTTTTTTTAATTAATGTATATATTTTGGTTTTGCTTTAGGTTAGTCAAGGTTTTAGGGTTGAGATTTCCAATGTATATATCTATCACAGGCAAAATTGCTTGACTCATCTAAACTCGATCGTAAAATGTTTTAGTGACGTTTTGTGACCAATAATAGATATTATGAGGTGCTGCATTGTATGGATTCTATGGGGGAAAAAAGTAAATAAAATAGTATAATAATGGGATCACACACTTATACTAGCAATACTTATGCACCTCTTTTCTAATGGCCAATGGCGGATCAAAGTTAATGAAGCAAAATGTTCCCACATTACCTTCACCCTCCTTCGCAAGTCCTGACCATTAGTATATTTTAATTCCATTCCTCTCCCTGTATCTGAGATAGTATGGTACTTAGGCTTCCATCTTGACCAACAGCTGACCTGGAACCCACATACAAGGCTATAAAGACAAGAACTAAACAGACTCTTTGGACAACTGTACTGTACAGGCTACTTCAAAGGACATCCCATCTCTCAATAGAAAATAAATTACTAATCTACAAAGGTATACTTAAGCCAATCTGGACATACAGAATAGAGCTATGGGGGACAGCAATAAAGTCGAACATCAAGTGTATCCAATCCTTTCAATCAAAAGTCCTGAGAACATTAGTAAACACCTCTTACTATGTCAGCAACAAAACCCTGCATAACGACCTTAATACACCCTACATTTTTAAACTCATCGCTCCCAAGTTCATGAAATTCCATAGTAACCTTTCCCACCATCTTAATCCCGTAGCACAGTCATTGCACTGCACCACTCATCCCTATAATCCTCCTCGGAGACTGAAACGGTAGTGGCCTCGTGACCTGCTATAAATGCTTGACAGTGAGAGTCCTGGGGCATTGGCAATGGCCAGTATCTCCAATCATGTCCTGGGAGTATGTGGCTCTTCTGCTCTTTAACAGCCTCCACTGGCTCATATCCGGTGACGCAGCTGATGGAGGAGTGTGGGGGGACTTCCCAAGGCTCTTTTTCCTCTTTCGCTTGGGAGGGAGGTGACAACCATGTGGATTCGGGAGGCCTCTGGGCTGTTTGCAAATATTGTATGAATGAGCAAGTGAATGATGAATTGTAAATATGGTATGAGTGAGAACATTTATCCCAATTAATTATTGCCTAATAAGGCAGATTGTAATTTTATCATAATAAAGTTGTCTATCTATCTACATAATTAATAGCTTTGGCCAATTTGTTGTTGATATTTTATTTTTATATTTAATATCAACGTAAATGCTATAAACTGTGTGAATATTCTGAAATTCCATAGCAGCTGAAAGTAGTCCTGTTTCTACTTTCCTGTTTATTATATTGAGACACTATTTTATGTGGCACTAATATACCAATGTATATTGTAATGTTATTTTGAGAAGTGATTTGTAGTTAATTTATTAAATGAGATATAAAATATATTACGATAAGTTTAAATCCAAAGCAAGTGAATATAACAGCAGGAAGTATGTGGGCAAGGAAATGAAACAGCTTAGGGGAAGGCCGGGGCTGCAGTTGTCGAAGAGGCTTTGAAGGCTATTCAGTTTTGGAGTTGTTTCAAGTAGAGGGGTGTTGATGATAATTTGATCCAGTTTGCGAATGATCAGACATTTTTGTCTGACGGCCCTTATAATTTGTGTTTCCTCATACCTCTTATTTCTTTGTATTAGCTCCTATCATTGCATACCAATCCATAACCTCATATATATCAGGAGGCCATTGTATTTATCATCATAGCATCATCAGGATCACAAAACCCAATACTTGGATGGGGCAAGGCAAGCATTCAACGGACTATTTGTAATTAACTCAAAAACTGTATATGTATCAAATGTTTATTCCTATTATACAAGTGTGGTGGTCAAGGACCGAACCCCATGAGTTTTAATACATCATAAGTTTAATTTACATATTTTGTATTTAGTAAATTAAAGATATATTACATTATCCAGTACCACCTGAGCCATTTATAAAATATATTAATTTTTTCAAAATTATTTTGTAATAGTAGATGAGTAATTTAGTTAATAATGGTTCTTCGATCATTAGCTTGCCGATTCGTCCAGATTTGGGTTTGTAGAAGACTTAATATTAGCAAATTCCATGTAATTTAAACGTGTCAATGAAATATCAGAAACTTAATTGATAAACCACTTCCCCGCTTGTAGAGTTTTAGGTAATGTTCAACAAGAGAATCTTTAAACGTATACTATAAATAAGTAGTGTCTGACGGTTGTGGATTGTTGTTCTGATAAACAGTGATGACTTGAAAAAAGTCATCATTTTTATTCCTTTCCCGTCTTTGGTCTTTACTTAATTTTATTTACATAATGCTATAATCAAGATAGCCATTTCCCTCATAAAGCAGATTTAAATCCGTTTTGTTGTAGAATTATAACCTAACTATGTAATTTTACATTACTTACACCACATAGACTTAACTATGTATTTAGAAACAATAATACATATCTTAAAGATTCTACTTGTGATCGTATAGCTAATCCTTCATCAGTTCTTGACAGCTATGAAAATAATAAAGAAATTATATTTAGAATAAGAAAGATTTAGGAATAAAGATGTATAAGTTGAATTAAATAGTCATCTTTAGAAAGCGAATAATACATATGCCTACTTAAAGCGGCTCTAAACCACAACCTAACACCAAACTTCACACACCATCTTTCCTTTACTTTTTTCCTAATTACCAGTAGCCTTTTGTTTACAACATTCCACTATTCTACAAGGCCTCCATGATGTTAGTCTATATCCTGAGTCCTTGCAAGCAAACACTATTCCTCATTTCCTTCCAATGTTCCTCTTTGTCAGATGATGACATGCATCATGCTTTACATTCCACTAGTTGCTGTGACATTCGGAGTCTTAAGTTACTTAAAAATACTTTATTTCATAAGATCACCGCTTATATGTTGAGGGATTTTCACTGGTTTCATTTAAATATTATAGTTTGATTTTCATTATTAATTTAATTATTAGTGTATCTAAAGAAATATTATGATTTATTCAATTAACAATTTAGTTATTTTAATCTTATTCACAGGTGGTTCAAGCCATTTGAAAGAAGAAACAGATCTAATCGTAGACAATGGTAAGTATGCTGACGCATCACTCAATATGTTATCACTACAAATTTCTACCATGTTCGCTCTATTACTCCATCGATAGCAGATATTCTGATGTAACTTTAGCGTTGTAATATATATTTTTAAGTTCCTGATAAGGCAATTCATTTTTTATAAATTGTTGATACCTTATTCTTATTCACAGGTGGTCCAATACATTTCAAAGAAGAAGAAGAGCTGATCCTAGATGATGGTGAGTACATTAAAGGATTTCTGCATTGTCCCTAAAATTGTCTTCTCTATTTTTTTGTTTGTTCACTCGGACTTATATCTCTGTTATTGCATTAGCAGCAAACAATTAAATGCATCATTACTGTTATAATCAACATTTTTAACTTTTTCTTAAGACAAATCATTTTTTATAAGTTGTTATCTTATTCACAGGTGATCCAATACATTTTAAAGAAGAAGAAGAGCTGATCCTAGATGATGGTGAGTACATTAAAGCATTTCTGCATTGTCCCTAAAATTATCTTCTCTATTTTTTTGTTTGATCACTCGGACTTATATCTCTGTTATTGCATTGGAAACAAACAATTAAATGCATCATTACCGTTATAATCAACATTTTTAACTTTTCCTTAAGACAAATCATTTTTTATAAGTTGTTATCTTATTCACTGGTGACCCGATCGATTTTAAAGAAGAAGAGCTAATCCTGAAGGCCGGTGAGTACAATTAAGGATCCGTCAATACACAATTTATTAAGTTCTCATGAAATTTTCTTTTGCTTCTATTTTGTTATTATTGCTATGTTTGATATTAAAGTTAGTTTAAGTGTTAAATGCCTTTATAAATATAAATATGGCGAAAAATAGATAAAAATACAACTGAGAAACACGTTTCTGTTGAAAGTATTGATATAAGAAATCAACAGTTATAATTTACCCTAAACAAATGCATAAAAATATTTATATATATTTAACTTTATTTTCTTCTTGCAGTATGAATAGATATTGCAGGTTCATAAGAAATAATTAATAATTAAGTAATATATAAATCCATGATATTTAATTGTAGCATATAGTATTGTAAACATTGTGATGTCCTAAGGAAATATACAGTGGAAGCTTGTTTTTATTTAATTAGGAATCACAAAAAGAACAAAATATCAAGAAATAAAACTATATTTTGAGTCAAAGTGACAAAAATCAAATAATACATATTACTTTTATCAGTTTATATGTTACGAAAATAAAATATATCACCTTTTGGAGGATTGGGTTCGGGGAAGTCTTAAGAGTTTGTTAACTATAGCTTTATGGTCTATTGGTCCCAAAACACTATAAGCTTTAATATGGCTTAAGTATCCAAACTGCATGTGGTGTTCTCATTAATAAATTAAACACTGTAACTTCATAATATAAACAATAGATCACCACATTAATCCCCCCCCTTAAAAATATGGTGAGCCCCATATCTCAAAATGAGACATTTATGCATGGTATGACATAATTATCTTCACATAAGTCTTATTCTTGTGTACGCCTGTGACGGAGATACTTTTCTTGCCACAACGCCTTATCAGATGGCTGATACCCCTCTACTCTAGCTTTCTATTGTCTTTGTCTTAAAAATAAAATTTAATTAAAAATAGCGCTGGATGAGCTTTCGAGTGTTGATGAACAGATGTGTTATACTAAAACTCGCCACCACTTACAGGAATACATGCTGAATAAGCCAAATAAATGTGGCTTTAATTTACATGTCTTATGTGACAGTTATATTCATAACGCACCTATAAATTTGAAATATATAAAGACAAAGAGAATATAATAATGAATGACAAATTAGGCTTAGGACAGTTTGTATACTTGAGCCATATTAAAGCTTATAGTGTTTTGGGACCAATAGACCATAAAGCTATAGTTAACAAACTCTTAAGACTTCCCCGAACCCAATCCTCCAAAAGGTGATATATTTTATTTTTGTAACATATAAACTGATAAAAGTAATATGTATTATTTGATTTTTAATAATTAAAAATCCAGCGCTATTTTTAATTAAATTTTATTTAAAAGATAAGAGACCATAGGAAGCTAGTTCTAATATATAATAATTTGCAAAAATTCCTCTCAAGTAAAAAGTAAGGGTGTTAGGCTGAAACTACTGGGTTAGGAATAGAGATGTAAAAGTAAATTATAATAAAATGTTCATTCAAAAATAAATATTCATACAAAAATTTTAATTATTTAACTTAGGTAAGATCATTGTTAATTTTACAAGAATATTATTACCGTTAAAAAATGCAAAAAGAGAGTGTCAAAAGCCATTCTCATTTTAGCATACAAGCAATACACAAAATAACTTCAACACAAATATACACAATATATAATACACAAACGGCTCAAACCACCATATCCGGAAAATATTAAAACTGTTTGCGACTATTTAAAAGTGGCAATCAAAAGTAACTTGTCCTCTATCTCAACCTCTTCTTAACAAAAATATTTAATTTTAAATCAAGGCACTGACATTTCCTTACTATCAGGAAATCATAAAAAACAACTATTAAGTCTACTGAAAATATTGCCGAAAGCCCTTGTAAGGTTAATGCTGAAACCTGATGATCATATCAAATAACAAAGTATTATAAATGAACAGCTTAGGATTAAAGAAAACCATTCCAACGTTGACCAATGCAATGCCTTGCAGACTTTTCATAACCATAGCCTTCAACAAAAGACATCACACCTTATTCGCACTAATCATTCATTTCTAGCAATTAGATGATTCTGTCTGGGAAAACTGTCTGGATACCAAAGGTGAGAGTGAACCAGAAAGAGGCAGACTTGCACCGCTGGAGAAGTCTAATAAGCCTGGAGAAGGCCTCAGAAGCCGAGTTCATCTACATGAAAAGGGTCTCTTCCAAGAATATGCTGGTTTACTGGGTAGAAGCGAGGAAACTCCACTGGGAAGGCTGTAGAGGCTGGCTGTCACTGTTGGGCTGAAACTAGCGGGTTAGGAATAGAGATGTAATTAAATAAGAGCCCATGGTTTGAGTAAAGCAGTAAGAGCCAGTGGAGTGAGAAAACAAGAGCAGTGTTTATTTCAAACGTCTGATTTTTACTCGAGAAAACAACTCTGAATTTCTTCCTTATCGGCAGGTAGATTTCTCTATACAGACAATGAGAGGCTGGCTTATCTCAAGATGGTGAATATTCTGACCAATCAAAGTCGACTACTCCAATGCCCCAAGTAAGTGCTCGTGGTGTCAGGATTGTGACCTAGTCCTGCTTCTCTATTCTGACACTGTAAGTCCGTGAGGAGGGTAACTTCTACTTGTCGGTAATGCAGTTGGCACACACAACACATGTTATTACAATACAACAATGATTTTACTACAAATTTTAGTTCTTTGAAAAACTTTCTCTATGGGCCCCCAGGTACCAGGTACTTCTAGACCCCCTAATTTAGATAGCTCAACAGTAATGACTGTGCCTTCACATACTCTGTAAACATTTGCAAGATATTTCATTCTAGGGAAAGGGATCTGTGTGGGGGGTTATACCTGATTCAGCAACTTCATATCGCTAAAGTTTAGATGTACCTCTGGAAACTTCTACAAGCCAGAAAAAGAGAGCAGTTCTGGAGTAAGCATGCCTAGGCCTGGATACGGGATTACAACAGATACTTTTTTCACACCTTTAGATTTAGCTGAGCTGCTGGAAAACAAATTGACATTGAAAAAACACAGCTTTATCCTCTGGAATGAACTGCATCTATCCAGATCCGAAAAAGGCCTAAATCACGGACAACTGTCTTTTAACCTGTTATAAAAATCTGGCGGTACTCACAATCTAAAAATGAATAAATAACTACCCTAAATTAAGGGATATTTTATTTGTTTTTATGATTACAAACAATATCATTAAATAATTGGATTTATTGAAAACTCATTTAGCTATGCTTATTTTATCAGAGGTGCTGTAATTTGAACCGGTCCATGGTACAACACTTTGACTAGGAGCTAGGTATAACAATTGATAACATTTTAATAACTTAACTTTTTCAATAGGGGCTAGGTCAGATTTATTTTTGCCAGTAAAGTTCTACAATTAACATCAATTAAAACAACTTGATGTGAAGGTTTCTGTAGACAAATTGACAAACTACCATATCTGGCTTTAAAGTAACCCAACAGATGAAGCCACAACCACTGCAGGTCAAAGGTACAACAGCTTCCCCTATAACAGACATAAGGAATAAAGTCACAAAAATAAAAGCAAGAATACATCCCAGGGAGCCATTTAAAGTAGTACATTTTCCAGTGGTAATTCTATTTCTAATTATTTAATAATTATAATAATTAATATAAAATATTAATATTTGTTTCAGGTCCTTCAGCTGCAGTGCAAGATGGCACTTTAAGGAAACATTTAATGTCATCTGATAGTAATGTGGAAGAAATTTTAGAAAATCATATAATGAGTCCCTATGACATTAAAAAGCCACATCAATGTCCTCATTGCAGTTACAAAGCAGCAGGGGCTAGTAGTTTAAAGAGGCATATAATGGCAAAACATAGTGAAGAGAAGCCCCATCAATGTCCTCATTGCAGCTACAAAACAGGTTTCGCTAGTAATTTGAAGAAACATATTATGGTAAAACATAGTGAAGAGAAGCCCTATCAATGCCCTCATTGCAGCTACAAAGCAGCTTTAGCTAGTAATTTGAAGAAACATATTATGGCAAAACATAGTGAAGAGAAGCCCCATCAATGTCCTCATTGCAGCTACAAAACAGGTTTCGCTAGTAATTTGAAGAAACATATTATGGCAAAACATAGTAAAGAGAAGCCCCATCAATGTCCTCATTGCAGCTACAAAGCAGTTCAAGTCTGTACTTTGAAGACACATATTTTGGCAAAACATAGTGAAGAGAAGCCCCATAAATGTCCTCTTTGCAGCTACAAAGCAGTTGAAGCTGGTACTTTGAAGACACATATCATGTCAAAACATAGTGAAGAGAAGCCCCATCAATGTCCTCATTGCAGCTACAAAGCAGTTAAAGCTGGCATTTTGAAGAGGCATATAATGGTAAAACATAGTGAAGAGAAGCCCCATCAATGTCCTCATTGCAGCTACAAAACGGCTTTAGCTGGTAATTTGAAGCCACATATTATGGCAAAACATAATGAAGAGAAGTCCCATCAATGTCCTCATTGCAGCTACAAAGCAGCTTTACCTATTACTTTGAAGACACATATTATGGCAAAACATAGTGAAGAGAAGCCCCATCAATGTCCATATTGCACCTTCAAAACAGCTTTCGCTTGGAATTTGAAGCCACATATTATGGCAAAACATAGTGAAGAGAAGCTCCATCAATGTCCTCATTGCAGCTACAAAGCAGCTTTAGCTGGTAATTTGAAGCCACATATTATGGCAAAACATAGTGAAGAGAAGTCCCATCAATGTCCTCATTGCAGCTACAAAGCAGCTTTAGCTGGTACTTTGAAGAAACATATTATGGCAAAACATAGTGATGAGAAGTCCCATCAATGCCCTCATTGCAGCTACAAAGCAGCTTTAGCTGGTACTTTGAAGGCACATAATAAAGCAAAACATAGTGAAGAGAAACCCCATAAATGTCCTCATTGCAGCTACAAAGCAGTTGAAGCTAGTATTTTGAAGAGGCATATAATCGTAAAACATAGTGAAGAGAAGCCCCATCAATGTCCTCATTGCAGCTACAAAACGGCTTTAGCTGGTAATTTGAAGAGGCATATAATGGTAAAACATAGTGAAGAGATCAGTACATGCAATTTGAACATTACGTAGTATCTCATACTAGAAAAACACACATTAAGCAAAATTTTTTTGTATTAACTATATTTTTAGTGGTTATCATGTTTTGTTTTTATTTCATTTTTTTTTGATTTTTGTAAGATTTATTTTAATTATAACATTTTTGTGACTTTGTGTATTATTAATTTGTTTATCATTACATTTATCCTACTGTTGTCTTACTATTGTGCATAAGAACTTATAATTGCATTAGATACGTAAATTGTAACTTTGGTTCTTAGAGGAACATGTTCCATAACATTAAATTAACTATTAGATTTTACTTGGTTCTCTTTCTTTGAAGTAACCATATATTATCCTATACTTATACACTTCTTCTTTGTTATATAATCCTCCTATTACTCCTTACTTTTACACATTGGTTCCTAGGCCAAGCTGTTAAGCTGCTTTTATGAAGGAATATTCTGGCCAAACATAATGGCAAAGTAAGTAATCAAAAGTGAAATTAGTGTATGTGAACAATTATATGTGTTTTGGGTTTGTGTAAAATGGTATGAGTGTTTAGTGTGTCTGTATCCAACCTGAGATTTTTAAAAGAATAAGTAATTTAAAGTCAATCTATAAATAGATTTAAATGCTTCATTAGTTTGTCTAATGAGAACTTCATAAATTGTCGCCCATGTGGAGACACCATTTTATTAACTTAACAATTTAATATGAAACTCATTATCTAATTTGCAGTTATTGTTAGTGATCATTAAATATGTTAAAACCATCACTAACAATACTTATTAAACTTAAATATTTCATTTTCCCATGCATCATAAATGAAAAATGCTCCATTTTTTCTTCCTAATTATTATTAGTTACATTATTTAATAATTGATTTGTAATACTCTTTTAATTAATTACATTCAGGTCATTACAACATACCAAAGGTTCGCAAATTTGCACCTTGGGGCCAAGAAAGTTGACTTTAAATTTTGGTTGCTGGTTGTTATATTATTATCGTATTATGGGTCCCTATGACAATAAAAAAACCCATCAATTGCATTGCAGCTACACAACAGTAGGAGCTGGTGTTGCTTTAAAAAATCATATAGTGAATGAGAGAGCATTTTATTTCTGCCAATTCTATAATCGTTTATTTTGGCCAATCAGGGACTACCACACCGGGTAAAAAATAAAATGTTTAATCAATCCATTCAAGAAGGCACTGAAAAATTTCTTATCAGACCAAAATCAGTCTGATAAGTCCTGGTAATTAATTAATAAAAAGGTCTACCCTTAAAAAATATCGGAACTAACTTTTCGGAAAAATCCCAGAGAATAGGATGACAACATTTATAACAAACTGACTACTGTTGTCAAAGGGATTTAAGGGACCTGTTATCGGTGAAAACATAGCAGGTAATGAAATTGCTTAATGGGTAACCGCTAATGTCAAACAAGAAATGGCATTTTAGAACTTGGCTCAGGACAGTGACAAAGATTCAGAAGGCTTTGAAAAAAATTTCTTATAAATGTATTCCCTATTTATTTATTTTTCCCCCATATCTCCTGGTTACAGAGTTCAATATAGATTCTACAAATGAATTGATTTACAATTGGTCATTATACCCTTATTGCAGCTACATAGCAATTGAAGCTGGTACTTTGAAGACACATATTATGGCCAAACATAGTGATGAGATGCCCCATAAATGTCCTCATTGCAGCTACAAAGCAGCAGGGGCTAGTAGTTTAAAGAGGCATATAATGGCAAAACATAGTGAAGAGAAGCCTCATCGATGTCCTCATTGCAGCTACAAAACAGGTTTCCCTAGTAATTTGAAGAAACATATAATTGACTCGTATTGACACATATTTCCTGTATACATTAATACATATACATTAATTTACTGAACATTTTTAAAGTGATGGGGCTCACCTTATTAACTACCAAAGACTTAAAACTAACTTAATCTAACAATAAAAACATATACTAAATCTTAACCTAATTTTTCCCGACAGTCCGTTGCCATCGATTCAGGACAGGTGGTGGGGTCATAGTGTCAAACATTGGGCCTGTGAGATGCTTGCAACGAGTCAAAAAACTTGATGTGTCTCTGGTGGATGAAACCACCCACCAACAGCACACCAAGAAACGCGTGCAGGTTTGGTGCTCTCCAACCTCTCGAGAGAGGAACATCTAACCACTTTTCTCATGATTCCATTCTGAAATAGCAGGAGAGTTTTAGCTGTATTGTCGGCCGAGTGAGCATACAGCGGGGCACCGTACAGCAGAGCTGGCCGGAGGACATACCCATACATCATCAGTTTAAGACGCAGTGACAAGTTGGGTGAAGTTAGTGAGTGGTTTCCCTGACAGTCTGTTGCCATCAATGCGGGAGGGGTGGTGGGGTCATAGTGTTAAACTCTTGGGGCGTTGGAACGCCACAACTGACAAAAGAAATATAGCAGTTGGAGTGGTTCTTTCCCAACTTTCGGAAGGGAGGGATGATCCCATTTCTTTTGGTTCATACACACTTTCCAAAACCGAATAAAACTATTCAACAATTGAAAAAGAACTACCGGCTGTTGTTTATGCTTGTAAACATTTTAAGCATTATTCATATAGAAATAAATTTACACTACAAAAGGGCCATATACTGCTACAACGGCTTTTTACTATTAAAAACAACAATACAAGAATTATGAAATGGATTTTTCGCCTCCATGGATTCCAGTTTCATATAAAAAAACCAATTATGTAGCTGACACACTTAGCAGAGTACAATTAGAATCATCACATGGCTTAAACTTGGAAACATAAGAAAACATGAACAGATTAATGGAGGCTACACTTAGTAACTACGAAGAATACAGCCAAATTTTGCATAAACTTAAACGGAATTAGATTATTAGCTACACAGCACTTCCAAGACTAGAAACGAACAAATTTGTATAGCCTCTGAAGACCAAGCAGAGTCGTACATATCAGACATAAATGTAGAAAAATATTTATAGAATGAGGTGGAAAGAAATCATTACCACCAATCCTTTGGTTGCAGCAAATGAAGAGAAATTATCAAAAATGTTCATGTTAGTAAATGATTTCACAGAGGTGCATTTAAAACTAAGGGAAAAGTAAAACGAACTTACTACTGGACTATTATGAGAGACCACTTTTCAGATTTTATTAAGGACTGCCCTGTATGTAGAACAGTAAAGAAATTGAAACAAAATATCAGGTGACCTAAACGACGGATAGACCAATCGAAGAACTAATGATAGACACTCTTAGATACGAGGGAAATCAAATATTCATAATAGGGGACATTTTTAAAAGAAATATTTTAATTTTGTGCTCATGGATATGTTAGGGACTAATGTTGGGGGATTTCTTAAGATCAGGATTAACATAAAGAATTATGACCAATCCAAGTTCCAGCACCTAAAACCCTCAATAATATTCCTTTATAAACCAAGTTTAAGAACTTGACCTTAGCGTAAACGTGTTGGAGAAATATTTAAGTATAATATAATACATTTTTAGCTCAAGGAAAGACACCAAAAAGGAAAAGGAAGTAGAATTGAATAGTTAATTTCATAATAACACCGAAGCGAGTCAACAAGTAACGTGGGATATCGGCATTGGAAGAACGTCAGTTATGGAAGCAGCTGACACCTGCACACCGACTGTCAACAAACAGCTGACACCTGCACATCATCTAAGTCAGCAAAAAGATCAGCACTCCTTAATCTAATCTGTCCTTATATAATTCTCCTTTTCCTCTCACCAGCTCTCATTCATCTCGTCACTGTACCCCTGACGTATTACTCTATCACTGTTATCATATAAGTTGTATTGTTTGTCTAGTTAATAAACTACTTTTTGAAAAGGCCCCTTTGGTTAATAATTATTTAATTGGCGCCCGAACAGGGACCTTGGCAGTGTTTATATAACTTCAGAAGAATCTCCCCATTCAGCGATCCCGCGTTTGGCTAGGCTAGACCTGAGAACTTTTCGATTCTTTCCATGAGAAAGCCGATGAAATATTGAACAGGACTTCAGGACTGATCGAGCACTGGTATATTCTAATATACATCCACCGAGGCTCCAAGAACCACAAATTTGTTGTATAGCTACCAGAGGAAGCCGACAGAAGGAAACATTATCTAGAAGAAGACATCACTTGTATTGGTAAATATACTTTATTGTACACATTTACATGCCCATTACTGACAGACTTAATATAAATCGTAACTTAGAAGAAAACGTAAACATGACCTCTAACGATTACAAAATTTCTACTACAGACCTTAAATTAATCCCAGAATTTGACGGAATTCCCAGCCATCTAGTGCGATTTATTAATAAAATAAATTTTGTAGCTAATAATGTCTACACAACCGACAATCCGCATCAAGAATATATCGCAAAACAATTAATAGGACACGCAACAAACAAATTAGTAGGACATGCCGAATATTGCGGAAGACGTAACTATAACTCTTTACTAGAACTGATCCAAGAACTCAAACTTAACTTTCGTGACGACAAAACAATACCCCGATCCATAGCAGAAATATATCAAACTAAACCCGTAAGAAACGAACATCCCATAAGCTACGTAGAAAGACTGATATTATTACGAGACGAACTTGAAGGTAGAATATATACGGACGACACAAAAACAGACTTACAAAAACACACAGAAATGAACATATTTGCTGAACAAATAGTTGACCATTGCCAAAGACAACTTGAAACTTCCGTTGACAATTTCCTCCAACACATAATAATAAAAAATTTGAGGGATTTGAAAAAGGCATTAAAAACCACAGCAGTACGAGTAGTCGAAAGAGCATACGGTAACAAACTAACACACAACGAATCCACACAAAGACGCAGTCAAAACCAACTGCCCCCCACTAGCAATTATAAAGGGAGGAATTACGACCCACATTATCACGAGAAAAAACGTGAATTTTATGACAATAATAGACAACAATCCCAACAACCAAGACAGTACAATCAAGAACAACCACGTTTTAACAATAACTACCCCCGAGACGAAAACGAAAGACATAATCAATCATGGAAACCCCATAAGACAATACTTTAACAAACCAAACCCCAGACCGGAACAAAGAGAAAATCAGACCTTATCAATGCGCACAGTCAGCAATCGCGTACACCACACGGAAAATGACAAAGACCAACAAATAAATGAATTACAAGACAGACTACAACAATTAGAATCTCGTTATGAGGATTTTTTAGACGTAGGTCCCAACAACAACGAACCTCCAGACCCGAATACCAATTAAATTACACGGACAGTCTCCCAAAAATAAAAGACAAAAAAGGCAAGACATGGCTAATCGACACTGGAGCATCTAATAATTAAATCAATTCCCATTCCTTACCCGAGGGAACAAAAATTAATTCGGAAGACTTTGTGATGAAAACTCCTACAGGCA
The DNA here is from genome assembly GCA_930367205.1 of Acanthosoma haemorrhoidale. Taxonomy (NCBI): domain Eukaryota; kingdom Metazoa; phylum Arthropoda; class Insecta; order Hemiptera; family Acanthosomatidae; genus Acanthosoma; species Acanthosoma haemorrhoidale. Next base: position 8,266,294 of record OV884012.1, read on the forward strand.
GAGCCGAAGGCACTCAAAGCGCCATAATAGATCTCTATCCCCTGTTAGGAATTCAAGCAAAGGTAAAAATGCTAATATACCCCTTTAGCAATCGTTTCGATATTCTTTTAGGATACAAAACGATGAAAGAACTAAAAACAGAAATAAAATGTCACAATGACGAAATAGTAATAAACGGAACCAAACATAACCTGGAAAATGAAATTTACTATATAAATGATTTACAAACAATAAAACAACTAATTAGGACAGACCACATTGATAACAAGCTTTCGGACAAACTTGTGGCACTGATTGGTAAATACGGCGAAATAATAAAAACTAATGAAGAAAAATCACGCGCGACAAATTTAATTAAACATAAAATAAACACAAAAAACGAAAACCCTTGCTACACTAGGAACTATCGGTACCCCGTGCAATTCTAAAAGCAAATAAACGAAGAAGTCGCGAATTTATTAAAAAATAACATAATAAGAAAAAGTAATTCCCCATACAACTCACCAGTATGGATAGCCCCAAAAAAAATGGATGCCTCAGGCATAAAAAAGGTTCGAATGGTAATAGACTACCGAAAACTGAACGAAATGACGACTAATGACAAATACCCACTACCCAACATTGAAGACTTACTAAACAAACTACAAAACGCAAAAATATTCTCAACAATTGACCTTGCATCAGGATTCCATCAAATCGAAATGGATCCAGAACCAATACCAAAGACCGCATTTAGTACAAAAGACGGACACTTTGAATTCTTACGAATGCCCTACGGACTTTGTAACGCACCACCCACATTCCAACAAGCCATGAATATGATGATAGCGAACGTCCCTAACGCTATGATATTCATTGACGACATAATAATTTACTCAAACACAATACAAGAACACCTAGAACATCTCGAAAACGTATTCAAAAAGTTAAAAGAACATGCACTTTCTATCCAACTAGACAAGACAGAATTCTTTAAAAACGAAATCCCCTTCTTAGGATATATTGTCACTCCCGACGGACTAAAAACTAACCACAAAAAAATAGAAGCAATCACAAAATAACCTTACCCAAACAATGAAAAAACGACAAGACAATTTCTCGGAATGACCGGATATTACCGAAAATTCATAAAAGACTACGCGAAAATAACGAAACCAATATCAAAATCACTACAGACTAAAACATACGAAACGGAAGAAATAAAAAAGGCTTGTGATATACTAAAACCCCTTATGACAAATTCACCAATATTAGCATACCTAGACTGGAATAAGACATTCTACTTAACGACAGACGCAAGTGATAAGGCCATCGGCTCGGTGCTATCGCAAAAAGATAACGACGGAATAGAGCACCCAGTAGCATTCGCCTCACGAGTATTACAATCACCAGGACTAAATTACTCGACTATCGAGAAAGAACTATTAGCAATCGTATGGTCAACACACCACTTTAAACCATACTTATACGGTACTAAACTCCAATTACTAACTGACCACAAACCATTAAAATGGATCTATACAATGAAAAACGGAAACACCAGAATCATGAAATGGATCTGGAAATTACAGGACTTTGAATTTGACATAAACCACATTAATGGAAAAACAAATTACGTAGCGGACTTACTATCACGACAAAACGAGAACTTAGAACAAAACACAAATACTAATCATATAGACGGAGATTTTGACGAATATTTAAACGAACTAGCAATACTCCCGTTAGACAAGAACCCAGACTATGACACACTTATAGAAGAGTTAGAAAACATGACACAAACAGAACAAATAAATGACGCAATTAGCACATGTGGAGCAACTGTTCACTCCCAACAATCATCCAAGGAACGAATTTGGATAGCAGACAGTGACAAGAATATTAACATAGAGAAACACCAGATAATAATAAAAAAGGGAATAAAAGAAATAAACTTTACTAAACCATTTAATAAAAAAAGACATGAAATAGCATTTGACAACTTAGACGACTTAGAATCACTAATCGAACAATTTATTAGACCCAAAATTACTTATGGAATTTACTGTGAACCAGATATCCCATTACTCCAACCATGGTACGATAAAACATTTAAAGACATTTCTAGACTAATACAAGAATCATACCCAAGGGTTAAACTAAAAAGATACAAAAACTATGTAACCGATATCTTAGACAAAGAAGGACAAATTGAAATAATAAATGACTATCACGCCGGAAAAACATCCCACAGAGGTACAATTGAAACATACGACAAACTAAGAAAATTATACTACTTCCCATTAATGAAAGAAACAATAAATGACTTTATTAACAACCGTAAGACTTGTAAGAAAACTAAATACGAACGCAACCCTATAAAAACAAAGTACATGATAACACCAACACCAAATAGACCGTTCGAAGAATTGATGATAGACACATTACATTTTGACAGAAAATACATCGTAACTATAATTGACACATTCTCGAAAATACTATTTACACACATGATACCAGCGGTAACTGGAATTAACATATGCGAAGCCATTAAACTTTACCTAACACTATATCCAACACCCGTATCGATAAAAATGGACAACGCCAAAGAATACAAAAATAATCTAGTACTCAACTTCTTACAAACTAACGAAATCGAACCAATTTACGTAACCCCAGGAAATCCTAATTCATTAGGAACACTAAACAGAGCACACAGTACACTCATCGAAATATTACGAACACTTAATGACAAAGAATTAACAAACAAATCATTATATAACAGACTAATGCTAGCAACAATAGCATACAACAATACCTTAAACTCTAAACTAAACATGACACCTGACGAAATAACATTCGGAATAACAAGAAGACCTAATAAACAAATAGAAATAAAAGAACAATACGTACAAAATGACGAAAAGAATATAATACATGAACTAATACGGAATAAAATCGTAAAAGAAAAAGAAAATAGAACAGAGTTATTAAATACAACTTGCGAAGACCCACCTGAAATAATTGACGAACAATTATATGTAAAAACAACTCACCATCGTAAATACAATAACCCTTATAGACCTGTACTATTATATAAAGACAGAAAAGAAATAAACAAAACACATATAAATAAAATTAAACGACCACGAAAACAACACCTTAAGACAAACATTACTTTTTCAGAAGGAGAAAATGAATCTGATTCAGACGATAGTAATCAAGACATTTCTATGGAAATTGACATCCACTATAACAGTGACTGACATAAGTAACAATCCCGAAGTCCTCCATTATACAATAAATAATGCAAAAATAATAGAAGAATATTATCGAACATACCATTTCTATAACATTAGTCTACTTGACAGAGAACTAACTAACATACAAAATAATATACCACTGTACCGCAATCTACCAACATACCCTATAATAAAAGACCTCATACTTCAAACAAAGAGTAAATTGAACTTACTAAAAACGCATAATAGAAGAATAAAAAGAGGATTAATAAACGGGCTAGGAACAGCCATTAGCTGGCTTACTGGTACAATGACAGCAGACGACAAACAACACTAAGACGAAATAATTAATGAAGTAGAAAGAAATAATTATAACATCGAACATAATGTAGAACAAAATATTAACCTTAACAAACAAATAATAAACGGCTTCCAGAAAGACTTAAAAATTATTAATAACAATTTTAAAACGGAAAAGAATGACATATTAAAAATCAATAAAGAAATTGCATTTTATGACATGTATATAATCTTGATGCATTTATACAACAAAATAGACGAACTAACACTAACACTTGAGCAATGCAAACTTGGCATTACACATTCATGACTAATGGCACAAATACTGAAAGACGTACACCAAAATGTTATTCTAGTTTTTAGAAACCCAGAAATCCCATGGTTAATGAGCAGAATTCATTGCACCACTCATAATGATGCACTCCATATCTTTGTAGACCTTCCAAAGGCAAGTCTAAATGTAACAACCTATTTGCTCATACCAGCACCTGTAAAATCTATAAAATATTATATAACATTAGATATAGTAAAAACTATTATTATTAATGTAACACCCACGTGCCTACCGGGAAATAGGAAATTTTCCTTTGGAAGAGGTTGAGAAATCAGGGAACGGGAAGTTAGGAACCTGGAAAGAATTATGGAAGACTTATCAGCTAGCCTGCACCAATTTATAACCGGGTGAATTGGTTGGGAAAGATACAAATAAAAACGATACATAAACTCCTTTTTCTACGCCAAAACTACTGGTTTATTAAAGTTAATAACTCATTTTAAACAATTTCTATAACACATAATGCTCATTGTATATTGATATAATAATTGAATGTCCTAAGGTCCCACGGGGATTAATGTCCCCCACACCAAGTGAATTTGCTTAAGTTACCTTTAACACAGTCCTTTCCTAAGATCCGTCTATCTTTCCTCCTTTAGGTCACTCACTATTTCTCACAGGTATCTCCGTATCTTCAATCGAAGCTTACACACATACGAGATAACCTTCCTCGTTTTGTTACAACATGTGTTCTTATTTTTTTATTCTTTCAATGCTGATGTCAAAGGCACGCGTTTATCCTCTTCCAGCCGTCTAGGAATTTGTTGTATTTGTACCGATAATAAATACATTTAAGACCAGAAATTAGGCTTTTATTTATTATAAACTACAGACAGTAATGACAGAGTTGAAAATAAATTTAAACAATTGAACATATGATAAATTAAACATATGGAATATTAAGCATTCCATTTTATCACATTCTCCCCCTCTATATTTTGAACTAAAACTTGGTTACATAATCCTTCAGATAAGCAGGAGGCTTGAGAGTTCGTCTAGGTCTTGAGGTTTCAGTGTCAGGTGAAGGTAGGTCGATTTGAACTGTCCGATTGATATTTTGAGGACTGGAGTTATTCAGATCTAAGGTGAACGGTAGACCTGCTTCAGCTCGACCTGTTCCAGCTCCTTCAGGGCTAGGTCGAATTTGAGACATTTCTCTTCGTTCTTCAATAAGTGGAGGGGCTTCAGCTTTTAGCAATAGATCCGTGTTCCCTCTAGGGGCAAGTTGTCGTAGAGAGACAGTTGATTCACTACCATCTTTCCGCCTAATACATGCATATTGGGGGTTAGCTTCTAGAAGTTCTGCTTCTTCTACCAAGTCGTCATACTTGCTGGACCGTATGTTTCGTTTGATGAGTACTGGCCCAGGTGTGGTAAGCCAAGTAGGTAAAGCTTCTCCGTTTGAGGTTCGGCGAGGAAAACTAAAGAATCGTTCATGAGGAGTACAATTCGTGGCAGTGCATAACAAAGACCTAATGGAGTGAAGAGCTTCCGGGAGAACTTCTTCCCAATCGCGGGTCTGGAGATTTTTTGTCTTGAGAGCTAGATTTATGGTTTTCCACAAGGTACCATTCAAACGCTCCACCTGTCCATTCCCTTGAGGATTATAGGGCGTTGAGTTGCTAGTGGCTATTCCGTTGGAATGTAGGAATGATATTAATTCTCGCGAAATAAAGGAGGAACCTCTGTCCGAGTGCACATAAGCTGGAGTCCCAAAAAGCATAAAAAGATCTGTAAAACATTTTATAACAGTGCCAGAGGTTGTGTCTTTACAAGCGTAGGCGAATGGGAATCTAGAGTATTCGTCTATGATGGTCAGAATGTAGTAATTCCTCGTCTTCGAGGGGATTGGACCCTTGAAGTCTACATTTATTCGTTCAAAAGGAATAGTTGCTTTGATGAGAGTACCTTGAGATTTGTGAAAACGGGGTTTGACTTCGGCACAAACCGAACAAGTTGAGTTGACCCTTCTAACATCTTCAACTGAAAATGGGAAATTCCTGCACCGCAGCCAGTGAACCATTCTGGTGATACCGGGATGGTTGAGAGATCGATGCAACTCCAACAGTCGATCATTGGAGATGGAGCTACAAACTCTAGATAGGGCATCAGCCTTCGTGTTTTCTCTTCCAGGGCGGTGGGTTATATCGAATTGGAAAGGAGCCAATTCGAGTCGCCAACGTAGAATTTTATCATTTTTTATTTTTCTTGAGTGTTTTTGGTTGAATACGAAAGAGAGTGCTTGTTGATCAGTTAGTAGTTGAAAATGTCTACCCAAAAGAAAAGATCTCCATTTCTTGAGAGATTCCACAATTGCAGCTGCTTCCTTCTCAATCGCAGGGTGTGCACGTTCAGACTTAGTGAGTGTCCGTGAGATGAGCGCCACAGGCCGACCACCCTGACTCAAAGTTGCGGCCAAGGCGACGTCTGAAGCATCTGTCTCTACTACCATCTGTTCATTGTCATTCATTGTGGTAACTGCAGCTTCAGCAATACTTAGTTTTAGGTTTTCAAAATCTTTAGTAGTTTGATGATCCAGAGGGAAGGTCTTAGAGTCGGTCAGTGATCTAATTTCATCAGAATAATGTGCAATCCATTTCGAGTAGTGAGCAAAGAGCCCTAGAGCACGCTTCAGTGATGCAGCGTTATGAGGAGGTGGCATTTCCAATAGGGGTTTGAGGCGCTCTGGATCCGGTCGGATATCGTTATGAGATACCAAGTGCCCAAGCAAATGTATGGAAGTCAGGTTGGATTTGCTTTTTCTTTCGTTGATTTTGAGATTGTGTTTGTCAAGAGCTGCAAGGAGTCGAGAGAGATTCAGATCATGGTCATTTTTATCGTGCCCACATACAGTTATGTCATCCAAGTACGATAACACTCCAATTAACTTCTCTTGTGTTATAACCTTGTCAATAACTCGCTGGAAACAGGCGACACCATTTGTCACCCCAAAAGGGATTCGGTTAAATTGGTAAAGTTTTCCCGCAGCCTCGAAAGCCGTAAAAGGTTTTTCTTCTTCCAAAATGGGTACCTGGTGGTATGCTGACTGAAGGTCAATCGTGCTGAATATTTTGTAGGCAGCAACTTTCCTAACCAAATCATCGATGTTTGGGAGCGGATATGTGTCAAGAAACGTGAATTTATTTATTGTCTGCGAGTAGTCTATTACCATGCGTTTTCTGTGGTGTTCACTTTCAGTAACTAGTACCTGAGCCCTCCAAGGAGAGTTGCTTTCCTCAATCACCCCCTCAGACAGAAGTTTGGACGTTTCATCGTGTATGAACATGAGGTCAGCCTCAGTGTATCACCTGGACTTTGTGGCAATAGGCTTGCAGTCTGCTGATAGATTACCAAATAAGCGAGGAGGCTCCACAGAGGCACCAGTAGAGGCACATATAGTGAGTGGGGGCTTTGATCCACCAAAAGAGATTGAAACGTCAGAATATTCCACGAGTATATCATGGCCAATCAATACTTCAGCACAAAGGCCTTTCATGACTGTTAATTTGCATGAAGGATACATATGTTCGTTTAGTTTGAGGTCGACCAGAACATGTCCTTCGATTGTAGAGGAAAGCGAAGTTGAGGTCATTGAAACCCTCCCCTCCCCCGGAAAAAGAGGAATCTTGTGTTTGAGAGTGAAATTGTGGTCTATAAAGCTAGAAGAGCTTTATATTATGTAATTAAATCAGTGTTAATTAAACAATATTGTACACCGAGAGAAACTGTATGAAATTTCGCGTAGCCACTGTAAATACAGGGAGCACTACGTAATTGTAGTTGTAACGGTTGAAACTCTAAACTTTCTAAATAGATACAAATAAATAAAGAGATTTTTAACTAATAAAATAAAGAGATCAGAGAGGGGGAACATAAGGGTGGATAAATATGACTGAAATATGGCATTGTATTCATGTCCCGTGTATGAAGATCACCTATTACCTTTTTGCAGATTGATTCTACTTATCTGATTTAAAACTAGGTGCCTTTGCAAGTGCATAACCAAATGCTTCAGCTATTATGGAAATGTGACTGTCCACACAGAGGCAAGTTCTAAGTCGGCTCAGCCATGGTATATGCTCTTTGGACTAAGCATGTTACAGGACTGGCTCCTTCCCTACCGGCAGATACCTAATTGTTAGTTGTTAAATTTTCGAATCTGCTTATGGGAATATATGTGTTTTTCTTGCGATGGATATTATAGGTAAAATAAAAATTATGTATTTAACTTCTCTTTATGTAGTATTAAGTTTTCCCAAAACATTAAGTAAATTTTGTCCACATTAATGGAAGATTCTTTAGTTGTTTAATATAGTTGCTTTCGCCAATTGCATAATAAATCTTCTATCCACTTTGTGAATGTGTAATGTACAATTGGCATAATTTCCCTGCTATATATTAGTGATTATTCCTGTGTAAGAAATTATTTTGGCTCACCTGAAGTAATTACATCATTGTCCTCTGCCTCTTCCAACAAACATTAAAATGTGTAAAGGTGCCAATGTTTCGGTGAGAACACCACAAATTGCAGTAAAATAGCAGAAGAGCAGTCATAATAGCAATAGTAATAGGATTCTTAAATTTTAAATTAATGTTCAATCAAAACCTAATGAAAATATGTCGATATCTGTAAAACTGTAATAATATAATTTCATAAATTACAATACATAGGATTATAAAATGTAGTGAAATTTACAATAATTCTGACTGTTTATGTTTGCAGAAATGAAGGCATGTTTTCCAGTCATAAAACAAGAAATTAAAGAAGAACTTGACTGTGAGTTTTTTTTTTTAAATTAATGTATATATTTTGGTTTTGCTTTAGTTTAGTTAAGGTTTTAGGGTTGGGATTTCCAATGTATATATCTATCACAGGCAATTGCTTGACTCATCTAAACTCGATCATAAAATTTTTTAGTGACGTTTTGTGACCAATAATAGATATTATGAGGTGCTGCATTGTATGGATTCTATGGGGGAAAAAAGTAAATAAAATAGTATAATAATGGGATCACACACTTATACTAGCAATACTTATGCACCTCTTTTCTAATGGCCAATGGCGGATCTGACCATTAGTTTATTTTAATTCCATTCCTCTCCCTGTATCTGAGATAGTATGGTACTTAGGCTTCCATCTATTTAGGAACCCACATACAAGGCTAAAAAGACAAGAACTAACCAGACACTTTGGACAACTGTACTGTACAGGCTACTTCAAAGGACATCCCATCTCTCAATAGAAAATAAATTACTAATCTACAAAGTTATACTTAAGCCAATCTGGACATACAGAATAGAGCTATGGGGGACAGCAATAAAGTCGAACATCAAGCTTATCCAATCCTTTCAATTAAAAGTCCTGAGAACAGTAGTAAATGCCCCTTACTACATCAGCAACAAAACCCTTCATAACGATCATAATATACCCTACATTTTTGAACTCATCGCTCCCAAGTTCATGAAATTCCATAGTAACCTATCCCACCATCTTAATCCCATAGCACAGTCATTGCACTGCACAGCTCATCCCTATAATCCTCCTCAGAGACTGAAATGGTAGTGGCCTCCTGACCTGCTATAAATGCTTGACAGTGGGAGTCCTGGCATTGGCAATGGCCAGTATCTCCAATCATGTCCTGGGCGTATGTGGCTCTTCTGCTCTTTAACAGCCTCCACTGGCTCATATCCGGTGACGCAGCTGATGGAGGAGTGTGGGGGGACTTCCCAAGGCTCTTTTTCCTCTTTCGCTTGGGAGGGAGGTGACAACCATGTGGATTCGGGAGGCCTCTCTTTTACTCCATTGATAGCAGATATTCTAATGTAACATTACCATTGTAATAAATATTTTTAAGTTCTTCAGAAGGAAAATCATTTTTATAAATTGTTGATACCTTATTCTTATTCACAGATGATCCAATACATTTTAAAGAAGAAGAAGAGCTGATCCTAGAAGATGGTGAGTACACTGAAGCATTTCTGCATTATCCCTAAAATTATCTTCTTTATCTTTTTGTTTGATCACTCGGACTGATAGCTCTTTTACTCCAGTGATAGCAGATATTCTAATGTAACATTACCATTGTAATAAATATTTTTAAGTTCTTCAGAAGGTAAATCATTTTTATAAATTGTTGATACTTTATTCTTATTCACAGGTGATCCAATACATTTTAAAGAAGAAGAAGAGCTGATCCTAGATGATGGTGAGTATACTGAAGCATTGCTGCATTGTCCCTAAAATTATCTTCTTTATCTTTTGTTTGATCACTCGGACTGATAGCTCTTTTTCTCCATTGATAGCAGATATTCTAATGTAACATTACCGTTGTAATAAATACTTTTAAATTCTTCATGAGGCAATTCATTTTTTATAAATTGTTGATACCTTATTCTTATTCACAGGTGATCCAATACATTTTAAAGAAGAAGAAGAGCTGGTCCTAGATGATGGTGAGTACATTACAGTATTTCTGCATTGTCCCTAAAATTATCTTCTCTATTTTTTGGTTTGTTCACTCGGACTTATATCTCTGTTATTGCATTGATAGCAAACAATTAAATGCATCATTACTGTTATAATCAACATTTTTAACTTTTTCTTAAGACAAATCATTTTTTATAAGTTGTTATCTTATTCACAGGTGACCCGAACGATTTTAAAGAAGAACAGCTAATCCTGAAGGCCGGTGAGTACAATTAAGGATCCCTCAATATACAATTTATTAAGTTCACACGAAATTTTCTTTTGCTTTTATTTTGTTATTATTGCTATGTTTGATAATAAAGTTAGTTTTAGTGTAAATGCCTTTATAAATATAAATATGGCGTAAAATAGATAAAAATACAACTGAGAAACACGTTTCTGTTGAAAGTATTAAAATAAGAAATCAACAGTTATAATTTACCCTAAACAAATGCATAAAAATATTTATATATATTTAACTTTATTTTCTTCTTGCAGTATGAATAGATATTGCAGGTTCATAAGAAATAATTAATAATTAAGTAATATTTAAATGCATGATATTTTATTGTAGCATATAGTATTGTAAAAATTGTGATGTCCTAAGGAAACATACAGTGGAAGCTTGTTTTTATTTAATTAGGAATCACAAAAAGAACAAAATATCAAGAAATAAAACTATATTTTGAGTCATAAAATCATGAGTAAGCTTATGAAATATTCAAGTGGACCGAATTATTTCACGATTAATTATTTTTATTTTAATACTCGTTATTGTATTTTAACAAGCACATTAGTTGCATATTAAGAGATGTGAAGTATACAATTACTATTTTAGGTTGGCTTAATTGTTTTTTTAGACCACTATCATAGGCAAGAGCTTGGGGCTCGACAAAAATTGTTTTTCTTTGACTTGTGGAGTAAGTTATTTAGTTTTCATCAGGTTTGTATATAATAAATTATTCACTCCAATGCTGATGCTGATTATTCCCACTGTTCATTACATAGTAAATGAAATCAATTATTCGTTCGAAACATAATGAATTCGTTCCGGCATATGTGATATTGTTTTATTAAACAGCTTCCGTATGCATTATTCAAGTCAACACTTTGGCTGCACCGCGGCAGGCTTAGGGGCCACATTCACTTTCATACGGCTCGTAACACCGGTCCATGGACTTGGTTTGATCGTACAAGTACACGCCAGTGCGAGTTTTATTTTTCCGATTCCTTGAAGGGATGGTTGGATTGACCTATATAAAACATGATATGATATGATACAAATCCTTCCATATCCATATCCAAATCCTACCCTAAACAAATGCATAAAAATATTTATATATATTTAACTTTATTTTCTTCTTGCAGTATGAATAGATATTGCAGGTTCATAAGAAATAATTAATAATTAAGTAATATTTAAATGCATGATATTTTATTGTAGCATATAGTATTGTAAAAATTGTGATGTCCTAAGGAAACATACAGTGGAAGCTTGTTTTTATTTAATTAGGAATCATAAAAAGAACAAAATATCAAGAAATAAAACTATATTTTGAGTCAAAACGACAAAAATCAAATAATACCTTTTACTTTAATCAGTTTATATATTACAAAAATAAAATATTATATCACCTTTTGAAGGATGGTGTTCGGGAAAGTCTTAAGAGTTTGTTAACTATAGCTTTATGGTCTATTAGTCCCAAAACACTAAGCTTTAATATGGCTTAAGTATCCAAACTGCATGTGGTGTTCTCATTAATAAATTAAACACTGTAACTTCATAATATAAACAATAGATCACCACATTAATCCCCCCCCCCTCTTAATAATATGGTGAGCCCCATATCTCAAAATGAGACATTTTTGCACGGTATAACATAATTATCTTCACATAAGTCTTATTCTTGTGTAAGCCTGTGACGGAGATACTTTTCTTGCCACAACGCCTTATCAGATGGCTGATACCCCTCTACTCTAGCTTCCTATGGTCTCTGTCTTAAAAATAAAATTTAATTAAAAATAGCGCTGGATGAGCTTTCGAGTGTTGATGAACAGATTTGTTATACTAAAACTTGCCACCACTTACAGGAATATATGCTGAATAAGCCAAATAAATGTGGCTTTAATTTACATGTCTTATGTGACAGTTATATTCATAACGCACCTATAAATTTGAAATATATAAAGACAAAGAAAATGTAATAATGAATGACAAATTAGGCTTAGGATCTTCAAGTGATTCGTTCGCCTGACTATAAAGGTTTCTAGAAATCAAAACTATAATGACTATGGTGGCAATTTCTTCACATCAGTTGCTTTGGCGGTGTATTTGAAGAAACAGAGTTTTTACTTGGGAACTGTTAAGATGAATAGAATACCACATTGTGCCGATAAATGTATTTTTACTTCTTTATTAGTAAAATTAGTTACTGCATCTGAGAAACTATTAAGCCCAAAACATCCCTCTTGTCTATTTCAGATGCCAATTCTGCATGATGTTGCACAAATCCAAAAATTAATATTCATACAAAAATTTTAATTATTTAACTTAGGTAAGATTATTGTTAATTTTACAAGAATATTATTACCGTTAAAAAATGCTAAAAAGAGAGTGTCAAAAGCCATTCTCATTTTTCTCATTAGCTCATTAGCATACAAGCAATACACAAAATAACTTCAACACAAATATACACAATATATAATACACAAATGGCTCTAACCACCATATCCGGAAAATATTAAAACTGTTTGCGACTATTTAAAAGTGTCAATCAAAAGTAACTTGTCCTCTATCTCAACCTCTTCTTAACAAAAATATTTAATTTGAAATCAACGCACTGACATTTCCTTACTATCAGGAAATCGTAAAAAACAATTATTAGGTCTACTGAATATATTGTTGAAAGCCCTCGTAAGGTTAATGCTGTAACGGATACATGATCATATCAAATAACCAAGTATTATAAATGAACAGCTTAGGATCAGAGAAAACCACTCCAATGTTGACCAATGCCATGCCTCTCAGACTTTTCATAACCATAGCCTTCAACGGAAGACATCACACTTTATTCGCACTAATCATTCATTCCTAGCAATTAGATAATCCTGACGGGGAAAACTGACTGGATACCAAAGGTGAGAGTAAACCAGAAAGAGGCAGACTGGACCGCTGGAGAAGTCTAATAGGTACATTTCGTAGGACCTCAGAAGCTAAGTTCATCTACATGAAAAGATTCTCTTCCAAGAATATGCTAGTTTACTGGGCAGAAGCCAGGAAACTCTACTGGGAAGGCTGTGTAGGCTGGCTTACCCCAAGAAGGTGAATATTCTGACCAATCATCGACTACTCCAGTGCCCCTAGTGAGTGCTCCTGGTGTCAGGATTGTGACTTAGTCCTGCTTCTCTATTCTGAAACTGTAAGTCCGTGAGGAGGGTAACTTCTACTTGTCGGTAATGCAGTTGGCACACACAACACATGTTATTACAATACAACAATGATTTTACTACAAATTTTAGTTCTTTGAAAAACTTTCTCTATGGGCCCCCCACCAGGTACTTCTAGACCCCCTAATTTAGATAGCTCAACAGTAACGACTGTGCCTTCACATACTCTGTAAACATTTGCAAGATATTTCATTCTAGGGAAAGGGATCTGTGTGGGGGGTTATACCTGATTCAGCAACTTCATATCGCTAAAGTTTAGATACACCTCTGGAAACTTTGCTACAAGCCAGAAAAAGAGAGCAGTTCTAGATATAGTAAGCATGCCTGGGCCTGGATATGGGATAACAACATCTTTAGATTTAGCTGAGCTGCTGGTGATATGAAGTGGGTGATATCTGGTGAGGACGTCGAACTACCATGTCAAGTCAATCAGAAGAGAAAGATGTCGAGGTGGTACTTCTGCGAAAGAAACATTAAGCCCTAACTTAACACCAAGTGCCATAATTGCAAGAAATCTGTGAGCAAAAGACACCGAAGCAAAATTATTTTTGGTATTTTTTTCTAATGTGAAGTTTTTTTTTAATAAATAATGTTTTGAAATGTGTTAGAACTTATTGAACTTGCTTTCCATTGTTTAATGGACTGATTTATTGCATTTATTGACAAAAATTAGGGTATAATGGAGTGGGGTCCTTTAGGGACTGTATCTGGTACTTTCTGATTCCTTAAAACATCTTATAAAGACCATCTTTGATATGTTCAATTTTTTAGCAGCTCCATAGCCTACAATTAATTCTACTGCTTTTTCAGTATCGTCTTTTATAGTAGTTTTATTTTCCATTTCTTTGTAAGATTTTTCGGGAAATAAACAAAGAATATCAATTAAATAGTCGGTTTTAGGTCTACCTAACTACCCTAAATTTAGGGGATATTTAATTTGTTTTTATGATTACAAGCAATATCATTAAATAATTGGATTTATTGAAAACTCATTTAGTTATGGTTATTTTATCAGAGGTGCTGTAATTTGAACCGGTCCATGGTACAACACTTTGACTAGGAGCTAGGTATAACAATTGGTAACATTTTAATAACTTATCTTTTTCAAAAGGGGCTAGGTCAGATTTATTTTTTGCCAGTAAAGTTCTACAACTAATATCGATTAAACAACTAAATGTGAAGGTTTCTGTAGACAGATTGACAAACTGCCATATCCGGTTTTAAAGTAACCCAACAGATGAAGCCACAACCACTGTAGACCAAAAATACAACAGCGTCCCCGTAACAGACAAGGAATAAAATCACAAAAATAAAAGCAAGATACATCCCAAGGAACCATTTAAAGTACATTTTCCAATTTTTCAGTGGTAATTCTGTTTCTACTTATTTAATAATTATAATAAAATATTAATATTTGTTTCAGGTACTTCAGCTGTAATGCAAGATAGCACTTTACGGAAACATCTAATGTCATCTGATAGTAATGTGGAAGAAATTTTAGAGAATCATATAATGAGTCCCTTTGACATTAAAAAGCCACATCAATGTCCTCATTGCAGCTACAAAGCAGTTCAAGTCTGTACTTTGAAGACACATATTATGGCAAAACATAGTGAAGAGAAGCCCCATCAATGTCCAAATTGCACCTTCAAAACAGCTTTCGCTTGGAATTTGAAGCTACATATTATGGCAAAACATAGTGAAGAGAAGCCCCATCAATGTCCTCATTGCAGCTACAAAGCAGCAGGGGCTGGTAGTTTTAAGAGGCATATAATGGCAAAACATAGTGAAGAGGAGCCCAATCAATGTCCTCATTGCAGCTACAAAGCAGTTCAAGTCTTTACTTTGAAGACACATATTATGGCAAAACATAGTGAAGAGAAGCCCCATCAATGTCCAAATTGCACCTTCAAAACAGCTTTCGCTTGGAATTTGAAGCCACATATTATGGCAAAACATAGTGAAGAGAAGCCCCATCAATGTCCTCATTGCAGCTACAAAGCAGTTCAAGGCTGTGCTTTGAAGACACATATGGCAAAACATAGTGAAGAGAAGCCCCATCAATGTCCTCATTGCAGCTACAAAACAGGTTTCGCTAGTAATTTGAAGAAACATATTATGTCAAAACATAGTGAAGAGAAGCCCCATCAATGTCCAAATTGCACCTTCAAAACAGCTTTCGCTTGGAATTTGAAGCCACATATTATGGCAAAACATAGTGAAGAGAAGCCCCATCAATGTCCTCATTGCAGCTACAAAGCAGTTCAAGGCTGTGCTTTGAAGACACATATGGCAAAACATAGTGAAGAGAAGCCCCATCAATGTCCTCATTGCAGCTACAAAACAGGTTTCGCTAGTAATTTGAAGAAACATATTATGTCAAAACATAGTAAAGAGAAGCCCCATCAATGTCCTCATTGCACCTACAAAGCAGCTTTAGCTATTACTTTGAAGAAACATATTATGGCAAAACATAGTGAAGAGAAGCCCCATCAATGCCCTCATTGCAGCTACAAAGCAGCTTTAGCTAGTACTTTGAAGACGCATATTATGGCAAAACATAGTGAAGAGAAGCCCCATCAATGTCCTCATTGCAGCTACAAAGCAGCTATAGCTGGTACTTTAAAGGCACATATTATGGCAAAACATAGTGAAGAGAAGCCTCATCAATGTCCTCATTGCAGCTACAAAGCAGTTGTAGCTAGTACTTTGAAGACACATATTATGGCAAAACATAGTGAAGAGAAGCCACATCAATGTCCTCATTGCAGCTACAAAGCAGTTGTAGCTGGTACTTTAAAGATACATATTATGGCAAAACATAGTAAAGAGAAGCCCCATCAATGCCCTCATTGCCGCTACAAAGCAGCTTTAGCTAGTACTTTGAAGACACATATTATGGAAAAACATAGTGAAGAGAGGTCCCATCAATGTCCTCATTGCAGCTACAAAGCAGCTTTGGCTGGTACTTTGAAGGCACATATTATGGCAAAACATAGTGAAGAGAAGTCCCATCAATGACCTCATTGCAGCTACAAAGCAGTACAACCTGATTAGTTAAAGAAACATATAATGACGCACCATAACGTAGAATAGCCTTATTACAGTGAGAAAGCGGTACAGAATGGCATATTGTAGAATTATATAAATGTAAAACATACTTGTGGGAAGCCTCCGTAATATCCTAATTGCAAATACAATCAGTACATGCCAATTTAACATTACGTAGTATCTCATAGTAGGAAAACACACATCAAGCAAAATTTGTTTGTATTAACTATATTTTCAGTGGTTATATGATGTTTTGTTTTTACATTTTTTATGTTCTGATTTTAGTAGGATTTATTTGAATTATAACATTTTTGTGTATTATTAATTTGTTTATTATTACATTTATCCTGTCTTACTATTGTGCGTAAGAACTTATAATTGCACTAGATACGTAAATTGTAACTTAATTATTGTTAGTGATTATTAAATATGTTAAAACCATCTAACAATACTCATTACACTTAAATATTTCATTTTTCCCATTCATCATAAATGAAAAATGCTCCTTTTTTTTCTTCTTAATTATTATTAGTTACATTATTTAATAATTGATTTGTAATACTCTTTTAATTAATTACATTAAGGTCATTAAAAAATACCGAAAGTTCGCAAATTTGCCCCTTGGGGCCAAGAAAGTTGACTTTAATTTTTGGTTGCTGGCTGTTATGTTATTATCGTGTTATGGGTCCTATGACAATAAAAAAAAACATCAATTGCATTGCAGCTACACAACAGTAGTAGCTGGTGTTGCTGTAAAAAGTCATATATTGAATGAGAGAGCATTTTATTTCGGCCAATTCTATAATCGTTTATTTTGGCCAATCAGGGACTACTACACTACGCCCGGTTTAACAAATTTTTAATCAATCCATTCAAGAAGGCACTAAATAATTTCTTATCAAACCAAAATCAGTCTGACAAGTCCTGGTAATTAATAAAAATTTCTGTTTAACTTATCATTTAGCCGATCATTCATAGAGATTCGATTCATTTAATTATGTTCATTATGTATTTCCTAGTTAGATAATGTTATTAATACGAGGAATGCTCGATAACATATTGTAGTAATAAGGAGTAATAGTATGTATTTAACAATATATTTCGTTAAACGCAGACAGGAGAGAGGGAGAGGGGGGAGAGAGAGAGAGAGACACTGATAGCAATGTTTGTAAACAGGGTTCAACGGTGCGTATTTATAAGTGTTTTGATCCCCGGGGATCAGTAGTCGACTGTGAAACATCGTGCTGTCCACATCGGAGCTGGAGGTCTCCCGATTCTCGACTTGTGTCCCGCTCATGTCTGTTGACACTCGAGATGAACTTTCTTCTATTTTTCTCACTTAGCGCCCAATGCTCGTTGCGCGCTCTCTCTCTCTCTCTCTCTCTCTCTCTCTCTCTCTCTCTCTCTCTCTCTCTCTCTCTCTCTCTCTCTCTCTCTCTCTCTCTCTCTCTCTCTCTCTCTCTCTCTCTCTCTCTCTCTCTCTCTCTCTCTCTCTCTCTCTCTCTCTCTCTCTCTCTCTCTCTCTCTCTCTCTCTCTCTCTATCTCTTTATTCAGTTTCTTCATTTATATTTAAAATTGATTTAGTGTAACAATTTCTTTCTGGCATATAGGCTGTAATATCAATTGGAAGTCTGGCCAATATTTTGATGGTTATTTTCAACTGTGATGGTGAGTTCACAGTTTCTATGAATGATCGGTTTCTCTTTTTTATTTCAGCTCGTCTTCGGCGATTTCTTCCTTATTCATTACTTTCGTTTGCATCCATTATTTTCCTTGTTCCTTTTCTGTCTTTTATTTCCACAATTAGCATTTTGTCGGGGCTGCTGTTGGACGTCTTCAAACTTGCAAAACCATTGAAGCCGGCGAAAACTTCGGAGAATCCAGGATTTCAGGGTCAAATAGCTAACTCTGCTCCGCGTTCTCAACAATTTCTACACTTAAAAAATATCGGAACTAACTTTTCGGAAAAATCCCAGAGAATAGGATGACAACATTTATAACAAACTGACTACTGTTGTCAAAGGGATTTAAGGGACCTGTTATCGGTGAAAACATAGCAGGTAATGAAATTGCTTAATGGGTAACCGCTAATGTCAAACAAGAAATGACATTTTAGAACTTGGCTCAGGACAGTGACAAAGATTCAGAATATTTTGTTCTATATTATGTTCGATGTTATAATTATTTATTTCTACTTCATTAATTATTTCGTCATAGTGTTGTTTGTCGTCTGCTGTCATTGTACCAGTAAGCCAGCTAATGGCTGTTCCTAGTCCGTTTATTAATCCTCTTTTTATTCTTCTATTATGCGTTTTTAGTAAGTTCAATTTACTCTTTGTTTGAAGTATGAGGTCTTTTATTATAGGGTATGTTGGTAGATTGCGGTACAGTGGTATATTATTTTGTGTGTTAGTTAGTTCTCTGTCAAGTAGGCTAATGTTATAGAAATGGTATGTTCGATAATATTCTTCTATTATTTTTGCGTTATTGATTGTATAATGTAGGACTTCGGGATTGTTACTTATGTCAGTCTGGGATGTCAATGTCCATAGAAATGTCTTGATTACTATCGTCTGAATCAGATTCATTTTCTCCTTCTGAAACAGTAATGTTTGTCTTAAGGTGTTGTTTTCGTGGTCGTTTAATTTTATTTATATGTGTTTTGTTTATTTCTTTTCTGTCTTTATATAATAGTACAGGTCTATAAGGGTTATTGTATTTACGATGGTGAGTTGTTTTTATATATAATTGTTCGTCATTTATTTCAGGTGGGTCTTCGCGATTTGTATTTAATAACTCTGTTCTATTTTCTTTTTCATTTACGATTTTATTCCGTATTAGTTCATGTATTATATTCTTTTCGTCATTTTGTACGTATTGTTCTTTTATTTCTATTTGTTTATTAGGTCTTCTTGTTATTCCGAATGTTATTTCGTCCGGTGTCATGTTTTGTTTAGAGTTTAAGGTATTGTTGTATGCTATTGTTGCTAGCATTAGTCTGTTATTTAATGATTTGTTTGTTAATTCTTTGTCGTTAAGTGTTCGTAATATTTCGATGAGTGTACTGTGTGCTCTGTTTAGTGTTCCTAATGAATTAGGATTTCCTGGGGTTACGTAAATTGGTTCGATTTCGTTAGTTTGTAAGAAGTTGAGTACTAGATTATTTTTGTATTCTTTGGCGTTGTCCATTTTTATCGATACGGGTGTTGGATATAGTGTTAGGTAAAGTTTAATGGCTTCGCATATGTTAATTCCAGTTACCGCTGGTATCATGTGTGTAAATAGTATTTTCGAGAATGTGTCAATTATAGTTACGATGTATTTTCTGTCAAAATGTAATGTGTCTATCATCAATTCTTCGAACGGTCTATTTGGTGTTGGTGTTATCATGTACTTTGTTTTTATAGGGTTGCGTTCGTATTTAGTTTTCTTACAAGTCTTACGGTTGTTAATAAAGTCATTTATTGTTTCTTTCATTAATGGGAAGTAGTATAATTTTCTTAGTTTGTCGTATGTTTCAATTGTACCTCTGTGGGATGTTTTTCCGGCGTGATAGTCATTTATTATTTCAATTTGTCCTTCTTTGTCTAAGATATCGGTTACATAGTTTTTGTATCTTTTTAGTTTAACCCTTGGGTATGATTCTTGTATTAGTCTAGAAATGTCTTTAAATGTTTTATCGTACCATGGTTGGAGTAATGGGATATCTGGTTCACAGTAAATTCCATAAGTAATTTTGGGTCGAATAAATTGTTTGATTAGTGATTCTAAGTCGTCTAAGTTGTCAAATGTTATTTCATGTCTTTTTTTATTAAATGGTTTGGTAAAGTTTATTTCTTTTATTCCCATTTTTATTATTATCTGGTGTTTCTCTATGTTAATATTCTTGTCATTGTCTACTATCCAAATTTGTTCGTTGGATGATTGTTGGGAGTGAACAGTTGCTCTACATGTACTAAGTCTGTCTAATTATATTTGGTCTAAGTCACTGAGTTCGTTAAGTATTTCGTCTAGTGCTTGAGTATTTTCTATGGGTTGGTCAATTATGTTGTCTATATTGTCTTCTTCTGTTATGTGGTTTAGAGGTAAGTTTTCATTTTCTCGCGAGAGTAAGTCAGCTACCTTATTCGTTTTTCCGTCAATATAGTATAGTTCGTTCTTTTCTCTTAATTTATTATTATTAAATTTATTATTATTATTAGGTTTATTGTTATTATTATTTTTATTTTTTTCATTATTTTCCGGGTATGTTTGGTCCCTTTTGTTTTTGTTTATTTCCGGGTATGTTTGGTCCCTTTTGTTTTTGTTTATTTCCGGGTATGTTTGGTTCCTTTTATTTTCTAATTTATTATTATTACTATTATTATTATCTACTAAATTTTCATTTTCTAATTTAAATTTTATTTCTTTTATTATTAATTCGTTATTTTGACAATTAATTTTTATTTTTAAATTTTTCATCGTTTCGTATCCTAATAAAATATCTAAACGATTGCTAAAGGGGTATATTAGCATTTTTACCTTTGCTTGAATTCCTAACAGGGGATAGAGATCGATTATGGCGCTTTGAGTGCCTTCGGCTCTGCCTGTAGGAGTTTTCATCACAAAGTCTTCCGAATTAATTTCTGTTCCCTCGGGTAAGGAATGGGGATTGATATAATTTTTAGAAGCTCCAGTGTCGATTAGCCGTGTCTTGCCTTTTTTGTCTTTTATTTTTGGGAGTCTGTCCGTGTAATTTAATTGGTATTCAGGTCTGGAGGTTCGTTGTTGTTGGAAAAAATCCTCATAACGAGATTCTAATTGTTGTAGTCTGTCTTGTAATTCATTTATTTGTTGGTCTTTGTCATTTTCCGTGTGGTGTACGCGATTGCTGACTGTGCGCATTGATACGGTCTGATTTTCTCTTTGTTCCGGTCTGGGGTTTGGTTTGTTAAAGTATTGTCTTTGTTCATGGGGTTTCCATGATTGATTATGTCTTTCGTTTTCGTCTCGAGGGTAGTTATTGTTAAAACGCGGTTGTTCTTGATTGTACTGTCTTGGTTGTTGGGATTGTTGTCTATAATTGTTATAAAATTCACGTTTTTTCTCGTGATAATGTGGGTCGTAATTCCTCCCTTTATAATTGCTTGTGGGGAGCGGTTGGTTTTGACTGCGTCTTTGTGTGGATTCGTTGTGTGTTAGTTTGTTACCGTATGCTCTTTCGACTACTCGTACTGCTGTGGTTTTTAATGCCTTTTTCAAATCCCTCAAATTTGTTATTATTATATGTTGGAGGAAATTGTCAACGGAAGTTTCAAGTTGTCTTTGGCAATGGTCAACTATTTGTTCATCAAATATGTTCATTTCTGTGTGTTTTTGTAAGTCTGTTTTTGTGTCGTCCGTATATATTCTACCTTCAAGGTCGTCTCGTAATAATATCAGTCTTTCTACATAGCTTATGGGATGTTCGTTTCTTACGGGTTTAGTTTGATATATTTGTGCTATGGATTGGAGTATTGTTTTGTCGTCACGAAAGTTAAGTTTGAGTTCTTGGATCAGTTCTAGTAAAGAGTTATAGTTACGTCTTCCGCAATATTCGGCATGACCTACTAATTTGTTTGTTGCGTGTCCTATTAATTGTTTTGCGTTATATTCTTGATGCGGATTGTCGGTTGTGTAGACATTATTAGCTACAAAATTTATTTTATTAATAAATCGCACTAGATGGCTGGGATTTCCGTCAAATTCTGGGATTAGTTTAAGGTCTGTAGTAGAAATTTTGTAATCGTTAGAAGTCATGTTTACGTTTTCTTCTAAGTTACGATTTATATTAAGTCTGTCAGTAATGGGTGGATGTATATTAAAATATACCAGTGCTCGATCAGTCCTGAAGTCCTGTTCAATATTTCATCGGCCTTCTCATGGAAAGAATCGAAAAGTTCTCAGGTCTAGCCTAGCCAAACGCGGGATCGCTGAATGGGGAGATTCTTCTGAAGTTATATAAACACTGCCAAGGTCCCTGTTCGGGCGCCAGTTAAATAATTATTAACCAAAGGGGCCTTTTTAAAAAGTAGTTTATTAACTAGACAAACAATACAACTTATATGATAACAGTGATAGAGTAATACGTCAGGGGTACAGTGACGAGATGAATGAGAGCTGGTGAGAGGAAAAGGAGAATGTAGCAACCGCTAACTATATATGTAAATTACCCTACACTCTGGTTCATAATGTATTATAACAGAAAATGCAAATCTGTGTAAACTTCTTGTAATAAATCGTCGAGAGGTCGGAAGTCGTAAACAAGAAACTCAGAGGGCCATAAAACCTAGAGCAAGCACATCTGCCACTTAGAATAGACCTTGAGTCACTTCCCTTGGTCATAAAAGCATGCTAGGAACCCTTTTGGACCCATGGGATAATAAAACAGACCACCTATAGGTGGTCAAATAACCCAAGTGGGTAAGGCCCTAGCAGCCATATAAAACACACCCTTTTACCCCAACGGTCATAAAACTAAAAGAAAATGACTACCTGTGTATCGTAAAACATACCCGTGGCCGACAGAATCCGCCTTCCACGAGGGAGGGGGTTACCATATTTATATCAGTAAATTTCGCCCTAAAAAGACACTCTGTTTCCTAATCTCCTGAGCCACACTACTTGTAACTTGACACCAGGGGCACTTGGCCCCTGGTAGGCCCGCTCTTCACTCTTTTCTATTCTCTACATACCGATAGCCGCTATCACCGTCGCGCTACGCCAACTCAGCCTTCCGCTAATCTACTCTCGCTAGGCCGACCTCAACGACGGCACTTTGCCACACAGCCTATAGCAGACCTCTGACGACTTGTACTTACTACGCTGCCGATCTCTCGCACGAACTCTGAAAACTGGTCTTATTCTTTATGAACCTCTGAACCTCATCCTGAACACAGTGTCTTGTCGGGACACATTCCTATCAATAAATGGAGTCAGATATTAAAATGCCGACATAGAACAATGGTCCATGTTATAAACTACATCAATCCGCGCTTGTCACCAGGGCTAGAGTGATCAGGCACTCCCCTAGTGACGCCCCCGACAATTGTTGACCTCCGACAATTGGTGACCCTCGACGTGCACAAGAGGCTTTCCCGACATCTGGTGACCCTCGACGTCCACAAGAAGATTTCCCGACAGAGAATTATATAAGGACAGATTAGATTAAGGAGTGCTGATCTTTTTGCTGACTTAGGCGATGTGCAGGTGTCAGCTGTGTGTTGACAGTTTGTGTGCATGTGTCAGCTGCTTCCATAGCTCTCGATAAAGGGCAATTATTGGGAATAGGCGCGGAGTGGCATACGGATGAAAGAAACGCAAGGGAGGTTCGTATACACCGAGTAGAGGGTAGCGAGAATGCTCTGGAAAAGGGGGATCGACTATGGAATGTAGGCCATCTCGGTGAGTCAGATAAGGGTGTAGTCGTATCGTTGCTAGAAGAGTTTCAAGATCTACCCGGGAAATATCAATCTATTCGGGAAAAGAAGGCTGCTCTACTGGGGTGAAGCATAGAATACCAACAGGAGAAGCTCCCCCGGTGATCAAGCGCCCGTATTGAGTGCCCTTCAACCAACGTGCGGTAGTAGACGAACACTTAGAATATATGCTACGCAAGGGAGTGATAGCTCCTTCCGACAGTGCTTGGGCAGCTCCTGACGTTTTGGTACAAAAACGAAGTGAAGACGGAAGGACCCAGTATAGATTCTGCACTGACTTCCGGGGGCTGAATGCAGTAACGCAGGTGGATGCTTACCCCCTACCATTGATTCAGGAAACATTAGAGATGTTGGGACAGAGTAGGTTTTTCACAACATTGGACCTTGCCAGCGGCTACCACCATATACCCGTGGCCGAAGAAGATCGCCCGAAAACTGCATTCACCACCCTAGGGGGTCACTACGAGTACCATAAAGTGCCGTTCGGGCTTGCTGGGGCCCCAGCCACATTCCAGCGAACTATGGACCAGGTACTGATGGGAGTTAAGGAAACTGACTGCTACGTTTATTTAGATGACATTATCATCTTCAGTGGTGATATGGATGAGCACTGCACTCGATTACGAAGGGTGTTTGAGTGACTCCGGGGTGCTATTCTGAAGTTGAAAGGATCAAAATGTAAGTTTGCGGTAAGGCAGGTAAAATACCTTGGCCACTTGGTAGCCAGTGAAGGGGTGAAGCCTGGGCTACTGAATATTGGGGAAAATTTTTAAAGGTAATGTTCGGTACCCCTGTTCGGATGACCTGGAAGATATTCAGGAAACCTTATGGAAAGAATACGCTTTAAATGGGCAAACAGTGCACCGTATTCAAGAACACATGAGCATCACGTGGACTCTTGGACGACGAATGGAAGCTAATACGAAGCAATTGATGCAAATCACCGACCTAGTACGCGGCGCTTTGGAAGCCATCGATAATTGCTTGACGGGGTTAGTAAATGGCCTGGAATCTCTCTCTCAGCTCCTAAACTTTTTCCTGTCCTTCACTTCCGATTTAAGAAAACTCGAGAATGGCGCGTTAGACGCAAAAATTGAGCTAAATTATACCGTTCCTTAGAAACCATTGCGCGGGGCCATTTCAGTCACACCCTTTTGTCCCCTAAGGAACTATCCGGAATATTAATCACTGTTGCTAATTCTCTTCCATCCGACTTGAGATTGATTGCTGGAACAGGAGCCGAAGAAGCCTATCAGTATTTTATGGCTGTAGAATTCCGTGGAGAAGGAACTTTACATATTATCATGGAGTTCCCTCTGAAATCACGGGAGAACCTCTTCCATTTGTACCGTGTAACCACTATACCATTATCCAGTGAAGCTGTAGGAGAAGTGGTGGTGGTGGAACGAGAAACAGACTTTTTCCTTGTTCGTCGTGATCATGAATTGTATGTGCATTTGGAATCCACCTATCTAACGTTCTGTCAGAAGACTGACCTTTGGATATGCCCAGCACAGTTTCCGCTTTTCCGACGACAACATCCTACCTGTACTAGTGCTGTATTTTTCGGTGATCAGGATGTGGCCCAACGGCTACGTAAGTGGACTCTTCTCAACAAGAAGCGGAGCCCTACTTGGGCCTGGGACGGCGATGCGTCTTGTTGGTATTACGATCTACCTCATCCGGTTAAAGTCGTAATCCAGTGCCGAGGAAACCGACTTGAGGATATAATAGTGCGGGACAGCGGCGATCTGACTGCGGAGGAAGGTTGTTCTCTCCGGACTCCCGACTACCAGATCCTACCTTCATCAATGGGTACTTCGAGGATTGATTTGACCAGGAGTCTCGCCCAAGTGACACCAATACTAGTTGTTACTAACGAAATATGTCGAATAAATTTTAATTATCTTTTAAAGTATTTATTTTAGCCCGAATTAATTTATTTGTCTTCCCTAGTTATGTCGATTCTATGTAATATTTTAGGTTCCCTTTTCCTTAGGTAATGCCATCTCCTATCATTAATATTTCCCAAATTCCCGTAAACATTTATTAGAAGAAGAGAGAGAGAAAGACAGGGGTTTGCATATCTATTATAATTTCAGCATTCATTCAAGTTATTCCCAGTTCCACATACCTGCGTGAATAATTGGTTTCAACAATGAATACGTGAATATGAGTGAGTAGAGATTTCGACTTACAGATGAACATTTTGATGGTCCTACTCAGCTAGAATATCACCACATCCTTATAGTTATGAATCAATGGACACTAAACTTTACGGATTAATATTTTTCATGATATGTAAACTTTTAAATATTTATTTGTTTATATAAGAATTGGCCTTGAAAAAATTAATGGTGTCCGCCGCAGGAATCAAGAATGAGCTCTTGGATATGTTAGGGACTAATGTTGGGGGATTTCATAATATCTGGACTAACATAAAGAATTATGAGCAACCCAGGTTCCAGCACATGAAACCCTCAATAACACTTTAAATACGTTAATATGCACATTTGCCAGAATATTCCAAACCAAGTTTAAGAACTTGACCTTAGCGTAAACGTGTTGGAGAAGTGTTTAAGTATAATATAATACATTCTTAGCTCAAGGAAAGACACCAAACAGGAAAAGGAAGTTGAATCGAATATTTTATTTCATAATAACAGCGAAGCGAGTCAACAAGTAACGTGGGATGTCGGCATTGGAAGAAGGTCGTCATATGAAGGAAGAGACCCAAGAAATCTTAAAATAACTGAACAAAAATACAACTCCAGGAGGTAACCTTTTTGCTCCATTATCCTCCTTAGATAGACCTGTAGGCACCCACTCTGAAGCATAGGATGTGGAGTCTCCATATTTCAGGTGGATGTGGTAAGTCAAAAGATGAGCCAACAATTTGTACCAATTGTGAAGGTCCTCACTCTGCTAACTACAACGAATGCCCGGTCTATCAGAACCTACGAGAAGCTATTACCATCTTCAACTGCGGACTGGCTATGTTAAACCATCAGCTCAGAAACGAGCAATTGAAATCGCATTCGTTACAGATTCTTACTTAACAAAAACATATGGAATTTTCATAAGGATTACAAAATCGCCAGAACAAACAACATAGGTTACAGAGGAGGAGCAATCATTATCCCTAATACATTGAAATATTACCCCCTTGCACAGAAATACAAGCATCAAACATTCGACTTGAACTTAAAAACAGCAAACTTTAAACTTTCTTTAGCCAACTGCCCTTCAGGACAAACTATCACCCTCGAATTACTCACTGCTAGCCATCATTGTAAAGAGAAAAGAACTGTGTTCTGGATCTGTTTTTTAGTACAAGATATAACCCTACTAACCATTATATTGGGGGGTAAATGGGTAGGGTAATGGAAAGACTAGAGAGGGAGACAGGTGCGGGGGTCTCCTTTACTCGTAGCGGAGGAATCAAGCAATAGTGCCCTACTCACTGCTTGTGAACTCCCAGTCTGACCTATCCCTACCAACGCCTACTGTCACCTCCACGTGGTACCCCCTGGGGAGTCCGATGGACTCGCGGACGACAGAGGCGGGATCTCCCCATGAAATCCAGGTGGAGATCTCCTTAACACCCAAGCCAAGTGTAGAGGAGCTCGAGCTGTGGCTGAATGGCAGGGGGTGTATAAAAATGCACTGTCTTTAATCGACCCCCTTGGGGCACCAGGCGCACCCCATTGTATTAAATGCCCTCTGCAGGGAGAGGGGGCAGTACCTGCAGAGTAACTTCCCCCGCTTTCGTGGGAACAAAATGAGTAAAAGTAATAATAAAAATAATAATGAAGACATGGAGGAGCTGGTCAGCATGATCAGCGGAGAGGACTCAGCCCAGGGGCCTTCAATGGACCTTGGCGCTGAGGTAGTGGACGATGAAGCCTCTATGAGCTCGCTTGCGACGCTTGTAGAGGAGGCAAGTGGACTGGTAATGGAGCCAGAAAGCTTGGCGCCTGGTAGGGACGCTGCATCCAAGGATGCAGGCGAGACCTCCAAGCACAAGTTCTCTGGAGCCCAGAGGAAGAAGTGGAGGAGGGCAATGTTGGCTGGAGGGCAACCTGAGGATCCGGCCGGACGTCCAGGACCTTCGGGGTCCGGGAATATGGCAGGGTCTGGGTGCGCTCCAGAGAAAAGGATTAGGTCCTCACCCGGTACCTCTGCGCCTACGGCAAAGAGGCGTAGGGGTGGGGATACTAGCATTGCATCCTACGCGATTGCTGCCGGAGGAAGCAGGGTGGCGATTATCCCTAGTGGATATCCGTCCACTCAGCTGACGAAGGAGAATTGCGAGGAGATGAAGGGCCAGCTGATGAAATTTGTCGATCAGCTGGAAGAAGAGAAAGGGACACAGGCTGAATTCAGCGGAATTTACCCACATGTGGGAGCCTGTGTCATAATCTGCGACAACCAGGAGACCAAGGACTGGTTGTCGATTATAGTACCCAATTTTAACATGAGTGGGGATCTGGAGCTCCGCGTAGGAAAGGTGGAGGAGCTTCATAAAACCGTGAAGGTAGGAACCTTCATTACAGGAGAAATGCCTCTGGAAGGTTATTTCATGAAGAGGATCAGGACCCAAAACTCTAGGGTACCTGATATTGGATTATGGAGACTCCTGGGCACCAAGGTGGAGAAGCATGGCTTCTTTGCGATCCTGTCTGCCCCAGAGACTAGCATGGAATACCTTGAGAAGCGGAAGCTTAAGCTGAACTATGGGTTCACTAAGGTCACTCTCAGGGTATTGGGTAAGAAGAAGCCGCTGAAAGCAGTACAGGAGAGGAAGGCGGCTGATAAGGTGGAGGAGGCAAGGAGCGATCCCGAGGTGGAGGAGTCGAAGGGGATCGCTACGACGAATTTGCCAACTCCAAAGGATGGCCCCAAGGCGATGACTATGGCGGCTGCGGGGGGTGGCCCCGTGGCGGGGGCTGGGGGGCGCGCTGGGTCTGGGCCCTCTGTGATGGGGAGGCCTGGGTTTGGCGCTGTCTCCCGGCGTCCGCCTCGGGGTGGCCCTCCGGGGGCCGGCGGGCACTGATCATGGTGGTAAGGCTGCTGCAAATTAATCTGCACCACTGTATTGCAGCATGTGGTGTTCTGCAGCAGTATGTGAGAGGTAAGGATATTGACATCATTCTAATACAAGAACCTTACCTGTATAAGGGCAGGATGGGGGGGCTGGCGATGCGTGGGTATGAGATTATTTCTGTACCCACGCGTGCCAGAGCCTGTATCCTGCATAAGAGCAGTCTTAAAATGCTGCCTCTATGGCAATATTGTTCTAGAGATTTAGCAGCAGCTCAAATGGCCCTTAACGAGGGAAATCAAGGTGGGAGGTTGACGATTGCATCTGTCTACCTCCCATATGAAGAAGAAGTCCCGACCGAGGCACTTAGTAAGCTAACGGAAGGGACTGGCCTAAGGGGCGAGCTTATAGCATCGCTTGACGCGAACGCTCACCATCAGCTCTGGGGGAGCAAGAACAACAACCAGAGAGGTGAGTGTTTAGTAGAGTACATAACTAGTAATGACCTAGACATTCTAAATAGAGGCAATATTGCCACTTTTAACAATAGAATCAGATCTGAGGTCATTGACATAACCCTTAGCACACGCACTATAAGCCTAAGGGTTAAAGGCTGGCACGTCTCTGAAGAAGAGTCATGCTCAGATCATAGATACATTAGATTTGATCTAAGTGGTAACATCACGTCCGAAGCTGTGTATAGGAATCCCAAACTTACAAACTGGGAAACCTACTATACACAGCTTGAGGAGGAGGTCAAATGCTGTCCTAGAGTGGTGAGTAGCAACTGGCATTTGGAACATTTAAACTCAACATTGACTGAGGCAATAATTAAGTCATACACTGATAATAACACTGTATGTAATGTTAGATCCAACAGGAACTGTCCCTGGTGGAACAATAAACTTGGCAAGTTAAGAGCTCTTACACGTAAACTCTTTAACGCGGCCAAAAGATCAGGCAGATGGGACACTTATAAACGTGCACTCACTGATTATAACAAAGAAGTCAGAAAGGCTAAAAGAAGGGCGTGGAAGAAATTTTGTAGCGAAATAAACGATACAACTTCCATGTTTAGAGAAATAGGATCTTATCCAAGCAGTCTGACAGGGGAGTATTGGGCTCCGTCAGGGTGGGAGGGGGCTATACGGATTCTGAGGAGGGAACCCTCGGTGCCCTGGCGCGCGCGCATTTTCCTGGCTGCGGACTGATGGATACGATTAATAATGACCCTACCAACTGTGAACACACTGGTTGCAAGGGTAACTGGGCAGAAGCAAATAAAATTGTCAATTCTGCAAGAGTGGAGTGGGCAATCAATTCTTTTGCTCCCTTCAAATCACCTGGTACTGATGGGATTTTCCCAGCCTTGCTACAAAAAGGCCTACCAGTAATTAGGCCCCTTATACTTACCTTGTTAAAGGGAAGCTTGGCACTGAGCTATATTCCAGTAAGCTGGAGGATGGCAAAAGTGTGTTACATACCAAAACCTGGGAAAGAGTCCTATGACGAACCCAAGTCTTACAGACCAATATGTCTGACTTCTTTTTTGATGAAGACCTTGGAAAAGGTCATAGACAGACATATTAGGGATGGAATACTGGTAGAACGACCGCTCCATAGCGCTCAATTCGCTTACCAGGCAGGAAAATCATGTGAAATTGCTCTCCACCACCTGGTTTCCAGGATTGAGAGATCCCTAGTTCACAAAGAAATAATGGTAGGCATCTTTGTTGATATAGAAGGTGCCTTTGATCGCACACCCTATAACACTATGGCATCGGCCTTAGAAAGAAAGGGGATTAGTTCCTTAGCCTCTAGCTGGATAAACACCATGCTAGAGAATAGGATTTTACAATCACAATTGGGACAAACCAAACTGTGGATGAAGCCAGTAGGAGGATGTCCACAGGGAGGGGTGTTATCTCCATTACTGTGGTGTTTGGTCGTTGACTCATTGTTAACAAACCTAAACTCTGCAGGGTTCTACGCACAGGGATATGCTGATGACATTGCTGTGCTCATAGGGGGCAAGTTCTCAGAAACCATTTCTGAGTTGCTTTCCGCATCGATGGATCTTTTGAGGGATTGGTGTGAAAAGAATGGTTTAGGAATCAATCCCCAGAAGATAAATCTCTGTATCTTCACTAACATAAGAAATGCTATAGTTAGACCACCCTATATAGGGGGGACACAGGTAAGCATTTGTAGTGAGGTAAAGCATCTAGGGGTTACTCTGGATAGTAAATTGGACTGGTCCAAACACATCAGGAATACTACTATGAAGGCACTTCGATGCCTCTATGCATGTAAAAGGGCTGTGGGTAGGACCTGGGGACTACAACCCAGAATGTTATTCTGGCTATATACCGCAGCAGTGAGACCAATGGTGCTCTATGCCTCTATGGTGTGGTGGCACAGAGGTAGCATTAGTAAAAATAAAACTTTGCTTGGCAAATTACAGAGGCTCTCATGTCTCATGATTACTGGTGCCATGAGTACAACTCCTACTGCTGCAATGGAAGTCTTATTGAACTTGAATCCACTGCACATAGAAGTAGAAGCGCAAGCCTTGAACGTGGCTTACAGACTTGCGAAATCAGGAACAAGATCCAAAGTCATGACTCACATGGGGCATGGGAACTTGTTCAGAAGAATTGATGAGGACGAGGTGCTGTCAATGCACTCTGACCTACAAGTTAAGAAACACACAGACGTCTTATACTGTGCGGTAAACACAAAGACCAAACCACATAAACTGTGTAATGGGATTAATTGCTATACAGACGGCTCACTAACAGAAAACGGATCAGGGGCCGGCATATGGAGGAAAGATAAACCAGAATCTGGGATTTCTATTCCTTTAGGTAGACACACCTCGGTCTTTCAGGCCGAAGTGATGGCGATCAATGTCTGTACCCAAACCTTAATTGGGGAGGGTGTAAGAAACAGACTGATCACAATTTTCACGGATAGCCAGGCTGCAATTGGCGCCCTGAGAAGCTATACGACTAGATCTTATTTGGTTGAGGAGTGCAAAAACAACCTAAACACACTCTCGCTAGCCAATAAGGTTAGAATCGACTGGGTGCCAGGACACACAGGCATCACAGGCAATGAGAAGGCAGATGGCCTTGCAAGGGTGGGCTCAGAACAGACACCTCTTGCACCTGAACCCATATGTGGTATCAGCCTCAGCTACGCTAAAAGGCGTATAAAATTAGCTTTAGAGGACAGGGCAAGACTCTCTTGGAGAGAAACTAAGAAACAGGAACACTCGAAACTGTTTCTTGATGGACCCTGTAAGAGAAGAAGCTCAGCACTTCTATCAATGGACAGGTGGACACTCAAAAGTGTGACAGGACTCTATACAGGTCACTGTCGGTTAAATAAACACCTCTTTAATTTGGGGATAGTTGGATCACCAATCTGCAGATTCTGCAAGAAAGAGGGAGAAACGGCACGTCATATAATATGTGACTGTGATAACCTAGCTAGAAGGCGATACCTTCACTTTGGTAGTGATCGCATTGTAGACCCCAAACTATGTGAACTGATCGATCCATTCGGTATCCTCAGATTTGCAAGGGCCGTGGGCCTGTCACATATATAGGACAGGGACATGGACGGCGCACAATAGGTCTCACTGAGGCCGCGGTGCACAAATGCCGGAACAAAATAATAATAATAATAATAACCATTATATTCACAGGAATTTTGATCTTTTTTCAGATCATATATACTGCACAGCTAATTAATTAAAGGATTGGAAACATTTTTATGAATTTTAGAATGTGAGACGGGTATTAATAAACACCATTGGACTCCTTAATAATAATCAACAGGCTGCCTTTGCATCTCAGACACCGCTGTCTGCCTAGAACGTACACTTACTTCCTATAGTGGAGGATCAGTTATGTGTATTCCGACACACCTCTCCTGTGTTCCGGAGGTTTCAGTTAGTATGTGTTACAGATATAGATATCTGTCGCTCATGTTTTTAACGTGTTTTGTTAACATAAAATATTAAAATATTATTCGACCCCTTGTCACAACACTTCCCCAATCCCCTTCTTACATGAGACAATTAATGGTGGAAAACGATGGCACGGTACAATACTAGTTACTGATAAACGGATCTAGAATTACCTAATAACAGAAATAATAACTTGCACATTTGATAAATATTTATCATCAAAAAGCCAAAAATGGTAATCTCTGGAGAGCAACACGATAACTCCTACGACACAAGACCGTGCCACGGCCATTGAGTGTATCGCCAAATTCTTATTACGACATTACAGACGAATAGAAAGCACTAACGATCGCTGGCCACCTCTCCTCCGTTTTCAAACCCTATTCTCACCTGACTAACGCTCAACACGGCAGCGAAGTATTGACAGTAATTTACACTTCTCTCACTGTCGATTCCTTCAATATCTTTCATTCCCTTATGACCTTGAAGGACTACTGAAAGGAAACCACCTGGTTGTGATTTATTATGTCTGAATGACTTCATCATTTGGGAATTTCGTTTAAGTCCCTATAACCTTCCTGAAGGTTAGGCCCTTCATTTTACCACAAAACGCTTTATATTATGTAATTAAATCAGTGTTAATTAAACAATATTGTATACCCAGAGAAACTGTATGAAATGTCGCATAGTTACTGTAAATACAGGGAGCACTACGTAATTTTAGTTGTAACGGAATTGTTGAAAACTCTAAACTTTCTAAATAGATACAAATAAATAAAGAGATTTTGAACTAATAAAATAAAAGAGAACAGAGAGGGGGAACATAAGGGTGGATAAATATGACTGAAATATGGCATTGTATTTATGTTCCGTGTATGAAGATCACCTATTACCTTTTTGCTGATTGATTCTACTTATCTGATTTAAAACTAGGCGCCTTTGCAAATACATAACCAAATGCTTCAGCTATTATGGAAATGTGACTGTCCACACAGTGGCAAGTTCTAAGTCGGCTCAGCCATGGTATATGCTCTTTGGACTAAGCATGTTACAGGACTGGCTCCTTCCCTACCGGCAGATAGCTAATTGTTACTTAGTTGTTAGATTTTCAAATCCACTTATAGGAAGATATCTATTTTTCTTGCGATGGATATTACAGGTAAAATGAAAATTATGTATTTAACTTCTCCTTATGAAGTATTAAGTTATTCCCAAACATTAAGTAAATTTTGCCCACATTAATGGAGGATTCTTTAGTTGCTTAATATTGTTGCTTTCGCAAATTTCATAATTAATCTTCTATCCACCTTGTGAATGTGTAATGTGCAAAGGGCATAATTTCCCTGCTATATATTAGTGATTATTCCTGTGTAAGAAATTATTTTGGCTCACCTGAAGTATTATTGTCCTCTGCCTCTTCCAACAAACATTAAAATGTGGAAAAGTGCCAATGTTTCGGTGAGAACACCACAAATTGCAGTAAAATAGCAGAAGAGCAGTCATAATAGCAATAGTAATAGGATTCTTAAATTTTAAATTAATGTTCAATCAAAACCTAATGAAAATATGTTGATATCTGTAAAACTGTAATAATATAATTTCATAGATTACAATACATAGGATTATAAAATGTGGTGAAATTTACAATAATTCTGACTGTTTATGTTTGCAGAAATGAAGGCATGTTTTCCAGTCATAAAACAAGAAATTAAAGAAGAACTTGACTATGAGTTTTTTTTTTTTAAATTAATGTATATATTTTGGTTTTGCTTTAGTTTAGTTAAGGTTTTAGGGTTGGGATTTCCAATGTATATATCTATCACAGGCAATTGCTTGACTCATCTAAACTCGATCATAAAATTTTTTAGTGACGTTTTGTGACCAATAATAGATATTATGAGGTGCTGCATTGTATGGATTCTATGGGGGAAAAAAGTAAATAAAATAGTATAATAATGGGATCACACACTTATACTAGCAATACTTATGCACCTCTTTTCTAATGGCCAATGGCGGATCTGACCATTAGTTTATTTTAATTCCATTCCTCTCCCTGTATCTGAGATAGTATGGTACTTAGGCTTCCATCTATTTAGGAACCCACATACAAGGCTAAAAAGACAAGAACTAACCAGACACTTGTACTGTACAACTGTACTGTACAGGCTACTTCAAAGGACATCCCATCACTCAATAGAAAATAAATTACTAATCTACAAAGTTATACTTAAGCCAATCTGGACATACGGAATAATGGGACATTACCTCCGTAATATAGCTCCCTATGGGGGACAGCAATAAAGTCGAACATCAAGCGTATCCAATCCTTTCAATCAAAGGTCCTGAGAACAATAGTAAATGCCCCTTACTACATCAGCAACAACAAAACCCTTCATAACGATCTTAATATACCCTACATTTTTGAACTCATCGCACCCAAGTTCATGAAACTCAAAAACTGTATATGTATCAAATTTTTATTCCTATTATACAAGTGTGGTGGTCAAGGACCGAACCCCATGAGTTTTAATACATCATAAGTTTAAACTTATGTTACATGTTTACATCTTACATGTTTTGTGTTTAGTAAATTAAAGATATATTACATTATCCAGTACCACCTGAGCCATTTATAAAATATATTAACTTTTTCAAAATTATTATGTAATAGTAGATAAGTAATTTAGTTAATAATGGTTCTTCGATCATTAGCTTGCCGATTCGTCCAGATTTGGGTTTGTAGAAGACTTAATATTAGAAAATGCCATGTAATTGAAACGTGTCAATGAAATATCAGAAACTTAATTGATAAACCACTTCCCGCTTGTAGAGTTTTAGGTAATCTTCAACAAGAGAATCTTTAAACGTATACTATAAATGAGTAGTGTCTGATGGTTGTGGATTGTTGTTCTGATAAACAGTGATGACTTGAAAAAAGTCATCATTTTCATTCCTTTCCCGTCTTTGTTCTTAACTTAATTTTATTTACATAATGCTGTAATCAAGATAGCCATTTCCCTCATAAAGCAGATTTAAATCCGTTTTGTTGTAGAATTATAACCTAACTATGTAATTTTACATTGCTTACACCAAATAGACTTAACTATGTATTTAGAAACAATAATACATATCTTAAAGATTCTACTTGTGATCGTATAGCTAATCCTTCATCAGTTCTTGACAGCTATGAAAACAATAAAGAAATTATATTTAGGATAAGAAAGATTTAGGAATAAAGATGTAAAAGTTGAATTAAATAGTCATCTTTAGAAAGCGAATAATACAAATGCCTACTTAAAGCGGCTCTAAACCACAACCTAACACCAAACTTCACACACCATCTTTCCTTTACTTTCTTCCTAATTACCAGTAGCCTTTTGTTTACAACATTCCACTGTTCTACAAGGCCTCCATGATGTTAGTCTCTATCCTGAGTCCTTGCAAGCAAACACTATTCCTCATTTCCTTCCAATGTTCCTCTTTGTCAGATGATCACATGCATCATGCTTTCCATTGAAGACCAGAAAGGATTCCACTAGTTGCTGTGACATTAGGAGTCCTAAGTTACTCAAAAGTACTTTTAATTAACTATGTATTTAGAAACAATAATGCATATCTTAAAGATTCTACTTGTGATCGTATAGCTAATCCTAAATCAGTTCTGATGTAACTTTAGCGTTGTAATATATTGTTACGATTTTTTATATTAATTTAAATTTTAAATTCCAAGTTATATATTTTTCTTTATATTGAAATTTTTTATTACATTCCAGGGTTCTGTTAATTTATTAGGACAATTCTGGTAATAGGAATAATTTTATTCACACACATTTTATCAATAATTCAATATACAAGCAATTTAATATATAATTTAACAACCCATTATTAACCAAATCAATCGAACTTTACCCATTTATTATACTACGCTATGCTGACGATGATACTATTATTTTTACAAGTTATACTAATAATGAAAAACCAAATTCAAAACTACATTAATTTATGAACATAATACTGATAATGATACTATTTTAAAATTACATCAATTTATTAACGTTATACTGATAATGATACTATTTTAAAATTACATCAATTTATTAACGTTATACTGATAATGATACTATTTTAAAATTACATCAATTTATTAACGTTATACTGGCCAGTATTTCGTTGTGCATTCTTCGGATGTGGTTTTCGTCCTCTTCAGCGTCCCTGCTCTATGCGTAGCGTGTGATCTTATGTGGGAGCCGGCCTCATGATATGCATATCCGTCGGTTCTCGCGCCAGAGTGTCCCTGCTGTGCCTCTTGTGCTGGCTCGGATGAAAAAAGAGAGCGAGAGCGTCTTAAACCCCGCCTTTTATACCCTTTCCGCTGCCTTCCGGATATTTTTTAATGGCATTGGCCATTCAGTAGTTTCGTATTTTTTATGCCTTGCTCATTAAAACACCAAAAAAAAACCACAATACTAAATATCACAACAATATATTTTTAAGTTCCTGATAAGGCAATTCATTTTTTATAAATTGTTGATACCTTATTCTTAGTCACAGGTGGTCCAATACATTTCAAAGAAGAAGAGCTGATCCTAGATGATGGTGAGTACATTAAAGCATTTCTGCATTGTCCTTAAAATTATCTTCTCTATTTTTTTGTTTGATCACTCGGACTGATAGCTCTTTTTCTCCAGTGATAGCAGATATTCTAATATAACATTACCGTTGTAATAAATACTTTTAAGTTCCTTATAACTTGACCTTATAAATATATTTAACTTTATTTTCTTCTTGCAGTATGAATAGATATTGCAGGTTCATAAGAAATAATTAATAATTAAGTAATATTTAAATCCATGATATTTTATTGTAGCATATATTATTGTAAACATTGTGATGTCCTAAGGAAATATACAGTGGAAGCTTGTTTTTATTTAATTAGGAATCACAAAAAGAACAAAATATCAAGAAATAAAACTATATTTTGAGTCAAAGCGACAAAAATCAAATAATAAGTTTTACTTTAATCAGTTTATATATTACTAAAATAAAATATGATATCACCTGTCGGGAAAGGTTGAACAATTGTCGGAGGTCAACAATTGTCGGAAAAGGTGAACAATTGTCGGAGGTCAACAATTGTCGGAGAGCGTCACTAGGGGAGTGCCTGATCACTCTAGCCCTGGTGACAAGTGCGGATTGTTGTAGTTAATAACATGGACCATGTTCCATGTAGGCGTTAATATCTGACTCCGTTTATTGATAGGAATGTGTCCCGACAAGACACTGTGTTCAGGATGAGGTTCAGAGGTTCATAATGAATAATTTGCAAAAATTCCTCTCAAGTAAAAAGTAAGGGTGTTAGGCTGAAACTACTGGGTTAGGAATAGAGATGTAAAAGTAAATTATAATAAAATGTTCATTCAAAAATAAATATTCATACAAAAATTTTAATTATTTAACTTAGGTAAGATCATTGTTAATTTTACAAGAATATTATTACCGTTAAAAAATGCAAAAAGAGAGTGTCAAAAGCCATTCTCTTTAGCATACAAGCAATACACAAAATAACTTCAACACAAATATACACTATATATAATACACAAATGGCTCTAACCACCATATCCGGAAAATATTAAAACTGTTTGCAACTATTTAAAAGTGGCAATCAAAAGTAACTTGTCCTCTATCTCAACCTCTTCTTAACAAAAATATTTAATTTTAAATCAAGGTGTCAGTGCCTTGATTTCAAATTAAATATTAAACTATCAGGAAATCATAAAAAACAATTATTAAGTCTACTGAAAATATTGTCAAAAGCCCTTGTGAGGTTAATGCTGAAACGGATACATGATAATATCAAATAACAAAGTATTATAAAAGGATTAAAGAAAACCACTCCAACGTTGACCAATGCAATGCCTTGCCGACTTTTCATAACCATAGCCTTAACGAAAGACATCACACCTTATTCGCACTAATCATTCATTCCTAGCAATTAGATAATTCTGTCGGGGAAAACTGTCTGGATACCAAAGGTGAGAGTGAACCAGAAAGAGGCAGACTTGCACCGCTGGAGAAGTCTAATAGGTACATTTCGTAGGGCCTCAGAAGCCGAGTTCATCTACATGAAAAGGGTCTCTTCCAAGAATATGCTGGTTTACTGGGTAGAAGCGAGGAAACTCCACTGGGAAGGCTGTGGAGGCTGGCTGTCAATGTTGGGCTGAAACTAGCGGGTTAGGAATAGAGATGTAATTAAATAAGAGCCCATGGATTGAGTAAAGCAGTAAGAGCCAGTGGAGTGAGAAAACTAGAGCAGTGTTTATTTCAAGCGTCTGATTTTTACTCGAGAAAACAACTCTGAATTTCTTCCTTATCGGCAGGTAGATTTCTCTATACAGACAATGAGAGGCTGGCTTATCTCAAGAAAGTGAATATTCTGACCAATCAAAGTCGACTACTCCAGTGCCCCAAGTGAGTGCTCGTGGTGTCAGGATTGTGACCTAGTCCTGCTTCTCTATTCTGACACTGTAAGTCCGTGAAGAGGGTAACTTCTACTTGTCGGTAATGCAGTTGGCACACACAACACATGTATTACAATACAACAATGATTTTACTACAAATTTTAGTTCTTTGAAAAACTTTCTCTATGGGCCCCCCACCAGGTACTTCTAGACCCCCTAATTTAGATAGCTCAACAGTAATGACTGTGCCTTCACATACTCTGTAAACATTTGCAAGATATTTCATTCTAGGGAAAGGGATCTGTGTGGGGGGTTATACCTGATTCAGCAACTTCATATCGCTAAAGTTTAGATGTACCTCTGGAAACTTTGCTACAAGCCAGAAAAAGAGAGCAGTTCTAGATATAGTAAACATGCCTCGGCCTGGATACGGGATAACAACAGATACTTTTTTCACACCTTTAGATTTAGCTGAGCTGCTGGAAAACAAATTGACATTGAAAAAACACAGCTTTCCTCTGGAATGAACTGCATCTATCCAGATTCGAAAAAGGCCTAAATCACTGACTACTGTCTTTTAACCTGTTATAAAAATCTGGCGGTACTCACAATCTAAAAATGAATAAATAACGAGTTTATTTCAGGCTGCCAAAACAACTATATGAGTCAATGGAGTCTTGTCTACAAATTGTTCAGAATGCCCCCAGAAATAAGTGGTTGATATCTGGTGAGAACCTCGAACTACCATGTCAAGTCAATCAGAAGAGAAAGATGTTGAGGTGGCACTTCTGCCAAAGGAACATTAAGCCCAAACACAACACCAAGTGCCATAATTGCAAGAAATCTGTGAGCAAAAGACACCGAAGTAAAAATTTTTATTTTTATTTTTTTGTAAGATTTTTTGGGAAATAAACAAAGAACATCAATTAAATAGTCGGTTTTAGGTCTACCTAACTACCCTAAATTTAGGGGATATTTTATTTGTTTTTATGATTACAAACAATATCAATAAATAATTGGATTTATTGAAAACTCATTTAGCTATGCTTATTTTATCAGAGGTGCTGTAATTTGAACCGGTCCATGGTACAACACTTTGACTAGGAGCTAGGTATAACAATTGATAACATTTTAATAACTTAACTTTTTCAATAGGGGCTAGGTCAGATTTATTTTTGCCAGTAAAGTTCTACAATTAACATCAATTAAAACAACTTGATGTGAAGGTTTCTGTAGACAGATTGACAAACTACCATATCTGGCTTTAAAGTAACCCAACAGATGAAGCCACAACCACTGCAGGTCAAAGGTACAACAGCTTCCCCTATAACAGACATAAGGAATAAAGTCACAAAAATAAAAGCAAGAATACATCCCAGGGAACCATTTAAAGTAGTACATTTTCCAGTAATTCTATTTCTACTTATTTAATAATTATAATAATTAATATAAAATATTAATATTTGTTTCAGGTCCTTCAGCTGCAGTGCAAGATGGCACTTTAAGGAAACATTTAATGTCATCTGATAGTAATGTAGAAGAAATTTTAGAGAATCATATAATGAGTCCCTATGGCATTAAAAAGCCATATCAATGTCCTCATTGCAGTTACAAAGCAGCTTTAGCTATTACTTTGAAGAAACATATTATGGCAAAACATAGTGAAGAGAAACCCCATCAATGCCCACATTGCAGCTACAAAGCAGCTTTAGCTTGTACTTTGAAGACACATATTATGGCAAAACATAGTGAAGAGAAGCCCCATCAATGTCTTCATTGCAGCTACATAGCAGTTGAAGCTGGTACTTTGAAGACACATATTTTTTGAATTATTTAAATTTCAACATAAGAGAACTGTTAAATGAAAAATGGTTAATGATAATTGTTGATCATTATATGTACTGTTACAATCTTTTGATTCATTCTCCTCAATTACTTACTGCTTATTCAATTAAAGACGGAAATTTTATTGACGGTAATAACCGTTCATTTCCCACATCATTTACTATATTAGATTCAGAATTAGATGACGAAGATCCAATTCCTTGGTCAGTAGTTGAAACCTATTTATCAGCTTTACAAATTAAATACGACCCTGTAACAGGTGTAATTACTAAAAAGTATTTATAATTCTGATATCTCTGGTTTCTTCTCACCCACCCAAATGATCGACGGAACAGCCTCTCAATCACTGCCCCTTGGCGATATTACCAATGCGGGTAGGCAACCCGCAACACTCGGCCTGTCTGAACAAAATCTGAACATAAAAAATGTAAAAACAAAACATCACCATATAGTTAAGATAACCACTGAAAATATAGTTAATACAAACAAATTTTGCTTGATGTGTGTTTTTCTAGTATGAGATACTACGTAATGTTCAAATGGAATGTACT
This sequence comes from Acanthosoma haemorrhoidale, assembly GCA_930367205.1. NCBI lineage: Eukaryota > Metazoa > Arthropoda > Insecta > Hemiptera > Acanthosomatidae > Acanthosoma > Acanthosoma haemorrhoidale. The sequence continues at coordinate 8,308,445 of OV884012.1, forward strand.
GATTGTATTTGCAATTATGGAGGCTTCCCAGCAGCATGTTTTGCATTTATATAATGCTACAATATGCCATTCTGTACCGCTTTCTCATTGTAATAAGGCTATTCTCCATCATTGTGTGTCATTATATATTTTTATAACTGATCAGCTCATACTGCTTTGTAGCTGCAATGAGGTCATTGATGGGGCTTCTCTTTACTATGTTTTGCCATTATATGCCTCTTCCAAGTACTAGCTAAAGCTGCTTTGTAGCTGCAATGAGGACATTGATGAGGCTTCTCTTCATTATGTTTTGCCATAATATGTGGCTTCTCTTCACTATGTTTTGCCATTATATGCCTCTTCAAAGTACCAGCTTCAACTGCTTTGTAGCTGCAATGAGGACATTGATGGGGCTTCTCTTCACTATGTTTTGTCATAATATGTGTCTTCAAAGTACTAGCTAAAGCTGCTTTGTAGCTGCAATGAGGGCATTGATGGGGCTTCTCTTCACTATGTTTTACTATAATATGTTTCTTCAAATTACTAGCGAAACCTGTTTTGTAGCTGCAATGAGGACATTGATGGGGCTTCTCTTCACTATGTTTTGCCATTATATGCCTCTTTAAACTACTAGCCCCTGCTGCTTTGTAGCTGCAATGAGGACATTTATGGGGCTTCTCTTCACTATGTTTTGCCATTATATGCCTCTTCCAAGTACGAGCTAAAGCTGCTTTGTAGCTGCAATGAGGACATTGATGAGGCTTCTCTTCATTATGTTTTGCCATAATATGTGGCTTCTCTTCACTATGTTTTGCCATTATATGCCTCTTCAAAGTACCAGCTTCAACTGCTTTGTAGCTGCAATGAGGACATTGATGGGGCTTCTCTTCACTATGTTTTGTCATAATATGTGTCTTCAAAGTACTAGCTAAAGCTGCTTTGTAGCTGCAATGAGGGCATTGATGGGGCTTCTCTTCACTATGTTTTACTATAATATGTTTCTTCAAATTACTAGCGAAACCTGTTTTGTAGCTGCAATGAGGACATTGATGGGGCTTCTCTTCACTATGTTTTGCCATTATATGCCTCTTTAAACTACTAGCCCCTGCTGCTTTGTAGCTGCAATGAGGACATTTATGGGGAAATGATTGAAGGGATCTCGTCCGAAGAACAAGTTTTTAGCGTGAAGTGGCCAGTCGTTTAATTGATGATGACAAATGAAGTTCTCAAGAATCCTTCGGGCAAAAGAAATAAACGGAGTTTCCATCTGTTAAAAAGATTTATTAAGCTTCCATTACATAGTTAATACCAGTAAATTTGAACTTATAATATACTTGTACATCAAATGTTATAACATTAAAAATACTAACATTAGGGTCCTTCATTAAATTTTGGTCAGGACCCATACTGGGACGACAAAACATAAGATTTGGAAATTTAACAACATCCATTTGATCCAACCATTTTTTGAAATTCTTAGGAACATTATCACTAGCATTGAAATTAGTACAATCTAGATATTTACGAGGTCGCAGATAATATTTATTAGAGATAACAGATTTGTTAAACAACATACGATGTTTAAGAGGGTTACAACGTTACGGATAATTACATTCTTATAATCGATTTCTTTGTCAGTGCAAGATGTATAATTTCGGTATATATAATCAATAGCCATTCCATCTAGATAGGTATAATTATATTCAAAAAACTTAGGGTCAATAAAATTAAAATCAGTACCACTGACTTCAAGTCCATATTTAGTCAAAAAATATTTCATAGCATTGATCTTCTGTTGTATAGTAGCTTTTTCATTAACACATTTGAGTGTGATTTGAAAAGATTTAAAATTTTTAAAATATTGATTAACACTTAGCAATTTATATTTAGAATATCGTCCCAGTAAAGCATCCAATTCCTTAGAAGAGTTGAAAGATAGTTTGTCATTAGCAAAATCTTCCCGTTTAACGGGAGGATAATATTTCTCACCCATATATTGAAGGTTAGTAGAATAATTAACAAAAGCAGGATCATTATTAGAATTAAAAAAGCCATTGGTAGAAACGATCCCTTTAGAAATGGAATATCTATGTCTAAATATTAAAGCGGGGCTTATACTTCTATAAACAGGGGTTCGAAAAAATCTCCTACGGCGATATCTATTCCGACGGCGAGCAATCACCATCGTCTTCTTCTATAAAAATTGTAGGGACGTCTATAACGGTTTGTTGAATACCGAAAATATCGCGATCTGTATCCTGAAAAAGAGGAATATTGGCGTAAATTACTTCAAAACGACTTAATAAGGCAGAATCCTTTAAAGGATAATTAGAAATCAAAATAGAAGGAATATCCAATATAAAATCACGTTCAACTTCAAATTTTTGATTAATGCAAAATGTTGATCCACCAAAGGCTTTTTTTAATAAACATACGTTATCTAGATTGGACGGAACCTCTTCCCATAAAAACAATTTATGTTCTTTTGATAATCCACCAAATATATGCTGCCCCTTGGCATGATAAACACGATTGCCTAAATAATAAATCAATAATGAAATAAATGAACTTTTGCCAATGTTAGTTGGTCCCCATAAATATAAATGAGGTTTTTTTAAAATAATAAGGGGTAGAAACGGTTTTAATGTACCAAGATAATACATCATGTACCCATTGAACATCTTGATGAATAATAGGACCAATATAACAATAACTCTTTACAAAATTATTATTCAAAGATACAAATAATTGCTGTAAAAATTTATAGCAGTTACGATGTTGAATAATAGAGGGATGTGTATAATCAAAAAAAGACATATGAGACAAATGATATTTTGCCTGATAAGAAAAATGAAAATCAGAAGTTTTAAATCCTACATAATACAAAGACATATCTTCTTTACTGATATAAGTCAAATAGTTACGACGATTACGAACAGTTCCAACGTGAACGGTAATATCAAGTCAGAAAACAAAGATGTATAATATTCGATCAGTTGAATATAAGAAAATTTATAAACAAAATAAAAATAACAATGCAAGTGATTGTCAGTATTATCTAATAATGATAGTGATTGTCCCCATAAATTCAAAAAACATCAATGTCCTCATTGCAGTTACAAAAGCAGCAGGGGCTAGTAGTTTAAGGAGGCATATAATGGCAAAACACAGTGAAGAGAAGCCCCATCAATGTCCTCATTGCAGCTACATAGCAGTTGAAGCTGGTACTTTGAAGACACATATTATGGCAAAACATAGTGAAGAGAAGCCCCATAAATGTCCTCATTGCAGCTACAAAACAGATTTCGCTAGTAATTTGAAGAAACATATTATAGTAAAACATAGTGAAGAGAAGCCCCATCAATGCCCTCATTGCAGCTACAAAGCAGCTTTAGCTAGTACTTTAAAGACACATATTATGGCAAAACATAGTGAAGAGAAGCCCCATCAATGTCCTCATTGCAGCTACAAAGCAGTTGAAGCTGGTACTTTGAAGAGGCATATAATGGCAAAACATAGTGAAGAGAAGCCACATATTATGGCAAAACATAATGAAGAGAAGCCTCATCAATGTCCTCATTGCAGCTACAAAGCAGCTTTAGCTAGTACTTGGAAGAGGCATATAATGGCAAAACATAGTAAAGCGAAGCCCCATCAATGTCCTCATTGCAGCTACATAGCAGTTGAAGCTGGTACTTTGAAGACACATATTATGGCAAAACATAGTGAAGAGAAGCCCCATAAATGTCCTCATTGCAGCTACAAAACAGATTTCGCTAGTAATTTGAAGAAACATATTATAGTAAAACATAGTGAAGAGAAGCCCCATCAATGCCCTCATTGCAGCTACAAAGCAGCTTTAGCTAGTACTTTAAAGACACATATTATGGCAAAACATAGTGAAGAGAAGCCCCATCAATGTCCTCATTGCAGCTACAAAGCAGTTGAAGCTGGTACTTTGAAGAGGCATATAATGGCAAAACATAGTGAAGAGAAGCCACATATTATGGCAAAACATAATGAAGAGAAGCCTCATCAATGTCCTCATTGCAGCTACAAAGCAGCTTTAGCTAGTACTTGGAAGAGGCATATAATGGCAAAACATAGTAAAGCGAAGCCCCATCAATGACCTCATTGCAGCTACAAAGCAGTATGAGCTGATCAGTTAAAAAAATATATAATGACACACAATGATGGAGAGTAGCTTTATTACAATGAGAAAGCGGTACTGAATGGCATATTGTAGAATATATAAATGCAAAACATGCTGCTGGGAAGCCTCCATAATTGCAAATACAATCAGTACATGCCATTTGAACATTACGTAGTATCTCATACTAGAAAAACACACATCAAGCAAAATTTGTTTGTATTAACTATATTTTCAGTGGTTATCATGTTTTGTTTTTACATTTTTTATGTTCAGATTTTTGTAGGATTTATTTGAATTATAACATTTTTGTGTATTATTAATTTGTTTATCATTACATTTATCCTACTGTTGTCTTACTATTGTGCGTAAGGACTTATAATTGCATTAGATACGTAAATTGTAACTTTTGTTCTTAGAGGAACATGTTCCATAACATTAAATAAACTATTAGATTTTACTAGGTTCTCTTTCTTTGAAGTAACCATATATTATCCTATACTTATACACTTCTTCTCAGTTATATAATCCTCCTATTACTCCTTACTTTTACACATTGGTTCCTAAGACCAAGCTGTTAAACTGCATTCATGAAGGAATATTCTGGCAAAATATAATGGCAAATTAAGTAATAAAACGTGAAATTAGTGTTTGTGTACAATTATATGTGTTTTGGGTTTGTGTAAAATGGTATGAGTGTTTAGGGTGTATGTATCCAACCTGAGATTTTTAAAAGAATAAGTAATTTAAAGTCAATCTATAAATAAATTTAAATGCTTCATAAGTTTGTCTAATGAGAACTTCATAAATTGTCAGCCATGTGGAGACACCATTTTATTAAGTTTACAATTCAATATGAAAACTTATTATCTAATTTGCAGTTATTGTTAGCGATCATTAAATCTTTTCAAAAAAATAAGACATATTTGACGCAAGAAAATGAAGAGAAATTATCAAAAATGTTCATATTAGTAAATGATTTCACAGAGGTGCATTTGAAACCAAGGGAAAAGTAAAACGAACTTACTACTGGCCTATTATGAGAGACCACTTTCAGATTTTATCAAGGACTGCCCTGTATGTAGAACAGTAAAGAAATTGAAACAAAATATCAGGTGACCTCAAAGACAGATAGACCATTCGAAGAACTAATGATGGACACTCTTAGATACAAGGGAAAACAAATATTCACAATAGGGGGAGATTACTTGGCTCATTGGAGCCCCCTCCCATGGAACCTCCAGATGAATCATCTGTTCACGGCCCTCCCTCTGTTGAAGTTGTATTACCTGTGTGTCCCTCAAGACCTCGACGTGTGTCCAAGGAAGGCTCCATCTTACCTTAAAGACTAAATAACAAATTAAAAACCCTTAAATGTTGTAAACCATGAATGATGTTTCAAATCCTTTTTGTTTTTTTGTATTTGTATGTACTTTAAATTTTGCCAAATGTTTCCTCAAAAACCCAGGGTGAATGTGGTGATTTAATCCCACTCCAGTGGGGGAAACTTTCCCTACTTTGTATTGTTTTACCTTGTCTAACCTGACTCATAACATTGTTACCTTCTGTAAATTCACTCTATTCTACTGTTGATGTTTTAAGCTAATAAAAACCTGTTTAAGGGTTAAACATTCGTTTCTCTTTCACCACAGTCGGCATTGGAAGAACTTCGTCATATGAAGGAAGAGACCCAAGAAATCTTAAAATAACTGAATCCTCCTTAGATAGACCTGTAGGCACCCACTCTGAAGCATAGGATGTGGAGTCTCCATATTTCAAGTGGATGTGGTAAGTCAAAAGACAAGCCAACAACTTGTACCAATTGTGAAGGTCCTCACCCTGCTAACTACAACGAATGCCCGGTCTATCAGAACCTGCGAGAAGCGATTACCATCTTCAACTGCGTACGGGCTGTGTTAAACCATCAGCTCAGAAACGAGCAATTGAAATCGCATTCGTTAAAGATTCTTACTTAACAAAAACATATGGAATTTTCATAAGGACTACAAAATCCCCAGAACAAACAACATAGGTTACAGAGGAGCAGCAATCATTATCCCTAATACATTGAAATATTACCCCCTTGCACAGAAATACAAGCATCAAACATTCGACTTGAACTTAAAAACAGCAAACTTTAAACTTTCTTTAGCCTACTTCCCCTCAGGGCAAACTATCACCCCCGAATTACTCACTGCTAGCCATCATTGTAAAGACAAAAGAACAGTGTTTGGATCCGTTTTTTAGTAGAAGATATAACCCTACTGACCATTATATTCACAGGAAGTTTGAACTTTTTTCAGATCATATATATTGCACAGCAAATTAATTAAAGGATTGGAAACATTTTTATGAATTTTAGAATGTTAGACTGGTATTAATAAACACCATTGGACTCCTTAATAATAATCAACAGGCTGCCTTCGCATCTCAGACCACCGCTGTGTGCTAAGAACTTACACTTACTTCCTATAGTGGAGGACCAGTTATAAGTAACAGTGTATTCCGACTCACCTCTCCTGTGTTTCGGAGGTTACAGTTAGTTAGTATGTGTTACAGATATAGATATCTGTCGCTCATGTTTTTAACGTGTTTTGTTAACATAAAATATTAAAATATTATTCGACCCCTTGTCACAACACTCCCTCAATCCCCTTCTTACATGAGACAATTGATGATGGAAAACGATGGCACAGTACAAGACTAGTGACTGATAAACGGATCTAGAATTACCTAATAACAGAAATAATAACTTACACATTTGATAAATATTTATCACCAAAAAGGTAATCTCTGGAGAGCAACACGATAACTCCTACGACACAAAACCGTGCCACGGCCATTGAGTGTATCACCAAATTCTTATTACGACATTACGGACGAATAGAAAGCAGAAAGATCGCTGACCACCTCTCCTACATTTTCAAGCCCTATTCTCACCTGACTAACGCTCAACACGACAGCGAAGTATTGACAGTAATTTTCGCTTCTCTCACTGTCGATTCCTTCAATATCTTTCATTCCCTTATGACCGTGAAGGACTACTGAAGGGAAACCACCTGGTTGTGATTTATAATGTCTGAACGACTTCATCATTTGGGAATTTCGTTTAAGTTCCTATAACCATCCTGAAGGTTAGGCCCTTCATTTTATCACAAAACGCCTTATACCATGTAATTAAATCAGTGTTAATTAAACAATATTGTACACCGAGAGAAACTGTATGAAATTTCGCGTAGCTACTGTAAATACAGGGAGCACTACGTAATTTTAGTTGTAACGGAATCGTTGAAAACTCTAAACTTTCTAAATAGATACAAATAAATAAAGAGATTTTGAACTAATAAAATAAAAGAGATCAGAGAGGGGGAACATAAGGGTGGATAAATATGACTGAAATATGGCATTGTATTTATGTTCCGTGTATGAAGATCACCTATTACCTTTTTGCAGATTGATTCTACTTATCTGATTTAAAACTAGGCGCCTTTGCAAATACATAACCAAATGCTTCAGCTATTATGGAAATGTGACTGTCCACACAGTGGCAAGTTCTAAGTCGACTCAGCCATGGTATATGCTCTTTGGACTAAGCATGTTACAAGACTGGCTCCTTCCCTACCAGCAGATAGCTAATTGTTACTTAGTTGTTAGATTTTCAAATCCACTTATAGGAAGATATCTATTTTTCTTGCGATGGATATTACAGGTAAAATGAAAATTATGTATTTAACTTCTCCTTATGAAGTATTAAGTTATTCCCAAACATTAAGTAAATTTTGCCCACATTAATGGAGGATTCTTTAGTTGCTTAATATTGTTGCTTTCGCAAATTTCATAATTAATCTTCTATCCACTTTGTGAATGTGTAATGTGCAAAGGGCATAATTTCCCTGCTATATATTAGTGATTATTCCTGTGTAAGAAATTATTTTGGCTCACCTGAAGTAATTACATCATTGTCCTCTGCCTCTTCCAACAAACATTAAAATGTGGAAAGGTGCCAATGTTTCGGTGAGAACACCACAAATTGCAGTAAAATTGCAGAAGAGCAGTCATAATAGCAATAGTAATAAGATTCTTAAATTTTAAATTAATGTTCAATCAGAACCTAATGAAAATATGTCGATATCTGTAAAACTGTAATAATATAATTTCATAGATTACAATACATAGGATTATAAAATGTGGTGAGATTTACAATAATTCTGACTGTTTATGTTTGCAGAAATGAAGGCATGTTTTCCAGTCATAAAACAAGAAATTAAAGAAGAACTTGACTGTGAGTTTTTTTGTTTTTTTAAATAATGTATATATTTTGGTTTTGCTTTAGGTTAGTCAAGGTTTTAGGGTTGAGATTTCCAATGTATATATCTATCACAGGCAAAATTGCTTGACTCATCTAAACTCGATCGTAAAATTTTTTAGTGACGTTTTGTGACCAATAATAGATATTATGAGGTGCTGCATTGTATGGATTCTATGGGGGAAAAAAGTAAATAAAATAGTATAATAATGGGATCACACACTTATACTAGCAATACTTATGCACCTCTTTTCTAATGGCCAATGGCGGATCAAAGTTAATGAAGCAAAATGTTCCCACATTACCTTCACCCTCCTTCGCAAGTCCTGACCATTAGTATATTTTAATTCCATTCCTCTCCCTGTATCTGAGATAGTATGGTACTTAGGCTTCCATCTTGACCAACAGCTGACCTGGAACCCACATACAAGGCTATAAAGACAAGAACTAAACAGACTCTTTGGACAACTGTACTGTACAGGCTACTTCAAAGGACATCCCATCTCTCAATAGAAAATAAATTACTAATCTACAAAGGTATACTTAAGCCAATCTGGACATACAGAATAGAGCTATGGGGGACAGCAATAAAGTCGAACATCAAGTGTATCCAATCCTTTCAATCAAAAGTCCTGAGAACAATAGTAAACACCTCTTACTATGTCAGCAACAAAACCCTGCATAACGACCTTAATACACCCTACATTTTTAAACTCATCGCTCCCAAGTTCATGAAATTCCATAGTAACCTTTCCCACCATCTTAATCCCGTAGCACAGTCATTGCACTGCACCACTCATCCCTATAATCCTCCTCGGAGACTGAAACGGTAGTGGCCTCGTGACCTGCTATAAATGCTTGACAGTGAGAGTCCTGGGGCATTGGCAATGGCCAGTATCTCCAATCATGTCCTGGGAGTATGTGGCTCTTCTGCTCTTTAACAGCCTCCACTGGCTCATATCCGGTGACGCAGCTGATGGAGGAGTGTGGGGGGACTTCCCAAGGCTCTTTTTCCTCTTTCGCTTGGGAGGGAGGTGACAACCATGTGGATTCGGGAGGCCTCTGGGCTGTTTGCAAATATTGTATGAATGAGCAAGTGAATGATGAATTGTAAATATGGTATGAGTGAGAACATTTATCCCAATTAATTATTGCCTAAAAAGGCAGATTGTAATTTTATCATAATAAAGTTGTCTATCTATCTACATAATTAATAGCTTTGGCCAATTTGTTGTTGATATTTTATTTTTATATTTAATATCAACGTAAATGCCATAAACTGTGTGAATATTCTGAAATGCCATAGCAGCTGAAAGTAGTCCTGTTTCTACTTTCCTGTTTATTATATTGAGACACTATTTTATGTGGCACTAATATACCAATGTATATTGTAATGTTATTTTGAGAAGTGATTTGTAGTTAATTTATTAAATGAGATATAAAATATATTACGATAAGTTTAAATCCAAAGCAAGTGAATATAACAGCAGGAAGTATGTGGGCAAGGAAATGAAACAGCTTAGGGGAAGGCCGGGGCTGCAGTTGTCGAAGAGGCTTTGAAGGCTATTCAGTTTTGGAGTTGTTTCAAGTAGAGGGGTGTTGATGATAATTTGATCCAGTTTGCGAATGATCAGACATTTTTGTCTGACGGCCCTTATAATTTGTGTTTCCTCATACCTCTTATTTCTTTGTATTAGCTCCTATCATTGCATACCAATCCATAACCTCATATATATCAGGAGGCCATTGTATTTATAGCATCATCAGGATCACAAAACCCAATACTTGGATGGGGCAAGGCAAGCATTCAACGGACTATTTGTAATTAACTCAAAAACTGTATATGTATCAAATGTTTATTCCTATTATACAAGTGTGGTGGTCAAGGACCGAACCCCATGAGTTTTAATACATCATAAGTTTAATTTACATATTTTGTATTTAGTAAATTAAAGATATATTACATTATCCAGTACCACCTGAGCCATTTATAAAATATATTAATTTTTTCAAAATTATTTTGTAATAGTAGATGAGTAATTTAGTTAATAATGGTTCTTCGATCATTAGCTTGCCGATTCGTCCAGATTTGGGTTTGTAGAAGACTTAATATTAGCAAATTCCATGTAATTTAAACGTGTCAATGAAATATCAGAAACTTAATTGATAAACCACTTCCCCGCTTGTAGAGTTTTAGGTAATGTTCAACAAGAGAATCTTTAAACGTATACTATAAATAAGTAGTGTCTGACGGTTGTGGATTATTGTTCTGATAAACAGTGATGACTTGAAAAAAGTCATCATTTTTATTCCTTTCCCGTCTTTGGTCTTTACTTAATTTTATTTACATAATGCTATAATCAAGATAGCCATTTTCCTCATAAAGCAGATTTAAATCCGTTTTGTTGTAGAATTATAACCTAACTATGTAATTTTACATTACTTACACCACATAGACTTAACTATGTATTTAGAAACAATAATACATATCTTAAAGATTCTACTTGTGATCGTATAGCTAATCCTTCATCAGTTCTTGACAGCTATGAAAATAATAAAGAAATTATATTTAGAATAAGAAAGATTTAGGAATAAAGATGTATAAGTTGAATTAAATAGTCATCTTTAGAAAGCGAATAATACATATGCCTACTTAAAGCGGCTCTAAACCACAACCTAACACCAAACTTCACACACCATCTTTCCTTTACTTTTTTCCTAATTACCAGTAGCCTTTTGTTTACAACATTCCACTATTCTACAAGGCCTCCATGATGTTAGTCTATATCCTGAGTCCTTGCAAGCAAACACTATTCCTCATTTCCTTCCAATGTTCCTCTTTGTCAGATGATCACATGCATCATGCTTTACATTCCACTAGTTGCTGTGACATTCGGAGTCTTAAGTTACTTAAAAATACTTTATTTCATAAGATCACCGCTTATATGTTGAGGGATGTTCACTGGTTTCATTTAAATATTATAGTTTGATTTCCATTATTAATTTAATTATTAGTGTATCTAAAGAAATATTATGATTTATTCAATTAACAATTTAGTTCTTTTAATCTTATTCACAGGTGGTTCAAGCCATTTGAAAGAAGAAACAGATCTAATCGTAGACAATGGTAAGTATGCTGACGCATCACTCAATATGTTGTCACTACAAATTTCTACCATGTTCGCTCTTTTACTCCATCGATAGCAGATATTCTGATGTAACTTTAGCGTTGTAATATATATTTTTAAGTTCCTGATAAGGCAATTCATTTTTTATAAATTGTTGATACCTTATTCTTATTCACAGGTGGTCCAATACATTTCAAAGAAGAAGAAGAGCTGATCCTAGATGATGGTGAGTACATTAAAGGATTTCTGCATTGTCCCTAAAATTATCTTCTCTATTTTTTCGTTTGTTCACTCGGACTTATATCTCTGTTATTGCATTAGCAGCAAACAATTAAATGCATCATTACTGTTATAATCAACATTTTTAACTTTTTCTTAAGACAAATCATTTTTTATAAGTTGTTATCTTATTCACTGGTGACCCGATCGATTTTAAAGGAGAAGAGCTAATCCTGAAGGCCGGTGAGTACAATTAAGGATCCGTCAATACACAATTTATTAAGTTCTCATGAAATTTTCTTTTGCTTCTATTTTGTTATTATTGCTATGTTTGATATTAAAGTTAGTTTAAGTGTTAAATGCCTTTATAAATATAAATATGGGGAAAAATAGATAAAAATACAACTGAGAAACACGTTTCTGTTGAAAGTATTGAAATAAGAAATCAACAGTTATAATTTACCCTAAACAAATGCATAAAAATATTTATATATTGTAGCGCCCCCGTGCCTACCGGGAAATAGATAATTTACCTTTGGATGTTGAGAAATCAGGGAACGGAAGGTTAGGAACCAGGAAAGAATTATGGAATACGTATTAGCTAGCATGCACAAATTTATAATCGGGAGAATTTTCGGGAAAGATACGAATAAGAAAGACATATAAACCCCTTTTCTATTCAAAACTACTGGTTAATTAATTTTATTAACTACTTGAACACTTTCTATAACAAAATAATACTAATTGAATAATAGAATAATAATCGAATAATAATAATTGAATAATAGAATAATAATTGAATAATAGAATAATAATTGAATAATAGAATAATAATTGAATAATAGAATAATAATTGAATAATATAATAGTAATTGAATACTAGAATAATAATTGAATACTAATTTAATAATTGGATAATAATTGAAATCTCCACAACGTCCTAAGCTCCATGGTGATTAATGTCCCACCCACAAATTGAATTTGTAAAAGTTACCTTGAATAAAGTCCGGTATCCGTCTATCGTTCATCTTTTTGGATCACTAACAATTTTCTAACACCACTCACTCCTACAGACTCTCTAGCTCACACAACCTTTCCTTCCACTTTTCCCACACACTCTCCTCCTCCTTTTTCCAATTCTTCTCAAGAGGGGATTTCCTTCTGCCAGTTCTCTCTTGTTATTGGTCAAGGGGCGTGATCGATCTCAGAGCGGGGGAGCTGTTCCTCCAATCCCCTTTAGTTGCATGGGTTGTTATATTTTATTCCTAGAATCCCGATGTGAAATCCACGTGTTTGTCATCTTCTCCTCTCAGTTTTCAAGGAAGTGCAAGCACCAGTCGGCGCCGGTAATCTAATACCTCCCAAGCGTTGCGGGATAGTCTATACTAAATGCCAAGTTTTGTTACACCACCTCCCCCTTACAAAAAGAGTGGACCATAGGGGCCACTCTTTCACCCGTCGCACCGTGGAGCTTCGACGTTTATTTTGACTTAACCTACACTACACTTATTTTACACTATGACCACATCACACTTTCATCACTTCTCCTCGTCTTCCTTACTCCCGCTCGGTCGATGTACTGCTCTCTTCGCCAACTCCTCTAGGGCCCTTGCGTCTCCATTCCGTCTGCCGGCCATCCACCTCCGTAGTCGCCAGGCTCCTAAGACGCTTAGTACTAGGAGCACTGAAGCCGTTGCCGCAATCCAGGTCCAACGTCTACGGCTGTCTCGATTTTCTTGGATTCGCTCCAAGGCACTGGCTAGGGCGGAGATTCGTACTTCATCAGCCGCCCATTGACCTTCCCCTAGTCCACCCTGCTTCTCTAGAGTTGCCCAAGCTTCTTCCAGGTCGGCTTGTCTCGTTGGTTCTCCTTGCATATTTAGCCGCAGCGCGATGGGATCTAGAGTTCGTATCTCCTTTGTCAGCTTTACCCGGGTCGTACCTCTGGACCGAGGCAGCAACCAATAGTCAGCCGTCTTGATGGCACATGCTTCTGTCGCTTCCCATTCGCCGTCGCCTTCGAGTGTAATCTCCCGGGGCTGCTGGTTTCTGCACTGTATGGTTGCTTTGGTTGGCTCATTCATGCTGAACAACCACTTCTCCCCTCTCTCATCCCAAACCCAGGTGGCTAGTTGGGGTTCCCGTAAAGCCGTCCATCGGCACAGCGATTTATCGTTCTCTTCATCGCCGAAAAACAGAGTGCTCAGGCAAGTCGCCCGTCTGCGTCCCACCAAGGGGAACTGCGCGGGGCACACCCATGGTTGAGATTTTCGGCAACGTGACAAGTCTCCCTCGTGCAATAGTGCGTAATATTGTCTGTCTACCGACACAAGGATGTTGTCCACTGACGTTTCTAACACAATTTTGTGTGGCCCGTTTAGGCTACGTACCGGCATCGGCTGCACCTTGTAGAGCTTGAAAGTCTGTCCCTGCATTGTCAAGGGTAGGTCTATAATGACATGCATAGAAGTTGGCGTCGCCACTCCACGTACTTCCGCCGCCTGGTAATAGCGGTGGGCATCTTCCGGGCTGGTACCTGTGAACAAACTCAATTCCGCGGGCAACACAGTAACCACCGTCTGGAGAATCTCACTCAAGGACTGTGGGGACATAAGGGCTTGACTTACCGCGCCCCATGCTACTTTCTCTAAACCCGAGTATAATTCCCTCAGATCACCCCTTGCTTTCAGAGCCGAAACTTCCATATTTCGGAGGTTGGACGTTAAGGATAAGGACAGTTTAGTGTAAAGGGAAAGCCGGTCTACTTGGGTCTCAAGAGAAGACAGCCGCCGGTGTGTGGTTTCCATTTCTTCCCTTAGTACCCCTGCCAGACGTACTAGTGTCCTAGTATTTTCTTCCGTCCTCTGTCCCAGTCTTCGCGTAATGGTGAGGTGTTCGGCGGCCAGGTGAACTAAGTGTCCCTGAGTTGCAGACAGCTTCCCCAGATCGCTTCTAATCCCCTCTAGGTCATCCGCGTCTGGATTACCGAACACCACTTTAATCACCTTTCCACCGATATTTAGTAATCCTCTTCTTCCTCTCTGAATTGGTAACAGATTCCGCATGGACAACACAGTCGCATTCACTTCGGCCACCATCTCTCTGGTTCTCTCCAACTCATCCAAGTAGGCCTTCATTTCTGGAACGCGGTCTACCGTGCGCCAATAGGCTACCTCTATCCCGTCCATTGCTTCCATCATCCGTAACGCCTCGCCGTACAAGCGCGTTACGTTTACTTCCACTATCACCCTCCAGCATTCGCTGGTCACTACCACATCTCTTTCCTCCAGGAATCTCACTCCTTCGTGCCCCAGGGCCATATGCATCGCCAGCCAACCTGCGAACACTATTCCCACACCATTAGTTCTTTTCAGATCTGGGTCTCAAGGATATAGGGGAACGTGGAGCTACCAAGGATTGACCCCCTACAGGGGCCCACGTGGCGTCTTGTGGGTCGTCCACCTGGCTATCTCCCGAGTCGTCCTCTCTATCTTCTCCGTATTTCGCTTCTCGTTGAATATTCGCCCGGCCCTCTCTCTCGCTCCCTTCCTCTTTTCCCATAGCCGTCCCGCCGTTTGTTCCTCCGGGTGCTCTCCTCCTTCCCCTTCTTCTTCTTCTTCTGAACCAGTTCTGGGAGTCATTTCCCCAGCCCTTCCTTTTGGCTCTAGGCTACTTGGCTCGTCGGTATCTTCCCGCATCCACGGCGGAGTAACCCAGTCGGGGAGACCCGGTGATCTTCTTAGCGAGGGTGGCGTTGAGGTCACACTTTCCTGGCTGGGTCCGGGTAACGCCTCTACTTCGGTGCCTTCCTCCCTTTCCTCCACTTCGTCGTCCCCGTCTTCATCGCTATATTCCACCCAAGGGTCCGTCTCTTCCTCACTGACCTCCTCCATTTCTGGAGTCAATCGTTCTTCCAGTTCACTCTCCTCGTCGCTCTCCTCATCCTCTAGGTAGTTAGGCCCACCACCTACCGCTGGTTTCAGACGGTTGATGTGGACAACCACCTGCCGTCCAAATTCTAATTGCAGCCTGTACGTGACCGGGGAAAACTTTTTGATCACTTCATATGGTCCGGTCCATGGCCGATGGAACTTCCTGCATTGTCCTGGTTTGATCACCGGCACATGCAGAAAAACATACTCTCCCACCTTCAATTCCCTGGGTTTCCGCGCCTTGTTGCATTGCGCTGTCCGACGCGCCCAGGCCTTCTCCATCCTTTGGGATGCCTCCTCATAGGCCTGATTCAGCCTTTCTTGAAGCCGTATTACCGACTCTTCTACTGGGGCTTCCCCATCCACCGGCGCGATCTTACACTCCATCGGTGTATGTACTTCTCGCCCATACATCAGGTAATTCGGTGAGTATCCTGTTGACGAGTGCGGAATGGCCCGATAGGCCATCAACGCGTAAGGTACCCAACGATCCCAATCCCGTCCATCTTGTCGCACGTAATGAGCAACAGCCTCCGCTAGCGTCCGGTGCAACCTCTCCACCATTCCATTTCCTTCCGGGTGGTATGGAGTGGTCTGTATCTTTTCAATTCCCAGCAACCTACACGTGTTCTTCATCAAGGAAGATATGAAATTCCTTCCTTGATCCGTTACCAGCCTCTCCGGGGCTCCGTGCCGAGTCACTACTTCTTCCACGAAAGCCCTGGCCGTTTCTTCTGCCGTAATCTCTTTCAGAGGAATGGCCTCGGCATACCTAGTGAAATTATCTATCATGGTCAGCATGTATTTATACCCGCGTCCGCTTCTTGGTAGAGGACCAACAATATCCATCGAGATTTGCTCGAATGGTCGGGTAGGGAAGAAAGGAGCTTCCAGTGGAACTTTCAAGCCCGTGGGAGACTTCCTTCGCTGGCAGCTGTCACACTGGGTTACGAACTCTTTTATATCCGTATTCATGTTTGGCCAGTAAAATCCCTCTTTTACCAACAACGTCGTTCTCTCAATACCCGGATGTCCAGCCCACCGGGCCTCATGACACTGCCGCATGACGGCTTTTCTTAACTCCTCCGGTACAGCCAACTTCCAAGTTCCCACGTCGGGGCTGCCGTTGGTCCAGTATAACACCCCCTCGCATCTCTAGACCCCTGGCCTGGCTGTTGTGCAAGGTCCTTGCACCAGGCATCCTTTTGTTGCGCTGCCCGCAACCGTACCTCGCTGAAACCCGGGGTCCTCATCTTCACACCTCGTACCGCCCTACTCAAGGCATCTGCATTGGTATGCTTTTTACCCGCCTTATGTTCTACCTCGTAGCTAAACTCTTGGAGTTTCAAGGTCCACCGCATCAACCTGGATGAGGGTTCTCTTAAGCTCAACATCCATCTCAGGGCCGAGTGATCTGTTATTAACTTGAACTCTCGTCCCAGTAGATAACACCTGAACTGTCGGGTGGCCCATATCACCGCCAATAACTCCAGTTCCGTGGCCGAGTAGTTTTTTTCCGGTCCTCTCAACTGCCGGCTGGCGTAACATATCGGTCTTTCTACCCCGTCGCGGACTTGCGACAGCACTGCCCCAAGGGCGATCGAGGACGCGTCGGTTGCTAAGATGAATGGATCCCGAAAGTCCGGGTATATCAGGACACGATCTGACATTAAGTTTGTCTTCAATTCGTTGAACGCATCTTCCGCTTCTTGCGTCCACTTGTATGTGGCATTCTTTTTAGTGAGTACCGTCATTGGTTGCGCAATCTCTGCGAACTTATCCACAAACCGTCGGTAATATCCCGCCAGCCCAAGGAATGATCTTACCTCCTTCACATTCCTTGGTCTGGGATAACTCTTCACGGCCTCTACCTTTGCCGGGTCCGTCCTTACTCCGTCCTCGCTTACTACGTGGCCCAGGTAGGCAACTTCCTTTCGCACGAATTGACATTTTTCTCGGTTAATTTTCAAGTTCGCCTCTTTTAATTTGCTGAACACGTTCCCAATCCTCTGTGCCTGCTCTTCGATCGTCGCGCTGTACACAATTACATCGTCGAGATACACATAGCATTCCACTCCCTTTATCCTGCTTAACAGGCAATCCATCAGCTTCTGAAAGGTCGCGGGCGCCCCCGCTAGCCCAAAGGCCATCCTTCTATATTCATAATGGCCGTCGCCAGTAGTGAATGCCGTTTTTTCCCGGTCTTTCTCTGCTACGGATATCTGGTGGTACCCACTGGCTAAGTCGATAGTCGTGAAATAACGACTCCTCCCCAACTGTTCCAACGTCTCCTGGATCAGTGGTAGCGGGTACACTTCCACCTTGGTGACCGCGTTAAGACCCCGAAAATCAGTACAAAACCGAAACTTGGTTTCTCCGTTTTCCGATTTCTTCTTGACCAGTACAATGGGTGCCGACCACGGGCTGGACGACTGTTGGATCACGCCGTTGTCCAGCATCTCCTGTATATGTTGTTTCACTACTGGCCTCTGGTGGAAGGGTACCGGATATGGTCTTTTTGCCACCGGCACTGCCTCACCTGTCTCGATCGTGTGCTCCACTCCCAGGGTGCATCCTCTCTCGTCCGGTGGATCGAACAGTGCCCCATACTGGTTAAGCACTTCCTCAATCATCTCTCGGTCGCATGGGTGCAAGTGGCTGAGTTCTTCGTCCCAATTACGCTTCCCATGGGCTTCCCCCTGCTGTTGCTTTACCGCTCCTACCACCGTCCCAACCTGGTCATTCACCTGAGCCCTCGAGGCCATTCCTAGCGTTTGACCCCGATCGATCACAATTTGCTCCCCTGCTAGATTCACTACTCTAACCTTCACTCTTCCGTTGCTCACTCTGTCCACTACTCTGCCGGTTCTCAGTCCCTTTTGTGGTTGAACCTCGGGTTCTATTATCACTTCTTCATCATCTACCACGTCCACTACCCCTGCTACAATTGCTTCCGCGTACTTCGGAATCACATATCTTTTCGCGGCTTTTACTCGGCATTCCCCTGGCTCTCTCGGATCCGGCTCTCGCTCTGTCAGTCCTTGGTCCCTCCGGTACTCTGTCCTTCGGTTTGGTCTCCCATTTCGTCGCTTGGGGGTTCTCCGCCCTTCTTCTTCTCCCTCTTCTTCCCCATTTATACTACCAGCTTTCTCCCTTGACATTCTGATCTCTGCCTGAGGGCCTGCTTTCTGCGGAACCCTATGTACCTCCGTTCGCTCGTGGCCTACGCACCTAACTTTCGCTCGTTCACCAATCCGTACCGCCCCAGTCTCTGTATTTAATTGTACCGCTAGTTTCTTCATCAAGTCTAGCCCTAGCAACCCATCGAAGGATGTATCCAAGGCAGCGATTGTGAAGGTATGCTCTATTTTCTGATACTCTACCCGGCACGTTAGCCGTTGTTCGCCCAATATCTGTAGAGACTGACCGGTCACCCCTCTGGCCCTTACTCCCGATTGTGCTATCCTCACGCCCGGTATTGCCTCCTTGAGTACGGAAATCTGGGCTCCCGTGTCGACTAGCAACCGCCGTATCCACCCCGATAATTCTATTTCCAGACTCAACCCGTCTCCCCCTTGCCGCGTTATACTCGGCAATAGCCACTGGCCACCCTCGTTGTTTAACAACGGTCCGTCCCGGGTTTTTGGGAAGGACCTAGGCCTTTTGGGTCGCTCTCTTTCACAGCGGGAGATTTGCAATGGGACGAGTAGTGTCCTGGTTGCCCACAACGGTAGCAAACCCTAGGGCCGTCTGGCCTTCGTCCAGTCTTTGGAGGCAGGCTTCGTTGGTCAGGACAATTCCTTGCTATGTGCCCCTTTTTGGCACAACGATAGCATTGTATTTCTGCCAATGTCGGTCGGGTCTCGCCTTCTCTTCCTCGGTTATTTGGTTGTCGGTACGCCGCGCATACACACGCCGGGCTTTGCGCTTCTTGTTGAATTCCGGCTGAATCCGCCTCTGGTTCCCGTACCGCATATACCTGCTTCCCTCCCTGATGCTCTTGCAGAGCTTGTTCTAACTCTAAAGCCATTCGCACAGCTTCCTTTAACGTCCTTGGCCGCCCGAACAGGACTTGTTTGCCTACTTCCCCCAGCAGTCCCCTTTTGAACGTCTCTAATACCTTTCGGTCCACCTCATCCGTCCACCATACCTTCTCTTCCAAAGTCAGGGCCGGTCTGCTCATTTTCCCGCCCACCACAATGCATCTGTCTGCGAACTCCTGTATTTTCTCCTTAGAATGTTGGCTCATGTCTTGCAACACCCTTCCATAATACTCGAACGTGTTGGGGTCCCCAAATCGCTCTTTTAATGTTTTGCAGAGATCCCCGAACGTCACCCCCCCTTTTAGCTCCTCCGTCCCTCGTACGAAAGTAGCCGCTTGGCCCTGTAGCTTTAACCGGCATATCCGTACTCTGTCTACATCATCCCATGACCCGCAATCCGCTACTTCCGCCAGGTATTCTAAAAACTCCTCTACCGGCCTGGCTGTGGCCTCGCCCCCCCCAAGGCTTAACTAATGACTGTAAGGATAGGTCCTTCCGAGTCGGTTTAATGACAGGTTTCGTTTCACTCCCCTGCTGAGCCCGCAGCTCTTCAATCTTTTGTTGAAGCTCGGCCTCTTTTAATTTAAATTCGTCATTCCTAACCAGCGCCTCTTCAAGCTTCCTTTTTAACTCTTCTGTAGCCATTTTGGAGCGTAAATTGAATTTGTGGTTTTATTGCAACCACCCCACACCTGACACCACTGTAGCGCCCCCGTGCCTACCGGGAAATAGATAATTTACCTTTGGATGTTGAGAAATCAGGGAACGGAAGGTTAGGAACCAGGAAAGAATTATGGAATACGTATTAGCTAGCATGCACAAATTTATAATCGGGAGAATTTTCGGGAAAGATACGAATAAGAAAGACATATAAACCCCTTTTCTATTCAAAACTACTGGTTAATTAATTTTATTAACTACTTGAACACTTTCTATAACAAAATAATACTAATTGAATAATAGAATAATAATCGAATAATAATAATTGAATAATAGAATAATAATTGAATAATAGAATAATAATTGAATAATAGAATAATAATTGAATAATATAATAGTAATTGAATACTAGAATAATAATTGAATACTAATTTAATAATTGGATAATAATTGAAATCTCCACAACGTCCTAAGCTCCACGGTGATTAATGTCCCACCCACAAATTGAATTTGTAAAAGTTACCTTGAATAAAGTCCGGTATCCGTCTATCGTTCATCTTTTTGGATCACTAACAATTTTCTAACACCACTCACTCCTACAGACTCTCTAGCTCACACAACCTTTCCTTCCACTTTTCCCACACACTCTCCTCCTCCTTTTTCCAATTCTTCTCAAGAGGGGATTTCCTTCTGCCAGTTCTCTCTTGTTATTGGTCAAGGGGCGTGATCGATCTCAGAGCGGGGGAGCTGTTCCTCCAATCCCCTTTAGTTGCATGGGTTGTTATATTTTATTCCTAGAATCCCGATGTGAAATCCACGTGTTTGTCATCTTCTCCTCTCAGTTTTCAAGGAAGTGCAAGCACCAGTCGGCGCCGGTAATCTAATACCTCCCAAGCGTTGCGGGATAGTCTATACTAAATGCCAAGTTTTGTTACAATATATTTAACTTTATTTTCTTCTTGCAGTATGAATAGATATTGCAGGTTCATAAGAAATAATTAATAATTAAGTAATATATAAATCCATGATATTTAATTGTAGCATATAGTATTGTAAACATTGTGATGTCCTAAGGAAATATACAGTGGAAGCTTGTTTTTATTTAATTAGGAATCACAAAAAGAACAAAATATCAAGAAATAAAACTATATTTTGAGTCAAAGTGACAAAAATCAAATAATACATATTACTTTTATCAGTTTATATGTTACGAAAATAAAATATATCACCTTTTGGAGGATTGGGTTCGGGGAAGTCTTAAGAGTTTGTTAACTATAGCTTTATGGTCTATTGGTCCCAAAACACTATAAGCTTTAATATGGCTTAAGTATCCAAACTGCATGTGGTGTTCTCATTAATAAATTAAACACTGTAACTTCATAATATAAACAATAGATCACCACATTAATCCCCCCCCTTAAAAATATGGTGAGCCCCATATCTCAAAATGAGACATTTATGCATGGTATGACATAATTATCTTCACATAAGTCTTATTCTTGTGTACGCCTGTGACGGAGATACTTTTCTTGCCACAACGCCTTATCAGATGACTGATACCCCTCTACTCTAGCTTTCTATTGTCTCTGTCTTAAAAATAAAATTTAATTAAAAATAGCGCTGGATGAGCTTTCGAGTGTTGATGAACAGATGTGTTATACTAAAACTCGCCACCACTTACAGGAATACATGCTGAATAAGCCAAATAAATGTGGCTTTAATTTACATGTCTTATGTGACAGTTATATTCATAACGCACCTATAAATTTGAAATATATAAAGACAAAGAGAATATAATAATGAATGACAAATTAGGCTTAGGACAGTTTGGATACTTGAGCCATATTAAAGCTTATAGTGTTTTGGGACCAATAGACCATAAAGCTATAGTTAACAAACTCTTAAGACTTCCCCAAACCCAATCCTCCAAAAGGTGATATATTTTATTTTTGTAACATATAAACTGATAAAAGTAATATGTATTATTTGATTTTTAATAATTAAAAATCCAGCGCTATTTTTAATTAAATTTTATTTAAAAGATAAGAGACCATAGGAAGCTAGTTCTAATATATAATAATTTGCAAAAATTCCTCTCAAGTAAAAAGTAAGGGTGTTAGGCTGAAACTACTGGGTTAGGAATAGAGATGTAAAAGTAAATTATAATAAAATGTTCATTCAAAAATAAATATTCATACAAAAATTTTAATTATTTAACTTAGGTAAGATCATTGTTAATTTTACAAGAATATTATTATCGTTAAAAAATGCAAAAATAGAGTGTCAAAAGCCATTCTCATTTTAGCATACAAGCAATACACAAAATAACTTCAACACAAATATACACAATATATAATACACAAACGGCTCAAACCACCATATCCGGAAAATATTAAAACTGTTTGCGACTATTTAAAAGTGGCAATCAAAAGTAACTTGTCCTCTATCTCAACCTCTTCTTAACAAAAATATTTAATTTTAAATCAAGGCACTGACATTTCCTTACTATCAGGAAATCATAAAAAACAACTATTAAGTCTACTGAAAATATTGCCGAAAGCCCTTGTAAGGTTAATGCTGAAACCTGATGATCATATCAAATAACAAAGTATTATAAATGAACAGCTTAGGATTAAAGAAAACCATTCCAACGTTGACCAATGCAATGCCTTGCAGACTTTTCATAACCATAGCCTTCAACAAAAGACATCACACCTTGTTCGCACTAATCATTCATTTCTAGCAATTAGATTATTCTGTCAGGGAAAACTGTCTGGATACCAAAGGTGAGAGTGAACCAGAAAGAGGCAGACTTGCACCGCTGGAGAAGTCTAATAAGCCTGGAGAAGGCCTCAGAAGCCGAGTTCATCTACATGAAAAGGGTCTCTTCCAAGAATATGCTGGTTTACTGGGTAGAAGCGAGGAAACTCCACTGGGAAGGCTGTAGAGGCTGGCTGTCACTGTTGGGCTGAAACTAGCGGGTTAGGAATAGAGATGTAATTAAATAAGAGCCCATGGTTTGAGTAAAGCAGTAAGAGCCAGTGGAGTGAGAAAACAAGAGCAGTGTTTATTTCAAACGTCTGATTTTTACTCGAGAAAACAACTCTGAATTTCTTCCTTATCGGCAGGTAGATTTCTCTATACAGACAATGAGAGGCTGGCTTATCTCAAGATGGTGAATATTCTGACCAATCAAAGTCGACTACTCCAATGCCCCAAGTAAGTGCTCGTGGTGTCAGGATTGTGACCTAGTCCTGCTTCTCTATTCTGACACTGTAAGTCCGTGAGGAGGGTAACTTCTACTTGTCAGTAATGCAGTTGGCACACACAACACATGTTATTACAATACAACAATGATTTTACTACAAATTTTAGTTCTTTGAAAAACTTTCTCTATAGGCCCCCCACCAGGTACTTCTAGACCCCCTAATTTAGATAGCTCAACAGTAATGACTGTGCCTTCACATACTCTGTAAACATTTGCAAGATATTTCATTCTAGGGAAAGGGATCTGTGTGGGGGGTTATACCAGATTCAGCAACTTCATATCGCTTAAGTTTAGATATACCTCTGAAAAAATTTGCTACTAACCAGAAAAAGAGAGCAGTTCTGGATATAGTAAGCATGCCTGGGGCTGGATACGGGATAACAACAGATACTTTTTTCACACCTTTAGATTTAGCTGAGCTGCTGGAAAACAAATTGACATTGAAAAATCACAGCTTTCCTCTGGAATGAACTGCATCTATCCAGATTCGAAAAAGGCCTAAATCACGGACAACTGTCTTTTAACCTGTTATAAAAATCTGGCGGTACTCACAATCTAAAAATGAATAAATAACTACCCTAAATTTAGGAGATATTTTATTTGTTTTTATGATTACAAACAATATCATTAAATAATTGGATTTATTGAAAACTTATTTAGCTATGCTTATTTTATCAGAGGTGCTGTAATTTGAACCGGTCCATGGTACAACACTTTGACTAGGAGCTAGGTATAACAATTGATAACATTTTAATAACTTAACTTTTTCAATAGGGGCTAGGTCAGATTTATTTTTGCCAGTAAAGTTCTACAACTAACATCAATTAAAACAACTTGATGTGAAGGTTTCTGTAGACAAATTGACAAACTACCATATCTGGCTTTAAAGTAACCCAACAGATGAAGCCACAACCACTGCAGGTCAAAGGTACAACAGCTTCCCCTATAACAGACATAAGGAATAAAGTCACAAAAATAAAAGCAAGAATACATCCCAGGGAGCCATTTAAAGTAGTACATTTTCCAGTGGTAATTCTATTTCTAATTATTTAATAATTATAATAATTAATATAAAATATTAATATTTGTTTCAGGTCCTTCAGCTGCAGTGCAAGATGGCACTTTAAGGAAACATTTAATGTCATCTGATAGTAATGTGGAAGAAATTTTAGAAAATCATATAATGAGTCCCTATGACATTAAAAAGCCACATCAATGTCCTCATTGCAGTTACAAAGCAGCAGGGGCTAGTAGTTTAAAGAGGCATATAATGGCAAAACATAGTGAAGAGAAGCCCCATCAATGTCCTCATTGCAGCTACAAAACAGGTTTCGCTAGTAATTTGAAGAAACATATTATGGTAAAACATAGTGAAGAGAAGCCCTATCAATGCCCTCATTGTAGCTACAAAGCAGCTTTAGCTAGTAATTTGAAGAAACATATTATGGCAAAACATAGTGAAGAGAAGCCCCATCAATGTCCTCATTGCAGCTACAACACAGGTTTCGCTAGTAATTTGAAGAAACATATTATGGTAAAACATAGTGAAGAGAAGCCCTATCAATGCCCTCATTGTAGCTGCAAAGCAGCTTTAGCTAGTAATTTGAAGAAACATATTATGGCAAAACATAGTGAAGAGAAGCCCCATCAATGTCCTCATTGCAGCTACAAAACAGGTTTCGCTAGTAATTTGAAGAAACATATTATGGCAAAACATAGTAAAGAGAAGCCCCATCAATGTCCTCATTGCAGCTACAAAGCAGTTCAAGTCTGTACTTTGAAGAAACATATTATGGCAAAACATAGTGAAGAGAAGTCCCATCAATGCCCTCATTGCAGCTACAAAGCAGCTTTAGCTGGTACTTTGAAGGCACATATTAAAGCAAAACATAGTGAAGAGAAACCCCATAAATGTCCTCATTGCAGCTACAAAGCAGTTGAAGCTAGTATTTTGAAGAGGCATATAATCGTAAAACATAGTGAAGAGAAGCCCCATCAATGTCCTCATTGCAGCTACAAAACGGCTTTAGCTGGTAATTTGAAGAGGCATATAATGGTAAAACATAGTGAAGAGATCAGTACATGCAATTTGAACATTACGTAGTATCTCATACTAGAAAAACACACATTAAGCAAAATTTTTTTGTATTAACTATATTTTTAGTGGTTATCATGTTTTGTTTTTATTTCATTTTTTTTGTTCAGATTTTTGTAAGATTTATTTTAATTATAACATTTTTGTGACTTTGTGTATTATTAATTTGTTTATCATTACATTTATCCTACTGTTGTCTTACTATTGTGCATAAGAACTTATAATTGCATTAGATACGTAAATTGTAACTTTAGTTCTTAGAGGAACATGTTCCATAACATTAAATTAACTATTAGATTTTACTTGGTTCTCTTTCTTTGAAGTAACCATATATGATCCTATACTTATACACTTCTTCTTTGTTATATAATCCTCCTGTTACTCCTTACTTTTACACATTGGTTCCTAGGCCAAGCTGTTAAGCTGCGTTTATGAAGGAATATTCTGGCCAAACATAATGGCAAAGTAAGTAATCAAAAGTGAAATTAGTGTTTGTGTAAAATTATATGTGTTTTGGGTTTGTGTAAAATGGCCCCATCAATTTCCTCATTGCAGCTACAAAACAGGTTTCGCTAGTAATTTGAAGAAACATATTATGGCAAAACATAGTAAAGAGAAGCCCCATCAATGTCCTCATTGCAGCTACAAAGCAGTTCAAGTCTGTACTTTGCAGACACATATTTTGGGAAAACATAGTGAAGAGAAGCCCCATAAATGTCCTCTTTGCAGCTACAAAGCAGTTGAAGCTGGTACTTTGAAGACACATATCATGGCAAAACATAGTGAAGAGAAGCCCCATCAATGTCCTCATTGCAGCTACAAAGCAGTTAAAGGTGGCATCTTGAAGAGGCATATAATGGTAAAACATAGTGAAGAGAAGCCCCATCAATGTCCTCATTGCAGCTACAAAACGGCTTTAGCTGGTAATTTGAAGCCACATATTATGGCAAAACATAGTGAAGAGAAGCCCCATCAATGTCCTCATTGCAGCTACAAAACGGCTTTAGCTGGTAATTTGAAGCCACATATTATGGCAAAACATAATGAAGAGAAGTCCCATCAATGTCCTCATTGCAGCTACAAAGCAGCTTTACCTATTACTTTGAAGACACATATTATGGCAAAACATAGTGAAGAGAAGCCCCATCAATGTCCATATTGCACCTTCAAAACAGCTTTTGCTTGGAATTTGAAGCCACATATTATGGCAAAACATAGTGAAGAGAAGCTCCATCAATGTCCTCATTGCAGCTACAAAGCAGCTTTAGCTGGTACTTTGAAGGCACATATTAAAGCAAAACATAGTGAAGAGAAACCCCATAAATGTCCTCATTGCAGCTACTAAGCAGCTTTAGCTGGTACTTTGAAGGCACATATTAAAGCAAAACATAGTGAAGAGAAACCCCATAAATGTCCTCATTGCAGCTACAAAGCAGTTGAAGCTAGTATTTTGAAGAGGCATATAATCGTAAAACATAGTGAAGAGAAGCCCCATCAATGTCCTCATTGCAGCTACAAAACGGCTTTAGCTGGTAATTTGAAGAGGCATATAATGGTAAAACATGGTGAAGAGATCAGTACATGCCATTTGAACATTACGTAGTATCTCATACTAGAAAAACACACATTAAGCAAAATTTGTTTGTATTAACTATATTTTTAGTGGTTATCATGTTTTGTTGTTGTTTTATTTTTTTTGTTCAGATTTTTGTAAGATTTATTTTAATTATAACATTTTTGTGACTTTGTGTATTATTAATTTGTTTATCATTACATTTATCCTACTGTTGTCTTACTATTGTGCATAAGAACTTATAATTGCATTAGATACGTAAATTGTAACTTTGGTTCTTAGAGGAACATGTTCCATAACATTAAATAAACTATTAGATTTTACTTGGTTCTCTTTCTTTGAAGTAACCATATATGATCCTATACTTATACACTTCTTCTTTGTTATATAATCCTCCTATTACTCCTTACTTTTACACATTGGTTCATGAGAAGGCCGATGAAATATTGAACAGGACTTCAGGACTGATCGAGCACTTGTATATTTTAATATACATCCACCGAGGCTCCAAGAACCACAAATCTGTTATCTAGCGACCAGAGAAAGCCGATAGAAGGAAACATTATCTAGAAGAAGACATCACCTTGTTTTGGTAAATATACTTTATTGTACACATTTACATGCCCATTACTGACAGACTTAATATAAATCGTAACTTAGAAAAAAACGCAAACATGACTTCTAACGATTACAAAATTTCTACTACAGACCTTAAACTAATCCCAGAATTTGACGGAAATCCCAGCCATCTAGTGCGATTTATTAATAAAATAAATTTTGTAGCTAATAATGTCTACACAACCGATAATCCACATCACGAATATAACGCAAAACAATTAATAGGACATGCAACAAACAAATTAGTAGGACATGCCGAATATTGAGGAAGACGTAACTATAACTCTTTACTAGAACTGATCCAAGAACTCAAACTTAACTTTCGTGACGACAAAACAATACCCCGATCCATAGCAGAAATATATCAAACTAAACCCGTAAGAAACGAACATCCCATAAGCTA
The DNA here is from genome assembly GCA_930367205.1 of Acanthosoma haemorrhoidale. Lineage (NCBI taxonomy): Eukaryota > Metazoa > Arthropoda > Insecta > Hemiptera > Acanthosomatidae > Acanthosoma > Acanthosoma haemorrhoidale. The sequence continues at coordinate 8,336,819 of OV884012.1, forward strand.
CGTAGAAAGACTGATATTATTACGAGACGAACTTGAAGGTAGAATATATACGGACGACACAAAAACAGACTTACAAAAACACACAGAAATGAACATATTTGCTGAACAAATAGTTGACCATTGCCAAAGACAACTTGAAACTTCCGTTGACAATTTCCTCCAACACATAATAATAAAAAATTTGAGGGATTTGAAAAAGGCATTAAAAACCACAGCAGTACGAGTAGTCGAAAGAGCATACGGTAACAAACTAACACACAACGAATCCACACAAAGACGCAGTCAAAACCAACCGCTCCCCACTAGCAATTATAAAGGGAGGAATTACGACCCACATTATCACGAGAAAAAACGTGAATTTTATAACAATTATAGACAACAATCCCAACAACCAAGACAGTACAATCAAGAACAACCGCGTTTTAACAATAACTACCCTTGAGACGAAAACGAAAGACATAATCAATCATGAAAACCCCATGAACAAAGACAATACTTTAACAAACCAAACCCCAGACCGGAACAAAGAGAAAATCAGACCGTATCAATGTGCACAGTCAGCAATTGCGTACACCATACGGACAATGACAAAGACCAACAAATAAATGAATTACAAGACAGACTACAACAATTAGAATCTCGTTATGAGAATTTTTAGACGTAGGTCCCAACAACAACGAACCTCCAGACCCGAATACCAATTAACTTACACGGACAGTCTCCCAAAAATAAAAGACAAAAAAGGCAAGACATGGCTAATCGACACTGGAGCATCTAAAAATTAAATCAATCCCCATTCCTTACCCGAGGGAACAAAAACTAATTCGGAAGACTTTGTGATGAAAACTCCTACAGGCTGAGCCGAAGTCACTCAAAGCGCCATAATAGATCTCTATCCCCTGTTAGGAAATGTTGCTAATATATCCCTTTAGCAATCGTTTCGATATTCTTTTAGGATATGAAACGATGAAAGAACTAAAAACAGAAATAAAATGTCACAATGACGAAATAGTAATAAACGGAACCAAACATAACCTGGAAAATGAAATTTACTATATAAATGACTTACAAACAATAAAACAACTAATTAGGACAGACCACATTGATAACAAGCTTTCGGACGAACTTGTGGTACTGATTGGTAAATACGGCGAAATAATAAAAACTAATGAAGAAAAATTACGCGCGACAAATTTAATTAAACATAAAATAAACACAAAAAACGAAAACCCTTGCTACACTAGGAACTATCGGTACCCCGTGCAATTCTAAAAGCAAATAAACGAAGAAGTCGCGAATTTATTAAAAAATAACATAATAAGAAAAAGTAATTCCCCATACAACTCACCAGTATGGATAGTCCCAAAAAAAATGGATGCCTCAGGCATAAAAAAGGTTCGAATGGTAATAGACTACCGAAAACTGAACGAAATGACGACTAATGACAAATACCCACTACCCAACATTGAAGACTTACTAAACAAACTACAAAACGCAAAAATATTCTCAACAATTGACCTTGCATCAGGATTCCATCAAATCGAAATGGATCCAGAACCAATACCAAAGACCGCATTTAGTACAGAAGACGGACACTGAATTCTTACGAATGCCCTACGGACTTTGTAACGCACCACCCACATTCCAACAAGCCATGAATATGATGATAGTGAACGTCCCTAACGCTATGATATTCATTGACGACATAATAATTTACTCAAACACAATACAAGAACACCTAGAACATCTCGAAAACGTATTCAAAAAGTTAAAAGAACCTGCACTTTCTATCCAACTAGACAAGACAGAATTCTTTAAAAATGATATCCCCTTCTTAGGATATATTGTCACTCCCGACGGACTAAAAACTAACCACAAAAAAATAGAAGCAATCACAAAATTACCTTACCCAAACAATAAAAAAAACGACTAGACAATTTCTCGGAATGACCGGATATTACCGAAAATTCATAAAAGACTACGCGAAAATAACGAAACCAATATCAAAATCACTACAGACTAAAACATACGAAACGGAAGAAATAAAAAAGGCTTGTGACATACTAAAAACCCTTATGACAAATTAACCGATATTAGCATACCCAGACTGGAATAAGACATTTTACTTAACGACAGACGCAAGTGATAAGGCCTTCGGCTCGGTGCTATCGCAAAAAGATAACGACGGAATAGAAACCTACCCAGTAGCATTCGCCTCACGAGTATTACAACCACCAGAACTAAATTACTCGACTATCGAGAAAGAACTATTAGCAATCGTATGGTCAACACGCCACTTTAAACCATACTTATACGGTATTAAACTCCAATTACTAACTGACCACAAACCATTAAAATGGATCTATACAATGAAAAACGGAAACACTAGAATCATGAAATGGATCTGGAAATTACAGGACTTTGAATTTGACATAAACCACATTAATGGAAAAACAAATTACGTAGCGGACTTACCATCACGACAAAACGAGAATTTAGAACAAAACACAAATACTAATCATATAGACGGAGATTTTGACGAATATTTAAACGAACTAGCAATACTCCCGTTAGACGAGAACCCAGACTATCACACACTTATAGAAGAGTTAGAAAACATGACACAAACAGAACAAATAAATGACGCAATTAGCACATGTGGAGCAACTGTTCACTCCCAACAATCATCCAAGGAACAAATTCGGATAGCAGACAGTGACAAGAATATTAACATAGAGAAACACCAGATAATAATAAAAAAGGGAATAAAAGAAATAAACTTTACCAAACCATTTAATAAAAAAAGACATGAAATAGCATTTGACAACTTAGACGACTTAGAATCACTAATCGAACAATTTATTAGACCCAAAATTACTTATGGAATTTACTGTGAACCAGATATCCCATTACTCCTATCATGGTACGATAAAACATTTAAAGACATTTCTAGACTAATACAAGAATCATACCCAACGGTTAAACTAAAAAGATACAAAAACTATGTAACCAATATCTTAGACAAAGAAGGACAAATTGAAATAATAATTGACTATCACACCGGAAAAACATCCCACAGAGGATAATCGAAACATACGACAAACTAAGAAAATTATACTACTTCCCATTAATGAAAGAAACGATAAATGACTTTATTAACAACTGTAAGACATGTAAGAAAACTAAATACGAACGCAACCCTATAAAAACAAAGTACATGATAACACCAACACCAAATAGACCGTTCGAAGAATTAATGATAGACACATTACATTTTGACAGAAAATACATCGTAACTATAATTGACACATTCTCGAAAATACTATTTACACACATGATACCAGTGGTAACTGGAATTAACATATGCGAAGCCATTAAACTTTACCTAACACTATATCCAACACCCGTATCGATAAAAATGGACAATGGCAAAGAATACAAAAATAATCTAGTACTCAACTTCTTACAAACTAACGAAATCGAACCAATTTACGTAACCCCAGGAAATCCTAATTCATTAGGAACACTAAACAGAGCACACAGTACACTCATCGAAATATTACGAACACTTAACGACAAAGAATTAACAAACAAATCATTAAATAACACCCTAATGCTAGCAACAATAGCATACAACAATACCTTAAACTCTAAACTAAACATGACACCGGACGAAATAACATTCGGAATAACAAGAAGACCTAATAAACAAACAGAAATAAAAGAACAATACGTACAAAATGGCGAAAAGAATATAATACATGAACTAATACGGAATAAAATCGTAAAAGAAAAAGAAAATAGAACAGAGTTATTAAATACAAATCGCGAAGACCCACCTGAAATAATTGACGAACAATTATATGTAAAAACAACTCACCATCGTAAATACAATAACCCTTATAGACCTGTACTATTATATAAAGACAGAAAAGAAATAAACAAAACACATATAAATAAAATTAAACGACCACGAAAACAACACCTTAAGACAAACATTACTGTTTCAGAAGGAGAAAATGAATCTGATTCAGACGATAGTAATCAAGACATTTCTATGGACATTGACATCCACTATAACAGTGACTGACATAAGTAACAATCCCGAAGTCCTACATTATACAATCAATAACGCAAAACTAATTGAAGAATATTATCGAACATACCATTTCTATAACATTAGCCTACTTGACAGAGAACTAACTAACATACAAAATAATATACCACTGTACCGCAATCTACCAACATACCCTATAATAAAAGACCTCATACTTCAAACAAAGAGTAAATTGAACTTACTAAAAACGCATAATAGAAGAATAAAAAGAGGATTAATAAACGGGCTAGGAACAGCCATTAGCTGGCTTACTGGTACAATGACAGCAGACGACAAACAACACTATGACGAAATAATTAATGAAGTAGAAAGAAATAATTATAACATCGAACATAATGTAGAACAAAATATTAACCTTAACAAACAAATAATAAACGGCTTCCAGAAAGACTTAAAAATTATTAATAACAATTTTAAAACGGAAAAGAATGACATTAAAAATCAATAAAGAAATTGCATTTTATGACATGTATATAATCTTGATGCATTTATACAACAAAATAGACGAACTAACACTAACACTTGAACAATGCAAACTTGGCATTACACATTCATCACTAATGGCACAAATACTGAAAGACGTACACCAAAATGTTATTCTAGTTTTTAGAAACCCAGAAATCCCATGGTTAATGAGCAGAATTCATTGCACCACTCATAATGATGCACTCCATATCTTTGTAGACCTTCCAAAGGCAAGTCTAAATGTACAACCTATTTGCTCATACCAGCACCTGTAAAATCTATAAAATATTAGATATAGTAAAAACTATTATTATTAAGAAATCTAATACTTTATATACTTCGAACCGTACTATACTAGATGATAAATATTGTTGTACTAATCTATTTCCCTTGAATAATACTTGTATAACTAACCTTATTAAATTAGGAACAACCCATACATGTAATTATAAACTAACACTAAATATATAGAAAATATAGATAGCTTTATAACAACTAACCTCTCCAAAATAGAAAATTGTATAAATAATGATATCATATACTTACCACCTATAAGCTTAGTCCAATTAACCCAAAATGAATGTTATAGAGAACTCCCAAAAATATCGAAACATTTAGTAGATTCAACCATGAACAAATTATATAAAACAAATAACGTAATCACAGTATCAAACATTAGTGAATTACAAAATTTAAATATAACAAACATAAATATTGAACCACTCACATTTAACAATTCTAATATGTATATATATATATAATAAGCTCAATTGCAGGAACCTTATCCATCACCCATATCTTATATTGCCTAAGGCAGAGATATACTTCCAGCTCGCCACAAAACATGATACCAACAGTGGTATACAAACCCGGACAACAAGATTCTATCAACATATTGGCAACAAGGGTTTATCACCCAAATAACAGCCCTCATGCACCTGCAGCCATCAACTTAATTTCTTGATGGAACAAGAAACCTAAAGACGGAAGGAGTTATGGAAGCAGCTGACACCTGCACATCATCTAAGTCAGCAGCCAGATCAGCACTCCTTAATCTAATCTGTCCTTATATAATTCTCCTTTTCCTCTCACCAGCTCTCATTCATCTCGTCACTGTACCCCTGACGTATTACTCTATCACTGTTATCATATAAGTTGTATTGTTTGTCTAGTTAATAAACTACTTTTTAAAAAGGCCCCTTTGGTTAATAATTATTTAACTGTCGTCATATGAAGGAAGAGACCCAAGAAACCTTAAAATAACTGAACAAAAATACAACTCCAGTATGTAACTTTTTGCTCCTTCAACCTTCTTAGACAGACCTGTTGGAACCCACTCTGAAGCATAGGATGTGGAGTCTCAATATTTCAGGTGGATGTGGTAAGTCAAAAGACAAGCCAGCATTTTCTACCAATTGTGGAGGTCCTCACCCTCCTAACTACAACGAATGCCCGGTCTATCAGAACCTGCGTGAAGCGATTACCATCTTCAACTGCGGACGGACCAAGTTAAACCATCAGCTCAGAAACGAGCAATTGAAATCACATTCGTTACAGATGCTTACTTAACAAAAACATAAGGAATTTTCGTGAAGGACTACAAAATCCACAGGACAAAGATCATAGGTCACGGAGGAGCAGCAATCATTATCCCTAATACATTGAAATATTACCCCCTTGCACAGAAATACAAGCATCAAACATTCGACTTGAACTTAAAAACAGCAAATTTTAAACTTTCTTTAGCCTACTGCCCCTCAGGACAAACTATCACACCCGAATTACTCATTGCTAGCCATCATTGTAAAGACAAAAGGACAGTTTTCTGGATCTGCTTTTTAGTACAAGATATAACCCTATTAACCATTATATTCACAGGAAGTTTGATATTTTTTCAGATCATATATATTGCACAGCAAATTAATTAAAGGATTGGAAACATTTTTATGAATTTTAGAATGTGAGGCTGGTATTTATTTAGAAGAAGCATTGGACTCCTTGAGCAATAATCAATTATCAACAGGCTGCCTTTGCATCTCAGACACCGCTGTCTACTAAGAACTTACACTTACTTCCTATAGTGGAGGACCAGTTATAAGTAACAGTGTATTCCAACACACCTCTCCAGTGTTCAGGAGGTTTCGGTTAGTATGTGTTACAGTTATCTATACCTGTCTCTCATGTTTTTAACGTGTGTTGTTTAAATAAAGTATGTGTTATTCATTTAATCATAAACTGTTTCACATTATTCGGCCCCTTGTCACAACACTTCCCCAATCCCCTTCTTACATAAGACAATTGATGATGGAAAACGATGGCATGGCACAGACTAGTGACTAATAAACGAATCTAGAATCACCTAATAACAGAAATAATAACTTACACAGTCAGTTAATCATCAAAAAGCCTTAACTTTAAACTTTAAACTTTCTTTAGCCTACTGCCCCTCAGGACAAACTATCACCCCCAAATTACTCACTGCTAGCCATCATTGTAAAGAGAAAAGAACAGTGTTCTGGATCTGTTTTTTAGTAGAAGTTATAACCCTACTACCGCTGTCTGCTAAGAACGTACACTTACTTCCTATAGTGGAGGACCAGTTATAAGTAACAGTGTATTCCGACACACCTCTCCTGTGTTCCGGAGGTTTCAGTTAGTATGTGTTACAGATATAGATATCTGTCACTCATGTTTTTAACATGTTTTGTTAACATAATATATTAAAATATTATTCAACCCCTTGTCACAACACTTCCCCAATCCCCTTCTTACATGAGACGATTGATGACGGAAAACGATGGCACGGTACAAGACCAGTGACTGTTAAACGGATCTAGAATTACCTAATAACAGAAATAATAACTTACACATTTGATAAATATTTATCATCCAAAAGCCAAAAATGGTAATCTCTGGAGAGCAACACGATAACTCCTACGACACAAGACCGTGCCGCGGCCATTGAGTGTATCGCTAAATTCATATTACGACATTACGGACGAATAGAAAGCACTAACGATCGCTGACCACCTCTCCTCCGTTTTCAAACCCTATTCTCACCTGACTAACGCTCAACACGACAGCGAAGTATTGACAGTAATTGACACTTCTCTAACTGTCGATTCCTTCAATATCTTTCATTCCTTTATGAACTCGAACGACTACTGAACGGAAACCACCTGGTTGTGATTTATTATGTCTGAACGACTTCATTATTTGGGAATTTCGTTTAAGTTCCTATAACCATCCTGAAGGTTAGGCCCTTCATTTTATTACAAAACGCCTTATATTATGTAATTAAATCAGTGTTAATTAAACAATATTGTACACCGAGAGAAACTGTATGAAATTTCGCGTAGCCACTATAAATACAGGGAGCACTACGTAATTTTAGTTGTAACGGAATCTTTGAAAACTCTAAACTTTCTAAATAGATACAAATAAATAAAGAGATTTTTAACTAATAAAATAAAGAGATCAGAGAGGGGGAACATAAGGGTGGATAAATATGACTGAAATATGGCATTGTATTTCTGTTCCGTGTATGAAGATCACCTATTACCTTTTTGCAGATTGATTCTACTTATCTGATTTAAAACTAGGCGCCTTTGCAAATACATAACCAAATGCTTCAGCTATTATGGAAATGTGACTGTCCACACAGTGGCAAGTTCTAAGTCGACTCAGCCATGGTATATGCTCTTTGGACTAAGCATGTTACAAGACTGGCTCCTTCCCTACCGGCAGATAGCTAATTGTTACTTAGTTGTTAGATTTTCAAATCCACTTATAGGAAGATATCTATTTTTCTTGCGATGGATATTACAGGTAAAATGAAAATTATGTATTTAACTTCTCTTTATGTAGTATTAAGTTATTCCCAAAACATTATGTAACTTTTGTCCACATTAATGGAAGATTCTTTAGTTGTTTAATATAGTTGCTTTCGCCAATTGCATAATTAATCTTCTATCCACTTTGTGAATGTGTAATGAGCAAAGGGCATAATTTTCCTGCTATATATTAGTTTTTATTCCTGTGTAAGAAATTATTTTGGCTCACCTGAAGTATTATTGTCCTCTGCCTCTTCCAACAAACATTAAAATGTGGAAAGGTGCCAATGTTTCGTTGAGAACACCACAAATTGCAGTAAAATAGCAGAAGAGTAGTCATAATAGTAACAGTAATAAGATTCTTAAATTTTAAATTAATGTTCAATCAGAATTTAATACAAATATGTTGATATCTGTAAAACTGTAATAATATAATTTCATAGATTACAATACATAGGATTATAAAATGTGGTGAAATTTACAATAATTCTGACTGTTTATGTTTGCAGAAATGAAGGCATGTTTTCCAGTCATAAAACAAGAAATCAAAGAAGAACTTGACTGTGAGTTTTTTGTTTTTTCAATTAATGTATATATTTTGGTTTTGCTTTAGTTTAGTTAAGGTTTTAGGGTTCAGATTTCCAATGTATATATCTATTACAGGCAATTACTTTATTCACCTAAACTCGATCATAAAAATTTTAAGTAACCTCTCTAGTAAAAATTTTTTTCCCCCTATGTGATCAATAATCAATATTATGAGGTGCTGCATTGTATGGATTCTGTGGGGGGAAAAAAAGGAAATATAATAGTATAATAATGGGATCACACACTTATACTAGCAATACTTATGCACCTCTTTTCTAATGGCCAATGGCGGATCAAAGTTAATGAAGCAAAATGTTCCCATATTACCTTCACCTTCCTCCGCAAGTCCTGTCCAATAGTTTATTTTAATTCCATTCCTCTCCCTGTATCTGAGACAGTACGGTACTTAGGCTTCCTCCCGACAAATGGCCGACCTGGAACCCACATACGAGGCTAAAAAGACAAGAACTAAACGGACGCTTTGGACAACTGTACTGTACAGGCTATTCAGAGGACATCCCATCTCTTAATAGAAAATAAATTACTAATCTACAAAGTTATACTTAAGCCAATCTGAACATATGGAATAATGGGACATTACCTCCGTAATATAGCTCCCATAGCTCCCTATGGGGGACAGCAATAAAGTCGAACATCAAGCGTATCCAATCCTTTCAATCAAAGGTCCTGAGAACAATAGTAAATGCCCCTTACTACATGACTACATACCCTGCATAACGACCTTAATACACCCTACATTTTTAAACTCATCGCTCCCAAGTTCATGAAATTCCATAGTAACCTATCCCACCATTCTAATCCTGTAGCACAGTCATTGCACTGCACCACTCATCCCTATAAAATCCTCCTCGGAGACTGAAACGGTAGTGGCCTCGTGACCTGCTATAAATGCTTGACAGTGGGAGTCCTGGCATGGGCAATGACCAGTATCTCTAATCATGTCCTGGGCGTATGTGGCTCTTGCGCTCTTTATCAGCCTCTACTGGCTCGTTCTTGTTTATCTATCTACATAATTATTAGCTTTGGTCAATTTGTTGTTGATATTTTATTTTTATATTTAATATCAACGTAAATGCTATAAACTGTGCGAATATTCTGAAATGGGGCAGTAGCTGAAAGTAGTCTTGTTTCTACTTTCCTGTTTATTAAATTGAGACACTATTTTTTGTGGCACTGATATACCAATGTATATTGTATTGTTATTTTGAGAAGTGATTTGAAGTTAAATTATGAAAAGTTTAAATCTAAAGCAAGTGAATGTAACAGCAGGAAGTATGTGGGCAAGGAAATGAAACAGCTTAGGGGAAGGCCGGGGCTGCAGTTGTCGAAGAGGCTATGAAGGAAAATTTGTCGGTTTTGGAGTTGTTTTAAGAAGAGGGGTGTTGATGATAATTTGATCCAGTTTGCAGATGATCAGACATATTTGTTGTGACGGCCCTTATACTTTGTGTTTCCTCATACCTCTTATTTCTTTGTATTACCTCCTATCATTGCATACCAATGCATAATCTCATATATATCAGGAGGCCACTGGGCAACATTGTATTTATAGCATCATCAGGATAACAAATTAATTTGTAATTACCTTAAAAACTGTATATGTATTAAATTTGTATTCCTTCATACAAGTGTGGTGGTCAAGGATCGAACCCCATAAGTTTTAATACATCATAAGTTTAATTTACATATTTTGTATTTAGTAAATTAAAGATATATTACACCATCCAGTACCACCTGAGCCATTTATAAAATATATTAATTTTTTCAAAATTATTATGTAATAGTAGATGAGTAATTTTGTTAATAATGGTTCTTCGATCATTAGTTTGCCGATTTCTTCCAGATTTGGGTTTGTAGAAGACTTAATGGTAGAAAATTCCATGTAATTTAAATGTGTCCATCTATCTTTAAAGTGTCTAATCTGCCTATCTTTAAATTTAAATAAAACAAAGTGTATGCGATTTATCATTGAAATTTTTTATTCCTTTGAATAAAGATGTGAATAAAGTGAAAAGGCCTATTGATGCCATTATGTATGGAATATAACATCGTGCAAATGTCCCGGCTTTGCTGGGTGGCGCGCAACCGAAATGTCCAATTTTCCATGACTCTGGTGGTTCAATCAGATTGACCGATGGCAAATTTAAATTTATGTTGGCTTTGAGGACCGCTGTGATTTGTGGCTTATTCCCATAGACCTGTGACTTAAGAAAACCCCACAAGAAAAAGTCTAACGGGATCAAATCGCTCGATATCGGTGGTCAGTTCACAACACCTCCATGTGAGATGACTATGGTGTCAAATCGCTCGTGCAGATTGTCCAACGTGACATGAGCGGTGTGGCACTTAACGCCGTCCTGTTGAAACCACATATCGTTGGTGTCAATATCATCCAATTCAGGCCTAAATAAGTAGGTAATCATCGACCTATAGCGCTCGCCGTTGACGGTGATGGCCTGGCCAACGTCGTTCTCAAAGAAATATGGACCGATGACGCCGCTTCCCCTGTTTATGTTTGCAGATATGAAGGCATGTTTTTCAGTCATAAAACAAGAAATTAAAGAAGAACTTGACTGGGAGTTTTTTGTTTTTTTAATTAATGTATATATTTTGGTTTTGCTTTAGTTTAGTTAAGGTTTTAGGGTTCAGATTTCCAATGTATATATCTATCACAGGCAATTGCTTTATTCTCCTAAACTCAATCATAATATTTATGATTAACTTATTGTGACCAATAATAAATATGAGGAGCTGCATTGTATGGATTCTGTGGAGGGGGGGACAATAGCCATTTCCCTCATAAATCCACCATCAGATTTAAATCCATTTTGCTGTAGAATTTTAACCTAACTATGTAACTATTTTGTAATTTTAATTAACTATTTATTTAGAAATAATAATGCACATCTTAAAGATTCTACTTGTGATAGTAATCCTACATCAGTTCTTGACAGCCATGAAAATAATAAAGAAATTATATTTAGAATAAGAAAGATTTAGGAATGAAGAAGTATAAGTTGAATTAAATAGTCATCTTTAGAAAGCGAATAATACAAATGCCTACTTAAAGCGGCTCTAAACCACAACCTAACACCAAACTTCACACACCATCTTTCCTTTACTTTCTTTCTAATTACCAGTAGCCTTTCGTTTACAACATTCCACTATTCTACAAGGCCTCCATGATGTTAGTCTATATCCTCAGTCCTTGCAAGCAAACACTATTCCTCATTTCCTTCCAATGTTCCTCTTTGTCAGATGATCACATGCATCATGGTTTCCATTGAAGACCAGAAAGGATTCCACTAGTTGCTGTGACATTAGGAGTCCTAAGTTACTCAAAAGTACTTTATTTCATAAGATCACCGCTTATCTGTTGAGGGATGTTCACTGGTTTCATTTAAATATTATAGTTTGATTTCCATTATTAATTTAATTATTAGTGTATCTAAAGAAATATTATGATTTATTCAATTAACAATTTAGTTCTTTTAATCTTATTCACAGGTGGTTCAAGCCATTTGAAAGAAGAAACAGATCTAATCGTAGACAATGGTAAGTATGCTGACGCATCACTCAATATGTTATCACTGCAAATTTCTACCATGTTCGCTCTTTTACTCTATCGATAGCAGATATTCTGATGTAACTTTAGCGTTGTAATAAATATATTTAAGTTCCTGATAAGGCAATTCATTTTTTATAAATTGTTGACACCTTATTCTTATTCACAGGTGGTCCATTACATTTCAAAGAAGAAGAAGAGCTGATCCTAGAAGATGGTGAGTACACTGAAGCATTTCTGCAATGTCCCTAAAATTATCTTCTCTATTTTTTTTTTTTGTTTACTCCGACTGATAGTTCTTTTACTCCATCGATAGCAGATATTCTGCTGTAACTTTAGCGTTGGAATAAATATTTTTAAGTTCCTGATAAGGCAATTCATTTTTTATAAATTGTTGACACCTTATTCTTATTCACAGGTGGTCCAATACATTTTAAAGAAGAAGAAGAGCTGGTCCTAGATGATGGTGAGTACATTAAAGGATTTCTGCATTGTCCCTAAAATTACCTTCTCTATTTTTTTTTTTTGTTCACTCCGAGTGATAGCTCTTTTACTCCATCGATAGCAGATATTCTGCTGTAACTTTAGCGTTGGAATAAATATTTTTAAGTTCCTGATAAGGCAATTCATTTTTTATAAATTATTGATACCTTATTCTTATTCGCAGGTGGTCCAATACATTTTAAAGAAGAAGAAAAGCTAATCCTGAAGGCCGGTGAGTACAATTAAGGATCCCTGAATATTTTATCATTATTTTCTTTTTTATTTGTATCTAAATCATTTTTAATTAAATTCTGTTCAAGATCTAGGACTTTATTTTCGGTTTCTAAGATAACTTCTTTAAAATCATTTTTCTGGTTTTAAATCCGTTTCTAAAATATGTATTTTTTCATCCATTTCTACATTTAAATCATTGAAAGAATTTTGTAACTAATGTTCAATTCTTTCACATTTATCGTCAATTTTTAAAAAAATTTCATTATTTTTATCTGCCAATTTATCGCTTTTGTTAGATACTTCTAATAAATTTTGTTTGTTGTCTTCTTTTATTTCTAATAAAATTTGTTTAAAATTTTGGTTATATTCGTCAAAATTTTCCATCATTAATCTAAACATCTTTTCCATCTTACATTCCTCCGGACTTGATTCATTTAAACTAAAATTTTGATCATTATTTGACGGACTATCAGGTGATTGCCTTTTGCTCACATCATTCTCCTTATTGTTTATATATCTATCAACAATACTTTGCTCATTTTGATCATAATTTAAACTTTGGTTATCTTTTTCCATGACTGAATTCTATCAATATGAATCTTAACCACAAATACAATTTTTAACTTCAGCCCTAACCTTTATATTAAATTTAAACACAATTTTCGTGACACTATCTAAACAATCCTTTAGCCAGATTACTTTGTTATCAGCCACACGTTGGGCGCCAAATATTACGTTCTTTGAAAGATAACGTAATTTTATTTTTATTCTTTAACTTTAAATTTATTTTATTTACTATTTATTATTAGGTTCTATTAACAAAAATAATTCTGGCAAAAAGATGAATTTAATTACAAAAAAAAAACTTAAATTAATTATTTATAAACACTTGTTTACAATTTTGCTTCTTCTTTTATCCTCATCAATTATTTCAAAACCAAATCAATTCTTTTTCTTTTCTTGCAATGGCTCTTCTTGGTTCTGCCAAGTCCAATACCACTAACCAAAAGAAATTTTAAATTCTTTCTGACTCACAATTTACAGCTATCATGTATCTCGGGCCGATCCCAAAACCAGAGTCTAACTGTGTGTGTTCACTCAGAACCACAACAAAAACTAATTATAACTGGCTAAAACTATAGAGTAATTCTGTGTGTGTTTCTTATACTCTATTAGCAACTATACTCTCTTTTGCTTTTTTCATACACTCTCACTTGTTTTTATTTTGCCTTCTTGATAAGTTGGATTAAATATTATATAAAAACTCCACAATCTCTAATATCACAACAATATATATATATATATATATATGATAAAAAATAGATAAAAATACAACTGAGAAACACGTTTGTGTTGAAAGTATTGAAATAATAAATCAACAGTTATAATTGACCCTAAACAAATGCATACAAATATTTATATATATTTAACTTTATTTTCTTCTTGCAATATGAATAGATATTGCAGGTTCATAAGAAATAATTAATAATTAAGTAATAGTTAAATGCATGATATTTTATTGTAGCATATAATATTGTTAGAGTGTGATGTCCAAAGGAAATATACAGTGAAAGCTTGTTTTTATTTAATTATGAATCACAAAAAGAACAAAATATCAAGAAATAAAGCTATATTTTGAGTCAAAGTGACAAAAATCAAATAATACATTTTACTTTAATCAGTTTATATGTTACAAAAATAAAATATATCACCTTTTGGAGGATTGGGTTCGGGGAAGTCTTAAGAGTTAGTTAACTATAGCTTTATGGTCTATTGGTCCCAAAACACTATAACCTTTAATATGGCTCAAGTATCCAAACTGCATGTGGTGTTCTCATTAATAAATTAAACACTGTAACTTCATAATATAAACAATAGATCACCACATTAATCCCCCCCCTTAAAGATATGGTGAGCCCCATATCTCAAAATGAAACATTTGTGCATGGTATGACATAATTATCTTCACATAAGTCTTATTCTTGTGTACGCCTGTGGCAGAGATACTCTTCTTGCCACAACGCCTTATTAGATGGCTGATATCCCCTCTACTCTAGCTTTCTATGGTCTCTGTCTTAGGAATAAAATTTAATTAAATATAGCGCTGGATGAGCTTTCGAGTGTTGATGAACAGATTTGTTATGCTAAAACTCGCCACCACTTACAGGAATACATGCTGAATAAGCCAAATAAATGTGGCTTTAATTTACATGATTTATGTGACAGTTATGGATGCGCCTATAAATTTGAAATATATAAAGACAAAGAAAATATAATAATGAATGACCAATTAGGCTTAGGATCTTCAAGGGGTTCGTTCGTCTGACTATAAAGGTTTCTAGAAACCAAAACTATAAGGTCTAGGATGACCATTTCTTCACATCAGTTGCTTTGGTGGTGTATTTGAAGAAACGTAGAAGTTTTACTTGGGAACTGTTAAGATGAATAGAATACCACATTGCGCCAATAAATGTATTTTTACTTCTTTATTATTAAAATTAGTTATAACATCTGAGAAACTATTCAGCCCAAAACATGTGCATTTTTTTAGCAGCTCCATAGCCTACAATTAATTCTACTGCTTTTTTCAGTATCGTCTTTTACAGTAGTTTTATTTTTAATTTCTTTGTAAGATTTTTCGGGAAATAAACAAAGAACATCAATTAAATAGTCCGTCTTAGGTCTACCTAACTACCCTAAATTTAGGGGATATTTAATTTGGTTTTTGATCACAAGCAATATCATTAAATAATTGGATTTAGTGAAAACTCATTTAGCTATGCTTATTTTATCAGAGGTGCTGTAATTTGAACTGGTCCATGGTACAACACTTTGACTAGGAGCTAGATATAACAATTGATAACAATTCAATAACAGGCAATCAGAAATTATCAGGTTAGTCTAAACATTGTTTTAATAACTTAACTTTTTCAATATGGGCTAGGTCAAATTTGTTTTTTGCCAGTAAAGTTCTACAACTAATATCGATTAAACAACTTGATGTGAAGGTTTCTGTAGACAGATTGACAAACTACTATATCTGGCTTTAAAGTAACCCAACAGATGAAGCCACAACCACTGTAGGTCGAAGGTACAACAGCTTCCCCTATAAGAGACATAAGGAATAAAGTCACAAAAATAAAAGCAAGAATAAATCCCAGGGAACCATTTAAAGCAGTACATTTTCCAGTTGTAATTCTGTTTCTACTTATTTAATAATTAAAATAAAATATTAATATTTGTTTCAGGTCCTTCAGCTGCAATGCAAGATGGCACTTTAAGGAAACATCTAATGTCATCTGATAGTAATGTGGAAGAAATTTTAGAGGATTATATAATGAGTCCCTATGACATTAAAAAGCCAAATCCTCATTATAGCTACAAAGCAGCACAAGCTAATCACATCAAGAAACATATAATTGCACAACATAGTAGAGAAACACCACATCAGTGTCCTCATTGCAGTTACAAAGCAGAAGGGGCTTGTAGTTTAAAGAGGCATATAATGGCAAAACATAGTGAAGAGAAGCCCCATCAATGTCCTCATTGCAGCTACAAAGCAGTTCAAGTCAGTACTTTAAAAACACATATTATGGCAAAACATAGTGAAGAGAAGCCCCATCAATGTCCTCATTGCAGCTACAAAGCAGTACAAGCTGATCACATCAGGAAACATATAATTGCACAACATAATGGAGAAACACCACATCAGTGTCCTCATTGCAGTTACAAAGCAGCAGGGGCTGATATTTTAAAGAGGCATATAATGGCAAAACATAGTGAAGAGAAGCCCCATCAATGTCCTCATTGCAGCTACAAAACAGCTTTCCCTTGGAATTTGAAGAAACATATTACGGCAAAACATAGTAAGGAGAAGCCCTACCGATGTCCATATTGCACCTACAAAACAGCTTTCGCTTGTAATTTGAAGCCACATATTATGGCAAAACATAGTGAAGAGAAGCCCCATCAATGTCCTCATTGCAGCTACAAAGCAGTTCAAGTCTGTACTTTGAAGACACATATTATAGCAAAACATAGTGAAGAGAAGCTCCATCAATGCCCTCATTGCAGCTACAAAGCAGCTTTAGCTGGTACTTTGAAGACACATATTATGGCAAAACATAGTGAAGAGAAGTCCCATCAATGTCCTCATTGCAGCTACAAAGCAGCTTTAGCTGGTACTTTGAAGGCACATATTATGGCAAAACATAGATAGAAAAACCATTACTGATTAACCGACATACTGAATATTGAACATACCTAATCGAGAAGACCCAAAAGTAGAAAAAGACAAACCCCAGGTTAAATGAATAATTAGGACAAAAGAGGAACAGATACAAACCTGTTATACCTTTTATTGACAAACAAAACAAAATAAGTACACTGCTAATGTAGTTAGCAAAGGAGAGAATTTCTATAAAAAAACTAACTGTTTTAGATGTAGAACAAATGGAAATTGATACTGGCAGTGACACTCACAATAACTATAGCATATAAAATAACAGGCCATTAGCTGGCTTACTGGCAACATGGACCTAGGTGATAAACAACACTATGATAACACTATTGAAACTTTACAAAAGAATAACTACCGCAAGGAACATAATATGTCAACTGAAACATCACTAAACAAAAAAGATGACCAAAACCTTTGAAAAAGACATAAGAATATTAATCAGAAATAAAAAGTTCACTTATATGTAAAATTACCAATAAAAGTTTTTAAAAAGTCATCTTTAAGTTGTGATTCTTTATTTTGCGAAGTGTGATGCCAAAAATGTTCCTACTACCTGTACAGTTTTGGTGGTAAAGTTAACAGACAACGGAGTAGCGAAAATGTGTGTGATGATTGTTGTATATTGTCTAGTCTTTTACTTCTTCAATCGGTTGAAAATGTTTTAATGCTTCATATATCGCTAATTACTAACAATCATAGGTGTGCCTGCGCCTGTGAGTTTTTGTGGGAGAACTGCAGCAAACCCAGTGTTTAAGGCATCACATGCAGTATCTATTGCTCAGCCTCTGGGGCGGGGTGAGCCAATCCAATAGCAAGGTCAGCAAGACCTTTTTCGCGGACTTCAAATGCATTCATTGTAACTTCAGTCCCAGCATTAGGAGTGGGATCGGTCTTTTCAGAATTTTGAAGGTATAAGTTAAGTGGTATTTAAGTGCTTGTGGCTCCGAGAACACTCTTCAGATAGAAATCTACCATGTCAAGGAATGTGAGGAGTTGCTTACATGGGACAAGACAAATTTATATTATTTTACACTTTTTTTTCTTGAGGCTCCATTTCGTTGGTACTGACATTCGTAACCCAAAAAAGTCCACATCTTTACCAAATATGCACTTAAAGGATTTAGAGAAATTCCTTGCTTATTTAATCTAGAAATACGTGTGCCAACATTCAAAGAGACCAAAAGGTTAGTAAGAGTAATTGAAACCACACCTCTTATATCTACAAGGTAACTTTGGAGACACTAATCTATCACTGTCTTTAGTTAATATCAGTCATATGTTAATTTATCTGTGCCCGATATAATTTTACATGTAAGGTAGTGGTGCCAGTAGATGGCCATTTAATGCAGTAGTTTTTGTTTTTAAACACTGTCTGTGTTGTTAATCGGTCTATGCACTCGGTGAAGGCGTTTTGCGATAACTTAAACTCGAATTTATTAAGATCAATCAACAGATTACTCCAGTTTAAAAAATTCAAGAAGAAAAAAAAATTTTAAAAAAATAAAATAAAAATCTAGTAGATGGCCACTTGAGATAAGTGAAAAATTAGTAGATGGCCACTTTCTCACTAGTAGTTGCCCACCCAGTTTCAATGCTATATTCTGTGTTCTAAATAAAAATAAGCCTTATAGAATGCTTCATAAGAAATTCATTTAATTATTTTAAATAAGTCTAGTCTTGAAAGTGTTTCATTTCAGGCACATTAAAGAGGTCTCGCGTTTTGCTTGTTTTCTGAGGCTCCTTTATGGTAGTGATGACGTTTTTCCACTCGTATTCACAAACGTCGGGCCGAACTGGCCATTTCCATAGCCTCCCCACTCTCGCCATGGCAGAAATTGAAGCGACCAATGGAAGCGCCGTAAGAACTTTGCCGGGATAGAACCTGCCGTCATAACGAACGATGACGAATTCGCCGTTCACTTTTTTCGGAGGGATAAGTTTGCTGTCACTATCATCCTCATACGTATCTTCATCGTCAATGTCGCTTTCTGCCGATGAGACTTTTAACACTTGAGTCAGAAGAATAACACAGCTTTCTTCTGGTTTTTTTGGCTTGGGTGTCTTGAGACTTGCGGCGCTTTCGATCTTCTCTTTCCAATTTCTTCTGTTCCATCAGTGCATCTTTTTCCGCCTTCTTCCGTTTCCTTTCGTTGGCTTGCTCTAACTTCTGCTTTGCGAGATTCTCCTTCTTTTCCATTTTCCGTTTCAAGTAGATCACATAATCTTCTCCAAAAGCTACGGTGGGCAATTTTTCCTTTGGCTTCCTTTTTGTATCCTTGCTCACTTCCGTCGGTACATAAAAAAAGTGCTTTTTAAAGGGACTAGGCACAGTGCTAGTAGATGAGGGTCCTGGTAGTTCATGTACAAGTTCCATGTCCGCAGTGGCTAAGTCGGAAATCGGTGCTGGAATGTTGAAGTCAGCTGTGCTAGATGATGGTCCTGGTAGTTCATGTACAAGCTCCATGTCCGCAGTTGCTAAGTCGGAAATCGGTGCTGGAAAGTTGAAGTCAGCCGTGCTAGATGATGGACCTGGTAGTTCATGTACAAGTTCCATGTCCGCAGTTGCTAAGTCAGAAATCGGTGCTGGAAAGTTGAAGTCAGCTGTAAGTGGAGATGCTGTTCGATCCTCGTGCGTTAGATCACTATCTTCCTTTTGGAGGGCTTCTACTTCAGTTTTGGTACTGTGCCATAAGTTGAACAGTGACTTATCAGTGGTGTCACCGGACCAATCACCAATTGTAGATTGAAATGCAATCAAGGTGTCAGCAGGTATTGATTCATTTAGAAAATGTAAGCCTCTCTTTAAGAACAAAATTCTTTCAGTGTTGTCCTTCTTCTCAATAGCTCTAGAAGACGTCAAGTTTTGCGAGGTTCTTGAGGCTATTCCTTTATTCCTCTTCATAAAAAGTTTTAAAAATGTTTTTCCTGCCTTATTATTCGCCTTAAAAAATTTGCAGTTTCGTTTTAAATCATTCAAGTATTTCTGAATACTGAAGAGCAGCTGCTCGTGAGTAATGGGGAATCCAGCCGCTGCAGAGTCGTACACCCATTGGCATATTCTCCCCTCTTCTTCTTTTGTCAGCATAGTGGCTGGGCCCATCTTCCTTGCAAGAGGAGATTTCCCGGTCACTTTATTTGCAAGAGTCTGCCGAGGGAATCCAAATTTCTTGGCGGCAGCACGTATCGGTGTGTCATGGAGTCTTACGTCGTTAACGGCTTGGGTCATGGCCTCTTCACTATAACTTAAAAACGCTCCTTTTTTTCCTGGCATCTAAAAAATAAAGTTAGTACTTACCTAAAATGGAATACATGGACAGAATTAGTAATTGGCCGAAATAATAGTCAGTAGTTGCCCACCCGGCTCATTACTGAAAATTAAAAATAAAACCCAAAAAATGTTAATGCATTTTAATTTTATTAATTTTTTAGGTTAGATAAAAAATAATGAAGCAAAATAAACTTGAAATAGAAAATACCTAGTAGTTGCCCGGACGGGCAACTATTAAATTATTTTGACTAACAGATGCTAGTAATGGGCCACCCCCACAAACCATAATGTAAACAAAAATGCATTTTTAATTTTTAAAACAAATGTTGACTCAAACCCACTATAAATCCTAAAACCAAATTATCCAAACAAAATAACATGATTGGCCATCAAAATCTTTCGAATGATTGACCTCTTTGCTTAATAAATTACATAAGAAATTGCCTTGTTTTATGTGACGACCACCGATTCAAAAGTCAAAATTCGCTATCTTGAATACCACGGCTACCAACATGACGGCGTCTATTTTGTTGTGTTCCCAGATGATCACACTAGCCTATAAGCTAACAATGCGTAAAAAATCTTAAATAAAACTCTTGTTATAAGCATTTTTAGGGAAAGTGGCCAACTACTGATGCATGGCCATCTACTAGCACCGCTACCTTAATTAGTTATAACCAATGTTAATTAGCGATAATATAAATTAAGTTGTTGAAATAAGTTATTCAAATAGTTAGTTGGTAAGTATTAAAATGAATGCAACGATAGTAAAAAGAATGCGCTATCAATGCAAGATTGGCTGTCCCCTTAAGGGGGGGGGGAGGCTTTGGTTCCCATGAACGACAGTGCAGTTGAGTTGATTGTGGCGACGAGTACAGTGACTGAAGTAAATTTTGGACTAGAAGAGAAAGAGAGAGAGAGTAAGAGGGACGAGATGTGGTACCCAGGTTGGTGGAACTAATTGCAGAATTAATCATACTCAATATAGAATGGGAGAATACTAGAGCAAGATGATTTTTGAAAAAGGGGACAGACAGTCTTGCTAATTTTGTAATTAATGTGTAAGTTTTTAGCATCGGTTTTAGTTAAAAGAAACTTAGTTAACTTTCTTTTAAGTTAGTCCTTTTTTATGGGTTTATAATTTAATACTAGTTGTTACGAACGAAATATGTCGAATAGATTTTAATCTTTTAAAGTATTTATTTTAGTCCGAATTAATTTATTTGTCTTCCCTAGTTATGTCGATTCTATGTAATATTTCAGGTTCCCTTTTCCTTAGGTAATGCCATCTCCTGTCATTAATATTTTCCCAAATTCCCGTAAACATTTATTAGAAGAAGAGAGAGAGAAAGACAGGGGTTTACATATCTATTATAATTTCAGCATTCATTCAAGTTATTCTCAGTTCCACATACCTGTGTGAATAATTGGTTTCAACAATGAATACGTGAATATGGGTGTGTAGAGATTTCGACTTACAGATGAACATTTTGATGGTCCTACTCAGCTAGAATATCACCACCTCCTTATAGTTATGAATCAATGGCCACTAAACTTTACGGATTCATATTTTTCATACTATGTAAACTTTTAAATATTTATTTGTTTATATAAGAATTGGCCTTGAAAAAATAAATGGTGTCCGCCGCTGGAATCAAGAATGTGCTCCTGGATATGTTAGGGGCCAATGTTGGGGGATTTCATAATATCTGGACCAACATAAAGAATTATGACCAACCCTGGTTCCAGCACATGAAACCCTCAATAACACTTTAAATACGTTAATATGCACATTTGCCAGAATATTCCAAACCAAGTTTAAGAACTTGACCTTAGCGTAAACGTGTTGGAGAAGTGTTTAAGTATAATATAATACATTCTTAGCTCAAGGAAAGACACCAAACAGGAAAAGGAAGTAGAATCGAATAGTTTATTTCATAATAACACCGAAGGGAGTCGACAAGTAGCGTGGGATGTCGGCATTGGAAGAACGTCGTCATATGAAGGAAGAGACCCAAGAAATCTTAAAATAACTAAACAAAAATACAACTCCAGTAGGTAACCTTTTTGCTCCTTTAACCTCCTTAGACAGACCTGTAGGAACCCACACTGAAGCATAGGATGTGGAGTCTCCATATTTCAGGTGGATGTGGTAAGTCAAAAGACAAGCCAACAATTTGTACCAATTGTGAAGGTCCTCACCCTGCTAACTAAATGCCCGGTCTTTCAGAACCTGCGAGAAGCGATTACCATCTTCAACTGCGGACGGACCACGTTAAACCATCAGCTCAGGAGCGAGCAATTGAAATCGCATTTGTTACAGATTCTTACTTAACAAAAACATTAGGAATTTTAATTAAGGACTACAAAATCCCCAGAACAAACAACATAGGTCACGGAGGAGCAGCAATCATTATCCCTAATACATTAAAATATTACCCCCTTGCACAGAAATACAAGCATCAAACATTCGAATTGAACTTAAAAACAGCAAACTTTAAACTTTCTTTAGGCTACTGCCCCTCAGGGCAAACTATCACCCCCGAATTACTCACTGCTAGCCATCATTGTAAAGAGAAAAGAACAGTGTTCTGGATCTGTTTTTTAGTACAAGATATAACCCTACTAACCATTATATGCACAGGAATTTTGATCTTCTTTCAGATCATATATATTGCACAGCAAATTAATTAAAGAATTGGAAACATTTTTATGAATTTTAGAATGTGAGACGGGTATTATTAAACACCATTGGACTCCTTAATAATAATCAACAGGCTGCCTTTGCATCTCAGACACCGCTGTCTGCTAAGAACATACACTTACTTCCTATAGTGGAGGACCAGTTATAAGTAACAGTGTATTCCGACACACCTCTCCTGTGTTCCGGAGGTTTCAGTTAGTATGTGTTACAGATATAGATATCTGTCGCTCATGTTTTTAACATGTTTTGTTAACATAAAATATTAAAATATTATTCGACCCCTTGTCACAACACTTCCCCAATCCCCTTCTTACATGAGACAACTGATAAAAACGATTGCACGGTACAAGACTAGTGACTGATAAACGGATCTAGAATTACCTAATAACAGAAATAATAACTTACACATTTGATAAATATTTATCATCAAAAAGCCAAAAATGGTAATCTCTGGAGAGCAACACGATAAACTCCTACGACACAAGACCGTGCCACGGCCATTGAGTGTATCGCCAAATTCATATTACGACATTACGGACGAATAGAAAGCAGAACGATCGCTGACCACCTCTCCTCCGTTTTCAAACCCTATTCTCACCTGACTAACGCTCAACACGACAGCGAAGTATTGACAGTAATTGACACTTCTCTCACTGTCGATTCCTTCAATATCTTTCATTCCCTTATGACCTCGAAGGACTACTGAAGGGAAACCACCTGGTTGTGATTTATTATGTCTGAACGACTTTATCATTTAAGAATTTCGTTTAAGTTCCTATAACCATCCTGAAGGTTAGGCCCTTCATTTTATTACAAAACGCCTTATATTATGTAATTAAATCAGTGTTAATTAGACAATATTGTACACCGAGAGAAACTGTATGAAATTTCGCGTAGCCACTATAAATACAGGGAGCACTACGTAATTTTAGTTGTAACGGAATCGTTGAAAACTCTAAACTTTCTAAATAGATACAAATAAATAAAGAGATTTTTAACTAATAAAATAAAGAGATCAGAGAGGGGGAACATAAGGGTGGATAAATATGACTGAAATATGGCATTGTATTTATGTTCCGTGTATGAAGATCACCTATTACCTTTTTGCAGATTGATTCTACTTATCTGATTTAAAACTAGGCGCCTTTGCAAATACATAACCAAATGCTTCAGCTATTATGGAAATGTGACTGTCCACACAGTGGCAAGTTCTAAGTCGACTCAGCCATGGTATATGCTCTTTGGACTAAGCATGTTACAAGACTGGCTCCTTCCCTACTGGCAGATACCTAATTGTTAGTTGTTAAATTTTTCAATCTGCCTATGGGAATATATGTGTTTTCTTGCGATGGATATTACAGGTAAAATGAAAATTATGTATTTAACTTCTCTTTATGTAGTATTAAGTTATTCCCAAAACATTATGTAACTTTTGTCCACATTAATGGAAGATTCTTTAGTTGTTTAATATAGTTGCTTTCGCCAATTGCATAATTAATCTTCTATCCACTTTGTGAATGTGTAATGAGCAAAGGGCATAATTTTCCTGCTATATATTAGTGATTATTCCTGTGTAAGAAATTATTTTGGCTCACCTGAAGTATTATTGTCCTCTGCCTCTTCCAACAAACATTAAAATGTGGAAAGGTGCCAATGTTTCGTTGAGAACACCACAAATTGCAGTAAAATAGCAGAAGAGCAGTCATAATAGTAACAGTAATAAGATTCTTAAATTTTAAATTAAATGTTCAATCAGAATTTAATACAAATATGTTGATATCTGTAAAACTGTAATAATATAATTTCATAGATTACATGATTACTGTTTATGTTTGCAGAAATGAAGGCATGTTTTCCAGTCATAAAACAAGAAATTAAAGAAGAACTTGACTGTGAGTTTTTTGTTTTTTCAATTAATGTATATATTTTGGTTTTGCTTTAGTTTAGTTAAGGTTTTATGGTTCAGATTTCCTATGTATATATCTATTACAGGCAATTACTTTATTCACCTAAACTCGATCATAAAAATTTTAAGTAACCTCTCTAGTAAAAATTTTTTTCCCCCTATGTGATCAATAATCAATATTATGAGGTGCTGCATTGTATGGATTCTGTGGGGGGAAAAAAAGGAAATATAATAGTATAATAATGGGATCACACACTTATACTAGCAATACTTATGCACCTCTTTTCTAATGGCCAATGGCGGATCAAAGTTAATGAAGCAAAATGTTCCCATATTACCTTCACCTTCCTTCGCAAGTCCTGTCCAATAGTTTATTTTAATTCCATTCCTCTCCCTGTATCTGAGACAGTACGGTACTTAGGCTTCCTTCCGACAAATGGCCGACCTGGAACCCACATACGAGGCTAAAAAGACAAGAACTAAATGGACGCTTTGGACAACTGTACTGTACAGGCTATTCAGAGGACATCCCATCTCTCAATAGAAAATAAATTACTAATCTACAAAGTTATACTTAAGCCAATCTGAACATATGGAATAATGGGACATTACCTCCGTAATATAGCTCCCATAACTCCCTATGGGGGACAGCAATAAAGTCGAACATCAAGCGTATCCAATCCTTTCAATCAAAGGTCCTGAGAACAATAGTAAATGCCCCTTACTACATGAGCAACAAAACCCTTTATAACGATCTTTATATACCCTACATTTTTGAACTCATCGCTCCCAAGTTCATGAAATTCCATAGTAACCTATCCCATCATCCTAATCCCGTAGCACAGTCATTGCATTGCACCACTCGTCCCTATAATCCTCCTCGGAGACTGAAACGGTAGTGGCCTCGTGACCTGCTATAAATGCTTGACAGTGAGAGTCCTGGGGCATTGGCATTGGCCAGTATCTCCAATCATGTCCTGGGCGTATGTGGCTCTTGCCGCTCTTTGTCAGCCTCCACTGGCTTGTATCCGGTGACGCAGCTGATGGAGGAGTGTGGGGGGACTTCCCAAGGCTCTATTCCCTCTTTCGCATGGGAGGGAGGTGACAACCATGTGGATCCGGGAGGCCTCTTGGCTGTTTGTAAATATTGTATAATTGAGCAAGTGAATGATGAATTGTAAATATGGTATGAGTGAGAACATTTATCTCAATTAATTATTGCCTAATAAGGCAGATTGTAATTTTATCATAATAAAGTTGTCTATCTATCTACATAATTAATAGCTTTGGCCAATTTGTTGTTGATATTTTATTTTTATATTTAATATCAACGTAAATGCTATAAACTGTGTGAATATTCTGAAATGCCATAGCAGCTGAAAGTAGTCTTGTTTCTACTTTCCTGTTTATTATATTGAGACACTATTTTATGTGGCACTAATTTACCAATGTATATTGTAATGTTATTTTGAGAAGTGATTTGTAGTTAATTTATTAAATGAGATATAAAATATACTATGATATGTTTAAATCCAAAGCAAGTGAATATAACAGCAGGAAGTATGTGGGCAAGGAAATGAAACAGCTTAAGGGGAAGGCCGGGGCTGCAGTTGGCGAAGATGCTTTAAAGGCTATTCAGTTTTGGAGTTGTTTCAAGTAGAGGGGTGTTGATGATAATTTGATCCAGTTTGCGAATGATCAGACATTTTTGTTGTGACGGTCCTTATACTTTGTGTTTCTTCATACCTCTTATTTCTTTGTATATCTAGCTCCTATCATTGCATACCAATCCATAACCTCATATATATCAGGAGGCCACTGGGCAACATTGTATTTATAGCATCATCAGGATCACAAAACCCAATACTTGGACAGGGCAAGGCAAGCATTTAATGGACTATTTGTAATTAACTCAAAAACTGTATATGTTATTCTAATATTTCTTATTTATTAATAATATTTTAATTATATATTTTTTCATATAATTTAAAAAACTTTATATTTATAACCTTTACGTTATCTCAGGGTTCTGTTAATAATTATATAGGAAACTTCTGGCAAAAGGAATATTGGTTTTATTTACACACATTTAATAGATAAAAATTGATATACAAATAAATTACGTACCTACTAAAAATTACTGTTAAGATTAAAATTACGTATTATACTGGCCAGTATATCTTTGCGTTGATATCTTCGATGGTCGTTCGGATCAGCGTAATTGTTCTAAGCTGCAGCGCGTGATTCCAGACGTCTTCCTTTGTTGTCGCATCTGGTGAAAGTGATGGACCATTAGGGGCCAGCTTGGGTCCGCTACCTGGTCTGGAGCTGGAGTCCCTCTTCTACCGGTTCCTGACGAAAGAATGCCTGTTTTCGAACTCAGGCGGTCTATTTATCCCGCTTCTGTCCGATGCCTTCTTGACTTTCAACTTGTTATTTAATGCTAGTTGTTTTGTATATTTATACTTTGTTTAATGTTGTAGTTTATATAATAAATGATTATATTAGTTATGTTATTATTTTTATTTCAATTATTAATAATTAATATGACGACAATAAAAACGTTCATACTTTCAAAGACATGAACCTCGGATCGTTATTAAGTTCTTCAATGCTTGCTTTTTCCGAGATTATTTAAACAAACACCATTAAAAATCATCATTTTAAAATATCACAACCATGTATTAAATTTTTATTCCTTTTATACAAGTGTGGTGGTCAAGGCCCGAACCCCATGAGTTTTAATACATCATAAGTTTAATTTACATATTTTGTATTTAGTAAATTAAAGATATATTACATTATCCAGTACCACCTGAGCCATTTATAAAATATATTAATTTTTTCAAAATAATTATGTAATAGTAGATAAGTAATTTAGTTAATAATGGTTCTTCGATCATTAGCTTGCCGATTCGTCCAGATTTGGGTTTCTAGAAGACTTAATATTAGAAAATTCCATGTAATTGAAACATGTCAATGAAATATCAGAAACTTAATTGATAAACCTCTTCCCCGCTTGTAGAGTTTTAGGTAATGTTCAACAAGAGAATCTTTAAACGTATACTATAAATAAGTAGTGTCTGATGGTTGTGGATTGTTGTTCTGATAAACAGTGATGACTTGAAAAAAGTCATCATTTTTATTCCTTTCTCGTCTTTGGTCTTTACTTAATTTTATTTACATAATGCTATAATTAAGATTACATTAAGCTATAAAGATAGCCATTTCCCTCATAAAGCTGATTTAAATCCGTTTTGTTGTAGAATTATAACCTAACTATGTAATTTTAATTAACTATGTATTTAGAAACAATAATGCATATCCTAAAGATTCTACTTGTGATCGTATAGCTAATCCTACATGAGTTCTTGACAGCTATGAAAATAATAAAGAAATTATATTTAGAATAAGAAAGATTTAGGAATAAAGAAGTATAAGTTGAATTAAATAGTCATCTTTAGAAAGCGAATAATACATATGCCTACTTAAAGCGGCTCTAAACCACAACCTAACACCAAACTTCACACACCATCTTTCCTTTACTTTTTTCCTAATTACCAGTAGCCTTTTGTTTACAACATTCCACTATTCTACAAGGCCTCCATGATGTTAGTCTATATCCTGAGTCCTTGCAAGCAAACACTATTCCTCATTTCCTTCCAATGTTCCTCTTTGTCAGATGATCACATGCATCATGCTTTACATTCCACTAGTTGCTGTGACATTCGGAGTCCTAAGTTACTCAAAAGTACTTTATTTCATAAGATCACCGCTTATTTGTTGAGGGATGTTCACTGGTTTCATTTAAATATTATAGTTTGATTTTCATTATTAATTTAATTATTAGTGTATCTAAAGAAATATTATGATTTATTCAATTAACAATTTAGTTCTTTTAATCTTATTCACAGGTGGTTCAAGCCATTTGAAAGAAGAAACAGATCTAATCGTAGACAATGGTAAGTATGCTAACCCATCACTCAATATGTTATCACTACAAATTTCTACCATGTTAGCTCTTTTACTCCATCGATAGCAGATATTCTGATGTAACTTTAGCGTTGTAATATATATTCTTAAGTTCCTGATAAGGCAATTCATTTTTTATTAATTGTTGATACCTTATTCTTATTCGCAGGTGGTCCAATAAATTTCAAAGAAGAAGAAGAGCTGATCCTAGATGATGGTGAGTACATTAAAGCATTTCTGCATTGTCCCTAAAATTATCTTCTCGATTTTTTTGTTTGATCACTCTGACTGATAGCTCTTTTTCTCCAGTGATAGCAGATATTCTAATATAACATTACCGTTGTAATAAATACTTTTAAGTTCCTCATAAGGCAATTCATTTTTTATAAATTGTTGATACCTTATTCTTATTCACAGGTGATCCAATATATTTTAAAGAAGAAGAAGAGCTGGTCCTAGATGATGGTGAGTACATTAAAGGATTTCTGCATTGTCCCTAAAATTATCTTCTCTATTTTTTCGTTTGTTCACTCGGACTTATATCTCTGTTATTGCATTGGCAGCAAACAATTAAATGCATCATTACTGTTATAATCAACATTTTTAACTTTTTCTTAAAACAAATCATTTTTTATAAGTTGTTATCTTATTCACAGGTAATCCAATACATTTTAAAGAAGAAGAAGAGCTGATCCTAGATGATGGTGAGTACATTGAAGCATTTCTGCATTGTCCCTAAAATTATCTTCTCTATCTTTTTGTTTGATCACTTGGACTTATATCTCTGTTATTGCATTGGCAGCAAACAATTAAATGCATTATTACTGTTATAATCAACATTTTTAACTTTTTCTTAAGACAAATCATTTTTTATAAGTTGTTATCTTATTCACAGGTGACCCGATCGATTTTAAAGAAGAAGAGCTAATAATCCTGAAGGCCGGTGAGTACAATTAAGGATCCGTCAATACACAATTTATTAAGTTTGCATGAAATTTTCTTTTGCTTCTATTTTGTTATTATTGCTATGTTTGATATTAAAGTTAGTTTAAGTGTTAAATGCTTTTATAAATATAAATATGGGGAAAAATAGATAAAAATACAACTGAGAAACACGTTTCTGTTGAAAGTATTGAAATAAGAAATCAACAGTTATAATTTACCCTAAACAAATGCATAAAAATATTTATATATATTTAACTTTATTTTCTTCTTGCAGTATGAATAGATATTGCAGGTTCATAAGAAATAATTAATAATTAAGTAATATTTAAATGCATGATATTTTATTGTAGCATATAGTATTGTAAAAATTGTGATGTCCTAAGGAAACATACAGTGGAAGCTTGTTTTTATTTAATTAGGAATCACAAAAAGAACAAAATATCAAGAAATAAAACTATATTTTGAGTCAAAACGACAAAAATCAAATAATACCTTTTACTTTAATCAGCTTATATATTACAAAAATAAAATATTATATCACCTTTTGAAGGATGGTGTTCGGGAAAGTCTTAAGAATTAATTAACTATAGCTTTATGGTCTATTAGTCCCAAAAAACTATAAGCTTTAATATGGCTTAAGTATCCAAACTGCATGTGGTGTTCTCATTAATAAATTAAACACTAAACAATAGATCACCACATTAATCCCCCCCCCCCCCTCTTAATAATATGGTGAGCCCCATATCTCAAAATGAGACATTTTTGCACAGTATAACATAATTATCTTCACATAAGTCTTATTCTTGTGTACGCCTGTGACGGAGATACTTTTCTTGCCACAACGCCTTATCAGATGGCTGATACCCCTCTACTCTAGCTTCCTATGGTCTCTGTCTTAAAAATAAAATTTAATTAAAAATAGCGCTGGATGAGCTTTCGAGTGTTGATGAACAGATTTGTTATACTTAAACTTGCCACCACTTACAGGAATACATGCTGAATAAGCCAAATAAATGTGGCTTTAATTTACATGTCTTATGTGACAGTTATATTCATAACGCACCTATAAATTTTAAATATATAAAGACAAAGAAAATATAATAATGAATGACAAATTAGGCTTAGGATCTTCAAGTGATTCGTTCGTCTCACTATAAAGGTTTCTAGAAATCAAAACTATAATGTCTATGGTGGCAATTTCTTCACATCAGTTGCTTTGGCGGTGTATTTGAAGAAACATAGAGTTTTTACTTGGGAGCTATTAAGATGAATAGAATACCACATTGCGCCGATAAATGTATTTTTACTTCTTTATTAATAAAATTAGTTTATTAACATCTGAGAAACTATTCAGCCCAAAACATCCCTCTTGCCCATTTCAGATGCCAATTCTGCATGATGTTGCACATATGCAACACTACAAAAATTGTTTATTATTAAGTGGCAATTAAAAGTAACTTGTCCTCTATCTCAACCTCTTCTTAACAAAAATATTCAATTTGAAATTAAGGCACTGACATTTCCTTACTATCAGGAAATCATAAAAAACAATTATTAGGTTTACTGAATATATCGTCGAAAGCCCTTGTAAGGTTAATGCTGTAACGGATACATGATCATATCAAATAACAAAGTATTAAAATTAATGAACAGCTTAGGATTAGAGAAAACCACTCCA
Organism: Acanthosoma haemorrhoidale; assembly: GCA_930367205.1. NCBI lineage: Eukaryota > Metazoa > Arthropoda > Insecta > Hemiptera > Acanthosomatidae > Acanthosoma > Acanthosoma haemorrhoidale. The sequence goes on from OV884012.1 coordinate 8,368,838, forward strand.
ATGTTGGCCAATGCCATGCCTCACAGACTTTTCATAAGCCTTCAACGAAAGACATCACACCTTATTCGCACTAATCATTCATTCCTAGCAATTAGACAATTCTGTCAGGGAAAACTGTCTGGATACCAAAGGTGAGAGTGAAGGACCAGTGGTCCAGGAGAAGTCTAATAGGTACATTTCGTAGGGCCTCAGAAGCCGAGTTCATCTACATGAAAAGGGTCTCTTCCAAGAATATAGTAGAAGCCAGGAAACTCCACTGGGAAGACTGTGGAGGCTGGCTGTCAATGTTGGGCTGAAACTAGCGGGTTAGGAATAGAGATGTAATTAAATAAGAGCCCATGGTTTGAGTAAAGCAGTAAGAGCCAGTGGAGTGAGAAAACAAGAGCAGTGTTTATTTCAAGCGTCTGATTTTTACTCGATAAAAAAACTCTGAATTTCTTCCTTATCGGCAGGTAGATTTCTCTATACAGACAATGAGAGGCTGGCTTATTTCAAGAAGGTGAATATTCTGACCGATCAAAGTCGACTACTCCAGTGCCCCAAGTGAGTGCTCATGGTGTCAGGATTGTGACCTAGTCCTGCTTCTCTATTCTGACACTGTAAGTCCGTGAGGAGGGTAACTTCTACTTGTCCGTAATGCAGTGGGCACAACACATGTTATTACAATACAACAATGATTTTACTACAAATTTTAGTTCTTTGAAAAACTTTCTCTATGGGCCCCCCACCAGGTACTTCTAGACCCCCTCATTTAGATAGCTCAACAGTAATGACTGTGCCTTCACATACACTGTAAACATTTGCCAGATATTTCATTCTAGGGAAAGGGATCTTTGTGGGGGGGTTATACCTGATTCAGCAACTTCATATTGCTAAAGTTTAGATACACTTCTGGAAAATTGGCTACAAGCCAGAAAAAGAGAGCAGTTCTGGATATAGTAAGCATGCCTCGGCCTGGATACGGGATAACAACATTTTATATCAACTGTCTTTTAACCTGTTATTAAAATCTGGCGGTACTCACAATCTAAAAACCAATAAACAACTGCAGTTAATTTTAGGCTGCCAAAACAACTATATGAGTCAATGGAGTCTTGTCTACAAATTGTTCAGAATGCCCCCAGAAACAAGTCTGTTGAGGACCTCGAACTACCATGTCAAATCAATCAGAAGAGAAAGATATCGAGGTGGCACTTCTGCCAAAGGAGCATTAAGCCCAAACACAACACCAAGTGCCATAATTGCAAGAAATCTGTGAGCAAAAGTTTTTATTTTTATTTCTTTGTAAGATTTTTTGGGAAATAAACAAAGAACATCAATTAAATAGTCGGTTTTAGGTCTACTTAACTACCCTAAATTTAGGGGATATTTAATTTGTCTTCATGATTACAAGCAATATCAATAAATGATTGGATTTATTGAAAACTCATTTAGCTATGCTTATTTTTATCAGAGGTGCTGTAATTTAAACCGGCCCATGGTACAGCACTTTGACTAGGAGCTAGCTATAACAATTGATAACATTTCAATAACAGGCAATCAGCAATTATCAGGTTAGTCTAAACCTTGTTTTAATAACTTAACTTTTTCAATAGGGGCTAGGTCAGATTTATTTTTTGCCAGTAAAGTTCTACAACTAACATCAATTAAAACAACTTGATGTGAAGGTTTCTGTTGACAGATTGACAAACTACCATATTTGGCTATAAAGTAACCCAACAGATGAAGCCACAACCACTGTAGACCAAAGGTACAACAGCGTCCCCTGTAACAGACATAAGGAATAAAATCACAAAAATAAAAGCAAGAATATATCCCAAGGAACCATTTAAAGTACATTTTCCAATTTTTCAGTTGTAATTCTGTTTCTACTTATTTAATTTTTATAATAAAATATTAATATTTGTTTCAGGTACTTCAGCTGCAATGCAAGATGGCACTTTACGGAAACATCTTATGTCATCTGATAGTAATGTGGAAGAAATTTTAGAGAATCATATAATGAGTCCCTATGACATTAAAAAGACACATCAGTATCCTCATTGCAGCTACAAATCAGCAGGGGCTGGTAGTTTAAAGAGGCATATGATGGCAAAACATAGTGAAGAGAAGCCCCATCAATGTCCTCATTGCAGCTACAAAACAGCTTTCGCTTGTAATTTGAAGCCACATATTATGGCAAAACATACTAAGGAGCAGCCCCATCAATGTCCTCATTGCAGCTACAAAGCAGTTGTAGCTGGTACTTTAAAGATACATATTATGGCAAAACATAGTGAAGAGAAGCCCCATCAATGTCCTCATTGCAGCTACAAAGCAGTTGAAGCTGGTACTTTGAAGAGGCATATAATGGTAAAACATAGTGAAGAGAAGCCCCATCAATGTCCTCATTGCAGCTACAAAACATCTTTAGCAGGTAATTTGAAGAGGCATATAATGGTAAAACATAGTGAAGAGAAGCCCCATCAATGTCCTCATTGCAGCTACAAAGCAGTTCAAGTCTGTAGTTTGAAGACACATATTATGGCAAAACATAGTGAAGAGAAGCCCCATCAATGTCCTCATTGCAGCTACAAAACAGCTTTAGCAGGTAATTTGAATAAACATACTATGGCAAAACATAGTGAAGAGAAGCCCCATCAATGTCCTCATTGCAACTACAAAGCAGTTGTAGCTTGTGCTTTAAAGATACATATTATGGCAAAACATAGTAAAGAGAAGCCCCATCAATGCCCTCATTGCAGCTACAAAGCAGTACAAGCTGATCACATCAGGAAACATATAATTGCACAACATAATGGAGAAACGCCACATCAGTGTCCTCATTGCAGTTACAAAGCAGTAGGGGCTGATATTTTAAAGAGGCATATAATGGCAAAACATAGTGAAGTGAAGCCCCATCAATGTCCTCATTGCAGCTACAAAACAGCTTTAGCTGGTAATTTGAAGCCACATATTATGGTAAAACATAGTGAAGAGAATCCCCAGCAATGTCCTCATTGCAGCTACAGAGCAGCTGTAGCTATTACTTTGAAGAAACATATTATGGCAAAACATAGTGAAGAGAAGCCCCATCAATGTCCTCATTGCAGCTACAAAGTAGCTTTAGCTGGTACTTTGAAGACACATATTATGGCAAAACATAGTGAAGTGAAACCCCATCAATGCCCTCATTGCAGCTACAAAGCAGCTTTAGCTTGTAATTTGAAGCCACATATTATGGCAAAACATAGTGAAGAGAAGCCCCATCAATGTCTTCATTGCACCTACAAAGCAGCTTTAGCTATTACTTTGAAGAAACATATTATGGCAAAACATAGTGAAAAGAAGCCCCATCAATGCCCTCATTGCCGCTACAAAGCAGCTTTAGCTAGTACTTTGAAGACACATATTATGGAAAAACATAGTGAAGAGAAGTCCCATCAATGTCCTCATTGCAGCTACAAAGCAGCTTTGGCTGGTACTTTGAAGGCACATATTATGTCAAAACATAGTGAAGAGAAGCCCCATTAATGACCTCATTGCAGCTACAAAGCAGTACAACCTGATTAGTTAAAGGAACATATAACGACGCACCATAACGTAGAATAGCCTTATTACAGTGAGGAAGCGGTACATAATGGGATATTGTAGAATTATATAAATGCAAAACATGCTGCTGGGAAGCCTCCGTAATATCCTAATTGCAAATACAATCAGTACATGCCATTTGAACATTACGTAGTATCTCATACTAGAAAAACACACATCAAGCAAAATTTGTTTGTATTAACTATATTTTCAGTGGTTATCATGTTTTGTTTTTACATTTTTTATGTTCAGATTTTAGTAGGATTTATTTGAATTATAACATTTTTGTGTATTATTAATTTGTTTATCATTACATTTATCCTCCTGTTGTCTTACTATTGTGCGTAAGGACTTATAATTGCATTAGATACGTAAATTGTAACTTTGGTTCTTAGAGGAACATGTTCCATAACATTAAATAAACTATTAGATTTTACTTTGTTCTCTTTCTTTGAAGTAACCATATATTATCCTATACTTATACACTTCTTCTTTGTTATATAATCCTCCTATTACTCCTTACTTTTACACATTGGTTCTTAGGCCAAGCTGTTAAGCTGCGTTTATGAAGGAATATTCTGGCCAAACATAATGGCAAAGTAAGTAATCAAAAGTGAAATTAGTGTTTGTGTACAATTATATGTGTTTTGGGTTTGTGTAAAATGGTATGAGCGTTTAGTGTGTCTGTATCCGACCTGAGATTTTTAAAAGAATAAGTAATTTAAAGTCAATCTATAGTTAAATTTAAATGCTTCATTAGTTTGTCTAATGAGAACTTCATAAATTGTCGCCCATGTGGAGACACCATTTTATTAACTTAACAATTCAATATGAAACTCATTATCTAATTTGCAGTTATTGTTAGTGATCATTAAATATGTTAAAACCATCACTAACAATACTCATTACACTTAAATATTTCATTTTTCCCATGCATCATAAATGAAAAATGCTCCATTTTTTCTTCCTAATTATTATTAGTTACATTATTTAATAATTGATTTGTAATACTCTTTTAATTAATTACATTCAGGTCATTACAAAATACCAAAGGTTCGCAAATTTGCACCTTGGGGCCAAGAAAGTTGACTTTAAATTTTGGTTGCTGGTTGTTATATTATTATCGTATTATGGGTCCCTATGACAATAAAAAAACCCATCAATAGCATTGCAGCTACACAACAGTAGGAGCTGGTGTTGCTTTAAAAAATCATATAGTGAATGAGAGAGCATTTTATTTCGGCCAATTCTATAATCGTTTATTTTGGCCAATCAGGGACTACCACACCGGGTAAAAAATAAAATGTTTAATCAATCCATTCAAGAAGGCACTGAAAAATTTCTTATCAGTCTGATAAGTCCTGGTAATTAATTAATAAAAATGTCTACACTTAAAAAATATCGAAGTTAACTTTTTAGAAAAATCCCAGAGAATAGGATGACAACATTTATAACAAACTGACTACTGTTGTCAAAGGGATTTAAGGGACCTGTTATCAGTGAAAACATAGCAGGTAATGAAATTGCTTAATGGGTAACCGCTAATGTCAAACAAGAAATGACATTTTAGAACTTGGCTCAGGACAGTGATAAAGATTCAGAAGGCTTTGAAAAAAATTTCTTATAAATGTATTCCCTATTTATTTATTTTCCCCCCATATCCCCTGGTTGCAGAATTCAATATAGATTCTACAAATGAATTGATTTACAATTGGTCATTATATTTCCTGTAGCTTGGCTACATGTTATCTAATTTCTAATTATTATACATTAATTTACTGAACATTTTTAAAGTGATGGGGCTCACCTTATTTACTACCATAGACTTAAAACTAACTTAATCTAACAATAAAAACTTATACTAAATCTTAACCTAATTTTCCCCGACAGTCCGTTGCCATCGATTCAGGACAGGTGGTGGGGTCATAGTGTCAAACATTGGGCCTGTGAGATGCTTGCAACGAGTCAAAAAACTTGATGTGTCTCTGGTGGATGAAACCACCCACCAACAGCACACCAAGAAACGCGTGCAGGTTTGGTGCTCTCCAACCTCTCGAGAGAGGAACATCTAACCACTTTTCTCATGATTCCATTCTGAAATTGCTGGAGAGTTTTAGCTATATTGTCGGCCGGGTGAGCATACAGCAGAGCTGGCCGGAGGACATACCCATACATCATCAGCTTAAGACGCAGTAACAAGTTGGGTGAAGTTAGTGAGTGGTAAAGCCACTGTATTGTAGAGTTAATTTGATGCGGGTTCCCTACTTTCTTTTTTTCCCTTTCTAGCCCCTTTAAATTTACAGATAATTATATACAATTATGGATCCCCAGGCGAATCTATTTACAAATTATTTTTGTATTTCCTGTAGCGTCGCTGCATTATATACAGGTATAATGGAATAAACAAGTATAATGATATACATTATACTGTCTGTTGCCATCAATGCGGGAGAGGGGTGGTGGGGTCATAGTATTAAACACAGTGAGCTCTTGGGGCATTGGAACGCCACTACTGAACAAGAAATATAGCAGTTGGAGTGGTTCTTTCCCAACTTTCGGAAGGGAGGGATCATCCCATTTCCTTTGGTTCATACACACTTTCCAAAACCGAATAAAACTATTCAACAATTGGAAACGAACTACTGGCTGTTGTTTATGCTTGTTGTTGGGGGCCAAGGTGCACAAAATTAAAAATATCAATAATAGTGAAATCCCCGAGCACCCTAGTAAAATATGCCGATTCTGTTACCTCTCATTGTAGTACAACTCGAGCAGCAGGCAATATTGAACAATAATTACTCTAATAATTGAATAGAAAGGGCATCTGAAAATAGAATTGTAACAGTGCAACTTCATCTAAAAAATGCTGTCATAAACCTGATATTAATGAATTGTGAAAGAAAATAATAATAATAATGATAATGCAAAATTAAATCACAAAAAATCAAATTTGGCTAATGCTTAACAATAAATTTATTTGAAAAATAAAGCATACATATATAATGCCAAACCACATTAATTCCAATTTTCTTTTCATAAACAAAATAAAATCATGAACCTTCTAAGTTAATAATTAAATTCAACTTAAAAAAATAAAATTCTAAGTTAATGTCGTCGTCTTCTTCTTAGTGTTGAACCTGGCAATTTGATGCAGTCTCGGCAGTCCTCTGATAAGACGAAATCTCAAGTTGGATTTCTCCAAATCCACGTGCGAAATCATTCGCAAATTTAGAGAATGTAAAGGCCGTTCAGGCAAGATGGCACAGTTTCAATGGCTTGATCTAGCAATACTGACTTAAGATAATCCTTTACGTTCATGTACAGTAAACAATAACAACTCTTCCCTAACTCTCTCTCTCTCTACCGTCTTCTATTTATTGTCTCTCTCTCTCTCTCTCTCTCTCTCACACACATTGCTCTTTTCTTATCGATATCAAATCCATAACATCAACATAAACAAAACAAACCAAATTTATTTCACAACTCATTTATATATAAAAAAAAAAAAAACTTTTATTTTCAATTTACGTAATTAAATAATATCAAAATAAAGGAATTCTACTCAATTCTATTTAAAATTTTTTAGTCGGCCCTTTCATACATACCGCTAACACTTGTAAACATTTTAAGCATTATTTATATGGAAATAAATTTACACTACAAAATGGCCATATACCTCTACAACGGCTTTTTACTATTAAAAACAACAATACAAGAATTATGAAATGGATTTTTCGCCTTTATGGATTACAGTTTCATATAAAATATATAGAAGGATAAACCAATTATGTAGCTGACACACTTAGCAGAGTACAATTAGAATCATCACATGGCCTTAACTTGGAAACATAAGCAGATTAATAGAGGCTACACTTAATAACTCAGAGAATAGAGCCAAATTTTGCATGAACTTAAACAGAACTAGTGTATTAGCTACACAGCACTCCCAAGACTAGAAACGAACAAAGTTTTATAGCCTCTGAAGACCAAGCAGAGTCGTACATATCAGACATAAATGTAGAAAAATATTTATAGAATGAGGTGGAAAGAAAATCATTACCACCAAACCTTTGGTGGCAGCAAATGAAGAGAAATTATCGAAAATGTTCATATTAGTAAATGATTTCACAGAGGTGCGTTTGTAACTAAGGGAAAACTAAAACAAACTTACTATTGGCCTATTATGAGAGACCAATTTTCAGATTTTATTAAGTACTGCCCTGTATGTAGAACAGTAAAGAAATTGAAACAAAATATCAGGTTACCCCAACGACGGATAGACCATTCGAAGAACTAATGATGGACACTCCTAGGTACGAGGGAAACCAAATATTCACAATAGGGGGAGATTACTTGGCTCATTTTCTCAGCCCCATTCATATAAAAATGAACAACAGACGATAATACAACAACCTTATAAAGGAGTTAATGCATTGAAGCATACTACATAACACCAAATCACCCTGATTCACTAGGACTCCTTAATATAGCCCAATCTATGTTGAGAGAAATTTCATGAGCCACTAGAGAAGAAAATTAAAGCAAATTTAAAATTAGCATTAATCACATTTAATATTTCATTAAATCAAAATTTTAAAATGTCTCCTAATGAGATTACTTTTGGCATAATTAAAGATAGATAGAAAACACATTACTGATTAACCAACATACTGAATATTGAACATAACTAATCGAGAAGACCTAAAAGTAGAAAAAGACAAACCCCAGGTTAAATGAATAATGAGGACAAAAGAGGAACAGATACAAACCTGTTATACCTTTTATTGACAAACAAAACAAAATAAGTACACTGCTAATGTAGTTAGCAAACGAGAGAATTTCTATCAAAAAAAACAAACTGTTTCAGATGTAGAACAAATGGAAATTGATACTGGCAGTGACACTCACAATAACTATAGCATATAAAATAACAGGCAATTAGCTGGCTTACTGGCAACATGGACCTAGATGATAAACAACACTATGATAATACTATTGAAACTTTACAAAAGAATAACTACCGCAAGGAACATAATATGTCAACTGAAATATCACTAAAGAAAAAACTGACAAAAACCTTTGAAAAAGACATAGGAATATTAAACAGAAATAATAATAAAATTATAGAAATTATTAACAGTATAGACAAGACCCCAACTTTACGACTACTTTGCACCTAACCGAACTTTACGGTATATTAAATAATCTAGCTGTACAAATACTAGACATAGAACAATCTCTGAAAATCTGTAAAATAGGGTCCCCTTAATTGATGACCAACTCATATCACAAGACATTGAAATCATTTGGTTAACGAGTAAGATTGCATGTGCTATACGAAATGGAATCATTCATTACTTACAAAAAAAAAGTGCCAAAACTGAGTTCAATTTACCTTTTACCTGTGCCTGTACAAAAATACAATCATGTAATAACCATTTGCCAGCCAGATTTGTCTCATGAAGATAATTTATAGTTACTTGAAACTGCCGACTCCCCAATCTTGTATTCACCTCTTCTTATTCATTATCTATTGCATTTTGTCATATCTGATATTCATTCATATGATGGCATACATAATAATTGTAAATCTATAAAGTCAAATTCAACACCACCAGTAAAAGTCTCGCAGAGCTCAAATATTCGGAAGGGAGGAAGAAGTTAAGGACCTTAAACCTCAACATCCGCAGCTTAGTAAGCTATATATATATATATATTGTTGTGATATTTGAGTTTGTGGAGTTTTTATATAATATTTAATCCAACTTATCAAGAAGGCAAAATAAAAACAAGTGAGAGTGTATGAAAAAACAAAAGATAGTATAGTGTTGTTGTATCATAATGAATACACACAAAATTACTCTCTAGTTTTAGCCAGTTATAATTAGTTGTTGTTGTGGTTCTGAGAGAACACACACAGTTCTCTGGTTTTGAGATTGGCCCGTGATACATGTTAGCTGTAAATTGTGAGTCAGAAAGAATTTAAAATTTCTTTTGGTTAGTGGTATTGGACTTGGCAGAACCAAGAAGAGCCATTGCAAGAAAAGAAAAAGAATTGATTTGGTTTGGAAATAATTGATGAGGATAAAAGAAGAAGAAGAAGCAAAATTGTAAACAAGTATTTATAAATAATTAATTTAAGTTTTTTTTTTTTAATTAGATTCATATTTTTGCCAGATTTATTTTTGTTAACAGAACCTAATAGTAAATAGTAAATAAAATAAATTTAAAGTTAACAATAAAACTAATTTATTTAAAGAATGTAATAATATATATATATATATATATATATATATATATATATATATATTCCCAGGCTCCATTTATTTCATCTCATTATGTCCTTAGATCTTTGAAGTAGTTCACTAATATGTAAAATTGCCAATAAAAGTTTTTAAAAAGTCATCTTTAAGTTGTGATTCTTTATTTAGCGAAGTGAGATGCTAAAAAAGTTCCTACTACCTGTACAATTTTGGCAGTAAAGTTAACAGACAACGGAGTAGCAAAAATGTGTGTGATGATTGTTGTATATTGTGAAGTCTTTTACTTCTTCAATCGGTTGAAAATGTTATATCAATTACTCACAATCATGGGTGTGCCTGCGCCTGTTAGTTTTTGTGGGAGAACTGCAGCAAACTCAGTGTTTAAGGCATCACATGCAGTATCTATTGCTCAGCCTCTGGGGCGGGGTGAACCAATCCAATAGCAACCTCATCCAGACCTTTTTCACAGACTTCAAAGGCATTCTTTGTAATTTCAGTCCCAGCAATAGGAGTGGGATCAGTCTTTTCAGAATTTTGAAGGTATAAGTTAAGTGGTATTTGAGTGCTTGTGGCTCCGAGAACGTTCTTCAGATAGAAATCTACAATGTCAAGGAATGTGAGGAGTTGCTTACACTTGTCAAAACAAATTTGTATTATTTTACGCTTTTTTTTTTTTTAGGCTTAATTTTGTTGGCACTGACATTCGTGACCCAAAAAAGTCCACTTTTACCAAATATGCACTCAAAGGATTTAGAGAAATTCCTTGCTTATTTAATCTCGAAATACATGTGACAAAATTCATAGAGACCAAAAGCTCAGGAAGAGTAATTGAAACCACACCTCTTATATCTACAAGGTAACTTTGGTACCAATGATACCATCACTATTTTTAATTAATATCAGTCATATGTTAATTTATCTATTATAATTTCAGCATTCATTCAAATTATTCACAGTTCCACCTGCGTGAATAATTGTTTTCAACAATGGATACATGAATATGAGTGAGTAGAGATTTCGACTTACAGATGAACATTTTGATGGTCCTACTCAGCTAGAATATCACCGCATCCTTATAGTTATGAATCAATGGCCAATAAACTTTACTGATTCATATTTTTTATGCTATGTAAACTTTTAAATATTTATTTGTTTATATAAGAATTGGCCTTGAAAAAATAAATGGTGTCCGCCGCTGGAATCAAGAATTTGCTCCTGGATATGTTAGGGACTAATGTTGGGAGATTTCATAATATCTGGACTAACATAAAGAATTATGAACAACCCATGAATGAGGTTCCAGCACATGAAACCCTCAATAACACTTTAAATACGTTAATATGCACATTTGCCAGAATATTCCAAACCAAGTTTAAGAACTTGGCCTTATCGTAAACGTGTTGAAGAAGTGTTTAAGTATAATAAAATACATTCTTAGCTCAAGGAAAGACACCAAACAGGAAAAGGAAGTAGAGCCGCTTAGTTTATTTCATAATAACACCGAAGCGAGTCAACAAGTAACGTGGGATGTCGGCATTGGAAGAACGTCGTCATATGAAGGAAGAGACACAAGAAATCTTAAAATAACTGAACAAAAAGACAACTCCAGTAGGTAACCTTTTTGCTCCATTATCCTCCTTAGATAGACCTGTAGGCACCCACTCTGAAGCATAGGATGTGAAGGTCCTCACCCTGCTAACTACAACGAATGCCCGGTCTATCAGAACCTGCGAGAAGCGATTACCATCTTCAACTGCGGAAGGACCACGTTAAACCATCAGCTCAGGAACGAGCAATTGAAATCGCATTCATTACAGATTCTTACTTAACAAAAACATATGGAATTTTCATAAGGACTACAAAATCCCCAGAACAAACAACATAGGTTACAGAGGAGCAGCAATCATTATCCCTAATACATTGAAATATTACCCCCTTGCACAGAAATACAAGCATCAAACATTCGACTTGAACTTAAAAACAGCAAACTTTAAACTTTCATTAGCCTACTGCCCCTCAGGACAAACTATCACCCCCGAATTACTCACTGCTAGCCATCATTGTAAAGACAAAAGAACAGTGTTTTGGATCTGTTTTTTAGTAGAAGATATAACCCTACTAACCATTATATTCACAGGAAGTTTGATCTTTTTTCAGATCATATATATTGCACAGCAAATTAATTAAAGGATTGGAAACATTTTTATGAATTTTAGAATGTGAGACTGGTATTAATAAACACCATTGGACTCCTTAATAATAACCAACAGGCTGCCTTTGCATCTCAGACACCGCTGTGTGCTGAGAACGTACACTTACTTCCTATAGTGGAGGATCAGTTATAAGTAAAAGTGTATTCCGACACACCTCTCCTGTGTTCCGGAGGTTTCAGTTAGTATGTGTTACAGATATAGATATCTGTCGCTCATGATTTTAACGTGTTTTGTTAACATAAAATATTAAAATATTATTCGGCCCCTTGTCACAACACTTCCCCAATCCCCTTCTTACATGAGACAATTGATGGTGGAAAACGATGGCACGGTACAAGACTAGTGACTGATAAACGGATCTAGAATTACTTAATAACAGAAATAATAACTTACACATTTGATAAATATTTATCATCAAAAAGCCAAAAATGGTAATCTCTGGAGAGCAACGCGATAACTCCTGTGACACAAGACCATGCCACGGCCATTGAGTGTATCACCAAATTCATATAACGACATTACGGACGAATAGAAAGCAGAACGATCGCTGACCACCTCTCCGTTTTCAAACCCTATTCTCACCTGACTAACGCTCAACACGACAGCGAAGTATTGACAGTAATTGACACTTCTCTCACTGTCGATTCCTTCAATAGCTTTCATTCCCTTATGACCTTGAAGGACTACTGAAGGGAAGCCACCTGGTTGTGATTTATTATGTCTGAACGACTTCATCATTTGGGAATTTCGTTTAAGTTCCTATAACCATCCTGAAGGTTAGGCCCTTCATTTTATTACAAAACACCTTATATTGTGTAATTAAATCAGTGTTAATTAAACAATATTGTTCACCGAGAGAAACTGTATGAAATTTCGCGTAGCTACTGTAAATACAGGGAGCACTACGTAATTTTAGTTGTAACGGAATCGTTGAAAACTCTAAACTTTCTAAATAGATACAAATAAATAAAGAGATTTTGAGCTAATAAAATAAAGAGATCAGAGAGGGGGAACATAAGCGTGGATAAATATGACTAAAATATGGCATTGTATTTATGTTCCGTGTATGAAGATCACCTATTACCTTTTTGCAGATTGATTCTACTTATCTGATTTAAAACTAGGTGCCTTTGCAAGTGCATAACCAAATGCTTCAGCTATTATGGAAATGTGACTGTCCACACAGATGCAAGTTCTAAGTCGACTCAGCCATGGTATATGCTCTTTGGACTAAGCATGTTACAAGACTGGCTCCTTCCCTACCGGCAGATACCTCATTGTTAGTTGCTAGATTTTCAAATCCCCTAATGGGAATATATCTATTTTTCTTGCGATGGATATTACAGGTAAAATGAAAATTATGTATTTAACTTCTCCTTGTGAAGTATTAAGCTATTCCCAAACATTAAGTAAATTTTGTCCACATTAATGGAGGATTCTTTAATTGCTTAATATTGTTGCTTTCGCCAATTTCATAATTAATCTTCTATCCACTTTTTGAATGTGTAATGTACAATTGGCATAATTTCCCTGCGATATATTAGTGATTATTCCTGTGTTAGAAATTATTTTGGCTCACCTGAAGTAATTACATCATTGTCCTCTGCCTCTTCCAACAAACATTAAAATGTGGAAAGGTGCCAATGTTTCGGTGAGAACACCAAATTGCAGTAAAATAGCAGAAGAGCAGTCATAATAGCAATAGTAATAGGATTCTTAAATTTTAAAGTAATGTTCAATCAGAACCGAATGAAAATATGTCGATATCTGTAAAACTGTAATAATATAATTTAATAGATTACAATACATAGGATTATAAAATGTGGTGAGATTTACAATAATTCTGACTGTTTATGTTTGCAGAAATGAAGGCATGTTTTCCAGTCATAAAACAAGAAATTAAAGAACTTGACTGTGAGTTTTTTTAATTAATGTATTATTCTAATATTTGTTATTTATTAATAATAATTTAATTATATTTTCTTTTCATATAATTAAAAAAAAACTTTATATTTATAACTTTTACGTTATATCAGGGTTCTGTTAATAAATTATTAGGAAACTTCTGGCAAAAGGAATATTGGTTTTGTTTATACACATTGAATAACTAAAATTGATATACAAAAATAAAATACGTACGTAATAAAGAATACTATTAAAACTAACATTAAAATGGTACCTTGTAAATTATTCGTAACTCTATACTAATACTGGCCAGTGCTTCTTGTGGATAATCTTCGTGTGGTTCGTGGATCAGCATACTTGTTCTAAGCTGCAGCGCGTGGTTCTATACGTCTCATGGCCGGATGCAAGTCTGGGGACGCTTCTCTTTGATGCCCAACAGCCTTAGCGTGGGTCGCTACCTGGACCTGGTCTGCTACCTGCTCTGTCCTCTGATGAACGAATGAATGTTTTTTTTTTTTTTTTTTTTTTTTTTATTTTTTTTTTTTTATTTATTTCAAAACCTCAACAAAACAATACAATGTACAAAAGAAAAATAACAAAATATTTGGATTACATATTTCTCCTCTTACTGCATTTACATGCATTTGGCGGAGTGCCTAAATATAATAAATTTTTATTGTCGTTAATAGTTCATTGTTCTTATACAACACTAGGTGATGAGGCTCACCTTCTATTTGTCACCGACACCAACACTAAACACTAGGAACAAAAACAAAACAAACTAAACAAAACAAAACTAAACAAAACAAACTAAATCTCTACCTAGAACCTAGGACTAGAGTGTTCCAGCCACGACAGCGTCCTGCCATCGATGGGGGAACGGAGCGGGGGTTATAGTGTTAAACACCGGGTTTGTCAAATATTGTAATGAGTCGAAAAATTTGATATGTCTACGCTGGATGAATTCATCCACCGTAGGCAGCTCAAATATCTCATGCAGCTCACTGTTCCGTCGCTGCTCGAATGAAGTACCTCTGACCACTTTCATCAGTGTACCGTTTTGGAATTGTTGGAGTTTCTTAGCTGTCGTATACGTCAGATAACGAAATAGCGGTGCACCATACAGCAGAGTAGGCCTGAGTATGCTCTTGTAGATCAGTAGCTTGAGTCGCAGTGATAGATTGGGGGAAGTCAATAAGTGCGTAAGCCGGTAAGACTTCATGCGTGTATGCTTCAACTTCTTTGCAAAATGGTTACTAAAATGGAGGTGTCTGTCCATTTTAATTCCCAGATATACTAGGTCGTTGGCTGGTGAATTTTGCTTCGTTCCTACTATGTAACTAGTAGGGAGCGGGCTTTTTCCCTTTTGAAAAGAGAAAATTGCACAGTCGGTCTTACCCGCGTTTACAGAGATATTGAGTCTCCCCAATCTCTCACTGATCTGGTTACAGGCTGCTTCAGCCTGTCTTAGAGCTACCTTGGCACTCATGCTGCTGCTGTACACCGCTATGTCATCTGCGAAAGCAGTAACTGTGGTATTTTTGTAGCGGGCTCCGACAATCTCGGACGTGTATACGTTGAATAGTACAGGGGATAAGACGGCGCCTTGGGGTACTCCACAGGTCAGTGGCACAGCTTCGGAGAAGCTATCACCCACCCGCACCCGCAGCGATCTGTTTTTCAGGAAGCTAGCCAGAATTGAATATAGTTGTTCCGGGCATTCCCGGTCGCAGAGCATTTGACACAGTGTCCCGTGAGACACCGAGTCGAATGCTTGGGTGCAATCAATGGAAATCATAGCCGTGGCTATGTTTCTATTCATGTTATGGCTAACTTCTGACTGCACCTTCAGAAGGGGGTGCTCTGCGCTCATACTGGATTGGAATCCAGTCTGCTCTGGCGGAATGATATCATTTTCCGAGCAGTAATCTTTGAGATAATTCAAAAGAATTTTCTCAAAGATTTTCCCCATCTGTGGTAGCAGACTGATCGGGCGGTAGTCGGCTGGGTGATCTCCACTTTTGGCTGGCTTCAGTAATGGAAACAAGATGGCTTGTTTCCATGTGTCAGGAAAGTACCGCAATCTTATACAAGAGTTGTATAAGTTTGCTAGTTGTACTATCCCTCTCCTCGGCATTTGTTTGAGCAGCACTGTTTGTATCCCGTCGTGCCCTGGTGCTCGGTACACGATGTTTTGGTCCTTGGTCGGCTCGTATATATATCTGCATCTCTCCACTGCCTTCTTGACTTTCAACTCGTTATTTAATGCCAGTTGTTTTGAATATTTATTACTTTGCTTAAATTAGAAGTTTATATAATAAATGTTTATATTAAATATATTATTTTTATTTCAATTATTAATAATTAATATGACGACAATAAAAACGTTCATACTTTCAAAAATGAATCACGGATCGTTATTACGTTATTCAATGCTCGCTAATTTCGAGTTTATTTAAACAAACACTATTAAAAATCATCATTTTAAAATATCACAACAGTATATATTTTGGTTTTGCTTTAGTTTAGTCAAGGTTTTAGGGTTGAGATTTCCGATGTATATATCTATCACAGGCAATTGCTTGACTCATCTAAACTCGATCATAAAATTTTTTAGTGACGTTTTGTGACCAATAATAGATATTATGAGGTGCTGCATTGTATGGATTCTATGGGGGAAAAAAGTAAATAAAATGGTATAATAATGGGATCACACACTTATACTAGCAATACTTCAAAGTTAATGCGAATCAAAGAAAATGAAGCAAAATATTCCCACATTACCTTCACCCTCCTTCGCAAGTCCTGACCATTAGTTTATTTTAATTCCATTCCTCTCCCTGTATCTGAGATAGTATGGTACTTAGGCTTCCATCTTGCCAAACAGCTGACCTGGAACCCACATACGAGGCTAAAAAGACAAGAACTAAACGGACGCTTTGGACAACTGTACTGTACAGGCTATTCAGAGGACATCCCATCTCTCAATAGAAAATAAATTACTAATCTACAAAGTTATACTTAAGCCAATCTGAACATATGGAATAATGGGACATTACCTCCGTAATATAGCTCCCATAACTCCCTATGGGGGACAGCAATAAAGTCGAACATCAAGCGTATCCAATCCTTTCAATCAAAGGTCCTGAGAACAATAGTAAATGCCCCTTACTACATGAGCAACAAAACCCTTTATAACGATCTTTATATACCCTACATTTTTGAACTCATCGCTCCCAAGTTCATGAAATTCCATAGTAACCTATCCCATCATCCTAATCCCGTAGCACAGTCATTGCATTGCACCACTCGTCCCTATAATCCTCCTCGGAGACTGAAACGGTAGTGGCCTCGTGACCTGCTATAAATGCTTGACAGTGAGAGTCCTGGGGCATTGGCATTGGCCAGTATCTCCAATCATGTCCTGGGCGTATGTGGCTCTTGCCGCTCTTTGTCAGCCTCCACTGGCTTGTATCCGGTGACGCAGCTGATGGAGGAGTGTGGGGGGACTTCCCAAGGCTCTATTTCCTCTTTCGCATGGGAGGGAGGTGACAACCATGTGGATTCGGGAGGCCTCTGGGCTGTTTGTAAATATTGTATGAATGAGCAAGTGAATGATGAATTGTAAATATGGTATGAGTGAGAACATTTATCTCAATTAATTATTGCCTAATAAGGCAGATTGTTATTTTATCATAATAAAGTTGCCTATCTATCTACATAATTAATAGCTTTGGCCAATTTGTTGTTGATATTTTATTTTTATATTTAATATCAACGTAAATGCTATAAACTGTGTGAATATTCTGAAATGCCATAGCAGCTGAAAGTAGTCTTGTTTCTACTTTCCTGTTTATTATATTGAGACACTATTTTATGTGGCATTAATATACCAATGTATATTGTAATGTTATTTTGAGAAGTGATTTGTAGTTAATTTATTAAATGAGATATAAAATATATTACGATAAGTTTAAATCCAAAGCAAGTGAATATAACAGCAGGAAGTATGTGGGCAAGGAAATGAAACAGCTGAGGGGAAGGCCGGGGCTGCAGTTGTCGAAGAGGCTTTGAAAGCTTGTCAGTTTTAGAGTTGTTTCAAGTAGAGGGGTGTTGATGATAATTTGATCCAGTTTGCGAATGATCAGACATTTTTGTTGTGACGGCCCTTATACTTTGTGTTTCCTCATACCTCTTATTTCTTTGTATTAGCTCCTATCATTGCATACCAATCCATAACCTCATATATATCAGGAGGCCACTGGGCAACATTGTATTTATAGCATCATCAGGATCACAAAACCCAATACTTGGACAGGGCAAGGCAAGCATTTAATGGACTATTTGTAATTAACTCAAAAACTGTATATGTTATTCTAATATTTCTTATTTATTAATAATATTTTAATTATATATTTTTTCATATAATTTAAAAAACTTTATATTTATAACCTTTACGTTATCTCAGGGTTCTGTTAATAATTATATAGGAAACTTCTGGCAAAAGGAATATTGGTTTTATTTACACACATTTAATAGATAAAAATTGATATACAAATAAATTACGTACCTACTAAAAATTACTGTTAAGATTAAAATTACGTATTATACTGGCCAGTATATCTTTGCGTTGATATCTTCGATGGTCGTTCGGATCAGCGTAATTGTTCTAAGCTGCAGCGCGTGATTCCAGACGTCTTCCTTTGTTGTCGCATCTGGTGAAAGTGATGGACCATTAGGGGCCAGCTTGGGTCCGCTACCTGGTCTGGAGCTGGAGTCCCTCTTCTACCGGTTCCTGACGAAAGAATGCCTGTTTTCGAACTCAGGCGGTCTATTTATCCCGCTTCTGTCCGATGCCTTCTTGACTTTCAACTTGTTATTTAATGCTAGTTGTTTTGTATATTTATACTTTGTTTAATGTTGTAGTTTATATAATAAATGATTATATTAGTTATGTTATTATTTTTATTTCAATTATTAATAATTAATATGACGACAATAAAAACGTTCATACTTTCAAAGACATGAACCTCGGATCGTTATTAAGTTCTTCAATGCTTGCTTTTTCCGAGATTATTTAAACAAACACCATTAAAAATCATCATTTTAAAATATCACAACCATGTATTAAATTTTTATTCCTTTTATACAAGTGTGGTGGTCAAGGCCCGAACCCCATGAGTTTTAATACATCATAAGTTTAATTTACATATTTTGTATTTAGTAAATTAAAGATATATTACATTATCCAGTACCACCTGAGCCATTTATAAAATATATTAATTTTTTCAAAATAATTATGTAATAGTAGATAAGTAATTTAGTTAATAATGGTTCTTCGATCATTAGCTTGCCGATTCGTCCAGATTTGGGTTTCTAGAAGACTTAATATTAGAAAATTCCATGTAATTGAAACATGTCAATGAAATATCAGAAACTTAATTGATAAACCTCTTCCCCGCTTGTAGAGTTTTAGGTAATGTTCAACAAGAGAATCTTTAAACGTATACTATAAATAAGTAGTGTCTGATGGTTGTGGATTGTTGTTCTGATAAACAGTGATGACTTGAAAAAAGTCATCATTTTTATTCCTTTCTCGTCTTTGGTCTTTACTTAATTTTATTTACATAATGCTATAATTAAGATTACATTAAGCTATAAAGATAGCCATTTCCCTCATAAAGCTGATTTAAATCCGTTTTGTTGTAGAATTATAACCTAACTATGTAATTTTAATTAACTATGTATTTAGAAACAATAATGCATATCCTAAAGATTCTACTTGTGATCGTATAGCTAATCCTACATGAGTTCTTGACAGCTATGAAAATAATAAAGAAATTATATTTAGAATAAGAAAGATTTAGGAATAAAGAAGTATAAGTTGAATTAAATAGTCATCTTTAGAAAGCGAATAATACATATGCCTACTTAAAGCGGCTCTAAACCACAACCTAACACCAAACTTCACACACCATCTTTCCTTTACTTTTTTCCTAATTACCAGTAGCCTTTTGTTTACAACATTCCACTATTCTACAAGGCCTCCATGATGTTAGTCTATATCCTGAGTCCTTGCAAGCAAACACTATTCCTCATTTCCTTCCAATGTTCCTCTTTGTCAGATGATCACATGCATCATGCTTTACATTCCACTAGTTGCTGTGACATTCGGAGTCCTAAGTTACTCAAAAGTACTTTATTTCATAAGATCACCGCTTATTTGTTGAGGGATGTTCACTGGTTTCATTTAAATATTATAGTTTGATTTTCATTATTAATTTAATTATTAGTGTATCTAAAGAAATATTATGATTTATTCAATTAACAATTTAGTTCTTTTAATCTTATTCACAGGTGGTTCAAGCCATTTGAAAGAAGAAACAGATCTAATCGTAGACAATGGTAAGTATGCTAACCCATCACTCAATATGTTATCACTACAAATTTCTACCATGTTAGCTCTTTTACTCCATCGATAGCAGATATTCTGATGTAACTTTAGCGTTGTAATATATATTCTTAAGTTCCTGATAAGGCAATTCATTTTTTATTAATTGTTGATACCTTATTCTTATTCGCAGGTGGTCCAATACATTTCAAAGAAGAAGAAGAGCTGATCCTAGATGATGGTGAGTACATTAAAGCATTTCTGCATTGTCCCTAAAATTATCTTCTCTATTTTTTTGTTTGTTCACTCGGACTTATATCTCTGTTATTGCATTGGCAGCAAACAATTAAATGCATCATTACTGTTATAATCAACATTTTTAACTTTTTCTTAAGACAAATCATTTTTTATAAGTTGTTATCTCATTCGCAGGTGACCCGATCGATTTTAAAGAAGAAGAGCTAATCCTGAAGGCCGGTGAGTACAATTAAGGATCTGTCAATACACAATTTATTAAGTTCGCATGAAATTTTCTTTTGCTTCTATTTTGTTATTATTGCTATGTTTGATATTAAAGTTAGTTTAAGTGTTAAATGCCTTTATAAATATAAATACGATGAAAAATAGATACAAATACAACTGAGAAACACCTTTGTGTTGAAAGTATTGAAATAAGAAATCAACAGTTATAATTGACCCTAAACAAATTCATAAAAATATTTATATATATTTAACTTTATTTTCTTCTTGCAGTATGAATAGATATTGCAGGTTCATAAGAAATAATTAATAATTAAGTAATATTTAAATGCATGATATTTTATTGTAGCATATAGTATTGTAAAAATTGTGATGTCCTAAGGAAATATACAGTAGAAGCTTGTTTTTATTTAATTAGGAATCACAAAAAGAACAAAATATCAAGAAATAAAACTATATTTTGAGTCAAAACGACAAAAATCAAATAATACCTTTTACTTTAATCAGTTTATATATTACAAAAATAAAATATTATATCACCTTTTGAAGGATGCTGTTTGGGGAAGTCTTAAGAGTTTGTTAACTATAGCTTTATGGTCTATTGGTCCCAAAACACTATAAGCTTTAATATGGCTTAAGTATCCAAACTGCATGTGGTGTTCTCATTAATAAATTAAACACTGTAACTTCATAATATAAACAATAGATTACCGCATTAATCCCCCCTTTAAAAATATGGTGAGCCCCATATCTCAAAATGAGACATTTTTGCATGGTATGACATAATTATCTTCACTTAAGTCTTATTCTTGTGTACGCCTGTGACGGAGATACTCTTCTTGCCGCAACGCCTTATCAGATGGCTGATACCCCCTCTACTCTAGCTTCCTATGGTCTCTGTCTTTGAAATAAAACTTAATTAAAAATAGCGCTGGATGAGCTTTCGAGTGTTGATGAACAGATTTGTTATACTATAACTCGCCACCACTTACAGGAATACATGCTGAATAAGCCAAATAAATGTGGCTTTAATTTACATGTCTTATGTGACAGTTATATTCATAACGCACCTATAAATTTTAAATATATAAAGACAAAGAAAATATAATAATGAATTAGGCTTAGGATCTTCAAGTGATTCGTTCGTCTGACTATAAAGGTTTCTAGAAATCAAAACTATAATGTCTATGGTGGCAATTTCTTCACATCAGTTGCTTTGGCGGTGTATTTGAAGAAACATAGAATTTATACTTGGGAACAGTTAAGATGAATAAAATACCACATTGCGCCAATAAATGTATTTTTACTTCTTTATTAATAAAATTAGTTATAACATCTGAGAAACTATTCAGCCCAAAACATCCCTCTTGTCCATTTCAGATGCCAATTCTGCATGATGTTGCACATATGCAACACTACAAAAATTGTTTATTAACACTATTAAAAAAAAGTAGGATTTTTTAAAATTTATTTTCTATTATTTATTAGATAGTTTTAAGTATTATAGCATCCATAACTGTCACATAAGACATGTAAATTAAAGCCAAATTTATTTGGCTTATTTATTATTCAGCATCAGGAATACGTGGTGGCGAGCTTTAGTATAACACATCTGCTCATCAACACTCGAAAGCTCATCCAGCGCTATTTTTAATTAAATTTTATTTAAAACATAAGAGACCATAGGAAGCTAGTTCTAATATATAATAATTTGCAAAAATTCCTCTCAAGTTAAAAGTAAGGGTGTTAGGCTGAAACTACTGGGTTAGGAATAGAGATGTAAAAGTAAATTATAAAAAAATGTTCATCCAAAAATAAATATTCATACAAAAATTTTAATTATTTAACTTAGGTAAGATCATTGTTAATTTTACAAGAATATTATTACCGTTAAAAAATGCTAAAAAGAGAGTGTCAAAAGCCATTCTCATTTTTCTCATTAGCTCATTAGCATACAAGCAATACACAAAATAACTTCAACACAAATATACACAATATATAATACACAAACGGCTCAAACCACCATATCCAGAAAATATTAAAAACTGTTTGCGACTATTTAAAAGTGGCAATCAAAAGTAACTTGTCCTCTATCTCAACCTCTTCTTAACAAAAATATTTAATTTGAAATTAAGGCACTGACATTCCTTACTATCAGGAAATCATAAAAAAACAATTATTAAGTCTACTGAAAATATTGTCGAAAGCCCTTGTAAGGTTAATGCTGAAAAGGGTCTCTTCCTTGTGGAGGCTGGCTGTCAGTGATGGGCTGAAACTGGCGGGTTAGGAATAGAGATGTAATTAAATAAGAGCCCATGGTTTGAGTAAAGCAGTAAGAGCCAGTGGAGTGAGAAAACAAGAGCAGTGTTTATTTCAAGCGTCTGATTTTTACTCGAGAAAAAAACTCTGAATTTCTTCCTTATTGGCAGGTAGATTTCTCTATACAGATAATGAGAGGCTGGCTTATCTCAAGAAGGTGAATATTCTGGCCAATCAAAGTCGACTACTCCAGTGCCCCAAGTGAGTGCTCATGGTGTCAGGATTGTGACCTAGTCCTGCTTCTCTATTCTGACACTGTAAGTCCATGAGGAGGGTAACTTCTACTTGTCGGTAATGCAGTTGGCACACACAACACATGTTATTACAATACAACAATGATTTTACTAAAAATTTTAGTTCTTTGAAAAACTTTCTCTATAGGCCCCCCACCAGGTACTTCTAGACCCCCTAATTTAATAGCTCAACAGTAATGACTGCCTTCACATACTCTGTAAACATTTGCAAGATATTTCATTCTAGGGAAAGGGATCTGTGTGGGGGGTTATACCTGATTCAGCAACTTCATATTGCTAAAGTTTAGATATACCTCTGGAAATTTGCTACAAGCCAGAAAAAGAGAGCAGTTCTGGATATAGTAAACATGCCTCGGCCTGGCTACGGGATAACAACAGATACTTTTTTCACACCTTTAGATTTAGCTGAGCTGCTGGAAAACAAATTGACATTGAAAAAACACAGCTTTATCCTCTGGAATGAACTGCATCTATCCAGATTCGAAAAAGGCCTAAATCACGGACAACTGTCTTTTAACCTGTTATAAAAATCTGGTGGTACTCACAATCTAAAAATGAATAAATAACGAGTTTAGTTCAGGCTTCCAAAACAACTATATGAGTCAATGGAGTCTTGTCTACAAATTGTTCAGAATGCCCCCAGAAATAAGTGGGTGATTTCTGGTGAAAACCTCGAACTTCCATACCAAGTCAATCAGAAGAGAAAGAAGTCGAGGTGGCACTTCTGCCAAAGGAACATTAAGCCCAAACACAACACCAAGTGCCATAATTGCAAGAAATCTGTGTGCAAAAGACACCGAAGCAAAAGTTTTTATTTTTATTTTTTTGTAAGATTTTTCGGGAAATAAACAAAGAACATCAATTAAATAGTCGGTTTTAGGTCTACCTAACTACCCTAAATTTAGGGGATATTTAATTTGTTTTTATGATTACAAGCAATATCATTAAATAATTGGATTTATTGAAAACTCATTTAGGTATGCTTATTTTATCAGAGGTGCTGTAATTTGAACCGGTCCATGGTACAACACTTTGACTAGGAGCTAGGTATAACAGTTGATAACATTTTAATAACTTAACTTTTTCAATAGGGGCTAGGTCAGATTTATTTTTGCCAGTAAAGTTCTACAACTAACATCAATTAAAACAACTTGATGTGAAGGTTTCTGTAGACAGATTGACAAACTACCATATCTGGCTTTAAAGTAACCCAACAGATGAAGCCACAACCACTGCAGGTCAAAGGTACAACAGCTTCCCCTATAACAGACATAACGAATAAAGTCATAAAAATAAAATCAAGAATACATCCCAGGGAACCATTTAAAGTAGTACATTTTCCAGTGGTAATTCTATTCCTACTTATTTAATTATTATAATAATTAATATAAAATATTAATATTTGTTTCAGGTCCTTCAGCTGCAGTGCAAGATGGCACTTTAAGGAAACATCTAATGTCATCTGATAGTAATGTGGAAGAAATTTTAGAGAATCATATAATGAGTCCCTATGACATTAAAAAGCCACATCAATGTCCTCATTGCAGTTACAAAGCAGTCGGGGCAAGTAGTTTAAAGAGGCATATAATGGCAAAACATAGTGAAGAGAAGCTCCATCAATGTCCTCATTGCAGCTACAAAACAGGTTTCACTAGTAATTTGAAGAAACATATTATGGCAAAACATAGTGAAGAGAAGCCCCATCAATGTCCTCATTGCAGCTACAAAGCAGTTGAAGCTGGTACTTTGAAGAGGCATATAATGGCTAAACATAGTGAAGAGAAGCCCTATCAATGTCCTCATTGCAGCTACAAAGCACCCGGGGCTAGAAGTTTAAAGAGGCATATAATGGCAAAACATAGTGAAGAGAAGCTCCATCAATGTCCTCATTGCAGCTACAAAACAGGTTTCGCTAGTAATTTGAAGAAACATATTATGGTAAAACATAGTAAAGAGAAGCCCCATCAATGTCCTCATTGCAGCCTCAAAACAGGTTTCGCTGGTAATTTGAAGAAACATATTATGGCAAAACATAGTGAAGAGAAGCCCCATAAATGTCCTCATTGCAGCTACCAAGCAGGTATACCTGGTACTTTGAATAAACATTTTATGGCAAAACATAGTAAAGAGAACCCCCATAAATGTCCTCATTGCAGCTACAAAACAGCTTTAGCAGGTAATTTGAAGCCACATATTATGGCAAAACATAGTAAAGAGAAGCCCCATCAATGTCCTCATTGCAGCTACAAAACAGCTTTAGCAGGTAATTTGAAGAAACATATTATGGCAAAACATAGTGAAGAGAAGCCCCATCAATGTCCTCATTGCAGCTACAAAGCAGTACGAGCTGATCAGTTAAAGAAACATATAAAGACACGCCATAATGGAGAATAGTCTTATTACAGTGAGAAAGCGGTACAGAATGGCATATTGTAGAATTATATAAATGTAAAACATGCTTGTGGGAAGCCTCCGTAATATCCTAATTGAAAATACAAATCAGTATATGCAATTTGAACATTACGTAGTATCTCATACTAGAAAAACACACATTAAGCAAAATTTGTTTGTATTAACTATATTTTGAGTGGTTATGTTTTGTTTTTACATTTTTTATGTTCAGATTTTAGTAGGATTTATTTGAATTATAACATTTTTGTGTATTAATAATTTGTTTATCATTACATTTATCCTACTGTTGGCTTACTATAGTGTGTAAGGACTTATTATTGCATTAGATACGTAAATTGTAACTTTGTTCTTAGAGGGACATGTTCCATAACATTAAATAAACTATTAGATTTTTCTTTGTTCTCTTTCTTTGAAGTAACCATATATGATCCTATACTTATACACTTCTTCTTAGTTATATAATCCTCCTATTACTCCTTACTTTTACACATTGGTTCCTAGGCCAAGCTGTTAAACTGCGTTCATGAAGGAATATTCTGGCCAAATATAATGGCAAATTAAGTAATCAAAAGTGAAATTAGTGTTTGTGTACAATTATATGTGTTCTGGGTTTGTGTAAAATGGTATGAGTGTTTAGTGTGTCTGTAAACCTGAGATTTTTAAAAGAATAAGTAATTTAAAGTCAATCTATAAATAAATTTAAATGCTTCAAAAGTTTGTCTAATGAGAACTTCATAAATTGTCGCCCATGTGGAGACACCATTTTATTAACTTTACAATTCAATATGTAAACTCATTATCTAATTTGCAGTTATTGTTAGTGATCATTAAATATGTTAAAACTATCACTAACAATACTCATTACACTTAAATATTTCATTTTCCCATGCATCATAAATGAAAAATGCTCCATTTTTTTGTTTTTAATTATTATTAGTTACATTATTTAATAATTGATTTGTAATACTCTTTTAATTAATTACATTAAGGTCATTAAAAATACCAAAGGTTCGCAAATTTGCCCCTTGCGGCCAAGAAAGTTGACTTTAATTTTTGGTTGCTGGCTGTTATATTATTATCGTATTATGGGTTCCTATGACAATATTAAAATCGCATTTCAGCTACACAACAGTAGGAGCTGGTGTTGCTTTAAAAAGTCATATAGTGAATGAGAGAGCATTTTATTTCGGCCAATCAGGGACTACTACGCCCGTGCCCCTAGTGAGTTGGGGCGTTGGAACGTAACGAAATTTACACTACAAAAGGGCCATATACCGCTACAACTGCTTTTTACTATTAAAAACAACAATACAAGAATAATGAAATGGATTTTTCGCCTTCATGGATTCCAGTTTCATATAAAATATATAGAAGGAAAAACCAATTTGCGAAGAAGTTGAAGCATACACGCATGAAGTCTTACCGGCTTATGCACTTATTGACTTCCCCCAATCTATCACTGCGTCTCGAGCTACTGATTTACAAGAGCATACTCAGGCCTACTCTGCTGTATGGTGCACCGCTATTTCGTTATCTGACGTATACCACAGCTTAGAAACGGTATACTGATGAAAGTGGTCAGAGGTACTTCATTCGAGCAGCGAAGGAACAGTGAGCTGCCTACGGTGGATGAATTCATCCAGCGTAGACACATCAAATTTTTCGACTCATTACAATATTTGACAAACCCGGTGTTTAACACTATAACCCCCGCTCCGTTCCCCCATCGATGGCAGGACGCTGTCGTGGCTGGAACGCTTTAGTTTTTAGTTTGTAAGTTTTTTCTCCCATTTTTAAACTGAAGGTGAGCCCCATCACCTAGATTTGTATTCATGTAATTTTACTATTAACCACAACCTGTATTGTTGAGTAACACGAACTCCTTCAAACGCATCTGCGCATAGCAGAATGAGGAGAAATTTGCAAATCTTCTTATAATATTTTTCATTGTATAACTTCAAGGGGTTTAGAAAAAAAAACATATCTGATATTCATTCATATGATGGCATACATAATAATTGTAAATCTAGAAAGTCAAATTCAACACCACCATTAAAAGTCTCGCAGAGCTCAAATCTTCGGAAGGGAGGGAGAAGTTAAGGACCTTAAACCTCAACATCCGCAGCTTAGTAAGCAATCCTCTTCTTCTAGTATATATATATTATTCTAATATTTGTTATTTATTAATTATATTTTAATTATATATTTTTTCATATAATTTAAAAAACTTTATATTTATAACTTTAACGTTATATCAGGGTTCTGTTAATAATTATAGGAAACTTTTGGCAAAAGGAATATTGGTTTTATTTACACACATTAAGATATAAAAATTGATGTACAAATAAATTAATACGTACGTAATTAAAGTATAATACTAAATCTAATTTTACGTGGCCAGTGTTCTTTGTGTTGATGTCTTCTTGTGGTTCTTCTTCATTACCGTGGTCCGAATCGTCTTCCTTTGTTGTCGCATCTGGTGAAAAGTGAAGGTCAGACCTCGTGCACTGCGAGGCCGCTAGCGTGGGTTGGTGGCTACAGGTAGCCAGGGGCTTCCTTCTCTGCCTGCCTTCTGAAGAACGAATGAGCTTTTTCGAACTCAAGCGGGTCTTTATATTACCTACCCCTGCCTTCTTGACTTTCTACTGGTTATTTAATGCCAGTTGTTTCGGATATTTATTACTTTGCTTAAATTAGAAGTTTATAAAATAAATGTTTACATTAGTTATGATATTATTTTTATTATAAATATTAATAATTAATATGACGACAATAAAAAACGTTCATACTTTCACAGAGATGAATCACGGATCGTTATCACGTTATTCAATGCTCGCTAATTCCGAGTTTATTTAAACAAACACCATTAAAAATCATCATTTTAAAATATCACAACAATATTGTTGTGATTTTTGATGGTGTTTTTAATATAAACTCAAAATTATCGGGCATAAATGAACAGTGGATCACGATTCATGAATGTTTAAACATTCGTTAAACGTGTATCTACCATAAATATTTATAATAAAGATAAGATCAATAATTGAATATAAATATTAATATTTATATAACTTCAAACAAGAAAATTAACCATATATAAGCCAAAGAGGATCGAACAACCAAAGAGGTCAATAACTCAAGATGGCAACGGAAGGTCACTGGCGTCTGACCCGGCATGAGGGCAGAAGGTCACTCTTTCATCTGGGACCGAGGAGACGAGAGCTACCGAGAAGCGGCACTCTGGCATGGACGGCCCTACAGAGATGATAACCACGAGGTAGCAACCATTTTCACTTTCACCCGGCGCGAAGACAAAGAAGAGGATCCGGACCACGCTATGCAGGTTATTAAATACCAGACGAACCAAGGACGCTCAAGAAATTAATCCGAACCACACGAAGAATATTACAAAGAAACACTAGCCAGTATTACGTTACGTAAATTAAGGTAATCATAAATTTAGTTTTAACAGTTTTATTTTATATACGTACGTATTTATTTGTATATCAATTTTTAAATCCATGTGTGTGAATAAAAAATTTTTCTTTTTCCCAGAACTATCTTTTTTTTATTAACAGAACCTTTAAGATAAAGTAAAAGTTGAAAATAAAGATAAAAAATAAAAAGTAAATTATATAAAAAGTATATAATTAAAATATATGAATAATATATATATATATATATATATATATATATATATATATATATATATATATATTCTCAGGCTCCATTTATTTCATCTCATTATATCCTCAGATCTTTGCAGTTATTCACTTATATGTAAAATTGCCAATAAATGTTTTTAAAAAGTCATCTTTAAGTTGTGATTCTTTATTTAGCGAAGTGTGATGCCAAAAATGTTCCTACTACCTGTACAATTTTGGCAGTAAAGTTAACAGACAACGGAGTAGCGAAAATGTGTGTGATGATTTTTGTATATTGTGAAGTCTTTTACTTCTTCAATCCGTTGAAAATGTTTTAATGCTTCATATATCGCTAATTACTAACAATCATAGGTGTGCCTGCGCCTGTGAGTTTTTGTGGGAGAACTGCAGCAAACCCAGTGTTTAAGGCATCACACGCAGTATCTATTGCTCATCCTCTGGGGCGGGGTGAGCCAATCCAATAGCAAGGCCAGCAAGACCTTTTTCGCGGACTTCAAAGGCATTCGTTGTAACTTCAGTCCCAGCATTAGGAGTGGGATAAGTCTTTTCAGAATTTTGAAGGTATAAGTTAAGTGGTATTTGAGTGCTTGTGGCTCCGAGAACACTCTTCAGATAGAAATCTACCAGGTCAAGGAATGTTAGGAGTTGCTTACATGGGACAAGACAAATTTATATTATTTTACACTTTTTTTTCTTGAGGCTCCATGTCGTTGGCACTGACATTCGTAACCAAAAAAAATCGACATCTTTACCAAATATGCACTTAAAGGATTTAGAGAAATTCCTTGCTTATTTAATCTAGAAATACGTGTGCCAACATTCAAAGAGACCAAAAGGTCAGGAAGAGTAATTGAAACCACACCTCTTATTCCTACAAGGTAGCTTTAGTTACACTATTTTAAATTAATATCAGTCATATGTTAATTTATCTATTTATAATTTCAGCATTCATTCAAATTATTCACAGTTCCCCATACCTGCGTGAATAATTGTTTTCAACAATGAATACGTGAATATGAGTGAGTAGAGATTTCGACTTACTGATGAACGTTTTGATGGTCCTACTCAGCTAGAATATTACCACATCCTTATAGTTATGAATCAATAGCTACTAAACTTTATTGATTCATATTTCTTGTTATGTAAACTTTTAAATATTTATTTGTTTATATAAGAATTGGCCTTGAAAAAATAAATGGTGTCCGCCGCTGGAATCAAGAATGTGCTCTTGGATATGTTAGGGACTAATGTTGAAGGATTTCTTGAGATCAGGATTAACATAAAGAATTATGACCAACCCAGGTTCCAGCACATAAAACCCTCAATAACACTTTAAATACGTTAATATACACATTTGCCAGAATATTCCATCATAAACCAAGTTTAAGAACTTGACCTTAGCGTAAACGTGTTGGAGAAGTGTTTAAGTATAAGATAATACATTTTTTGCTCAGGGAAAGACACCAAACAGGAAAAGGAAGTAGAATAGCTTAGTTTATTTCATAATAACACCGAAGCGAGTCAACAAGTAGCGTGGGAAAACGGCATTGGAAGAACGGCGTCCTATGAAGGAAGAGACCCAAGAAACCTTAAATTAAGGTTTAAATAAAGATTAAATAAACTATTAGATTTTACTTTGTTCTCTTTCTTTGAAGTAACCATATATGATCCTATACTTATACACTTCTTCTTAGTTATATAATCCTCCTATTACTCCTTACTTTTACACATTGGTTCCTAGGCCAAGCTGTTAAACTGCGTTCATGAAGGAATATTCTGGCCAAATATAATGGCAAAGTAAGTAATCAAAAGTGAAATTAGTGTTTGTGTACAATTATATGTGTTCTGGGTTTGTGTAAAATGGTATGAGTGTTTAGTGTGTCTGTATCCAACCTGAGATTTTTAAAAGAATAAGTAATTTAAAGTCAATCTATAAATAAATTTAAATGCTTCAGAAGTTTGTCTAATGAGAACTTCATAAATTGTCAGCCATGTGGAGACACCATTTTATTAACTTTACAATTCAATATGAAAACTCATTATCTAATTTGCAGTTATTGTTAGCGATCATTAAATCTTTTCAAAAAAATAAGACATATTTGATGCAAGCAAATGAAGAGAATTTATCAAAAATGTTCATATTAGTAAATGATTTCACAGAGGTGCATTTGAAACTAAGGGAAAAGTAAAACCAACTTACTACTGGCCTATTATGAGAGACCACTTTTCAGATTTTATCAAGGACTGCCCTGTATGTAGAACAGTAAAGAAATTGAAACAAAATATCAGGTTACCCCAACGACGGATAGCCCAATCTATGTTGATAGAAATTTTATGAGCCACTAGAGAAGAAAATTAAAGCAAATTTAAAATTAGCATTAATCATGTTTAATATTTCATTAAATCAAAATTTTAAAATGTCTCCCAATGAGATTACTTTTGGCATAATGAAAGATCCTAGAAAATAAGAAGTATTGATAACAGAACAACTAGTTAGCAATTACCATGAAAAACTCAAAATAATATTAGAAAAAACATTACTGATTAACCGACATACTGAATATTAAACATACTGAATCAAGAAGGCCCAAAAGTAGAAAAAGACAAACCTCAACAACAAAGGTACCAAAACTGATTTCTATTTACCTTTTACCTGTGCCTGTACAAAAAGACAATCATGTAATAACCATTTGCCAGCCAGATTTGTCTCATGAAGATAGTTTTGAGTCACTTGAAACTGCCGACTCCCCAATCTTGTATTCACCTCTTCTTATCATTCATTATCTGTTGCATTTTGTCATATCTGATCTATTGCATACATAATAATTGTAAATCTAGAAAGTCGAATTCAACAACACCAGTAAAATTTTTGCAGCGCTCCAAATCTTCGGGAGGGAGAAGTTAAGGACCTTAAACCTCAACATCCGCAGCTTAGTAAGCAATCTTCTTCCTCTAGTATATATGATATTAGATATTGTAAAATTTATTTATAAAGAATTTGAAATATAAAGGTTTAATCGAACTGTGTATCAAGAAAGCTATAAAAACAAAAGAGTGAAGATTATGAAAAACAAAATGGTTGTAGTTGTTCAAGAGGGAACAGTAAGTTAGCGTCACTCTTGTTATGATCAGTCCGTGAGACATGTTATCTGAAGATAGTGATTGTTGTAAAAACTTCTTTTAGTTAATCGTTGTTGTACTTAAAGCAGAACAGGAGAGAAATTTCACCAAAAGAAGAAGTATTAATTTGATTGAAGATGAATAATTAGAAATAAAGAAGAAGAAGCAAAATTATAGACAAGTATTTATATAATTAATTTAAGTTTTTTTTTATTTGTACTATTAAATTCACCTTTTTGCCAGAATTATTTATTTATTAGCAGAACCTTAAAACCTCAGATAAGAAACATTTAAAGATAAAATTAAAAATAAATTTAATTTCTTCAAAAAACGTAATAATATATATTGTTATGATATTTGATATTGTAAAATTTATTTATCAAGAATTTGAAATAAAAAGGGCGTTAATCGAACCGTGTACCGAGAAGGCGATCAAAACCAAGGAGCGAAGATTATGAAAAACAAGGGAGCGAGAGCGTTAGCATCACTCTGGTTTGAGTCAGCCTGCCATGAGACTTGATGTTATCTGAAGATAGTGAGTGTAGTAAAAAATTAAAAATTTCTTTTAGTTAATGGTTATTGGACTTATAGCAGAACGGAAGAGAAGTGTCACGAAAAGAAGAAGGATTGATTTTGATTGAAGAAGAAGAGGAAGGAAATTTGTAAATACGTATTTATATAATTAATTAAAGAAAGTTTTTGTAATATTAAATTTTCCTTTTTGCCTGAGTTATTCCTTTATTAACAGAACCTAAAAGCTCAGATAATAAGATAAATTTAAAAATAAATAAAAAACATAACATTTGGCGCCCTTAATAGGACTGTGATAATGAGGTAATCTGGCTAAAGGATTGTTTGGATAAAAGTTTCAAGAAAATTGTTGTTAATTTTGATAAAGGTTAGAGTCTAAGTTAAAAATTGTATTTGTGATTAAGATTCATATTGATAGAATTCAATGGTCCAGTGTCATGGAAAAAGATAAGCAGAGTTTCAATTATGATCCAAATGAGCAAAGTATAATTGATAGATATGTAGATAAGGAGGAGAATAAGATGGAAAATATGTTAAAATTAATAGTTGAAAATTTTAAACAATTTAAAGAAGACAATAAACAAAATTTTAAACAATTAGAACAAAACTTAAATAAGAGTTTTGACAACAATTTTAACAAATTATTTGATAAAATCGATAAATTAGCTGATGAAAATAATCAAAACTTTTTAAAAATTGACAAGCAATTTGAAATAATTGAACAAAAGTTGCAAAACTCTTACAAAGATTTGAATGTAAAACTTGATGTAAAAACACATCTTTTAGAAACGGATTTAAAAACAGAACTAGAAAATCAAAGAACTGATTTAAAAGAAAATAAGTTAGAAACGGAAAATAAATTTCACAAACAAATAACATGGATGAGCAATAAATTGGTAGTTCATGAACAAATATTTATTAGTGAATTAGGGACAGATAAAAAAGAAAATATTGATAAAAATAATAAAATGGAGAAGGAAGTGGAAGATTTAAGAAATATAATGGAGCAAAATACAATTAAAATGTCAAGTAACTCTAGTGAACATAAATTGGTAATTGATCGTGATATAATACAAATAATGGATAGTCATAATAAAGTAGAATTTAAAAAAATCTGAAACGATTGAATTTTTAAATAAATTAAAAAATACAATAAGTAAAAGTTTGGATTGGAACAAATTAGAATTTAAAATTTCAGCTCATTTAAGTGAAATTTCTTTTTGCTGGTTTAATTTGAACCAAATGAAATTTAATAAAAGGAAGGACTTTGTAAACAATTTTATGGATGTTTTTTGTGCCAAAGAATATAATTATAAAAAAAAAAATTATTTTCATTATTATGAAAGTAATGCTAAGCGGATGATATGTAAAAACTTGAAATTAAATTTTATTCTAATGTATTAAAATGTTTATTGTGAAATCAAATTTGAAAATATGTTAAAATCTATATAAAAACTTGAAAATTAAAATTAACTAAAACCTTATTATGAAAATAATGTCAATCGGACACTTGTAAAAACTTGAAATTATTGTAGTGTTTAAATGTTAGTATTTTATTTGTACAATCAAGTTTGTAAATGTTAAAAGCTATTTGAAAATTAATTAAAACCTTTTTATGAAAATATTGTCAATCCAGCAATGTAAAAACTTGAAAATTCGAAATTTATGGTATTATAGTTAAAAGTTAAGATGTCTGTATGGTACAATTACGTTTGTAATGTAAATGGTTGAAATGCAAAATGTAAAATTTTGGTGACACATAATCTGATTTTCTTACAAGTAAATGCCTAAAACCTCAGATAATAAGATAAATTTAAAAATAAATAAAAAACATAACAATATATATATTATTACGTTTTTTAAATTCTTTTAATTTTATCTTTAAATATTTCTTATCTGAGTTTTTAAGGTTCTGCTAATAAAAGAATAACTCGGGCAAAAAGGAAAATTTAATATTACAAATAAAAAAAACAACTTAAATTAATTATATAATACTTGTCTATAATTTTTGCTTCTTCTTCTTCTACTTTATTTCTCATTATTCATCTTCAATCAAATAAATATCTTCTTTTCGTGATGGTTCTCTTCTGTTCTGCTTTAAGTCCAACAACGATTAACTAAAAGAAGTTTTTACTACAATCACTATCTTCAGATAACATGTCTCACGGACTGATCATAATCATGATAAATAAATTTTACAATATCCAATATCATAACAATATACTAGAGGGAAGATATATATATATATATATATATATATATATATATATATATATATATTCCCAGGCTCCATTTATTTCATCTCATTATGTCCTTAGATCTTTGCAGTTGTTCACTTATATGTGAAATTGCCAATAAAAGTTTTTAAAAAGTCATCTTTAAGTTGTGATTCTTTATTCAGTGAAGTGTGATGCCAAAAATGTTCTTACTACCTGTACAATTTTGGCAGTAAACGTAACAGACAACGGAGTAGCAAAAATGTGTGTGATGATTGTTGTATATTGTGAAGTCTTTTACTTCTTCAATCAGTTGAAAATGTTTTAATGCTTCATATATCGCTAATTACTAACAATCATAGGTGTGCCTGCGCCTGTGAGTTTTTGTGGGAGAACTGCAGCAAACCCAGTGTTTAAGGCATCACATGCAGTATCTATTGCTCAGCCTCTTGGGCGGGGTGAGCCAATCCAATAGCAACGTCAGCAAGACCTTTTTCACAGACTTCAAAGGCATTCCTTGTAACTTCAGTCCCAGCATTAGGAGTGGGATCGGTCTTTTCAGAATTTTGAAGGTATAAGTTAAGTGGTATTTGAGTGCTTGTGGCTCCGAGAACACTCTTCAGATAGAAATCTACCATGTCAAGGAATGTTAGGAGTTGCTTACATGGATTTTCTTGCCCGATCTCAAAGCTAATGTTGTGGTTATTAATAAATTGAGAAACTAGGAATTGTGAAATATATTCAAATAAGATGGTTATAACAAATAATTATAATTAACACCAAAAGTATAAAAAAAATAAACCATATAGAGACCAAAAGGTCAGTAAGAGTAATTGGAACCACACCTCTTATATCTACAAGGTAACTTTTGAGACACTAATCTATCACTGTCTTTAGTTAATATCAGTCATATGTTAATTTATCTGTGCCCGATATAATTTTACATGTAATTAGTTATAACCAATGTTAATTAGCGATAATATAAATTAAGTTGTTGAAATAAGTTATTCAAATAGTTAGTTGGTAAGTATTAAAATGAATGCAACGATAGTAAAAAGAATGCGCTATCAATGCAAGATTGGCTGTCGCCTTA
Source organism: Acanthosoma haemorrhoidale (assembly GCA_930367205.1). Classification (NCBI taxonomy): domain Eukaryota; kingdom Metazoa; phylum Arthropoda; class Insecta; order Hemiptera; family Acanthosomatidae; genus Acanthosoma; species Acanthosoma haemorrhoidale. Next base: position 8,405,270 of record OV884012.1, read on the forward strand.
AGGGGGGGGGAGGCTTTGGTTCCCAGGAACGACAGTGCAGTTGAGTCGATTGTGGCGACGAGTGCAGTGACAGAAGTAAATTTTGGACTAGAAGAGAGAGAGTGAGAGAGGGACGAGATGTGGTATCCAGGTTGGTGGCACTAATCTTAAAATTAATCATACTCAATGGGAGACAATTAGAGCATGATGATTTTGGAAAAAGGGGACAGACAGTCTTGCTAATTTTGTAATTAATCTGTAAGTTTTTAGCATCGGTCTTAGTTAAAAGAAACTTAGTTAACTTACTTTTAAGTTAGCCCTTTTTCATGGGTTTATGATTTAATACTAGTTGTTACGAACGAAATATGTCGAATAAATTTTAATTATCTTTTAAAGTATTTATTTTAGTTCGAATTAATTTATTTGTCTTCCCCTTGTTATTTCGATTCTATGTAATATTTCATGTTCCCTTTTCCTTAGGTAATGCCATCTCCTATCATTAATATTTTCCCAAATTCCCGTAAACATTTATTAGAAGAAGAGAGAGAGAAAGACAGGGGTTTGCATATCTATTATAATTTCAGCATTCATTCAAGTTATTCCCAGTTCCACATACCTGCGTGAATAATTGGTTTCAACAATGAATACGTGAATATGAGTGAGCAGAGATTTCGACTTACTGATGAACGTTTTGATGGTCCTACTCAGCTAGAATATCACCACATCCTTACAGTTATGAATCAATGGACACTAAACTTTACGGATTCATATTTTTCATGCTATGTAAACTTTTAAATATTTATTTGTTTATATAAGAATTGGCCTTGAAAAAATAAATGGTGTCCGCCGCTGGAATCAAGAATGTGCTCCTGGATATGTTAGGGACTAATGTTGGGAGATTTCATAATATCTGAACTAACATAAAGAATTATGAACAACCCAGGTTCCAGCACATGAAACCCTCAATAACACTTTAAATACGTTAATATGCACATTTGCCAGAATATTCCAAACCAAGTTTAAGAACTTGGCCTTATCGTAAACGTGTTGAAGAAGTGTTTAAGTATAATATAATACATTCTTAGCTCAAGGAAAGACACCAAACAGGAAAAGGAAGTAGAGCCGCTTAGTTTATTTCATAATAACACCGAAGCGAGTCAACAAGTAACGAGGGATGTCGGCATTGGAAGAACGTCGTCATATGAAGGAAGAGACACAAGAAATCTTAAAATAACTGAACAAAAATACAACTCCAGTAGGTAACCTTTTTGCTCCATTATCCTCCTTAGATAGACCTGTAGGCACCCACTCTGAAGCATAGGATGTGAAGGTCCTCACCCTGCTAACTACAACGAATGCCCGGTCTATCAGAACCTGCGAGAAGCGATTACCATCTTCAACTGCGGAAGGACCACGTTAAACCATCAGCTCAGGAACGAGCAATTGAAATCGCATTCATTACAGATTCTTACTTAACAAAAACATATGGAATTTTCATAAGGACTACAAAATCCCCAGAACAAACAACATAGGTTACAGAGGAGCAGCAATCATTATCCTTAATACATTGAAATATTACCCCCTTGCACAGAAATACAAGCATCAAACATTCGACTTGAACTTAAAAACAGCAAACTTTAAACTTTCATTAGCCTACTGCCCCTCAGGACAAACTATCACCCCCGAATTACTCACTGCTAGCCATCATTGTAAAGACAAAAGAACAGTGTTTTGGATCTGTTTTTTAGTACAAGATATAACCCTACTAACCATTATATTCACAGGAAGTTTGATCTTTTTTCAGATCATATATATTGCACAGCAAATTAATTAAAGGATTGAAAACATTTTTATGAATTTTAGAATGTGAGACTGGTATTTAGTAGAACCATTGGACTCCTTGAGCAATAATCAACAGGCTGCCTTTGCATCTCAGACACCGCTGTCTGCTAAGAACGTACACTTACTTCCTATAGTGGAGGACCAGTTATAAGTAACAGTGTATTCCAACACACCTCTCCAGTGTTCAGGAGGTTTCGGTTAGTATGTGTTACAGTTATCTATACCTGTCTCTCATGTTTTTAACGTGTGTTGTTTAAATAAAGTATGTGTTATTCATTTAATCATAAACTGTTTCACATTATTCGGCCCCTTGTCACAACACTTCCCCAATCCCCTTCTTACATAAGACAATTGATGATGGAAAACGATGGCATGGCACAGACTAGTGACTAATAAACGAATCTAGAATCACCTAATAACAGAAATAATAACTTACACAGTCAGTTAATCATCAAAAAGCCAAAAATGGTAATCTCTGGAGAGCAACACAATAACTCCTACGACACAATACCGTGCCACGAGCATTGAGAGTATCACCAAATTCATATTACGACATTACGGACGAATAGAAAGCAGAACGATCGATGACCACCTCTCCTCCGTTTTCAAACCCTATTCTCACCTGACTAACGCTCAACACGACCGCGAAGTATTGACATTAATTGGCACTTCTCTAACTGTCGATTCCTTCAATATCTTTCATTCCCTTATGACCTTGAAGGACTACTGAAGGGAAACCACCTGGTTGTGATTTATTATGTCTGAACGACTTCATCATTTGGGAATTTCCTATAACCATCCTGAAGGTTATGCCCTTCATTTTATTACAAAACGCCTTAAATTATGTAATTAAATCAGTGTTAATTAAACAATATTGTACACCGAGAGAAACTGTATGAAATTTCGCGTAGCTACTGTAAATACAGGGAGCACTACGTAATTTTAGTTGTAACGGAATCGTTGATTGATTCTACTTATCTGATTTAAAACTAGGTGCCTTTGCAAGTACATAACCAAATGCTTCAGCTATTATGGAAATGTGACTGTCCACACAGAGGCAAGTTCTAAGTCGACTCAGCCATGGTATATGTTCTTTGGACTAAGCATGTTACAAGACTGGCTCCTTCACTACCGGCAGATACCTCATTGTTAGTTGTTTGATTTTCAAATCCGCTTATAGGAAGATATCTATTTTTCTTGCGATGGATATTACAGGTAAAATGAAAATTATGTATTTAACTTTTTCTTATAAAGTATTAAGTTATTCCCAAACATTAAGTAAATTTTGTCCACATTAATGGAGGATTCTTTAGTTGCTTAATATCGTTGCTTTCGCCAATTGCATAATTAATCTTCTATCCACTTTGTGAATGTGTAATGTACAATTGGCATAATTTCCCTGCTATATATTAGTGATTATTTCTGTGTAAGAAATTATTTTGGCTCACCTGAAGTAATTACACCATTGTCCTCTGCCTCTTCCAACAAACATTAAAATGTGGAAAGGTGCCAATGTTTCGGTGAGAACACCACAAATTGCACTAAAATAGCAGAAGAGCAGTCGTAATAGCAATAGTAATAAGATTCTTAAATTTTAAAGTACTGTAATGAAAATACGTCGATATCTGTAAAACTGTAATAATATAATTTCATAGATTACAATACATAGGATTATAAAATGTGGTGAGATTTACAGTAATTCTGACTGTTTATGTTTGCAGAAATGAAGGCATGTTTTCCAGTCATAAAACAAGAAATTAAAGAAGAACTTGACTGTGAGTTTTTTTGTTTTTTTAATTAATGTATATATTTTTGTTTTGCTTTAGTTTAGTCAAGGTTTTAGGGTTGAGATTTCCAATGTATATATCTATCACAGGCAATTGCTTGACTCATCTAAACTCGATCATAAAATTTTTTAGTGACGTTTTGTGACCAATAATAGATATTATGAGGTGCTGCATTCCATGGATTCTATGGGGGAAAAAAGTAAACAAAATAGTATAATAATAGGATCAGACACTTATACTAGCAATACTTATGCACCTCTTTTCTAATGGCCAATGGCGGATCAAAGTTCATGAAGCAAAATGTTCCCACATTACCTTCACCCTCCTTCGCAAGTCCTGACCATTAGTTTATTTTAATTCCATTCCTCTCCCTGTATCTGAGATAGTATGGTACTTAGGCTTCCATCTTGACAAACAGCTGACCTGGAACCCACATACAAGGCTAAAAAGACAAGAACTAAACAGACACTTTGGACAACTGTACTGTACAGGCTACTTCAAAGGACATCCCATCTCTCAATAGAAAATAAATTACTAATCTACAAAGTTATACTTAACCAATCTGGACATATGGAATAATGGGACATTACCTCCATAATATAGCTCTCTATGGGGGACAGCAATAAAGTCGAACATCAAGCGTATCCAATCCTTTCAATCAAAAGTCCTGAGAACAATAGTAAATGCCTCTTACTACATTACCAACAAAACCTTTATAACGATCTTAATATACCCTACATTTTTGAACTCATCGCTCCAAAGTTCATGAAATTCCATAGTAACCTTTCCCACCATCTTAATCCCGTAGAACAGTCATTGCACTGCACCACTCATCCCTATAATCCTCCTCGGAGACTGAAACGGTAGTGGCCTCGTGACCTGCTATAAATGCTTGACAGTGAGATTTCTGGGGCATGCATTGGCAATGGCCAGTATCTCCAATCATGTCCTGGGCGTATGTGGCTCTTGCCGCTCTTTGTCAGCCTCTACTGGCTCGTATCCGGTGATGCAGCTGATGGAGGAGTGTGGGGGGACTTCCCAAGGCTCTATTTCCTCTTTCGCATGGGAGGGAGGTGACAACCATGTGGATTCGCGAGGCCTCTGGGCTGTTTGTAAATATTGTATGAATGAGCAAGTGAATGATGAATTGTAAATATGGTATGAGTGAGAACATTTATCTCAATTAATTATTGCCTAATAAGGCAGATTGTAATTTTATCATAATAAAGTTGCCTATCTATCTACATAATTAATAGCTTTGGCCAATTGTTGTTGATATTTTATTTTTATATTTAATATCAACGTAAATGCTATAAACTGTGTGAATATTCTGAAATGCCATAGCAGCTGAAAGTAGTCTTGTTTCTACTTTCCTGTTTATTATATTGAGACACTATTTTATGTGGCACTAATATACCATTGTATATTGTAATGTTATTTTGAGAAGTGATTTGTAGTTAATTTATTAAATGAGATATAAAATATATTATGATAAGTTTAAATCCAAAGCAAGTGAATATAATAGCAGGAAATATGTGGGCAAGGAAATGAAACAGCTGAGGGGAAGGCCGGGGTTGCAGTTGTCGAAGAGGCTTTGAAGTTGAAGGCTTGTCAGTTTTGGAGTTGTTTTAAGTAGAGGTGTGTTGATGATCATTTGATCCAGTTTGCGAATGATCAGACATTTTTGTTGTGACGTTCCTTATACTTTGTGTTTTCTCATACCTCTTATTTATTTGTATTAGCTCCTATCATTGCATACCAATCCATAACCTCATAATATATCAGGAGGCCATTGTATTTATAGCATCATCAGGATCACAAAACCCAATACTTGGATTGGGCAAGGCAAGCATTCAACGGACTATTTGTAATTAACTCAAAAACTGTATATGTATTAAATTTTTATTCCTTTGATACAAGTGTGGTGGTCAAGGACCGAACCCCATGAGTTTTAATACATCATAAGTTTAATTTACATATTTTTTATTTAGTAAATTAAAGATATATTACACCATCCAGTACCACCTGAGCCATTTATAAAATATTATTCTAATATTTGCTTGATGCATTAATAATAATAAAATAATAATTGATATACAAACATAAAATATACGCACGTAATAAAGAATACTATTAAGACTAACATTCAAAATGGTACCTTGTAAATTATTCTTAACTGTATACTAATACTGGCCAGTGTTTCTTGTGTTGGTGTCTTCGTGTGGTTCGCGGATCAGCATGCTTGTTCTAATCGTCTCACTAGCGCGTCCTTTTTCTTCATGCCGAGTGAAAGTGATTCACCATGAGGCGGTAGCGTGGGTTGGCTACCTGGGCTTGCGTGTCTCCTGCCTCTTCGGTCCCAGATCTAAGAAAGAATGAGAGCTTTTCCTTGTCCTGCGGATCTTTATATTACCTACCACTGCCTTCTTGACTCTTCATCTCTTTGGTTGTTCGGATATTTATTACTTTGCTTAAATTAGAAGTTTATATAATAAATGTTTATATTAAATATGATATTATTTTTATTTCAATTATTAATAATTAATATGACGACAGTAAAAACGTTCATACTTTCAAAAATGAATCACGGATCGTTATTCAATGCTCGCTAATTTCGAGTTTATTTAAACAAACACTATTAAAAATCATCATTTTAAAATATCACAACATTGTATTAATTTTTTCAAAATTATTATGTAATAGTAGATGAGTAATTTAGTTAATAATGGTTCTTCGATCATTAGCTTGCCGATTCGTCCAGATTTGGGTTTGTAGAAGACTTAATATTAGAAAATTCCATGTAATTTAAACGTGTCAATGAAATATCAGAAACTTAATTGATAAACCACTTCCCCGCTTGTAGAGTTTTAGGTAATCTTCAACAAGAGAATCTTTAATGTATACTATAAATAAGTAGTGTCTGATGGTTGTGGATTGTTGTTCTGATAAACAGTGATGACCTGAAAAAAGTCATCATTTTTATTCCTTTCTCGTCTTTGGTCTTTACTTAATTTTATTTACATAATGCTATAATCAAGATAGCCATTTCCCTCATAAAGTTGATTTAAATCCGTTTTGTTGTAGAATTATAACCTAACTATGTAATTTTAATTAACTATGTATTTAGAAACAATAATGCATATCTTAAAGATTCTATTTGTGATCGTATAGCTAATCCTACATCAGTTCTTGACAGCTATGAAAATAATAAAGAAATTATATTTAGAATAAGAAAGATTTAGGAATAAAGAAGTATAAGTTGAATTAAATAGTCATCTTTGGAAAGCGAATAATATAAATGCCTACTTAAAGCGGCTCTAAACCACAACCTAACACCAAACTTCACACACATCTTTCCTTTACTTTCTTCCTAATTACCAGAAGCCTTTCGTTTACAACATTCCACTATTCTACAAGGCCTCCATAATGTTAGTCTATATCCTCAGTCCTTGCAAGCAAACAATATTCCTCACTTCCTTCCAATGTTCCTCTTTGTCAGATGATCACATGCATCATGGTTTCCATTGAAGACCAGAAAGGATTCCACTAGTTGCTGTGACATTCGGAGTCCTAAGTTACTCAAAAGTACTTTATTTCATAAGATCACCGCTTATTTGTTGAGGGATTTTCACTGGTTTCATTTAAATATTATAGTTTGATTTCCATTATTAATTTAATTATTAGTGTATCTAAAGAAATATTATGATTTATTCAATTAACAATTTAGTTCTTTTAATCTTATTCACAGGTGGTTCAAGCCATTTGAAAGAAGAAACAGATCTAATCGTAGACAATGGTAAGTATGCTGACGCATCACTCGATATGTTATCACTACAAATTTCTACCATGTTAGCTCTTTTACTCCATCGATAGCAGATATTCTGATGTAACTTTAGCGTTGTAATAAATATTTTTACGTTCCTCATAAGGCTATTCATTTTTTATAAATTGTTGATACCATATTCTTATTTCACAGGTGGTCCAATACATTTCAAAGAAGAAGAAGAGCTGATCCTAGATGATGGTGAGTACACTGAAGCATTTCTGCATTGTCCCTAAAATTATGTTCTTTATCTTTTTGGTTGATCACTCGGACTGATAGCTCTATTTCTCCAGTGATAGCAGATATTCTAATGTAACATTTCCGTTGTAATAAAAATTTTTACGTTCCTCATAAGGCTATTCATTTTTTATAAATTGTTGATACCATATTCTTATTTCACAGGTAGTCCAATACATTTTAAAGAAGAAGAAGAGCTGATCCTAGACGATGGTGAGTACACTGAAGCATTTCTCCATTATCCCTAAAATTATCTTCTTTATCTTTTTGGTTGATCACTCGGACTGATAGCTCTTTTTCTCCAGTGATAGCAGATATTCTAATGTAACATTACCGTTATAATAAATATTTTTACAATCCTCATAAGGCTATTCATTTTTTATAAATTGTTGATACCTTATTCTTATTCACGAGTGGTCCAATAAATTTCAAAGAAGAAGGCATTGAATCGTCCCTAAAATTATCTTCTCTATCTTTTTGGTTGATCACTCGGACTGATAGCTCTTTTTCTCCAGTGATAGCAGATATTCTAATGTAACATTACCGTTATAATAAATATTTTTACAATCCTCATAAGGCTATTCATTTTTTATAAATTGTTGATACCTTATTCTTATTCACGAGTGGTCCAATAAATTTCAAAGAAGAAGGCATTGAATCGTCCCTAAAATTATCTTCTCTATCTTTTTGGTTGATCACTCGGACTGATAGCTCTTTTTCTCCAGTGATAGCAGATATTCTAATGTAACATTACCGTTGTAATAAATATTTTTACGTTCCTCATAAGGCTATTCATTTTTTATAAATTGTTGATACCATATTCTTATTTCCCAGGTGGTCCAATACAATTTAAAGAAGAAGAAGAGGAGCTGATCCTAGAAGATGGTGAGTACACTGAAGCATTTCTGCATTGTCCCTAAAATTACCTTCTCTATTTTTTTGTATGTTCACTCTAAGTGATAGCTCTTTTACTCCATTGATAGCAGATATTCTGATGTAACTTTATCATTGTAATAAATATTATTAAGTTCCTCATAAGGCAATTCATTTTTATAAATTGTTGATACCTTATTCTTATTCGCAGGTGGTCCAATACAGTTTAAAGAAGAAGAAGAGCTGATCCTAGACGATGGTGAGTACACTGAAACATTTCTGCATTGTCCCTAAAATTATCTTCTTTATCTTTTTGGTTGATCACTCGGACTGATAGCTCTTTTTCTCCAGTGATAGCAGATATTCTAATGTAACATTACCGTTGTAATAAATATTTTTACGTTCCTCATAAGGCTATTCATTTTTTATAAATTGTTGATACCATATTCTTATTTCACAGGTAGTCCGATACATTTTAAAGAAGAAGAAGAAGAGCTGATCCTAGACGATGGTGAGTACACTGAAGCATTTCTCCATTATCCCTAAAATTATGTTCTTTATCTTTTTGGTTGATCACTCGGACTGATAGCTCTTTTTCTCTAGTGATAGCAGATATTCTAATGTAACATTACCGTTGCAATAAATATTTTTACAATCCTCATAAGGCTATTCATTTTTTATAAATTTCAAAGAAGAAGGCATTGAATCGTCCCTAAAATTATCTTCTCTATCTTTTTGGTTGATCACTCGGACTGATAGCTCTTTTACTACATTGATAGGAGATATTATAATGTAACTGTCGGGTCCCGATAATTATTTTTGTATTTTTTTTTAATGGAAAAAGGTATTTTTTTTTTTCTTTCACTAACATAATTCTAACCATTAATTTGGTTTTATTATGTAAATGCCAGAGGTTTTGTTTTTGTTATTTTACTTGGTCAATTTGTTGAAAGAAAAAGAAAGATTGTAATATTTTGTTTGCATCGAGATGTAGTTAATATTAGGAGTTGATGTCGTTTACATCTTAGCAAGTAAGAAAGTGCAATCGGATGCGATCAGCAACGTCACCGAATTACCGGAACCAGTCCCATGAGATTTGTTAACGAAGAAGGTCACACTGAAATTTTTGTCGTTTGATGACCCCACACTACCTCTTCATAGCTGCCTTCACACCTGAAATCAACCACCCCAACCACATTTCCACTTGTTGGTTAGTAGAAGATCGAGAAAAATTTTTCTTCTTCCTTTGGGATTTCCGGCAAGAAGTTATTTCGTTACCACACACACCAACATATCTCTGGATTCAACTCACGCCCTCGTTCTACCTTCAAGAATAGAAGGCCATTGACTATCGGTTATTGACACTCTTGTAAATTTAGAATAGTAATTTTGTAAATGGCATTAGTAGTTTATAGTTCTTTTTTAGTTCTCAAAGCTAAAGGGCATATATTTTTTTTTATCTATTTTTCGTTTACTAACACTAGTTTTAGTTGATATATTAGATTTTTAAGAAGTGTACTTTCTTAATTTCACATTAAATATATATTATTACGTTTTATCTTTCTTGTTTATATTTAAATTTAATCTGAGGTTTTATAAAGGTTCTGTTAATATAAAAAAGAATTCTGGTAAAAGGAAAATTGTTTAATTACAAATTGATTTATGGATTGAATATATATCTAAGCACGTGATAAATTTTACAACTTTAAAATTAAACTTAAAATGTACTTTATTATAATCGCGACTGGCCAGTTTTTCATTGTTGTGCTCTACGCGTGGTGCTTCTTTGTGCTGAGTGTGGTCCCACGATGCGTTGTCGTCTGTGTGTTGAATGAGAACGATTGGGAGATCGTCCTTGCTTTTATTCCTTCTGTTGCCATCTAGGATCTTTTAACCTCTTTGGTTTTCCCATGCTCATTGTCCCATATATTATTAACTTTTCTTGTTTTAAATTTAACGAATCCAATATTAAATTATTTATATTTAATTCTTGATATTATTTATTTGATAACTATTAATATTAGACATAACGCAACGCATAGTGTTCAAACATTCATGGACTGTGATCCACGGGTCGTATACCGTTCATTTATGCCCACTAATTTTGAGTTTATATTAAAAGTAATATGACAAACTCACAATGTATAAATATCACAACATTCGGGTCCACTCCGATTTAAAAAACTTTGTGAGCTTGTCTGTACAAAATTTTTGTTTCACTTCACTATTGATTTTACTTTCACTTGTTCATCACTTTAACAATTTGGATTTTCTTACAACTAAATTATAATACCAAAATGTGTCACCAAAATTTTACATGTTTCCAAATGAAATCGTACCATACAGACGTTTTAACATTTAACTATATTTCAATAAATTTTTAATTTCCAAGTTTTTACATTGCTTGCTTGACATTAGTTTTCAATAAGGTTTTCAGTTGATTTTAATTTTCACGTTTTTAGATAGATTTTAGCATATTTTCAAAATTTGATTGTACAAATAAACATTCCAACATCAAAATACAATACAATAAACTTTAATTTCAAATTTTTTACATGTGCCTGATTGCCATTATTTTATAATAGGTTTTTCAATAATTTTAATGTTAATGCATGTGGTGTTCTCATTAATAAATTAAACACTGTAACTTCATAATCTTATAAACAATAGATCACCACATTAATCCCCCCCCCCTTAAAAATATGGTGTGCCCCATATCTCAAAATGAGACATTTTTGCATGGTATGACATAATTATCTTCACATAAGTCTTATTCTTGTGTACGCCTGTGACGGAGATACTCTTCTTGCCACAACGCCTTATCAGATGGCTGATACCCCCTCTACTCTAGCTTCCTATGGTCTCTGTCTTTAAAATAAAATTTAATTTAAAATAGCGCTGGATGAGCTTTCGAGTGTTGATGAACAGATGTGTTATACTAAAACTCGCCACCACTTACAGGAATACATGCTGAATAAGCCAAATAAATGTGGCTTTAATTTACATGTCTTATGTGACAGTTATATTCATAACGCACCTATAAATTTGAAATATATAAAGACAAAGAAAATGTAATAATGAATGACAAATTAGGCTTAGGATCTTCAAGTGATTCGTTCGTCTGACTATAAAGGTTTCTAGAAATCAAAACTATAATGTCTATGGTGGCAATTTCTTCACATCAGTTGCTTTGGCGGTGTATTTGAAGAAACATAGAATTTTTACTTGGGAACTGTTAAGATGAATAGAATACCACATTGCGCCGATAAATGTATTTTTACTTCTTTATTAATAAAATTAGTTATGACATCTGAGAAACTATTCAGCCCAAAACATCCCTCTTGCCCATTTCAGATGCCAATTCTGCATGATGTTGCACATATGCAACACTACAAAAATTGTTTATTAACACTATTAACAAAAAGTAGGATTTTTTAAAATTTATTTTCTATTATTTATTAGATAGTTTTAAGTATTATAGCATCCATAACTGTCACATAAGACATGTAAATTAAAGCCAAATTTATTTGGCTTATTTATTATTCAGCATGTATTCCTGTAAGTGGTGGCGAGCTTTCGAAATAGAGCGAACACTCAAAAGCTCATCCAGCGCTATTTTTAATTAAATTTTATTTAAAAGATAAGAGACCATAGGAAGCTAGTTCTAATATATAATAATTTGCAAAAATTCCTCTCAAGTAAAAAGTAAGGGTGTTAGGCTGAAACTACTGGGTTAGGAATAGAGATGTAAAAGTAAATTATAATAAAATGTTCATCCAAAAATAAATATTCATACAAAAATTTTAATTATTTAACTTAGGTAAGATCATTGTTAATTTTACAAGAATATTATTACCGTTAAAAAATGCAAAAAGAGAGTGTCAAAAGCCATTCTCATTTTTCTCATTAGCTCATTAGCATACAAGCAATACACAAAATAACTTCAACACAAATATACACAATATATAATACACAAACGGCTCAAACCACCATATCCAGAAAATATTAAAAACTGTTTGCGACTATTTAAAAGTGGCAATCAAAAGTAACTTGTCCTCTATCTCAACCTCTTCTTAACAAAAATATTTAATTTGAAATTAAGGCACTGACATTCCTTACTATCAGGAAATCATAAAAAAACAATTATTAAGTCTACTGAAAATATTGTCGAAAGCCCTTGTAAGGTTAATGCTGAAAAGGGTCTCTTCCTTGTGGAGGCTGGCTGTCAGTGATGGGCTGAAACTGGCGGGTTAGGAATAGAGATGTAATTAAATAAGAGCCCATGGTTTGAGTAAAGCAGTAAGAGCCAGTGGAGTGAGAAAACAAGAGCAGTGTTTATTTCAAGCGTCTGATTTTTGCTCGAGAAAAAAACTCTGAATTTCTTCCTTATTGGCAGGTAGATTTCTCTATACAGATAATGAGAGGCTGGCTTATCTCAAGAAGGTGAATATTCTGGCCAATCAAAGTCGACTACTCCAGTGCCCCAAGTGAGTGCTCATGGTGTCAGGATTGTGACCTAGTCCTGCTTCTCTATTCTGACACTGTAAGTCCGTGAGGAGGGTAACTTCTACTTGTCGGTAATGCAGTTGGCACTAAAAATTTTAGTTCTTTGAAAAACTTTCTCTATAGGCCCCCCACCAGGTACTTCTAGACCCCCTAATTTAATAGCTCAACAGTAATGACTGCCTTCACATACTCTGTAAACATTTGCAAGATATTTCATTCTAGGGAAAGGGATCTGTGTGGGGGGTTATACCTGATTCAGCAACTTCATATTGCTAAAGTTTAGATATACCTCTGGAAATTTGCTACAAGCCAGAAAAAGAGAGCAGTTCTAGATATAGTAAACATGCCTCGGCCTGGCTACGGGATAACAACAGATACTTTTTTCACACCTTTAGATTTAGCTGAGCTGCTGGAAAACAAATTGACATTGAAAAAACACAGCTTTATCCTCTGGAATGAACTGCATCTATCCAGATCCGAAAAAGGCCTAAATCACGGACAACTGTCTTTTAACCTGTTATAAAAATCTGGCGGTACTCACAATCTAAAAATGAATAAATAACGAGTTTAGTTCAGGCTGCCAAAACAACTATATGAGTCAATGGAGTCTTGTCTACAAATTGTTCAGAATGCCCCCAGAAATAAGTGGGTGATTTCTGGTGAGAACCTCGAACTTCCATACCAAGTCAATCAGAAGAGAAAGAAGTCGAGGTGGCACTTCTGCCAAAAGAACATTAAGCCCAAACACAACACCAAGTGCCATAATTGCAAGAAATCTGTGTGCAAAAGACACCGAAGCAAAAGTTTTTATTTTTATTTTTTTGTAAGATTTTTCGGGAAATGAACAAAGAACATCAATTAAATAGTCGGTTTTAGGTCTACCTAACTACCCTAAATTTAGGGGATATTTAATTAGTTTTTATGATTACAAGCAATATCATTAAATAATTGGATTTATTGAAAACTCATTTAGCTATGCTTATTTTATCAGAGGTGCTGTAATTTGAACCGGTCCATGGTACAACACTTTGACTAGGAGCTAGGTATAACAATTGATAACATTTTAATAACTTAACTTTTTCAATAGGGGCTAGGTCAGATTTATTTTTGCCAGTAAAGTTCTACAACTAACATCAATTAAAACAACTTGATGTGAAGGTTTCTGTAGACAGATTGACAAACTACCATATCTGGCTTTAAAGTAACCCAACAGATGAAGCCACAACCACTGCAGGTCAAAGGTACAACAGCTTCCCCTATAACAGACATAAGGAATAAAGTCATAAAAATAAAAGCAAGAATACATCCCAGGGAACCATTTAAAGTAGTACATTTTCCAGTGGTAATTCTATTCCTACTTATTTAATAATTATAATAATTAATATAAAATATTAATATTTGTTTCAGGTCCTTCAGCTGCAGTGCAAGATGGCACTTTAAGGAAACATCTAATGTCATCTGATAGTAATGGGGAAGAAATTTTAGAGAATCATATAATGAGTCCCTATGACATTAAAAAGCCACATCAATGTCCTCATTGCAGCTACAAAACAGGTTTCACTAGTAATTTGAAGAAACATATTATGGCAAAACATAGTGAAGAGAAGCCCCATCAATGTCCTCATTGCAGCTACAAAGCAGTTGAAGCTGGTACTTTGAAGAGGCATATAATGGCAAAACATAGTGAAGAGAAGCCCTATCAATGTCCTCATTGCAGCTACAAAGCACCCGGGGCTAAAAGTTTAAAGAGGCATATAATGGCAAAACATAGTGAAGAGAAGCTCCATCAATGTCCTCATTGCAGCTACAAAACAGGTTTCGCTAGTAATTTGAAGAAACATATTATGGTAAAACATAGTAAAGAGAAGCCCTATCAATGTCCTCATTGCAGCCTCAAAACAGGTTTCGCTGGTAATTTGAAGAAACATATTATGGCAAAACATAGTGAAGAGAAGCCCCATAAATGTCCTCATTGCAGCTACCAAGCAAGTATACATGCTACTTTGA
The DNA here is from genome assembly GCA_930367205.1 of Acanthosoma haemorrhoidale. Taxonomy (NCBI): domain Eukaryota; kingdom Metazoa; phylum Arthropoda; class Insecta; order Hemiptera; family Acanthosomatidae; genus Acanthosoma; species Acanthosoma haemorrhoidale. Next base: position 8,420,324 of record OV884012.1, read on the forward strand.
ATAAACATATTATGGCAAAACATAGTAAAGAGAACCCCCATAAATGTCCTCATTGCAGCTACAAAACAGCTTTAGCAGGTAATTTGAAGCCACATATTATGGCAAAACATAGTAAAGAGAAGCCCCATCAATGTCCTCATTGCAGCTACAAAACAGCTTTAGCAGGTAATTTGAAGAAACATATTATGGCAAAACATAGTGAAGAGAAGCCCCATCAATGTCCTCATTGCAGCTACAAAGCAGTACGAGCTGATCAGTTAAAGAAACATATAAAGACACGCCATAATGGAGAATAGTCTTATTACAGTGAGAAAGCGGTACAGAATGGCATATTGTAGAATTATATAAATGTAAACCATGCTTGTGGGAAGCCTCCCTAATATCCTAATTGAAAATACAAATCAGTATATGCAATTTGAACATTACGTAGTATCTCATACTAGAAAAACACACATTAAGCAAAATTTGTTTGTATTAACTATATTTTGAGTGGTTATCATGTTTTGTTTTTACATTTTTTATGTTCAGATTTATTAGTAGGATTTATTTGAATTATAACATTTTTGTGTATTAATAATTTGTTTATCATTACATTTATCCTACTGTTGGCTTACTATAGTGCGTAAGGACTTATAATTGCATTAGATACGTAAATTGTAACTTTTGTTCTTAGAGGGACATGTTCCATAACATTAAATAAACTATTAGATTTTACTTTGTTCTCTTTCTTTGAAGTAACCATATATGATCCTATACTTATAAGCTTCTTCTTAGTTATATAATCCTCCTATTACTCCTTACTTTTACACATTGGTTCCTAGGCCAAGCTGTTAAACTGCGTTCATGAAGGAATATTCTGGCCAAACATAATGGCAAATTAAGTAATCAAAAGTGAAATTAGTGTTTGTGTACAATTATATGTGTTCTGGGTTTGTGTAAAATGGTATGAGTGTTTAGTGTGTCTGTATCCAACCTGAGATTTTTAAAAGAATAAGTAATTTAAAGTCAATCTATAAATAAATTTAAATGCTTCAAAAGTTTGTCTAATGAGAACTTCATAAATTGTCGGCCATGTGAAGACACCATTTTATTAACTTTACAATTCAATATGTAAAGTCATTATCTAATTTGCAGTTATTGTTAGTGATCATTAAATATGTTAAAACTATCACTAACAATACTCATTACACTTAAATATTTCATTTTCCCATGCATCATAAATGAAAAATGCTCCATTTTTTCTTTTTAATTATTATTAGTTACATTATTTAATAATTGATTTGTAATACTCTTTTAATTAATTACATTAAGCTCATTAAAAAATACAAAAGGTTCGCAAATTTGCCCCTTGGGGCCAAGAAAGTTGACTTTAATTTTTGGTTGCTGGCTGTTATATTATTATCGTATTATGGGTTCCTATGACAATATTAAAATCGCATTTCAGCTACACAACAGTAGGAACTGGTGTTGCTTTAAAAAGTCATATAGTGAATGAGAGAGCATTTTATTTCGGCCAATCAGGGACTACTACGCCCGTGCCCCTAGTGTGAGCTCTTGGGGCGTTGGAACGTAACGAAATTTACACTACAAAAGGGCCATATACCGCTACAACGGCTTTTTACTATTAAAAACAACAATACAAGAATAATGAAATGGATTTTTCGCCTTCATGGATTCCAGTTTCATATAAAATATATTGTTATGATATTTTTTAAATGGTGCTTATGTAAAAAATCTCGGAAAAATACGAAATTATAAGTCAAGAAGGCATCGGACAGGAAGTGAACCTCCTAAAAGTCGTCGAGAGTGGGGGATGAACCTCCTGACTGGTAGAGTAGGAGTCGTTGGGCAGACACAGTGAGAGAAGGTGGCGGACCCAAGCTGGCCCTGAGGGTCCTTTTTCATTTATCAACATCAGGACAACTTTAATATCAACCAACATGAAGACAAGTCAGATCGAGCAAAGATTGATATGAACAACGAGGATACCAACGCGAAGAAGCGCTGGCCAGCATAAGAAGAAATTAAAAGTACGTGATTATATTTGTATGTAAATTTTTGTTTGTAAATGTTAGTAATAATAAGATCTATATTCTTTTTGCCAAAAGTTTCCTAAAATAATTAACAGAACCCTGGATTAAAGTAAAAGTTTGAATATAAAGTTTTTTTTTTTTTTAAATAATTAAAATAATGATAATTAATAGAGTAATAAGAAAATATTACAATAATATAGAAGGAAAAACCAATTTGTGAAGAAGTTGAAGCATACACGCATGAAGTCAGAGATGAATCACGTGAAATTAGTGTTTGTGTACAATTATATGCGTTTTGGGTTTGTGTAAAATGGTATGAGTGTTTAGTGTGTCTGTATCCAACCTGAGATTTTTAAAAGAATAAGTAATTTAAAGTCAATCTATAAATAAATTTAAATGCTTCAGAAGTTTGTCTAATGAGAACTTCATAAATTGTCAGCCATGTGGAGACACCATTTTATTAACTTTACAATTCAATATGAAAACTCATTATCTAATTTGCAGTTATTGTTAGCGATCATTAAATCTTTTCAAAAAAAATAAGACATATTTGAAGCAAGCAAATGAAGAGAATTTATCAAAAATGTTCATATTAGTAAATGATTTCACAGAGGTGCATTTGAAACTAAGGGAAAAGTAAAACCAACTTACTACTGGCCTATTATGAGAGACCACTTTTCAGATTTTATCAAGGACTGCCCTGTATGTAGAACAGTAAAGAAATTGAAACAAAATATCAGGTTACCCCAACGACGGATAGCCCAATCTATGTTGATAGAAATTTTATGAGCCACTAGAGAAGAAAATTAAAGCAAATTTAAAATTAGCATTAATCATGTTTAATATTTCATTAAATCAAAATTTTAAAATGTCTCCCAATGAGATTACTTTTGGCATAATGAAAGATCCTAGAAAATAAGAAGTATTGATAACAGAACAACTAGTTAGCAATTACCATGAAAAACTCAAAATAATATTAGAAAAAACATTACTGATTAACCGACATACTGAATATTAAACATACTGAATCAAGAAGACCCAAAAGTAGAAAAAGACAAACCTCAACAACAAAGGTACCAAAACTGATTTCTATTTACCTTTTACCTGTGCCTGTACAAAAAGACAATCATGTAATAACCATTTGCCAGCCAGATTTGTCTCATGAAGATAGTTTTGAGTCACTTGAAACTGCCGACTCCCCAATCTTGTATTCACCTCTTCTTATCATTCATTATCTGTTGCATTTTGTCATATCTGATCTATTGCATACATAATAATTGTAAATCTAGAAAGTCGAATTCAACAACACCAGTAAAATTTTCGCAGCGCTCCAAATCTTCGGGAGGGAGAAGTTAAGGACCTTAAACCTCAACATCCGCAGCTTAGTAAGCAATCTTCTTCCTCTAGTATATATGATATTAGATATTGTAAAATTTATTTATAAAGAATTTGAAATATAAAGGTTTAATCGAACTGTGTATCAAGAAAGCTATAAAAACAAAAGAGTGAAGATTATGAAAAACAAAATGGTTGTAGTTGTTCAAGAGGGAACAGTAAGTTAGCGTCACTCTTGTTATGATCAGTCCGTGAGACATGTTATCTGAAGATAGTGATTGTTGTAAAAACTTCTTTTAGTTAATCGTTGTTGTACTTAAAGCAGAACAGGAGAGAAATTTCACCAAAAGAAGAAGTATTAATTTGATTGAAGATGAATAATTAGAAATAAAGAAGAAGAAGCAAAATTATAGACAAGTATTTATATAATTAATTTAAGTTTTTTTTTATTTGTACTATTAAATTCACCTTTTTGCCAGAATTATTTATTTATTAGCAGAACCTTAAAACCTCAGATAAGAAACATTTAAAGATAAAATTAAAAATAAATTTAATTTCTTCAAAAAACGTAATAATATATATTGTTATGATATTTGATATTGTAAAATTTATTTATCAAGAATTTGAAATAAAAAGGGCGTTAATCGAACCGTGTACCGAGAAGGCGATCAAAACCAAGGAGCGAAGATTATGAAAAACAAGGGAGCGAGAGCGTTAGCATCACTCTGGTTTGAGTCAGCCTGCCATGAGACTTGATGTTATCTGAAGATAGTGAGTGTAGTAAAAAATTAAAAATTTCTTTTAGTTAATGGTTATTGGACTTATAGCAGAACGGAAGAGAAGTGTCACGAAAAGAAGAAGGATTGATTTTGATTGAAGAAGAAGAGGAAGGAAATTTGTAAATACGTATTTATATAATTAATTAAAGAAAGTTTTTGTAATATTAAATTTTCCTTTTTGCCTGAGTTATTCCTTTATTAACAGAACCTAAAAGCTCAGATAATAAGATAAATTTAAAAATAAATAAAAAACATAACATTTGGCGCCCTTAATAGGACTGTGATAATGAGGTAATCTGGCTAAAGGATTGTTTGGATAAAAGTTTCAAGAAAATTGTTGTTAATTTTGATAAAGGTTAGAGTCTAAGTTAAAAATTGTATTTGTGATTAAGATTCATATTGATAGAATTCAATGGTCCAGTGTCATGGAAAAAGATAAGCAGAGTTTCAATTATGATCCAAATGAGCAAAGTATAATTGATAGATATGTAGATAAGGAGGAGAATAAGATGGAAAATATGTTAAAATTAATAGTTGAAAATTTAAACAATTTAAAGAAGACAATAAACAAAATTTTAAACAATTAGAACAAAACTTAAATAAGAGTTTTGACAACAATTTTAACAAATTATTTGATAAAATCGATAAATTAGCTGATGAAAATAATCAAAACTTTTTAAAAATTGACAAGCAATTTGAAATAATTGAACAAAAGTTGCAAAACTCTTACAAAGATTTGAATGTAAAACTTGATGTAAAAACACATCTTTTAGAAACGGATTTAAAAACAGAACTAGAAAATCAAAGAACTGATTTAAAAGAAAATAAGTTAGAAACGGAAAATAAATTTCACAAACAAATAACATGGATGAGCAATAAATTGGTAGTTCATGAACAAATATTTATTAGTGAATTAGGGACAGATAAAAAAGAAAATATTGATAAAAATAATAAAATGGAGAAGGAAGTGGAAGATTTAAGAAATATAATGGAGCAAAATACAATTAAAATGTCAAGTAACTCTAGTGAACATAAATTGGTAATTGATCGTGATATAATACAAATAATGGATAGTCATAATAAAGTAGAATTTAAAAAAATCTGAAACGATTGAATTTTTAAATAAATTAAAAAATACAATAAGTAAAAGTTTGGATTGGAACAAATTAGAATTTAAAATTTCAGCTCATTTAAGTGAAATTTCTTTTTGCTGGTTTAATTTGAACCAAATGAAATTTAATAAAAGGAAGGACTTTGTAAACAATTTTATGGATGTTTTTTGTGCCAAAGAATATAATTATAAAAAAAAAAATTATTTTCATTATTATGAAAGTAATGCTAAGCGGATGATATGTAAAAACTTGAAATTAAATTTTATTCTAATGTATTAAAATGTTTATTGTGAAATCAAATTTGAAAATATGTTAAAATCTATATAAAAACTTGAAAATTAAAATTAACTAAAACCTTATTATGAAAATAATGTCAATCGGACACTTGTAAAAACTTGAAATTATTGTAGTGTTTAAATGTTAGTATTTTATTTGTACAATCAAGTTTGTAAATGTTAAAAGCTATTTGAAAATTAATTAAAACCTTTTTATGAAAATATTGTCAATCCAGCAATGTAAAAACTTGAAAATTCGAAATTTATGGTATTATAGTTAAAAGTTAAGATGTCTGTATGGTACAATTACGTTTGTAATGTAAATGGTTGAAATGCAAAATGTAAAATTTTGGTGACACATAATCTGATTTTCTTACAAGTAAATGCCTAAAACCTCAGATAATAAGATAAATTTAAAAATAAATAAAAAACATAACAATATATATATTATTACGTTTTTTAAATTCTTTTAATTTTATCTTTAAATATTTCTTATCTGAGTTTTTAAGGTTCTGCTAATAAAAGAATAACTCGGGCAAAAAGGAAAATTTAATATTACAAATAAAAAAAACAACTTAAATTAATTATATAATACTTGTCTATAATTTTTGCTTCTTCTTCTTCTACTTTATTTCTCATTATTCATCTTCAATCAAATAAATATCTTCTTTTCGTGACGCTTCTCTTTGATGCCCAACAGCCTTAGCATGGGTCGCTACCTGGACCTGGTCTGCTACCTGCTCTGTCCTCTGATGAAGGAATGAATGTTTTGGTCCTTGGTCGGCTCGTATATATATCTGCATCTCTCCGCTGCCTTCTTGACTTTCAACTCGTTATTTAATGCCAGTTGTTTTGAATATTTATTACTTTGCTTAAATTAGAAGTTTATATAATAAATGTTTATATTAAATATATTATTTTTATTTCAATTATTAATAATTAATATGACGACAATAAAAACGTTCATACTTTCAAAAATGAATCACGGATCGTTATTACGTTATTCAATGCTCGCTAATTTCGAGTTTATTTAAACAAACACTATTAAAAATCATCATTTTAAAATATCACAACAGTATATATTTTGGTTTTGCTTTAGTTTAGTCAAGGTTTTAGGGTTGAGATTTCCGATGTATATATCTATCACAGGCAATTGCTTGACTCATCTAAACTCGATCATAAAATTTTTTAGTGACGTTTTGTGACCAATAATAGATATTATGAGGTGCTGCATTGTATGGATTCTATGGGGGAAAAAAGTAAATAAAATAGTATAATAATGGGATCACACACTTATACTAGCAATACTTATGCACCTCTTTTCTAATGGCCAATGGCGGATCAAAGTTAATGAAGCAAAATGTTCCCACATTACCTTCACCCTCCTTCGCACAAGTCCTGACCATTAGTTTATTTTAATTCCATTCCTCTCCCTGTATCTGAGATAGTATGGTACTTAGGCCTCCATCTTGACAAACAGCTGACCTGGAACACACATACAAGGCTAAAAAGACAAGAACTAAACAGACGCTTTAACAACTGTACTGTACAGGCTACTTCAAAGGACATCCCATCTCTCAATAGAAAATAAATTACTAATCTACAAAGTTATACTTAAGCCAATCTGAACATATGGAATAATGGGACATTACCTCCGTAATATAGCTCCCATAGCTCCCTATGGGGGACAGCAATAAAGTCGAACATCAAGCGTATCCAATCCTTTCAATCAAAGGTCCTGAGAACAATAGTAAATGCCCCTTACTACATCAGCAACAAAACCCTTCATAACGATCTTAATATACCCTACATTTTTGAACTCATCGCTCCCAAGTTCATGAAATTCCATAGTAACCTATCCCATCATCCTAATCCCGTAGCACAGTCATTGCATTGCACCACTCGTCCCTATAATCCTCCTCGGAGACTGAAACGGTAGTGGCCTCGTGACATGCTATAAATGCTTGACAGTGAGAGTCCTGGGGCATTGGCAATGGCCAGTATCTCCAATCATGTCCTGGGCGTATGTGGCTCTTGCCGCTCTTTGTCAGCCTCCACTGGCTTGTATCCGGTGACGCAGCTGATGGAGGAGTGTGGGGGGACTTCCCAAGGCTCTATTCCCTCTTTCGCATGGGAGGGAGGTGACAACCATGTGGATTCGGGAGGCCTCTTGGCTGTTTTTAAGTATTGTATAATTGAGCAAGTGAATGATGAATTGTAAATATGGTATGAGTGAGAACATTTATCTCAATTAATTATTGCCTAATAAGGCAGATTGTAATTTTATCATAATAAAGTTGTCTATCTATCTACATAATTAATAGCTTTGGCCAATTTGTTGTTGATATTTTATTTTTATATTTAATATCAACGTAAATGCTATAAACTGTGTGAATATTCTGAAATGCCATAGCAGCTGAAAGTAGTCTTGTTTCTACTTTCCTGTTTATTATATTGAGACACTATTTTATGTGGCATTAATATACCAATGTATATTGTAATGTTATTTTGAGAAGTGATTTGTAGTTAATTTATTAAATGAGATATAAAATATATTACGATAAGTTTAAATCCAAAGCAAGTGAATATAACAGCAGGAAGTATGTGGGAAAGGAAATGAAACAGCTTAAGGGGAAGGCCGGGGCTGCAGTTGGCGAAGACGCTTTAAAGGCTATTCAGTTTTGGAGTTTTTTCAAGTAGAGGGGTGTTGATGATAATTTGATCCAGTTTGCGAATGATCAGACATTTTTGTTGTGACGGTCCTTATACTTTGTGTTTCCTCATACCTCTTATTTCTTTGTATTAGCTATTCCTCATTTCCTTCCAATGTTCCTCTTTGTCTGATGATCACATGCATCATGGTTTCCATTGAAGACCAGAAAGGATTCCACTAGTTGCTGTGACATTCGGAGTCCTAAGTTACTCAAAAGTACTTTATTTCATAAGATCACCGCTTATTTGTTGAGGGATGTTCACTGGTTTCATTTAAATATTATAGTTTGATTTTCATTATTAATTTAATTATTAGTGTATCTAAAGAAATATTATGATTTATTCAATTAACAATTTAGTTCTTTTAATCTTATTCACAGGTGGTTCAAGCCATTTGAAAGAAGAAAGAGATCTAATCGTAGACAATGGTAAGTATGCTGACGCATCACTCAATATGTTATCACTACAAATTTCTACCATGTTTACTCTTTTACTCCATCAATAGGAGATATTCTGATGTAACTTTAGCGTTGTAATATATATTTTTAAGTTCCTGAAAAGGCAATTCATTTTTTATTAATTGTTGATACCTTATTCTTATTCACAGGTGGTCCAATACATTTCAAAGAAGAAGAAGAGCTGAGCCTAGATGATTGTGAGTACACTGAAGCATTTCTGCATTGTCCCTAAAATTATCTTCTCTATCTTTTTGGTTGATCACTTGGACTAATTGCTCTTTTACTCCATCGAAAGCAGATATTCTTTTGTAACTTTAGTGTTGTAATAAATATTTTTAAGTTCCTGATAAGGCAATTCATTTTTTATAAATTGTTGATCCCTTATTCTTATTCGCAGGTGGTCCAATACATTTCAAAGAAGAAGAAGAGCTGATCCTAGAAGATGATGAGTACACTGAAGCATTTCTGCATTGTCTCTAAAATTATCTTCTCTATCTTTTTGGTTGATCACTTGGACTAATTGCTCTTTTACTCCATCGATAGCAGATATTCTTTTGTAACTTTAGCGTTGTAATAAATATTTTTAAGTTCCTCATAAGGCAATTCATTTTTTATAAATTGTTGATACCTTATTCTTATTCACAGGTGATCCAATACATTTTAAAGAAGAAGAAGAGCTGGTCCTAGATGATGGTGAGTACATTAAAGGATTTCTGCATTGTCCCTAAAATTATCTTCTCTATTTTTTTGTTTGTTCACCCGGACTTATATCTCTGTTATTCCATAAACAATTAAATGCATCATTACTGTTATAATCAACATTTTTAACTTTTTCTTAAGACAAATCATTTTTTATAAGTTGTTATCTTATTCACAGGTGACCCGATTGATTTTAAAGAAGAAGAGCTAATCATGAAGGCCGGTGAGTACAATTAAGGATCTGTCAATACACAATTTATTAAGTTCGCATGAAATTTTCTTTTGCTTCTATTTTGTTATTATTGCTATGTTTGATATTAAAGTTAATTTAAGTGTTAAATGCCTTTATAAATATAAATATGATGAAAAATAGATACAAATACAACTGAGAAACACGTTTGTGTTGAAAGTATTGAAATAAGAAATCAACAGTTATAATTGACCCTAAACAAATGCATAAAAATATTTATATATATTTAACTTTATTTTCTTCTTGCAGTATGAATAGATATTGCAGGTTCATAAGAAATATTTAATAATTAAGTTAAACAAAGAAAATATAATAATGAATGACAAATTAGGCTTAGGATCTTCAAGTGATTCGTTCATCTGACTATAAAGGTTTCTAGAAATCAAAACTATAATGTCTATGGTGGCAATTTCTTCACATCAGTTGCTTTGGCGGTGTATTTGAAGAAAAATAGAATTAATACTTGGGAACTGTTAAGATGAATAGAATACCACATTGCGCCGATAAATGTATTTTTACTTCTTTATTAATAAAATTAGTTATAACATCTGAGAAACTATTCAGCCCAAAACATCCCTCTTGTCCATTTCAGATGCCAATTCTGCATGATGTTGCACATATGCAACACTACAAAAATTGTTTATTAACACTATTAAAAAAAAGTAGGATTTTTTAAAATTTATTTTCTATTATTTATTAGATAGTTTTAAGTATTATAGCATCCATAACTGTCACATAAGACATGTAAATTAAAGCCAAATTTATTTGGCTTATTTATTATTCAGCATGTATTCCTGTAAGTGGTGGCGAGCTTTAGTACAACACATCTGCTCATCAACACTCGAAAGCTCATCCAGCGCTATTTTTAATTAAATTTTATTTAAAAGATAAGAGACCATAGGAAGCTAGTTCTAATATATAATAATTTGCAAAAATTCCTCTCAAGTAAAAAGTAAGGGTGTTAGGCTGAAACTACTGGGTTAGGAATAGAGATTTAAAAGTAAATTATAATAAAATGTTCATCCAAAAATAAATATTCATACAAAAATTTTAATTATTTAACTTAGGTAAGATCATTGTTAATTTTACAAGAATATTATTACCGTTAAAAAATGCAAAAAGAGAGTGTCAAAAGCCATTCTCATTTTAGCATACAAGCAATACAAAAAATAACTTCAACACAAATATACACAATATATAATACACAAACGGCTCAAACCACCATATCCAGAGAATATTAAAAACTGTTTGCGACTATTTAAAAGTACATTGTACTGGTACTTTCTGATTCCTTAAAGCATGTTATAAAGACCATCTTTGATATGTTCAATATTTTAATTACATATTTTTTCATATAATTAAAAAAACTTTATATTTATAACTTTAACGTTATATCAGGGTTCTGTTAATAATTATAGGAAACTTCTGGCAAAAGGAATATTGGTTTTATTTACACACATTAAGATATAAAAATTGATATACAAATAAATTAATACGTACGTAATTAAAGTATAATACTAAATCTAATTTTACGTAATTATACTGGCCAGTGTTCTTTGTGTTGATGTCTTCTTGTGGTTCTTCTTCATTACCGTGGTCCGAATCGTCTTCCTTTGTTGTCGCAAGTAGATATAAAAGGCGGGTTGTAAAATTGTGAAATGACCTTGACCCACTACTAGGGTGAGGGGGGGTGTTTACGCGGGCGGGAGGGGAAGACCTTGCCGGCGGAAGTCCACAGTTGAACAACCCCTGTGCCACGTCATGATGGCATTGACTCTGTGTCGGGAATCCTTGCTGTTACGTCATGAGGTCAATGAGGCCATGACGTAACCTGTGGCCAGAGCAGGCTGTAGTACACACCTGGGGGCAGTTTTTTTTTTTTTTTATTTACATAGTCGATGACTGTACAAGTAGGGACCTGAGATAGTATGAGCCTGCAACCTGTGACGTGACGATGTCATTGACTACGTGACGTTACCTGTGGTCTGAGGAGATGTGCCTGTAGTACGCCTCGGGGCAGTTGTTTTTTTGTTTTAATTAGTTTACGATTCTACTGCAGACAAGTAGGGATTTGAGGTATGAGCAAGAATGCTTGAAAGGAATTGTTACATTCATTGTAGATATATAAAGAACAGTCATGACAATAATTGAACATTAACGATCATGAACCCAAAAGTCACTCGCGAGATTATAAATACTAGCGAAATTTTAAAAAACAAATTTCGCTCATTGAAGCGTACTCTCCAGGATGTTGAAAAAGGTCGGCAAGAATTTTTTACACCCGTGCTCCAACCGCTAGAAGATATTAAACAATCAATAAAGTTGTATGATAAAAAACCTGAATCGGTGGCGGTAGCTTTATCGCCACCAAAGAAAGTAAAAAGGGGGGACATAGATGTTTGGAGTGAATCACCAAATAAAAGCGATGTAGAGTCTGCTAATATTCATAGAAAGTCAACATTATTGCCAATAACAACACCTCACTACAAAAGAGCCATAAAAATTTCATCAAATGAAACAAAAACTAGTACTCCACTATCTCATTTAGCGGCCCCCGTTCACGATTCATCATCACCAAAAATGGAGGAGGATGAGTTTGTGACTGATGATCCACTATCAGAACAAGTTAAAGAATATGCTAAAACTCCAAAGGGAGAAGCCGAATTCGAGGAGCACCTTGGCGCATTTGGAAACCTCCAAAGAAAGTACTTAGATAAGATGTTGAAAGGTGCTAAGTCACATGACTCTCGTTAGGGTATTAGAGTCATGCCTTCCGGAGGATTAGCCATTGGCGACTCGACTGATGTTCAGCTTTTTAAGAACAGTGATGATATAAGTATTAACGACGTGGTTTATGAAGGAACGTCAGGATTACTGCAGCTACTCTACTTGAAAAATCCCCAAGATTATACAGTCATCGACTATGTAAATAAAAAAAAAAAAAAACTGCCCCCAGGTGTGTACTACAGCCTGCTCTGGCCACAGGTTACGTCAATGACATAATGACGCAACAGCGGGGATCGCACAGAGTCAATGCCATCATGACGTCACGAGACCAGCAAGGCCCTAACAGTACAGTCATCAACGATGTAAATAAACAACAACCGCTCAAGGCATACGACACCCTGCTCTGGACACTGGTTACGTCATGAGGTCATTGACCTCATGACGTAACAGCAAGGATTCCCGACACAGAGTCAATGCCATCATGACGTGGCACAGGGGTTGTTCAACTGTGGACTTCCGCCGGCAAGGTCTTCCCCTCCCGCCCGCGTAAACACCCCCCCCTCACCCTAGTAGTGGGTCAAGGTCATTTCACAATTTTACAACCCGCCTTTTATATCTACTGTTGCATATGGTGAAAAGTGAAAGTTTTTTTTTTTTTTTTTTTTTTTTTTTTTTTTTTTTTTTTTTTTTTTTTTTTTTTTTTTTTAAATAATGAAAATATTAAAAGAAACTTTGCAAATTTCTCCTTATCCTGCTATGCACAGATGCATTTGAAGGAGTTCGTGTTACTCAACAATACAGATTGTGGTTAATAGGAAAATACTATGAATACAAATCTAGGTGATGGGGCTCACCTTCGGTTTAAGAATGGGAGCTTTTTCGAACTCAAGCGGGTCTTTATATTACCTACCCCTGCCTTCTTGACTTTCTACTGGTTATTTAATGCCAGTTGTTTCGGATATTTATTACTTTGCTTAAATTAGAAGTTTATAAAATAAATGTTTACATTAGTTATGATATTATTTTTATTATAAATATTAATAATTAATATGACGACAATAAAAAACGTTCATACTTTCACAGAGATGAATCACGGATCGTTATCACGTTATTCAATGCTCGCTAATTCCGAGTTTAGTTAAACAAACACCATTAAAAATCATCATTTTAAAATATTACAACAATATTGTTGTGATTTTTGATGGTGTTTTTAATATAAACTCAAAATTATTGGGCATAAATGAACGGTGGATCACGATTCATGAATGTTTAAACATTCGTTAAACGTGTATCTACCATAAATATTTATAATAAAGATAAGATCAATAATTGAATATAAATATTAATATTTATATAACTTCAAACAAGAAAATTAACCATATATAAGCCAAAGAGGATCGAACAACCAAAGAGGTCAATAAATCAAGATGGCAACGGAAGGTCACTGGCGTCTGACCCGGCATGAGGGCAGAAGGTCACTCTTCATCAAGAAATTAATCCGAACCACACGAAGAATATCACAAAGAAACACTAGCCAGTATTACGTTACGTAAATTAAGGTAATCATAAATTTAGTTTTAACAGTGTTATTTTATATACGTACGTATTTATTTGTATATCAATTTTTAAATCCATGTGTGTAAATAAAAAATTTTTCTTTTTCCTAGAACTATCTTTTTTTTATTAACAGAACCTTTAAGATAAAGTATAAGTTGAAAATAAAGATAAAAAATAAAATATAAATTATATAAAAAGTATATAATTAAAATATATGAATAATATATATATATATATATATATAAGTTAATGCTTACCGGCTTTAGAATTCAAAAACAAAGGGAAAAAAGGTACAGAGAAACAACACGCTTGAAAGCTAGAACTAGACTGTTTATTTCGAGTATATAACCCTGTATATTTACATTCGGGATGTTTACATCCCGACGTTCGGGGATTAAGGTTGAGTACTGATGCTGCCCGGAGCTTAACTCCCCCCTGCCAGTTTACGCACACCTCCTCGTAAACTATGAAGTCTAAGTCTAAATTGAGGATGACTTAGGCGATATTACGATCACTCTCCTAATCGTACTAAGGGAGCGAAGGCCAGCCCAAACAGTACACAACCTGCAATCCCTTACATTCGGTCTTATTTATAAGACACTTATAGTCCAAATAAAACGCTGCCTCGTAACACTGCAGCCACTAGTGACAAAATAAAAAAAACAAAAAAAAAATTACATGGCTCAATGGCTCACAGAAAACAATGGCATCTTACACGCTACACAAAGTCGATATTTCTACACAGCCTGTGTACATTCTAAAAAAACAACAAAAGGAATTACAAAAAAAAAAACTTCTACAAATGGTACAAAGTGTACGTATGTATACCATACCAAATTTGGCTACGTGCAGAAGCGAGGACACTCCAGCTCACTCATGGCCTGCACCCTCCCCCCTGGTGGGAGTTTTAACTGTTTGACGTGGACGGTCCTCCGTTTCGTCGGAGGTCTTGTACTCTCGATGGTGACGATGTTATGCTCCCTGATCACCACCACCTTGAATGGACCCTCGTATCTGACCGACTCTTTGCTCCGATTAGAGCCAATTTTACGATATACAATCGTCCCAATTTTAAGGTCTCCCATTCGACCCCGGACTTTGAGGTTTACCCAAGCAACTCTCTTGACCTTCTCCCTTACGATTTTGTCACGAACTTTGCCCCAAAGTTTTCCGAGCTCTAAGTGAGCACTTAACATTTGCTCCGCCATTCCCTCGTCTGCCACCGTCTCTGTCCCGTTCCGGCGCCTCGCGCGCAGTCCGAAGAGGATCTCGAACGGCGTAAACCCCGTGGTGGAGTGGATGGAATGATTGTATGCCGCCACTGCCTTCGGCATCGCCTCGTTCGCCTGCAGACCCTTTTCTACCTGATACACCCGCAGGTGGTCACTCAAGGTACTGTGCAACCTTTCGATGCCTCCGGGACTCTTAGGATGTCCTGGGGTGTTGAGATGCCACACGATATCAAGATTTTTCATCTCCGTCCGAACGTTTGCATTATCGAACTCCCTACCCCCATCCGACGAGATTCGGTCCGGTACCCTATAAAACTGGAACCACGTTCGTAATGCCTGTAAGACGGCGTTGGATGATTTGTCTTTTACGGCATACGCCATAGCTACCTTACTGAAGGTATCTATTGTCGTAACCCACTTATATCCCTTCCAAGTGAACGTGTCAATCTGTAGTTCACTCAGTGGCGTCTCTGCTGTGGGTGTTTCCTCCTGTTGTCCCTGTGGTGGGTGTCGATCATATTTAGTCTTAAGACATATATCGCACGTTCCTATGATCACTTGGATCGTCTTTTTCATATCCCACCAGAAGTACCGTCGCTGTAATGCTTGCAAAGTCTCCTGCGCACCGCGGTGGTTCGTCTTCCCTTGATGGTAGGCAAGCGTTACTTCCCGCTGCCGTTCCTCATCACGCAGTGTCTGGACCATAGACAGACAACGAACAAACGATCGATCAATACCCAGTTGTTCTGTTCTCCATAATTTCTTGATCAGATCCCACACTGTCGCGTTGCCGACAAATAGATGGTAGGTCTTCCCTGGTCTGGATGCATCTTTCAATGCCTGGCAAATTTGGTCACCCTTGACACCCGGTTGGGACCAAATTGTCGTAATACTATTCTTGCCATAGTTTTCATGAGTAGCTCGCATCAGGCCGGTCGTTTGCGTCTTCCAAATAATTTGTCGCCGTTTATCGTTAATGATACCCTCGATCGTCTCCATTTCCACCGGACGTTTTCCGGCAGATTCTTCCGCTTCTTGGTGTTCGCTCCCATCGCTATTGTCCCGCGTACCGCGACTTCCATCTTCCCCGGGCGCCCATTCCTGGATAAATTGTCTGTGATCCCCGGACGTTTCCCCTTCCTCGACTGCATTTACGGTAATCACTCGAGATAGCCAGTCCGCCACTACATTGTCCTTCCCTGGTTTGTATACAATTTCCAGGTTGTATTGGGACAAAAACTCCTTCCAGCGTGTCACCCTGGCGGATGATTCCTTAAGCTTCCCCACCCATTGAAGAGGTCTGTGGTCCGTATGTACTCTGAATCTCCGCCCGAAGACGTATGGACGAAAATGATCAATAGCCCATATGATGCCAAGAAGTTCACGCTCGAGGGCACTGTACCGCGCCTCCGTGTCGGTCAGTCTCCGACTCGCGTACGCCACTGGTCGTTCCCCCCCATCTCCCTCCTGCGACAGCACCGCTCCCAATGCATACTCACTTGCGTCGGTGGCGATAGTAAATAGCTTCTCAAAATCGGGAAACGCCAGGATTGGTTCCTCTTGCAGTCGAGCCATGCATTTTCGAAGGTTTTGCTCCATAATAGGTGTAATCACTATCCGCGCCCCCTCCCGCAGCAGGTTACTGATGGGTACGAGATACTCTGCCATGTCTGGCACAAAACGCCGATAGTAATTTAGCGTACCTAAAAGTCGCCGAATGCCCTTGACGTCTTTCGGCACCGCTATCTTTCGAATTGCGTCGACTTTTGCAGAATCCGGCTGGACTCCCTCCCTCGAGATGGTATGCCCTAAGAAGTTGATCCGATCCTCTCCCAGCGATGATTTTTCCATCGACAATTTTA
The DNA here is from genome assembly GCA_930367205.1 of Acanthosoma haemorrhoidale. NCBI lineage: Eukaryota > Metazoa > Arthropoda > Insecta > Hemiptera > Acanthosomatidae > Acanthosoma > Acanthosoma haemorrhoidale. The sequence continues at coordinate 8,437,355 of OV884012.1, forward strand.
ACCCGAATTCACGCAATCGTCGAAATACCCTCCGGAGATCTTCTATGTGTTCGGATTCTGTTCGGCTGAAGATCAACAGATCGTCCATATAAATCTGGCATACCGCCTCGTCTATACCCCTCAGGATTTCGTCCATCAATCTCTGGAAAGTAATCGGAGCGTTCTTCAAACCAAATGGCATCCGAGTGAACTCATAGTGCCCCCTCTCGAAAGTAAACGCTGTTTTGTGTTGATCGGTAGCGCTCATTCTGATTTGATGGTACCCTGCTTTCAAATCCAAAGTGCTAAAGATTGTGGCTCCATTCAGTCTGTCGAGAATGTCCTCAAAACGGGGAATCGGATACTTCTCATCCGTTGTGTTTTCATTTAATTTTCTAAAATCGACGACGACTCTATATCTCTCCCCCTCCTCTCCCGGTTTACTCTTCTTTCGTACTGCCCACAGAGGACTATTATAAGGGGATGTGCTATCAACGATTATACCCTGTCGTCTTAAGCTGTCGATTTCTGTCCGGATATGTTGGCGGAGTACCTGCGGATATCGTCTCTCCTTCACGTACGCTATTCGGTCAGATTTTAATGGGATTTCATGTACTGTCTTCCCCGTTGCCCCAAGCATATCACCCTCCACGTAAAAAATATCTCCGAACTCCCTACGTAAGCTTTCCCTCCAGTCCACAACTTTCTTGACTGCCCCTATCCGCGCACTCCCACCTCTTACGGTCCCCTGACATTGATAAGTAACCCCCCCCCCCCCCAACTTGATCCGCCACTCCTTTCCCTTGTTCTCTACAAGCGCGCCTACCCGACCCAATAAGTCACACCCCACTGTTATTTCATACTCGCGCGGCATGTACTCCACAATATGTACGTTAATATCGCCCTTTTTTTTCTCCCATTTCTCTAAATTCACGACCGCCTCTCCCGCCACTTTACAGGGCCCGCCCAGGGTAATTAACTTGCACTTACATACCTTGACCTGGAGTGCCCTCTCTCTGCCATACAGCCGCTCCAACGCACCGCGTGACATTATGGTATTGGTGTTTCCTGTATCCACCAAGCACCTCTCTCCCCCCTCGACTCTGATTATTGGCAACTCGCACAGTATCCCTCTCACTGTATTACACTTTAGGGTGCGGTCGCCACTCTGCTGCCACCCTCCTCAGGCTGCCACACGCCGCTCCCATCTTCTCGAAGTAGTCTTCTTTCGCTCATGCTCTCGGCTCCTGTCGCGAGCCGGCTCTTCTTCCGTTTCCGACGTTCCTGACGCTCCTGAAGATTCCTCAGCTGAAGATCCATTATCCCTGGGTGATATATTTCTTCTTTCCCGCATCGTTTGCGTATTCACTTCCATGGGTTCTGCCCTATGAACATCTCTCCTCCGATACACGTAAGGGCAATGCCTAGCAATATGCCCTTCCTCACTGCACTCGAAACATTTTGTGCGGGGGCACTGTGCGACTAAATGACTCGTCTTCCCACACCCATGGCATTTTCTCTCTTCTCTGCGGGGTCCGTACCTGGGTCTCGCCGCCCTGAACCTCCTTTCGCCTGCCGCTCCCCTGTCCCTACCGGTTGGTGTTTCGACTTTTTTCCAATTTGATTTAGGGACCCTGGTTCTCCTGTATACTATCCGGCTCCATTCTCCCTCATCCTCCTGTATCCTCGATTCCTCCTCCCTGGCGCTGGTGTCAATCATGACTTGGGCACATTCGAGGAATGAGCGCTCATTAGGGAATACCTCTTTTCTCCTTGTTTCCTTCGCCAACTGTACCTTCAGTATAGTAGACAGAAATCCCATTCTGCCCTCTACCTCTTCGATGCTCATTGTCTCTCTCATTTTCTCCATTATTTGATTATAACGGGTTAGAAGAACTGCGGCATATTGGCCGCTACTCTGCCTTGATGATTTTGTTTCCCGGAACATCTGGAAAATATCTTCTTCGGGCGTCCATCGCCCTCCTCCATATGCTTTCTTTAGCCGCATCTTCACCGTTTCCCACGACGTCTCCTCATCCGCTTGGATCTGGTTGAGAATCCTTCTCTGGACCCGACATATCAGGGCCGCTCTTAGTGACTTGGCATCCCTGGGGTCCAGAAGATTTTCCTCCGATTTTTCTAGGATTAAGGCAGTGAGGCGATCTCCTCCCTTCAGAAAGTGGTTGAGTTCTCCTAATTCGCCAGTGAACCATTCCAGCTCTGAAATTGCATTTCTCAGATCTTGAGTGTTCATTGCTTTCACTCTCATCAACGCAAGAGCGGTAGCATGAGCTTCTGGCAAAACGCCCACCCTTCTCGTTGCTACATGTTCCGCGCCATCCGCTACGTTCAGAACAGGTGGTCGTAGCACGCCTCCTTCCGCCATTCTTTCTTCAATTTTTATTTAACACGGCAAAAAGGAGAAGAGAAAAAAAAAAAAAAAATCGAACAGACGTCGCTTACTTTTCTTTCCACACCACGAGTTCACGGGTTTCGGCACCAGTTAATGCTTACCGGCTTTAGAATTCAAAAACAAAGGGAAAAAAGGTACAGAGAAACAACACGCTTGAAAGCTAGAACTAGACTGTTTATTTCGAGTCTATAACCCTGTATATTTACATTCGGGATGTTTGCATCCCGACGTTCAGGGATTAAGGTTGAGTACTGATGCTGCCCGGAGCTTAACTTATATATATATATATATATTCTCAGGCTCCATTTATTTCATCTCATTATATCCTCAGATCTTTGCAGTTATTCACTTATATGTAAAATTGCCAATAAATGTTTTTAAAAAGTCATCTTTAAGTTGTGATTCTTTATTTAGCGAAGTGTGATGCCAAAAATGTTCCTACTACCTGTACAATTTTGGCAGTAAAGGTAACAGACAACGGAGTAGCGAAAATGTGTGTGATTATTTTTGTATTTTGTGAAGTCTTTTACTTCTTCAATCTGTTGAAAATGTTTTAATGCTTCATATATCGCTAATTACTTACAATCATAGGTGTGCCTGCGCCTGTGAGTTTTTGTGGGAGAACTGCAGCAAACCCAGTGTTTAAGGCATCACATGCATTATCTATTGCTTAACCTCTGGGGTGGGGTGAGCCAATCCAATAGCAAGGTCAGCAAGACCTTTTTCGCGGACTTCAAAGGCATTCGTTGTAACTTCAGTCCCAGCATTAGGAGTGGGATCGGTCTTTTCAGAATTTTGAAGGTATAAGTTAAGTGGTATTTGAGTGCTTGTGGCTCCGAGAACACTCTTCAGATAGAAATCTACCATGTCAAGGAATGTGAGGAGTTGCTTACATGGGACAAGACAAATTTATATTATTTTACACTTTTTTTTCTTGAGGCTCCATTTCGTTGGCACTGACATTCGTAACCAAAAAAAATCGACATCTTTACCAAATATGCACTTAAAGGATTTGGAGAAATTCCTTACTTATTTAATCTAGAAATACGTGTGCCAACATTCAAAGAGACCAAAAGGTCAGTAAGAGTAATTGAAACCACACCTCTTATTCCTACAAGGTAACTTTGGAGACACTAATCTATCACTGTCTTTAGTTAATATCAGTCATATGTTAATTTATCTATTTATAATTTCAGCATTCATTCAAATTATTCACAGTTCCCCATACCTGCGTGAATAATTGTTTTCAACAATGAATACGTGAATATGAGTGAGTAGAGATTTCGACTTACTGATGAACATTTTGATGGTCCTACTCAGCTAGAATATTACCACATCCTTATAGTTATGAATCAATAGCTACTAAACTTTACTGATTCATATTTCTTATGCTATGTAAACTTTTAAATATTTATTTGTTTATATAAGAATTGGCCTTGAAAAAATAAATGGTGTCCGCCGCTGGAATCAAGAATGTGCTCTTGGATATGTTAGGGACTAATGTTGGGGGATTTCTTGAGATCAGGATTAACATAAAGAATTATGACCAACCCAGGTTCCAGCACATAAAACCCTCAATAACACTTTAAATACGTTAATATACACATTTGCCAGAATATTCCATCATAAACCAAGTTTAAGAACTTGACCTTAGCGTAAACGTGTTGGAGAAGTGTTTAAGTATAAGATAATACATTTTTTGCTCAGGGAAAGACACCAAACAGGAAAAGGAAGTAGAATAGCTTAGTTTATTTCATAATAAAACCGAAGGGAGTCAACAAGTAACGTGGGATGTCGGCATTGGAAGAACGTCGTCATATGAAGGAAGAGACCCAAGAAATCTTAAAATAACTGAACAAAAATACAACTCCAGTAGGTTACCTTTTTGCTCCTTTATCCTCCTTAGATAGACCTGTAGGCACCCACTCTGAAGCATAGGATGTGGAGTCTCCATATTTCAGGTGGATGTGGTAAGTCAAAAGACAAGCCAGCAACTTGTACCAATTGTGGAGGTCCTCACCCTGCTAACTAGAAAGCATGCCCGGTCTATCAGAACCTGCGAGAAGCGATTACCATCTTCAACTGCGGACTGGCTGTGTTAAACCATCAGCTCAGAAACGAGCAATTGAAATCGCATTCGTTAAAGATTCTTACTTAACAAAAACATAAGGAATTTTCGTTAAGGACTACAAAATCCACAGAACAAACAACATAGGTCACGGAGGAGCAGCAATCATTAGCCCTAATACATTGAAATATTACCCCCTTGCACAGAAATACAAGCATCAAACATTCGACTTGAACTTAAAAACAGCAAACTTTAAACTTTCTTTAGCCCACTGCCCCTCAGGACAAACTATCACCCCCGAATTACTCACTGCTAGCCATCATTGTAAAGACAAAAGAACAGTGTTCTGGATCAGTTTTTTAGTAGAAGAAATAACCCTACTAACCCATATATTCACAGGAAGTTTGATCTTTTTTCAGATCATATATATTGCACAGCAAATTAATTAAAGGATTGGAAACATTTTTATGAATTTTAGAATGTGAGACTGGTATTAATAAGCACCATTGGACTCCTTAATAATAATCAACAGGCTGCCTTTGCATCTCAGACACCGCTGTCTGCTAAGAACGCACACTTACTTCCTATAGTGGAGGACCAGTTATAAGTAACAGTGTATTCCGACGTACCTCTCCTGTGTTCCGGAGGTTTCAGTTAGTATGTGTTACAGATATAGATATCTGTCGCTCATGATTTTAACGTGTTTTGTTAACATAAAATATTAAAATATTATTCGGCCCCTTGTCACAACACTTCCCCAATCCCCTTCTTACATGAGACAATTGATGGTGGAAAACGATGGCACGGTACAAGACTAGTGACTGATAAACGGATCTAGAATTACTTAATAACAGAAATAATAACTTACACATTTGATAAATATTTATCATCAAAAAGCCAAAAATGGTAATCTCTGGAGAGCAACGCGATAACTCCTGTGACACAAGACCATGCCACGGCCATTGAGTGTATCACCAAATTCATATAACGACATTACGGACGAATAGAAAGCAGAACGATCGCTGACCACCTCTTCGTTTTCAAACTCTATTCTCACCTGACTAACGCTCAACACGACAGTGAAGTATTGACAGTAATTTACACTTTTCTCACTGTCGATTCCTTCAATATCTTTCATTCCCTTATGACCTTGAAGGACTACTGAAGGGAAATCACCTTGTTGTGATTTATTATGTCTGAACGACTTCATCATTTGGGAATTTCGTTTAAGTTCCTATAACCATCCTGAAAGTTAGGCCCTTCATTTTATGTCAAAACGCCTTATATTATGTAATTAAATCAGTGTTAATTAAACAATATTGTACACCGAGAGAAACTGTATGAAATTTCGCGTAGCTACTGTAAATACAGGGAGCACTACGTAATTTTAGTTGTAAAGGAATCGTTGAAAACTCTAAACTTTCTAAGATACAAATAAATAAAGAGATTTTGAGCTAATAAAATAAAAGAGATCAGAGAGGGGGAACATAAAGGGTAGATAAATATGACTGAAATATAGCATTGTGTTTATGTTCCGTGTATGAAGATCACCTATTACCTTTTTGCAGATTGATTCTACTTATCTGATTTAAAACTAGGTGCCTTTGCAAGTGCATAACCAAATGCTTCAGCTATTATGGAAATGTGACTGCCCACACAGTGGCAAGTTCTAAGTCGACTCAGCCATGGTATATGCTCTTTGCACTAAGCATATTATAAGACTGGCTCCTTCCCTACCGGCAGATACCTAATTGTTAGTTTTTAAATTTTCGAATCTCCCTATGGGAATATATGTGTTTTCTTCCTATGGATATTACAGGTAAAATGAAAATTATGTATTTAACTTCTCCTTATAAAGTATTAAGTTATTCCCAAACATTAAGTAAATTTTGTCCACATTAATGGAGGATTCTTTAGTTGCTTAATATTGTTGCTTTCGCCAATTGCATAATTAATCTTCTATCCACTTTGTGAATGTGTAATGTACAATTGGCATAATTTCCCTGCTATATATTAGTGATTATTCCTGTGTAAGAAATTATTTTGGCTCACCTGAAGTAATTACATCATTGTCCTCTGCCTCTTCCAACAAACATTAAAATGTGGATAGGTGCCAATGTTTCGGTGAGAACACCACAAATTGCACTAAAATAGCAGAAGAGCAGTCGTAATAGCAATAGTAATAAGATTCTTAAATTTTAAAGTACTGTAATGAAAATATGTTGATATCTGTAAAACTGTAATAATATAATTTCATAGATTACAATACATAGGATTATAAAATGTGGTGAGATTTACAATAATTCTGACTGTTTATGTTTGCAGAAATGAAGGCATGTTTTCCAGTCATAAAACAAGAAATTAAAGAAGAACTTGACTGTGAGTTTTTTTGTTTTTTTAATTAATGTATATATTTTGGTTTTGCTTTAGTTTAGTCAAGGTTTTAGGGTTGAGATTTCCAATGTATATATCTATCACAGGCAATTGCTTGACTCATCTAAACTCGATCATAAAATTTTTTAGTGACGTTTTGTGACCAATAATAGATATTATGAGGTGCTGCATTGTATGGATTCTATGGGGGAAAAAAGTAAATAAAATAGTATAATAATGGGATCACACACTTATACTAGCAATACTTATGCACCTCTTTTCTAATGGCCAATGGCGGATCAAAGTTAATGAAGCAAAATGTTCCCACATTACCTTCACCCTCCTTCGCACAAGTCCTGACCATTAGTTTATTTTAATTCCATTCCTCTCCCTGTATCTGAGATAGTATGGTACTTAGGCCTCCATCTTGACAAACAGCTGACCTGGAACCCACATACAAGGCTAAAAAGACAAGAACTAAACAGACGCTTTAACAACTGTACTGTACAGGCTACTTCAAAGGACATCCCATCTCTCAATAGAAAATAAATTACTAATCTACAAAGTTATACTTAAGCCAATCTGAACATATGGAATAATGGGACATTACCTCCGTAATATAGCTCCCATAGCTCCCTATGGGGGACAGCAATAAAGTCGAACATCAAGCGTATCCAATCCTTTCAATCAAAGGTCCTGAGAACAATAGTAAATGCCCCTTACTACATCAGCAACAAAACCCTTCATAACGATCTCAATATACCCTACATTTTTGAACTCATCGCTCCCAAGTTCATGAAATTCCATAGTAACCTTTCCCACCATCTTAATCCCGTAGCACAGTCATTGCACTGCACCACTCGTCCCTATAATCCTCCTCGGAGACTGAAACGGTAGTGGCCTCGTGACATGCTATAAATGCTTGACAGTGAGAGTCCTGGGGCATTGGCAATGGCCAGTATCTCCAATCATGTCCTGGGCGTATGTGGCTCTTGCCGCTCTTTGTCAGCCTCCACTGGCTCGTATCCGGTGACGCAGCTGATGGAGGAGTGTGGGGGGACTTCCCAAGGCATGGGAGGGAGGTGACAACCATGTGGATTCGGGAGGCCTCTGGGCTGTTTGTAAATATTGTATGAATGAGCAAGTGAATGATGAATTGTAAATATGGTATGAGTGAGAACATTTATCTCAATTAATTATTGCCTAATAAGGCAGATTGTAATTTTATCATAATAAAGTTGCCTATCTATCTACATAATTAATAGCTTTGGCCAATTTGTTGTTGATATTTTATTTTTATATTTAATATCAATGTAAATGCTATAAACTGTGTGAATATTCTGAAATGCCATAGCAGCTGAAAGTAGTCTTGTTTCTACTTTCCTGTTTATTATATTGAGACACTATTTTATGTGGCACTAATAATAATACTAGTCTATATACAATACCATTGTATATTGTAATGTTATTTTGAGAAGTGATTTGTAGTTAATTTATTAAATGAGATATAAAATATATTATGATAAGTTTAAATCCAAAGAAAGTGAATGTAACAGCAGGAAGTATGTGGGCAAGGAAATGAAACAGCTGAGGGGAAGGCCGGGGCTGCAGTTGTCGAAGAGGCTTTGAAGGCTTGTTTTAAGTAGAGGGGTGTTGATGATAATTTGATCCAGTTTGCAGATGATCAGACATTTTTGTTGTGACGGCCCTTATACTTAGTGTTTCCTCATACCTCTTATTTCTTTGTATTAGCTCCTATCATTGCATACCAATCCATAACCTCATATATATCAGGAGGCCACTGGGCAGGAGGCCATTGTATTTATAGCATCATCAGGATCACAAAACCCAATGCTTGGATGAAGCAAGGCAAGCATTCAACGGACTATTTGTAATTAACTCAAAAACTGTATATGTATTAAATTTGTATTCCTTTTATACAAGTGTGGTGGTCAAGGACCGAACTCCATGAGTTTTAATACATCATAAGTTTAATTTACATATTTTGTATTTAGTAAATTAAAGATATATTACATTATCCAGTACCACCTGAGCCATTTATAAAATATATTAATTTTTTCAAAATTATTATGTAATAGTAGATGAGTAATTTAGTTAATAATGGTTCTTCGATCATTAGCTTGCCGATTTGGGTTTGTAGAAGACTTAATATTAGAAAATTCCATGTAATTTAAACGTGTCAATGAAATATCAGAAACTTAATTGATAAACCACTTCCCCGCTTGTAGAGTTTTAGGTAATCTTCAACAAGAGAATCTTTAAACGTATACTATAAATGAGTAGTGTCTGATGGTTGTGGATTGTTGTTCTGATAAACAGTGATGACTTGAAAAAAGTCATCATTTTTATTCCTTTCTCGTCTTTGGTCTTTACTTAATTTTATTTACATAATGCTATAATCAAGATAGCCATTTCCCTCATAAAGCAGATTTAAATCCGTTTTGTTGTAGAATTATAACCTAACTATGTATTTAGAAACAATAATGCATATCTTAAAGATTCTACTTGTGATCGTATAGCTAATCCTACATCAGTTCTTGACAGCTATGAAAATAATAAAGAAATTATATTTAGAATAAGAAAGATTTAGGAATAAAGAAGTATAAGTTGAATTAAATAGTCATCTTTAGAAAGCGAATAATACAAATGCCTAATTAAAGCGGCTCTAAACCACAACCTAACACCAAACTTCACACACCATCTTTCCTTTACTTTCTTCCTAATTACCAGTAGCCTTTCTTTTACAACATTCCACTATTCTATAAGGCCTCCATGATGTTAGTCTATATCCTCAGTCCTTGCAAGCAAACACTATTCCTCATTTCCTTCCAATGTTCCTCTTTGTCAGATGATCACATGCATCATGGTTTCCATTGAAGACCAGAAAGGATTCCACTAGTTGCTGTGACATTCGGAGTCCTAAGTTACTCAAAAGTACTTTATTTCATAAGATCACCGCTTATTTGTTGAGGGATGTTCACTGGTTTCATTTAAATATTATAGTTTGATTTTCATTATTAATTTAATTATTAGTGTATCTAAAGAAATATTATGATTTATTCAATTAACAATTTAGTTCTTTTAATCTGATTCACAGGTGGTTCAAGCCATTTGAAAGAAGAAACAGATCTAATCGTAGACAATGGTAAGTATGCTGACGCATCACTCAATATGTTATCACTACAAATTTCTACCATGTTAGCTCTTTTACTCCATCGATAGCAGATATTCTGATGTAACTTTAGCATTGTAATAAATGGTTTTAAGTTCTTGATAAGGCATATCATTTTTTATAAATTGTTGATACCTTATTCTTATTCGCAGGTGGTCCAATACATTTCAAAGAAGAAGAAGAGCTGATCCTAGAAGATGGTGAGTGCATTGAAGCATTTCTGCATTGTCCCTAAAATTATCTTCTTTACCTTTTTGTTTGATCACTCGGACTGATTTACTCGGAGCTCTTTTACTCCATTGATAGCAGATATTCTAATGTAACATTACCATTGTAATAAGTTGTTGTGATATTTTATGTTATGTTTTTTAATGGTGTTTTTTAAATAAACTCGGAAAAAGCAAGCGTTGAAGAACGTAATAAGGATCCGTGGTTCATGCCTATGAAAGTATGAACGTTTTTACTGTCGTTATATTAACTATTAATAGTTATAATAACAATAATATCAATAATTAATATAAACTTTACATTTATAAACTTCAAAACAAGCAAAGTATAAATATCCGAAACAACTGGCATTAAATAACCAGTTGAAAGATTAGTAAGGCAGCGGAGAGATGCAGATATATATGAGCCGACAAAGGACGAAAACTCACTCTTTCATCTGGGACCGAAGAGACGAGACCTACCAAGAAGCGGCACTGCTGCCCATGGTGCATCAGGTCAGCCCTTTTCACTTTCACCCGGCACGAGAACCAAGCCGACAACGAGACGTATGAGACCACGTGCTGCAGTTTAGAACAAGTATGCTAATCTGAACCACACGAAGATTATCCAAAAAGAAGCACTGGCCAGTATTAGTATAACGTTACGAATATTTTCAAGGTACCATTTTAATGTTAGATTTAATAGTATTCTTTTATTACGTACGTAATTTATTTGTATATCAATTTTTATATATTCAATGTGTGTAAATAAAACCATTATTCCTTTTGCCAGAAGTTTCCCAAATTTTATTAACAGAACCTTGAGATAACGTAAAAGTTAAATATAAAGTTTTAAATTATATGAAAAAATATATAATTAAAATATTGTTTTGATATTAGATATTGTGGAGTTTGTATATAAATATTTAATCCAACTTATCAAGAAGGCAAAATAAAAACAAGTGAGAGTGTATGAGAAAAAAACAAACGATAGTATACTGGTTGTTGTGATGATGAACACACACACAATTATTCTCTCTCTAGTTATAATGGAAAAACTTATATAATATAGTTGTTGTGGTATCATAATGAACACACAAAATTACTCTCTAGTTTTAGCCAGTTATAATGAGTTGTTGTTGTGGTTCTGAGAAAACACACAGAGCATTATATTCACTCTAGTTTTTGGAATCAGCCTGATATATGTATCTGAATTCAGTGATGAAATAAAAAGCGCGTAATACATATTATTAGCTTGAGATTGTGAGTAAGAAAAACTTATAAACTTTGTTGGTTAGTGGTTATTGACTTGAAGCGGATTGGAAGAGAAATAGCACGAAGAGAAGAATTATAAATTTGATTAAAAAGAAGACCATTGAAGAAGAAAAGGAATCAAATTAATAGACAAGTATTTATAAAATTAATATAAGTTTATTTTTTATGTTTGTAAAATTAAATTCATCTTTTTGCCAGAATTATTTTTGTTAATAGAACATGATAATAAATAGTTAATAAAATAAATTTAAAGTTAACAATAAAACTAATATATTTGAAGAACGTAATAATATATATAAATAAGAAATATTTGAATAAAATATTTTTAAGTTCTTCAGAAGGCAAATCATTTTTTATAAATTGTTGATACCGTATTCTTATTCACAGGTGGTCCAATACATTTCAAAGACGAAGGAGAGCAGCTCCTAGATGATGGTAAGTACATTGAAGCATTTCTCCATTGTCCCTAAAATTATCTTCTCTATCTTTTTGTTTGATCACTCGGAGTAATAGCTCTTTTACTCCATTTGTGAACGCGGATAAATTAGCTGTGAAATCTAAAACAATTTTAGGCCAAAATTAGAACGAACGAGTTTTCAAGTTATTTCTCTGATAGAGAACCGGCAGTGATCACAGTCGACTGTGATATCAAATAACGACGACAAATACCGAAATCGAGTAAAACCTAGCAACAAATTATATTAATAATCAATAAATTAATAATTTTAGATTCCGTAAATTTCAAACTTACCACCAATAGCAGAATCCCGTCGCCGCTGAACCGTCTCTCTGTAAGGGAAAAAAGGTGGTTTTCGGGATCGGATAGATCGAAATTGAAAGGAAAATTTTAGGAATCAATCCCCTTTTACCTGTCCGGCGATCGGTCCAGCCTCGGGCAGGAGCTTCTGGCCGAATGGATGATTTTTGACTGCTTTCCTCGATTTCAGGCGAATGATACAAAAAAAACTTCCGAGCCATGTATCTGTTATGACTACAATCAAATTTCAAACGCCGATAACTTAGGATTCGACAAATTAATCTCACAAGTTAATTTCGGCACTCGACAAATTCTGATGCTACTACAACGAAGTTAGGATCCATAATGACTGTTCTCGACAAACCACAAAAGGTGTCCAACGCGCGAGGCCGTTCCTGCTGTATCTCATAGGTAGCAGTAGCAGCGATAGCCAATGAAATAATTTTCTTCTTTTTCTAACATAAAGTTTTCTGTTTTTAAATTTTAGATTGGCTCAAACACCAGTGATAGCAGATATTCTAATGTAACATTACCATTGTAATAAATATTTTTAAGTTCTTCAGAAGGCAAATCATTTTTTATAAATTGTTGATACCTTATTCTTATTCACAGACGATCCAATACATTTTAAAGAAGAAGAAGAGCTGATCCTAGATGATGGTGAGTACATTGAAGCATTTCTGCATTGTCCCTAAAATTATCTTCTCTATCTTTTTGTTTGATTACTCGGACTGATAGCTCTTTTACTCCATTGATAGCAGATATTCTAATGTAATATTGCCGTTGTAATAAATATTTTTAAGTTCTTCATAAGGCAAATAATTTTTTATAAATTGTTGATACCGTATTCTTATTCACAGGTGGTCCAATACATTTCAAAGAAGAAGAAGAGCTGATCCTAGATAATGGTGAGTACATTAAAGCATTTCTGCATTGTCCCTAAAATTATATTCTCTATCTTTTTGTTTGATCACTCGGGCTTATATCTATGTTATTGCATTGGCAGCAAACAATTAAGTGTATCATTATTGTTATAATCAGCATTTTTAACTTTTTCTTTAGACAAATCATTTTTTATAAGTTGTTATCTTATTCACAGCTGACCCGATCGATTTTAAAGAAGAAGAGCTAATCCTGAAGGCTGGTGAGTACAATTAAGGATCCCTCAATATACAACAAAGTTTTCTTTTGCTTTTATTTTGTTATTATTGCTATGGTTATATTAAACTTAGTTTAAGTGTTAAATGCCTTTATAAATATAAATATGATGAAAAATAGATAAAAATACAACTGAGAAACAGTTTTGTGTTGAAAGTATTGAAATAAAAAATCAACAGTTATAACCGACCCTAAACAAATGCATAAAAATATGTATATATATTTAAATTTATTTTATTCTTGCAGTATGAATAGATATTGCAGGTTCATAAGAAATAATTAATAATTAAGTAATAGTTTAATGCATGATATTTTATTGTAGCATATAGTATTGTAAAGATTGTGATGTCCTAAGGAAATATACAGTGGAAGCTTGTTTTTATTTAATTAGGAATCACAAAAAGAACAAAATATCAAGAAATAAAACTATATTTTGAGTCAAAGCGACAAAAATCAAATAATACCTTTTAGTTTAATCAGTTTATATATTACAAAAATAAAATATTATATCACCTTTTGGAGGATGGGGTTCGGGGAAGTCTTAAGAGTTTGTTAACTATAGCTTTGTGGTCTATTGGTCCCAAAACACTATAAGCTTTAATATGGCTTAAGTATCCAAACTGCATGTGGTGTTCTCAGTAATAAATTAAACACTGTATCACCACATTACTCCCCCTCCCCCTTAAAAATATGGTGAGCCCCATATCTCAAAATGAGACATTTGTGCATGGTATGACATAATTATCTCCACATAAGTCTTATTCTTGTGTACGCCTGTGGCGGAGATACTCTTCTTGTCGCAATGCCTTATCAGATGGCTGATAACCCCTCTACTCTAGCTTCCTATGGTCTCTGTCTTAGAAATAAAATTTAATTAAAAATAGCGCTGGATGAGCTTTCGAGTGTTGATGAACAGATGTGTTATACTAAAACTCGCCACCACTTACAGGAATACATGCTGAATAAGCCAAATAAATGTGGCTTTAATTTTCATGTCTTATGCGACAGGTATGAATGCACCTTTAAATTTTAAATATATAAAGACAAAGAAATTATAATAATGCATGATGAATTAGGCTTAGGATCTTCAAGAGATTTGTTCGTCTGACTATAAAGGTTTTTAGAAATCAAAACTATTTCTTCACATCAGTTGCTTTGGCCGTGTATTTGAAGAAATGTAGAATTTTTACTTGGGAACTGTTAAGATGAATAGAATACCACATTGCGCCAATAAATGTATTTTTACTTCTTTATTAATAAAATTAGTTATAACATCTGAGTAACTATTCAGCCCGAAACATCATTCTTGTCCATTTCAGATGCCAATTCTGCATGATGTTGCACAAATGCAAAAATAAATATTCATACAAAAATTTTAATTATTTAACTTAGGTAAGATCATTGTTAATTTTACAAGAATATTATTACCGTTAAAAAATGCTAAAAAGAGAGTGTCAAAAGCCATTCTCATTTTAGCATACAAGCAATACACAAAATAACTTCAACACAAATATACACTATATATAATACACAAACGGCTCAAACCACCATATCCAGAAAATATTAAAAACTGTTTGCGACTATTTAAAAGTGTCAATCAAAAGTAACTTGTCCTCTATCTCAACCTCTTCTTAACAAAAATATTCAATTTGAAATTAAGGCTCTGACATTTCCTTATTATCAGGAAATCAAAAAAAAACAATTATTAGGTCTACTGAAAAATATTGTCGAAAGTCCTTGTAAGGTTAATGCTGAAACAGATACATGATAATATCAAATAACCAAGTATTATAAATGAACTGCTTAAGATAAAAGAAAACCACTCCAACGTTGACCAATGTTATGCCTATCTGACTTTAGATAATCATAGCCTTTAACGAAAGACATCACACCTTATTCATTCCTAGCAATTAGATAATTCTGTCGGGGAAAACTGTCTGGATACCAAAGGTAGGAGAGTGAACCAGAAAGAGGCAGACTGGACCGCTGGAGAAGTCTAATAGGTACATTTCGTAGGACCTCAGAAGCTGAGTTCATCTACATGAAAAGGGTCTCTTCCAAGAATATGCTAGTTTACTGGGCAGAAGCCAGGAAACTCCACTGGGAAGGCTGTGGAGGCTGGCTGTTCAGTGTTGGGATAAAACTAGCGGTTAGGAATAGAGATGTAATTAAATAAGAGCCCATGGTTTGAGTATAGCAGTGAGAGCCAGTGGAGTGAGAAAACAAGAGCAGTGTTTATTTCAAGCGTCTGATTTTTACTCGAGAAAAAAACTTTGAATTTCTTCCTTATCGGAAGTAGATTTCTCTATACAGACACTGAGAGGCTGGCTTATCTCAAGAAGGTGAATATTCCAATCAAAGTCGACTACTCCAGTGCCCCAAGTGAGTGCTCGTGGTGTCAGGATTGTGACCTAGTCCTGCTTCTCTATTCTGACACTGTAAGTCCATGTGGAGGGTAACTTCTACTTGTCCATAATGCAGTTGGCACAACACATGTTATTACAATACAACAATGATTTTATTACAAATTTCAGTTCTTTGAAAAACTTTCTCTATGGGACCCCCACCAGGTACTTCTGGACCCCCTAATTTAGATAGCTCAACAGTAATGATTGTGCCTTCACATACTCTGTAAACATTTGCAAGATATTTCATTCTAGGGAAAGGGATCTGTGTGGGGGGGGGGGGTTATACCTGATTCTATACCTGAGCAGTTCTGGATATAGTAAGCATGCCTGGGCCTGGATAACAACATATACTTTTTTCACACCTTTAGATTTAGCTGAGCTGCTGGAAAACAAATTGACATTGAAAAAACACAACTTTATCCTCTGGAATGAACTTCATCTATCCAGATTCGAAAAAGGCCTAAATCACTGACAACTGTCTTTTAACCTGTTATAAAAATCTGGCGGTACTCACAATCTAAAAACGAATAAATAACTGGAGTTCGTTTCAGGCTGCCAAAACAACTATATGAGTCAATGGAGTCTTGTCTACAAATTGTTCAGAATGCCCCCAGAAACAATTGGGTTATATCTGGTGAGGACCTCGACCTACCATGTCGAGGTGGTACTTCTGCCAAAGGGACATTAAGCCCAAACTCAACACCAAGTGCCATAATTGCAAGAAATCTGTGAGCATAATGCACCGAAGCAAATTTTTTTTTGGGTCTTTTTTTTAAATGTGAAGTTTTTTTAATAAATAATGTTTTGAAATGTGTTAGAACTTATTGAACTTGTTTTCCATTGTTCAATGTACTGATTTATTGCAATTATTGACAAAAATTAGGGTATAATGGAGTGGGGTCCTTGAGGGACCCCATCTGGTACTTTCATACTTTTCACTAGGTATTCAGAGGGTTAACATAATTGCTCTTACTATAAAAAAACCTCTCTGATCCTGATTCCTTGTGTAATTTAAAGCATCTTATGAAGGCTATCTTTGAAATGTTCATTTTTGTAGCAGCTCCATAGCCTACAATTAATTCTACTGCTTTTTCAGTATCGTCTATTACAGTAGTTTTTATTTTTATTTCTTTGTAAGATTTTTTGGGAAATAAACAAAGAACATCAATTAAATAATTGGTTTCAGGTCTACCTAACTACCCTAAATTTAGGGGATATTTAATTTGTTTTTATGATTAAAAGCAATATTATTTAATAATTGGATTTAGTGAAAACTCATTTAGCTATGCTTATTTTATCAGAGGCATTGTAATTTGAAACTGGTCCATGGTACAACACTTTGACCTAGCAGCTAGGTATACCAATTGATAACATTTCAATAACAGGCAATCAGAAATTATCAGGTTAGTCTAAACATTGTTTGAATAACTTAACTTTTTCAATAGGGGCTAGGTCAGATTTATTTTTGGCCAGTAAAGTTCTACAACTAACATCAATTAAAACAACTTGATGTGAAGGTTTCTGTAGACAAATTGACAAACTACCATATCTGGTTTTAAAGTAACCCAACAGATGAAGCCACAACCACTGTAGATCAAAGGTACAACAGCTTCCCCTATAACAGAAATATGGAATAAAGTCACAAAAATAAAAGCAAGAATACATCCCAGGGAACCATTTAAAGTACATTTTCTAATTTTCCAGTGGTAATTCTATTTCTACATATTTAATAATTATAATAAAATATTATTATTTGTTTCAGGTCCTTCAGCTGCAGTGCAAGATGGCACTTTAAGGAAACATCAAATGTCATCTGATAGTAATGTGGTAGTAATTTTAGAGAATCATATAATGAGTCCCTATGACATTAAAAAGCCACATCAATGTCCTCATTGCAGTTACAAAGCAGCAGGGGCTGGTAGTTTAAAGAGACATATAATGGGAAGACATAGTAAGAAGAAGCCCCATAAATGTTCTCATTGCACCTACAAAGCAGCTTTAGCTGGCACTTTGAGGACACATATTATGGCAAAACATAGTGAAGAGAAGCCCCACCAATGTCCACATTGCACCTACAAAGCAGCTTTAGCTGGCACTTTGAAGTTCCATATTATGGCAAAACATAGTGAAGAGAAGCCCCATCAATGCCCCCATTGCAGCTACAAAACAGTTTTGGCTGGTACTTTGAAGATACATATTATGGCAAAACATAGTGAAGATAAGCCCCATCAATGTCCTCATTGCAGCTACAAAGCAGCTGTAGCTAGTACTTTGAAGAAACATATTATGGCAAAACATAGTGAAGAGAAGCCCCACCAATGTCCTCATTGCAGCTTCAAAGGAGCTGTAGCTAGTAATTTAAAGAGGCATATAATGTCAAAACATAGTGAACAGAAGTCCCATCAATGTCCACATTGCACCTACAAAGCAGCTTTAGCTGGTAATTTGAAGCAACATATTATGGCAAAACATAGTAAAGAGAAGCCCCATCAATGTCCTAATTGCAGCTTCAAAGCAGCTTTAGCTAATATTATAAAGAGGCATATAATGTTAAAACATAGTAAAGAGAAGCCCCATCAATGTCCTCATTGCACCTACAAAACAGCTTTAGCCGGTACTTTGAAGACACATATTATGGCCAAACATAGTAAAGAAAAGCCCCATCAATGTCCTCATTGCAGCTTCAAAGCAGCTTTAGCTAATATTATAAAGAGGCATATAATGTCAAAACACAGTAAAGAGAAGCCCCATCAATGTCCTCATTGCAGCTACAAAGCAGCTTTAGCTGGTACTTTAAAAGCACATATTATGGCAAAACATAGTAAAGAGAAGCCCCATCAATGACCTCATTGCAGCTACAAAGCAGTTTTAGCTGGTACTTTGAAGATACATATTATGGCAAAACATAGTGAAGAGAAGTCCCATCAATGTCCACATTGCACCTACAAAGCAGCTTTAGCTGGTAATTTGAAGCAACATATTATGGCAAAACATAGTAAAGAGAAGCCCCATCAATGTCCTCATTGCACCTACAAAACAGCTTTAGCTGGTACTTTGAAGATAAATATTATGGCAAAACATAGTGAAGAGAAGCCCCATCAATGACCTCATTGCAGCTACAAAGCAGTACGAGCTGATCAGTTAAAGAAAAATATAATGACGCACCATAATGTAGAATAACCTTATTACAGTGAGAAAGCAGTACAGAATGGTATATTGTAGAATTATATAATGTTAAAACATAGTAAAGAGAAGCCCCATCAATGTCCTCATTGCACCTACAAAACAGCTTTAGCTGGTACTTTGAAGATAAATATTATGGCAAAACATAGTGAAGAGAAGCCCCATCAATGACCTCATTGCAGCTACAAAGCAGTACGAGCTGATCAGTTAAAGAAAAATATAATGACGCACCATAATGTAGAATAGCCTTATTACAGTGAGAAAGCAGTACAGAATGGCATATTGTAGAATTATATTATGGCAAAACATAGTGAAGAGAAACCCTTATCAATGTCCTCATTGCAGCTTCAAAGCAGCTTTAGCTAATATTTTAAAGAGGCATATAATGTTAAAACATAGTAAAGAGAAGCCCCATCAATGTCCTCATTGCAGCTACAAAGCAGCTATAGCTGGTACTTTGAGGACACATATTATGGCAAAACATAGTGAAGAGAAGCCCCATCAATGACCTCATTGCAGCTACAAAGCAGCTATAGCTGGTACTTTAAAAGCACATATTATGGCAAAACATAGTGAAGAGAAGCCCCATCAATGACCTCATTGCAGCTACAAAGCACTATGAGCTGATCAGTTAATGAAACATATAATGACGCACCATAACGTAGAATAGCCTTATTACAGTGAGAAAGCGGTACAGAATGGCATATTGTAGAATTATATAAATGCTGCTGGGAAGCCTATGTAATATCCTAATTGCAAATACAATCAGTACATGCCATTTGAACATTACCTAGTATCTCGTACTAGAAAAACACACATCAAGCAAAATTTGTTTGTATTAACTATATTTTCAGTGGTTATCATGTTTTGTTTTTACTTCATTTTTTTTGTTCAGATTTTTGTAGGATTTATTTGAATTATAACATTTTTGTGTATTATTAATTTGTTTATCATTACATTTATCCTACTGTTGGCTTACTATTGTGTGTAAGGACTTATAATGGCATTAGGTACGTAAATTGTAACTTTCGTTCTTAGAGGGACATGTTCCATAACATTAAATAAACTATTAGATTTTACTTGGTTCTCTTTCTTTGAAGTAACCATATATTATCCTATACTTATACACTTCTTCTTAGTTATATAATCCTCCTATTACTCCTTACTTTTACAGATTGGTTCCTTGGCCAAGCTGTTAAACTGCGTTCATGAAGGAATATTCTGGCCAAACATAATGGCAAAGTAAGTAATCAAAAGTGAAATTAGTGTTTGTGTACAATTATATGTGTTTTGGGTTTGTGTAAAATGGTATGAGTGTTTAGTGTGTCTGTATCTAACCTGAGATTTTTAAAAGTATAAGTAATTTAAAGTCAATCTATAAATAAATTTAAATGCTTCATAAGTTTGTCTAATGAGAACTTCATAAATTGTCAGCCATGTGGAGACACCATTTTATTAACTTTACAATTCAATATGAAAACTCATTATCTAATTTGCAGTTATTGTTAGTGATCATTAAATCTTTTCAAAAAAATAAGACATATTTGACGCAAGCAAATGAAGAGAAATTATCAAAAATGTTCATATTAGTAAATGATTTCACAGAGGTGCATTTGAAACTAAGGGAAAAGTAAAACAAACTTACTACTGGCATATTATGAGAGACCACTTTTCAGATTTTATCAAGGACTGGCCTGTATGTAGATCAGTAAAGAAATTGAAACAAAATATCATTTTACCCCAACGACGGATAGACCATTCGAAGAACTAATGATGGACACTCTTAGATACAAGGGAAACCAAATATTCACAATAGGGGACTTTTTCAAAAGAAATGTATTTTAATTTTTTACAGATTACTTTGCTCATTTCCTCATCCCCATTCATATAAAAATGGACAACATACGATAATACAACAACCTTATAAAGAACTTAATGCATTGAAGCATACTACATAACACCAAATCACCCCGATTCATTAGGACTCCTTAATATAGCCCAATCTATGTTGATAGAAATGTTATGAGCCACTAGAGAAGAAAATTAAAGCAAATTTAAAAGTAGCATTAATCACATTTAATATTTCATTAAATCAAAATGTCTCCCAATGAGATTACTTTTAGTATAATGAAAGATCCTAGAAAATAAGAAGTAATTATAACAGGACAACTAGTTAGCAATTACCATGAAAAACTCAAAATAATATTAGAAAAACATTACTGTTCAACCGACATACTGAATATTGAACATACTGAATCAAGAAGACCCAAAAGTAGAAAAAGACAAACATCAACAACAAAGGTACCAAAACTGATTTCTATTTACCTTTTACCTGTGCCTGTACAAAAAGGCAATCATGTAATAACCATTTGCCAGCCAGATTTGTCTCATGAAGATAGTTTTGAGTCACTTGAAACTGCCGACTCCCCAATCTTGTATTCACCTCTTCTTATCATTCATTATCTGTTGCATTTTGTCATATCTGATCTATTGCATACATAATAATTGTAAATCTAGAAAGTCGAATTCAACAACACCAGTAAAATTTTGCGGGAGGGAGAAGTTAAGGACCTTAAACCTCAACATCCGCAGCTTAGTAAGCAATCTTCTTCCTCTAGTATATATGATATTAGATATTGTAAAATTTATTTATAAGAAATTTTTACTACAATCACTATCTTCATATGACATGTCTGACGGACTGACCATAACAAGAGTGACCTAACTTACTGTGTTCTCTTAGAACAACCACAACAGCCATCTTGTTTTTCATAACCTTCCTCTTTTGTTTTTATCGCCTTCTTGATACATGGTTCGATTAAATCTTATTATTTTAAATTCTTGATAAATAAATTTTACAATATCCAATATCACAACAATATACTAGAGGGAAGAGATATATATATATATATTCCCAGGCTCCATTTATTTCATCTCATTATGTCCTTAGATTTTTGAAGTAGTTCACTTATATGTAAAATTGCCAATAAAAGTTTTTAAAAAGTCATCTTTAAGTTGTGATTCTTTATTTAGCGAAGTGTGATTCCAAAAATGTTCTTACTACCTGTACAATTTTGGCAGTAAAGTTAACAGACAACGGAGTAGCGAAAATGTGTGTGATGATTGTTGTATATTGTGAAGCCTTTTACTTCTTCAATCGGTAGAAAATGTTTTAATGCTTCATATATCGCTAATTACTAACAATCATAGGTGTGCCTGCGCCTGTGAGTTTTTGTGGGAGAACTGCAGCAAACCCAGTGTTTAAGGCATCACATGCATTATCTATTGCTCAGCCTCTGGGGTGGGGTGAGCCAATCCAATAGCAACGTCAGCAAGACCTTTTTCGCAGACTTCAAAGGCATTCATTGTAACTTCAGTCCAAGCAATAGGAGTGGAATCGGTTATTTCACAATTTTGAAGGTAGAAGTTAAGTGGTCTTTGAGTGGTTGTGGCTCCGAGAACACTCTTCAGATAGAAATCTACCATGTCAAGGAATGTGAGGAGTTGCTTACACGTGACAAAACAAATTTGTATTATTTTACACTTTTTTTTTGTTGAGGCTCAATTTTGTTGCACTGACATTCGTAACCCAAAAAAGTCCACATCTTCTTTACCAAATATGCACTTAAAGGATTTAGATAAATTCGATGCTTATTTAATCTAGAAATACGTGTGCCAACATTCAAAGAGACCAAAAGGTCATGATGAGTAATTGAAACCACACCTCTTATACCTACAAGGTAACCAATAATGCCATCACTATTTTTAATTAATATCAGTCATATGTTAATTTATCTAGTTATGTTTCAGCTGTGGTAATTAAGTTTAGAGGAAAGAAGGCTATTGTGATGCATGGTGTTTATTTACCTAATTATAATTTCAGCATTCATTCAAATTATTCACAGTTCCACATACCTGCGTGAATAATTGTTTTCAACAATGAATATGAGTGAGTAGAAATTTCGACTTACAGATGAACATTTTGATGGTCCTACTCAGCTAGAATATCACTACATCCTTATAGTTATGAATCAATGGCTACTAAACTTTACGGATTCATATTTTTCATGCTATGTAAACTTTTAAATATTTATTTGTTTATATAAGAATCGGCCTTGAAAAAATAAATGGTGTCCGCCGCTGGAATCAAGAATGTGCTCCTGGGTATGTTGGGGGCCAATGTTGGGGGATTTCATAATATCTGGACCAACATAAAGAATTATGACCAACCCAGGTTCCAGCACATGAAACCCTCAACAACACTTTAAATACGTTAATATGCACATTTGCCAGAATATTCCAAACCAAGTTTAAGAACTTGACCTTAGCATAAACGTGTTGGAGAAGTGTTTAAGTATAAGATAACACATTTTTAGCTCAAGGAAAGACACTAAACAGGAAAAGTAAGTAGAATCGAATAGTTTATTTCATGTCGTGGGACTTGGTATCCTAAGAACAAACATTTCAGTTTACATCTCTAATACAAATTCTACAAATTATTAATCGTTACACACAATAGCAAGATTAAATGTAGTAACAAATGAATAATCCAATTTTAATTTTATCATCAGAGCATGCAAGTGTTCTGGTGGAGATTGAAACCCGGAAAAAAAAATAATATATCCGAAAACCTTTACTAATCCCTTGTTCAATACAATAAATACAGGGGGGAAGATAAAACTGATCGGATAATGTATTAACCGGTTGAAAAAAATTTACCTGCTGGTATAAGAAATTAAGGTGCCACATCTTACCAACTTCATGAATTAATTTTTACTTGTTAAATAAAGAAAACATGAAAAATATTTCTTTACTAAACTATGACATTTCCAAATTTCAACAACTCCTCATTATTTGGCATCTGCAGGGGTCAATGAGAAAGGAGCTAAAACACGAAAATGGTGTAAGTACTGTTGTCAAACAAAGAACAAAAAACCTATTATTTATGCGCAAAATGCCCTAATAATGAAGGCTTTAGTATTGAGTGCTTTCTGTTATATCATGGATATTCGTAATTTCCAAACTATTATTATGTTCAAATATTTCTGATTATTTAATTTAATCTGAATACACATACAATTATGATTGTTCTTTTAAAATAATGTACATTATTATAGTAAATTTTGTATAAGCATTCATTTTCACATTTTTCTTATTTAGCATTAGAATTTAAAATTTACATGATGTAGATACATTTATAAGTTTAGGGTTGTATAGTATGTATTC
This sequence comes from Acanthosoma haemorrhoidale, assembly GCA_930367205.1. Lineage (NCBI taxonomy): Eukaryota > Metazoa > Arthropoda > Insecta > Hemiptera > Acanthosomatidae > Acanthosoma > Acanthosoma haemorrhoidale. Next base: position 8,461,594 of record OV884012.1, read on the forward strand.
ATTTTAATATAGAAACTTTATTTTCTAAATAAATTTCTTCAGTATAAATTCATAACACAGACAATATGTACTTATTAGTTAGAATTCAGATTTCTTTTATTTGTGTCAATACAACTAAAAGTAAAAATTTGACCTTAATGGTAAGCATTTATCTAAAGGCTAAACGAAGATGGGATTGGTCAGACTATTGGGAGTATCGCTTACAAAAGCATAATACAAATGATTCTATGAAAGGAAAGGTTCCCTTTCTAACAACATACAGTTAAAACAGATATTCTAATTTTTTTAAACTTAACTAAAATAATTCAAAGAAAGTTTTACCTTATGAGTTCAAATTATTCAAAAATTATGGAAAAAAAAAAATGGTTTTAGCGCCATTCTTTATTGATTGGAACATTTTCGGCTTCGGCCACTCAGGAAAACATTATTCTTTGTGGCCAAGGTTGCACCTGTTGCGATTGAAAACAAAAGTTTTGACAATAATTTTTTACAATTGGGGCACATTTTGAACAAAAAAAAATTTTTTGCATTAATAAATTAGAAACTTTATTGGTGGTTTACAGCAACTTGTACTACATTGCAGCGATTAATCTCCACCATGGCGTGCCATTATATGTTTCTTCAAATTACTAGCTTGTACTGCTTTGTAGCTGCAGTGAGGACATTGATGTGGCTTTTCTCCAGTATGGCGTGCCATTATATGTTTCTTTAAGTCACCAGCTTCAACTGCTTTGAACCTGCAATGAGGACATTGATGGGGCTTCTCACCGGTATGATGTACTATTATATGATTCTTCAAATTCCGAGTGTTCACTGTTTTGTAGCAACAATGAGGACATTGGTATGGCTTTTCTTCTGTATGGTGTGCCATTACATGTCTCTTTAAATTACCAGCTTGTACTGCTTTGTAGCTACAGTGAGAACATTGATAGGGCTTCTCTCCCGTATGGTGCACCATTATGTGATCCCTCAAACCACCAAGGTGTACTGCCTTGTAGCTGCAATGATAACACTGAAAGGGCTTTTCTCCAGTATGGCGTGCCATTATATGTTTCTTCAAATGATCAGCTTGTATTGCTTTGTAGCTGCAATGAGGACATTGATAGGGCTTTTCTCCAGTATGGTGTACCATTATATGTTTCTTCAAATGATCAGCTCTTACCACTTTGTATTCACAGTGAGGACATTGATGTGGTTTTTCTCCAGAATGGTGTGCCATTACATGATTCTTTAAAGTAACAGCTTGTACTGCTTTATAGCTGCAGTGAGGACATTGGTGTGGTCTTTCTCCAGAATGTTGTGCCATTACATGATTCTTCAAGGTGACAGTGTATACAGTTTTGTAGCTGCAATAAGAACATTGAAGGGGCTTTTCATCAGTATGCTGGGCTATTATATGATTCTTCAACTGACCAGCTTGTATTGCTTTGTAGCTGCAATGTGGGCATTGATGGGGCTTTTCTCCAGTATGTCGTGTCATTATATGTTTCTTCAAATGACCAGCAGTAACTACTTTGTGGCTGCAGTGAGGACATTGTTGTGGTTTTTCTCCGGTGTGGGTTGCCATTATATGATTCCTTAAATCACCAGCTAGTACTGATTTGTAGCTGCAGTGAGGACATTGATGTGGTTTTTCTCCAGAATGGTGTGCCATTACATGATTCTTCAAACTACCAGAGTATACTGATTTGTAGCTGCAGTAAGAACATTGATGTGGTTTTTCTCCAGTATGACGTGCCATTATGTGTTTCTTTAAATGATGAGCTTGAACTGCTTTGTAGCTGCAATGAGGACATTGATGTGGTTTTTCTGCAGTATTAGATGCTACAATGTATTTTTTTAAGGTACCATCATACATTTCAGCTGTAGGACCTGAAAAAAAAAAAAATTCAACAGGTAACATGACAATTACCTGACCTAATATTAATCGAGTTGCATTGATGCTAAATGTTATAATTGTATTTTTTGCCCTTTATATTTAGCTCATATTTAGTTTTATATTAGCATCAAGTTATTTATCTAGTCTAAGATATTTATTTATGCTCCTTTTTAATTACTCTAAATAATTTATAAAAAAGATGCATGTATATAAACGCACTTATTTGCCTATTGCTTAAACCTATCTCTTAGAACTTAGTATGGATCTTAAATATTATTAGGCTATTATAAAATCTTTACTTTACAGCTACTGTATGTGATTTCATTAATTAATGTTATCATTATTATTAAAAAAGTATACGCTCAGCAATTAGAAGATGTTGAAGAAAGAATGTAAAAAGGGTTTAGCCGGCTTATCTACTCAACTCGGTACTCCAGTAGAAAAAGCAAAGGAGATGCGACAACTCTTGGCCAGATTTGAATTCTCTTATCAGCTCACAGCATCAGGGGTGTATGCTGAATTGAACCAGGTGCTAGGGTCTCTAATTGAGAAACCTCATCCACTTTTTAATTTTTACGATGCTTACCTTCCTTCATGATCAGTGGCTAACCTTACTTTAATTACATACCATCTTTTACGAGGAAAAGTGTGCAACATAAAAGACCATTAACAGCACTAGCCTACCTAGTTTAGAGTGTGCCAGACAATGATGAATTCACTATAGATTCAATATTTCTAACTTTAGACATTAATTATAAATTAATTTCAAACAATTATTCTTTTGGGAAAATATTTGATTGAAATAATTTTTTTTTTTTTACGACTAATGCACATTTGTTTTCATTTCTTTAATGTTGTTATGTTAAATGCTAAAAATAATATTTCAGAATCAAAACTTTTTTTTTACTAATTCAAAAATTGTCTTACCACCTAAGTGTTTATTTATTTATACGCTGTAGCAACCAACGTATATACAGATGTATGGTAAATTAAGCCTTCATTTTTCAAAGCCGCTATAGGGGCTATATTTTCTTTCATCTTCATACTCGTTTACTTTCTAGGAGATTTCTTTAGAGGCGTGCATGAAGCAAACACGATAACTAATTTAACAAACAAAGAAAATAAGACCCCTTAGAGAAAAAATGGAAAAAAATTAAAAATAATTACTATTTGATTTAAAAGCAAATTGAAACAAACAGATTTTATTTATTTATGTAATTTAAATTTCCACTCGCAGTAACTGTATATTTTTGAAAGACCACAAACAGAACATGAGTGTCATTTTTCTCTCAACTCTTCTTAAATATCTGGCAAAGAAGCATTTGAGAGGAAATTTTATATTTAAACTAATTTAATCTAATATAACAATACTAAAAAAATACAAGAGGACCTCTTTATAATGGACATTTGTGCAATCTTAGTAAACCGGATACTGAGGGACGCTGTAGTAAACTCACCATCGTCCAGGATTAGCTCTTCTTCTTCCTTAAAATGGATTGGACTACCTGCGAATAATAATAATGCATCAATAATGTACATAAATGGATTTCCTTAAGAAAAACTTTAAAATATTTACTACCAATGTTTACTCCAAAATGTTTGCTACCAATGGAGTAAAAGAGCCATAAATGACTTTACAACATGGTAGGCATATGTAACTATTCATATATCGAGTAACGCTTCAGAAATGATTTAGTGTACTCACCATCGTCTAGGATTTGCTCTTCTTCTTTCAAATGGACTGAACTACCTGTGAATAACAGTAAGGTATCAATAAATTATATAAATTCCTTAAATAAAAGAAAAAATAATAATAACACCAACAGAAGTAAGTAAGGAGAACAAATTTAATTTTATTCCAATAATGTGTTATGTGCATTTGTAGACGTATTGAAGGAATGCTTACTGTTATTTCCAATTTCTCTTATTAATGGGTTATTCAATAAGGAAGTTCCATGCCTGGTTGTGTACGTACTTCTTTCTTTTCTTGTTCTTCACGGCTTCATTCATGCTCCAATGGGTAGCCATTGCTTTCAAATATATCCCTTCTGTTTGTGTATTCTATGATATATTCTTAAGGTACGTGAGCGTGTGTAATATATGCCTATACCAGGTCCTGAAGTATGGTTCAGGAAAGGAAGATATTCACTGTTTATCCTCTATTCTTTTCTTGTTGTTTGTGGTTTCATCCAAGCTCCAATGGGTAGCCATTGCTTTCAAATATATCCCTTCTGTTTGTGTATTCTATGATATATTCTTAAGGTACGTGAGTGTGTGTAATATATGCCTGTTTATCCAACATTCGTATCTTGGAATTGAGAAACACATACTGCTGGATTGTGGGTAAAAGTAGGTTTGTTAGCATGATAGTTATCTTGGTGCATAAAGGGTAATTGTTAATTATGGGCATACTGATGTTTTTTAGGACTTCCAATTATTGATTACAGCTGTAGTATTATGTCACAACTATCAATCTAGTTTCAGGGCTATGAGGTTTGGGCGAACGCTCAACATTATAGATATTTTATTTTTATTTTTTTTAACCTCTAATCATTTATAATTATTATTGCAATCGTTTGCTGTTGGTTCTTTGTAGTCATTTCAAATGCTTAATTTTTTGTCAGGTAGACATTCCTATTTTGTCATTTAAGGACAATAATGTCTCAGAATAAAGGTTTTTTTACATTTAATTTTTATTTGTACTCTTCAGACATAGAGGGCTGCTTCAGAAATGCTTTTGCGTACTTACCACCATCTGGGATTAGTTCTTCTCTTTCTTTAAAATTGATTGGATCACCTGTGAATAAGATTAAACGAGCTCAATTACTAATTGGACCAATCAAAATATTTCATACATACATGAATAAAACAATAAAATATATTAAGTTAACTAAACAGACAGACATATGCCCAAGGGCCCAATAACTCACATGATTGTCACCTCCCTTGCATGGAAAAGACGAAGAAGCAGAGGATTGGGAGAGCAACTAAGCTCCTCAATCAAGCGCAACCGTGCATACGAACCAGTAGAGACTGGCCAAAGTGAGAGACACATTGACATTCAGGACATTATTGGAGATATAATAAAGCCATTACTTGGACTCCAACTGTCACGAATTTATAGCAAGCCACGAGCCCACTGCTGTTTTGAGGAGGATTATAGAGGTGCATGATGACTGGATTAAGGGGGGGTTGTATAAGGTTTTTTAGGCATTTATAAGGAATGATAAAAGGTATATTGAGATTGTTATAAATGGATCTCCTGCAGAATAATAAGCTTAACGAACTATTGTTCTCAGGACTTTTGATTGAAAACATTGCATGCACTTGATGCTGACGTTTAGGTGTGCCTTACAACAACTGTAGTCAGAAGGTCTAGATTAGTAGTACAATTAGTAATTTATTTTCTGCTGAGAGATGGGTTGCTTTTAAGTCTTCTATAGAGTTTTAAAAAATATCTGTTGAGATTTTGGTGAGCAAATACTGGCAGAAAGGTGTAGGAAGTAAAGTAGACTGGACATCAGTGGTGCAGAGGTTAACACCCATGACACTACCTCTTTAGAACTTCTGCTTCTATCCATAGGACAGTAGTTAGAATACCCTAGGCTGCACCGGAATAGGAATTGGTTCGTAAGGTAGGATTATGAAAAGGCTTCTGCTACATACAGAAAGGAAATGTGCAATAGTTTTTTTTCTTTCAAGTGGTGGGAATATATATATAGATCAACAACATGGATGTCCATTGTTCATCAGAATGTTGTAAACTATAGCGAACTGGTGAGTAGGAAGAAGGGGTGGCATGTGAAAGTAAGGGAAATATCCTGTGTGAACATTGCGGACTGTTCTCCGTCTGACTCAAAAGTGGGTTTGAAACAGGATGATCTAGGAATTTATTTGGTTACATTCCACAGCGGATTAACCCTAGCAGACATATAAGAGAGGGAGGGATCAAAGGATTCAGATTGGAAGGACGCCAAATGAGTAGCAAGAAGCAAAAAACAAGGTTCATGAGTGGTGTTAAATGCTAACTGGATTAGGTCTTTGAGAAGCTTTTGATTTTACTATAATAACATAAATATCTATTAGATTTTAGTTTCTAAACATACTGGATTAGGTTAAACAGGTATTGCTTTTAACAATCACTTCTAGTTTATTTTTTTACTAATCATTTTATTATTTATGAGGCAACACCATTTCTATCTTATCTGCCTATCTAACTAAATATAAAGATGGAGATAGATCTATTGGGTCACCGGAAATATACTGCGGTTATTCTTCTGATAAGAAGATTAAGAAAACGACCTAGTCTATGCTTCTCTTTCTCAAGCTGCTATCTGTCGCTGTTTATCGTCAGCTAACCTCAGTCAAAAAATAGATTCTGTGTCTTTCCCTCCTCTTTAGTTAGTAAAAGCTTTATTGGTTGTGATGTTGACAATAAAAAAAAAGAAGCTGCCACAGAAACCTATTGTATCTTAATTGACTTTTGTATTATTTGCTCTTACAATATTAGTAATCTTCTCCTCCCCTGGTTTTAATCAAGGGACAGTTTAGAGCCACTTTGAGTTGGCATTTGACAGTTGAACTTGTATTTCTTTATTTTCTTATTCTGAATCTAATTTCCTCATTAGTTTCATTTCTCTCAAGCATTGATTTAGGATTGACTATCACAACAACAATCTTAAACATGCTCATTAATATTTATAAATATTAGGTCGAGTCATAAGTAACTTCCGTTTTCTCATCAGACATTTATTTTGATCTCATCAAATAACAAAATTATATTCATTTATTATGTATTCACCACTATTATCTATAACCTTCTCCCATCTTCCTGGCAGTTTATCAATTCCTTCCTTGTAAAATGTGGTTGGTTTGGACTGGAAGAAGTTTTCGACAGCCTGCCTGACTTGCTCTTCAGAATTGAAGGTTTTTCCATTCAAAAAGTTTTGTAAGGAACAGAAAAGGTCTGTCAGGGCAAGATCCGGGGAGTAAGGTGGATGTGGCAAAACAGACCAACCAAGCTCAAGAATTTTTTCTTGAGTCACTCTTGCTGTATGTGGTTGTGCATTGTCGTGTAAAAGAATGATGTTTTTGCGATTGACGAGTGCAGGACGCTTTTCATGGAGTTTCTCTTGCACTCTTTGCTACTGCTGAATGTATCTAACCGCAGTAATTGTTAAATTTGACTTCAACAACTCATGGTGAATTATTCCTTAGCAATCCCATAAATACACACATTAAAATCTTTATGCCATAGTGTTTGCTTTCAGATCTGGTAGGGGTGGTTGATCCTTATCAAGCCACTGTCTTTTGCGGCCTATATTGTCATAGGTAACCCATTTCTCATCGCCTGTTACAATCCTGTTTAAAAAAAGGCTCAATTTTTACCCGTGAGAGCAGACTTGTGGCGATTGACATGCGATCTTCTTTATTCTGTTCACTGAGATTGTTAGGTACTCACACTCCTAACTTGCTGACTTTCCCAAATTTCTCCAGGTGGCGGTTAACAGTTGATTGTGATGTATTCAACCTTTCTGCTATACCTCTTGTTGATTGACGTGGATTTTGCTCCAATATTGCCTTTAAAAGGTTGTCGTCAAAGTCGGAAGGACATCTCGCCCTCAGTTTGTCTTTTAAGGTCGTATCTCCAGAATGGAATTTTATAAACCAATTTCTAACTGCCCGATCAGTTATTAGTCTTTCACCATAAACACAGCATATTTTTTCAGCTGTCACTCTAGCACTATTGCCTTGTTTAAATTCCCATAGCATTACATGAAGAATATGTACTTTTTGACTCTCCATTTCAGAAGTTGAAAAAACTGTTTAACGTAACATGTATCACACAAAACAGTTGACAAAAGACTAAATGAAGCCTTGTCTATACAGTGAAAACAAAAACTTGTTGTCATGGTAACTCATAGCGGGTAGATACAAACAATAGATTCTACTTAGCTGCATCGGAAGTTACTTACGACTCGACCTGATATATAGCTAATTAAAATTACCAAACGGTTATGCTACTAGTGTCAATTCTAGTTCAAAAATGATATTTCAATTTATTAGGGCAAGAGAAAACAAAAAAATAATGAACTTTTTGTATAAGTTGTAACAAAAAATTCCTTGCCTGACATTCATTTGCTTAGGGAAATGGAAGAATTATGGACAGGAAACAGTAGTGAACCAAAAATCTTGAAATAAATTAGACTTTTCTTAAGCAAGTCTAATTAAATTGAAAATTTCTACAAACAATTTTCGGAGGAGTGTTACTCATGAAACATGTTATATGTTATTCTTAAATAAGGTTGAGTTTAAAGATATTTTTATTATTGGACGCAGTAAATTAGTGAAAACCTATATATCAAGTTCAGTAGAATACAGCAATCATCTCGGAAAAACATATACATTGAAAATCTAAAACCTTAAAACAATCTAACTTAAGCTAATCGTAATTATAAAAAAACAGAACAACTTACAGTCAAATTCTTCTTTAATTTCTTGTTTTATGACTGCATAAGATTCCTTCACATCTGAAAACATAACAAATCAAAATTATTTTCCAGGTGATTTCATAATACTATCCAGTGATCACAGAAATTATATCAAAATAGATTTACAGATTTTGATCCATTATTATTACTTTCCGATTAACCAATGCTTTAAAATTGTTAAACCTCATTACTATTGCTAATATTCTACTAGTTCTATAACTATGTTACTGCAAATCATGATGATCTACATCTCACAGATATGTATTCTTCCTACGTAATACTCATTAATAGAGGAAAGTGACACTGATGTCAATAACTTCCGAAGGGCCAGAATAATTTTTTATAAGAGAAAAATCACTATTAGGCAGCACTTAGCCCATTACTCATGTAGGGGATGAAAAATTAATTTTTAAATAAGCGAAATAATCTCTACTTAATAAAACATTTTTACAATAAGCTGAGGCTTATTTAATAAGTTGTCTGAATGTGAAAGTAGTGAATGAAAATTCACTAGCTCCTTTATGAATAACTCATTCAGCTTTGCCACAGAGAAGTAAAATACACAATTGTTATTTTACCTGTTATTTCCATTACGAGAAAAATAAATATATCTGTATGAACAGATTAAAAATCTAGACCTAATCTGACAAATTAGCTAAAACCAACTGCACAATTGCATATGTGTCGGTCCTGAACGAGTCAATCTTATCTTGAAAGATTTTGGCCCAATGAGTATATAAAGGGTCTCCCAGAATTAACGCAAGATTTAATTTAAATAGAAAACACAGTTTTTAGTATTTTTGTTATTTTCTTTATTGAATTATAAAGTAAATATGATAGGATCATTTATGGAATAACACATCGGGCAAATGGCCTCCACGACTTTGCTGGCACATACGCACTATTTTGTCGAAATTTTCAATGACCATTTGACATAAATGTAGTTGAATTTCCTTTTTTAATGAACGGGTGGACGTGGGCATACACCTTTGACTTCAAATAACCCCATAAAAAGAAATCTAAAGGTGTTAAATCACACGATCTAGGGGGCCAATGCTGATCACCAAAACGAGAGAGTACACGACTTGAAAATGTCTCATGCAGTATTTGAATGGTTTCATGGGCTGTATGGAATCTGGCACCATCTTGTTGAAGCCACATATTGGCCACATCAATATCATCCAATTTCGGCACAAAGAACTGTGTTATCATGTCGCGATATCGAGCACCAGTAACAATCACTACTTGACCAGCCTCATTTTCAAAAAAGTATGGTCCAATGATGCCACCAACCCAAAATACACACCAAACAGTGGCACGTTGTGGATGCATTTGTTTTTCGACAATCACATGTAGGTTCTTCGAACCCCAAATCCGACAATTTTGTCGATTAACAAAGCCATCAAGATGAAAATGTACTCCATTGCTTAGGATAATTTTGCTCGAAAAATCACCATCCACTTGTTGATGTTCAATAATCCATTCAACGAACTCTCTTCGCTGTGTATGGTCATTAGGGTTCAATTGTTGCGTTAACTGAATTTTGTAAGCATGGAGACCCAAATCTTTAGTGAGTATACGCTGTAGAGAGCTTCATGAAATTTGCAATTCTTGTCTACGTCGCCGAATTGATGTTCCTGGATTTTCAACAACACTCTCACGCACTGCTTCAATATTGACATTTGAACGGCTTGTTTTTGGGCGACCAGTGTGTTTAGTGTCTCCAACCCAAATTTTTCAATTAATCTCTTCACAGTTGATGAAGTCAAAACACTATTCCGACCATATTTTGTATGAAATTTTTGAACAGCGGCCACCAAACTTTCATTATTTTTGAGATAATGTTCAACGCTATCGTGTAACGCTGAATTTTTACTAACCCTAAACTGTCAGCTGTCAAATTGTTTTTTTTGTTTAGGGTTGACAGGACTTTACTGTACAAATGGCGGCAAATTCAAATCTTGCGTTAATTCTGGGACACCCTTTACATGGCCCAGTCAACCAGAAACATGCCACTCTGAGGATAGTATAGTTTTCACAATGACAGAAAGGCTCCTTATTGACTTATACACTTCATCAACACATTTATGCAAAGCCCAAGTTCTTTAACTCGCTTTATGAAGGAATATTCTGGCCGAGCTTAGGATATTCTTGTGGAGATAATTATACTCAAAGTGTTGTACGATATGTAGAGCAAGCTGGGTTAGTCTTAATTCTATTTTTAGTTCTTATCTCATTATATAACAGAATAAGAGTTTATTATGCAAGAAAAAAAAGGCAGCTTTTATAAGTAGATATTTTATGAATGTGATCTGTACATTTTGTCTTAATGGAATTGTGTATAATGTATGATTGAGCTATTAAAACACAATTATTCCTGCTGGATAAGCAAATTTCAATTTTAAAAATAAAATATGTGTTAGCGCTAGGGCTCTTAAAAATCAAGAATTCCCCAAAGGCCAGAAAATTGGGCCGGTCACGTCGTGAGAAGTTGGATGTTGCATTGAGCCGATTAGCGTTACAAACTTGCCAACAGTAAGGCATAAATATTAAACAAAGCCAAAGATAATAAAGAAATAACTATTCATTTTATTAAAAAAAAAAAAAAGAAAAAACTGATCAGAGATTTAACCAAGCCTGAATATTACTATAACTAGTATAAATAATTGTTAGTATAATAACGTATAAAAATTACGAAAAAGTTTATAGTCACGATACGATGGATGTTCGGAGAAGAGTGAGTATAGTCAACCGCAGGGCGGCGATGCGCTCGGAGAGATCTGTAGGCGAGATAGGCCGAGAAGTCCAAATTTGTAGTAAACAACCACTTCTTGTTCGCAGGGAAACAGGCCCGTATTCTGCTATCTTCATCACTGACTAAGCCAAGCTCAGGCCTAAAGCCTTGTCCTCTAATACGCAAAGACGTATTTATTTACTTCCTCGAGCTTTATAGCCTTCCGAACTATTATCTGTATGTTAATGTAATAAAATTAAAACTGCTGTTAAAGAGAAATAAAATAAATACATTTCATAACTTACATTTAAATTTTTAATCCTAAATATATGTCCGTGTATACACTTTTACTAATTTTCTCTAGCCAAAACAATCAGAAATATAAAACTAATTTTATAATTTTAAAAATTGTCACTTATCTTATTACCATAATGATAAAAAATATTGTTAAAATCTTATCAAACAAAAATTAAGTTTAAACAATAAAATGAGGTCTCTCTATTTTGAATTACACTTCTAATCAAAACCTATTTACTGCCTATGGAGTCCGAACAATATGTTTATAATATTCTTAGGTAAACAAATAATTATTGTATTGATTACCTTAGCATCTCAAAGACTTAACTCAATCCAAACGCCACTAGTGAACAGTGTGGCAAAGACCCCAACATCCTGCTGATCGTCGCTCGTACAATCAATACTGCCGATTGGTAAAGTGGCATTTAGCATTCTTCCGATCCGATTCTTTTAATCCCCACGTCTCCTCTCCGTCTACCAGGGATAACTCGTTGTGGAATGTAACGAAAAAAAACCTAAAGTATCATCCTGTTTCACATCAACTCCGTCGTGATGATGGGTCCTGGGTGGCTTCGGGAAGGGGTATAGGGGAAGATCTCCTTACTTCCCAAATTCTCCAAAAACTTCCTCCTAAAGCCATAATCTTCCTAACCTGCATATACTCGTATAACTGCATTCATTATCCGAATGACGCATTTTCCCTCCCCTCCGGAAACACTTCATTATTGTCCTATTCGCCAAACCCGGAAAACCACCAAATGACGCCTCATCTTACCGCCCAATTAGCCTACTCCATATCCTCTCAAAAATATTTGAGAAACTCCTATTAAAATGTCTACTTCCAATTGTTGAATCCAGAAACCTTTTTCCTACTCTCTAGTTTGGTTTCCATCTACGACATTCCACTGCTCAACAAGGCCTTGACGTTGTTGATCAGAAATCCTCGGCTTTTGAATTCAAAAAGTATTGCACTGCTGCATTTCTGGACATAGCTCAAGCTTTTGACAGGGTTTGGCACGCAGGTTTGTTTTACAAACTCAAAACATGTTTACCACACCCTTTTCCTAATCCTACAGTCCTACCTCTCAAACTGCTTCTTAACTGGCTCGTATCTAGTGACGCGGCTAGCGGAGGAGGGTGAGGGACTTCCCAAGATTCCGCTTCCTCTTTCGCATGCGAGGGAGGTGACAATCATGTGGATTTTGGAAGTCTCTGGGCTGTTTTTACATACTGTATGAAATTGTTGTATTGATAAATTTTACAGAATAATGCAGACTTAATTTATATGTAATAGTTTCATTACAGTTATCTAGAGTTAAATTAATAAAACAATTCGATATTGGAAATAGTTGTGACAAACATAATGAATTAATTAGCAATACAAGTATTACCGAAACGTTTTATCTATACTTCTGCATAGTTATTGAATGAGTCAACAAGAACTCTTAATAAGGTCTATCGCAGTATGTGTCAACTTGTAATGACATTAATTAGTCATTTATACGCCAAAGTATAAGCAGTATAAGCAGGCATTATTTATGCTCATATATGTTCTGTGCCTATCAAGCATAGAGTCTATAACCTCGGAATTTATTTCATAACAATCAGCGTCTTGAAGAATCAACGAGGCCCCTTCATTATCAGGGAGCGATAAAATAGAGAGGGAATTGAAATAGTTGATGATCTAATAATTAGGGCAGTTCAAGAGGGTTTCTTTTTTTTTTGTTATTGTGTTAATTTCGTCTACTTCTGTCATGTGGTTTCTTTTGTGTGTTCAATTTTTAATTATGACTCAATAAATAAAGTTTGTATTAGTATGTATGTAGTATTGTTTTATATAATTCAAAACCGAACATCTCTATGTCTGTTATTTCTAAGTTTTGAAGTTTTTTTCTTATGTTGAGTACCAGCCACTTGCCAGTAAACTTACCAAATTTGTCTGTATATTAGGGGGACCGGAAAGTAATGTTTTTTTTTACATTAAATTCTAACAGATAAATTTTTAACAAGCTTTTGTTTTTGATCAATGATGTAATCACCCTCTTTATCGGCAACCTTTTGCCATCTAGCGTGCAAATTTTCAATGCCGAATCGATAAAAATCAATTGGTATTTGGGCAAAATATCTGGATATGGCATTTTGGACATCATCCAAATTTTGAAATTTTTTGCCACCTAGAAAATGTAGCGATCGGAATAAATGGAAATCCGGTATCGGGCGAGTGTGGTGGTTGAGGCAATACCTCCCACCCCAATTCATTGATTTTTTCCAGGGTTCTTGCGGAAAAAATAGGCGCAGTGGGGTCTTGCATTATCGTGTTGCAGAATAACACCTTTTTTATTGACAATCGCTGGGCAATTTTCAACTAAATATTAATTGACTCGATCCAATCGTTCACTGTAAAGATCTGCATTCACAGTTTTTCCAGGTATCAGCAATGAACGACCCCGCGAATGCTCCACCAAACACATAAAAGCGCCTTTTTGGAGTCAAAACCCTGGCTTTGCTGTACTTTGTGCTGATTCATGCGGAGAGAGATTTTTGGATTGTCATAGAGGGCCCATTTTTTATCTCCAGCCTCGCCCGATATTGCGACATCGGAATTCCATTAATTCCGATCGCTAAAAATTTGAAACTTCGGATGATGTCCAAAATGTCATCTCCAGGTTTTTGCACAAAAACTAATTGATTTTTATCGATTCGACATTGAAAATTTGCACACTAGACGGCAAAAGGTTGCTGATAACGAGGGCGATTACATCAAAAACAAAAACTTGTTAAAAATTTATCTGTTTGTTTGAGTTTATTGTAAAAAAACGACATTACTTTCCGGTCCCCCTAATACTTCTATATTGGCTAAGCTTGATAAGATGCCAAATATTTTCATTACAAGGGTTTATGAAAATGTTGCTGTAAAAAAGATTTTTAATTCTTTATAACCTTTTTTAAATCTTGGTTTATGAATATGACATATTTGACTTAACCTCCAGGACGAACCTAGGGCTCACGCTGACATGAACATACATACAGACAAACCGGTCAAAACATTAGGGTTTCTGAGAAAAACAAAACAAAGGAAACTCTAACACTGATACCTGATCAATAAACCTTGCATTGTTTTTTTTTATTCTCTTGTGTTCATATGGTTCAAGGATCGTTGCAACTATGCAAGGAACTATGCTGTTGACAAAATGAAATAAAATTATAAGAACGTTAATTAAAATAGCATTGCTACGGATCACTAATGCCTCAAGGGTTAATTGCCTATTGTGCTCAGTTAATGAGCTGAATGAAGACGATAGGAAATGCTGCCAGGAGCCTGGTCGGATACGCATTGGACGAAAATGACCATCCCAGCGGTCCTGTTGATTTTCGCGTTTAGTTTAGCTATAGCGGACGAATCCACTCCGAAGAAAGGACTGGGCAGGCAAGATGCCGAAAACGAAATCAACGTGGACGACATCTTGGCCAAGATAGAGAAGGATGTCAGGTCGAGCGGAAAAGGCGATTCAAAACCAGAAGCGAAAAGGGAGGGAACGGAAAACAAGGCGAAAGCCGACAGTGCACCGAAATTAAGATCAAGAGCTCGCGTCCATTATAAATCTAGAAATTCGGCTCATCAACCTGAAGTAATAGACCAAATGATAAATGAATTCGAAAATATACTAACGAATAGTTTGGAAAATAAGCCAGCAACTCCAAGAAGAGATATCACAGAAGAGGAAGATGATGAAAATTCGGGAGAAATGGAAAAAGTTGATGAATATGTAGTAGTAAGGAAATTAAATGAAAATAAAGACGAAGACTTAGGACTTTTCGGACTCGTAGGATCAACGATCATGTCTGCAGTCAAGATGGTGTGGTATGTTATTTCCTTGTCTTACTTTTTCCTAAGTTTTCCTGAGTTTTCAAAAGTAGAATTGTTTCATGGATCACCAGGTGAGCGAGTATGTTTGTCATAGAGCCATTAAAGTTTTTAAGAAGGTTAAACAATCAATGTTGGATTGTGGAATGGTAGAGTCAAATAATAAAACAGTTTTTTTTTATAAACACAATTAGGCACAAGGGGTCACTCATCAAACGCGGTCGTAGAGTCACGAGCGTGGATTTAGCAACCTTAGTTAAATAGATAAAAAATATACTATATTGTTTTAGATGAGTTAATTATCCCACATAACCAATAGGAGAAGAACATGTTCGCTTTTTCAATGAAGGAAACAAATCAACGTGGAGAGGCAATAAATCTGTTTTATAATTTCACGAAGGTTGTTTGATGTTGCAAAAGTATACTGTCATAACCTCCATCAAAACAAAAATAAGTGTCATTGATTGATTATTTACTTGTTTAAAAAAAAAATTGGTCTTCTGCAATTTTGAGTGGGGTATGAAATAAACGAAAGTTTGGCAATATTTAAAAAAAAAACTGTTGGCAGGCAAAATTTGTTACAATGAATTGTCAAGGTTCAATCCACGCTGGGAAAAATACTCGAAGGTATATGTAATGTGATTTTTGAATTATAATCACACAAGACGTTATTAAAAATTTCATTAACGACATATTAGCCGCTTTATTTCAATACATTTTTTCTTTTTCTTTTTTTTTTTTTTTTAAGGTATAATATTTTGCTTGATAATTCAATAATAAGATTAGTCCCCTATTCAAACTAAAGACGTCGAAGTTTATTTGAAGGTTGGTAGAAGTAAGACAAGAAATCTATATAAAAGATGAGTAAGAGCCATTAATTAAATAATTAACTGGAATAACAAAAAAAATGTTTTTCTATAATTTTGAGTATTGTTTTTTCAAACCATAATTACAAAAATTTACAATTCCATTGAGTATACAACTCTATATACTGTTGAATCCAACACAAAATAATGTTGAATGTCAACATCGCGTACAACTGAACACTACTCAGAATATTATTGCGTACAACTTAATTTACGTTTTACTACTTTTCCATTATATTATTAGCTATAACATTGCCACAAGGGGAAAAAAAAGTTATGGGCAAACAGTCTCCCTAAAATCGTATATTTGTAATAAATTAATGAAACTATTTCCACACGACTATTTATTAATTAAAATAATGCTAGGAGCTCAATGTAAGTTATATGTGTGACTGAGTTGTTAGACTTAAGACCTTGATAACGCCTAGATTGATATGATGGCGTCCGCATGATATAAAATTTAATATAAGATAATTTTGAAGACTGATTGGCCATGACTTCTTTTTTTGCTTTCGCCCATGTTACACCGGAAGTCTGAGAACATAATTTAATAAACAGGAATTAGCTACAACTCAATTTTCAATGTACAACTGTTACAGTAACTTTTGTTGTTTTCAGGCGGAATGCCAAGCATGCATACAGATGGGCGTGGGACTACGGTTATACATATCTTTGACTCTTAAATATTCTTCGTACACATTTTGTACATAGTTTTAACATTATTGCAGTGAATTGTATTTTATTTAATTATGTATGTAAACAAGATAAAAAAAAGAAAAAAATGATTTTTATTTTTCAATTACTCTAATAATTTTTGTATATTATCTATTATTATGATTTTTAAATGAATATAATAGTATAAATTATGTATATTTTATTTATTTATTTTTTTTCCCAGCCCACTATTGCTTGATCGATCTCCTCCCTCACAAAGATAATACTGAACTACCTGAAGGAGTTCTGTTCGGAAAATGCTATCATTCCGTACGAGCAGACAGGTTTTCAGGCTCATCTGAGTACAGAACATCCGCTTGTGAGGGTAAAGACAGACGCCACCCTCGGTATCAATAAGATCACAGCGACTCCCATGATCTCGTTCGACTTCACGCAGGCTTTCAACGTGTCACACAGACAGCTTTGCGACTGGGAATGCCCAGAGCAGCTATACACCATGTTGATGTTGGTTTCCTTCTTGAAGGACAGATCGGTGAGGGTACGGGTGAGTGATTGGGTCTCTGACTTGTGGAGTTTTGTTTCCGGTTCTTTTCAGCATGTACACATCTGACACTATTGGGACAAACTATAAGAAAGCTACTTTAATCGCTTTCCCCGACGACATTGCGGTTTACAGCAGCAGCATGAGTGCACAAAGAGCTCTTACACAGGCCGAGTCAATTTGTATCTTCACCCTTCAAAAAGGGAAAAAAGCTTTGTCAAAATCATATAGTATAGGAGAGAATGAGAACTCGCCAGTTTTCTCAATGCACTATTTGGGTATAAAAATGGATAAGCATCTCCATTTATCTACCCATTTTAGTAATAAAACAAAAACAGTACGTCAAAGGTCTTACCTGCTTTCGCACTTGCTAACTTTACCCAACTTGTCGCTTCTTCTCAAACTGATGATATAGAAATGTGTCCAGCTCTGCTGTACGGTACCCCGCTATGTACTCACTTGACTGACAATACATACAATATGTAGAAGCAATCTCAAAGACAAAAGCAATCGTCTCAACCCGTCCGCAAGAGCCGTCGCTGCAGAGACTCCCCACCTCCCCTCAGAGCAACTCAGCAAGTGAGCCCCGCCCAATTCTCGTCATGTTCCGTTTCTACCTCTCTTCAGCAGAAGGTTTTTTTTCTTTATGGCATTTTGTGATGTCTTTTCCGCACCATCTTGCAATTCGGACCGCCAATATCCCAACAGATGGGGTACATCAAAAGAGGGGTTTATGGCATGCCGGCAGTCGGCCTTCGACCCTATGGCCTTAGCGTTATTTAATAATTGTACACTACCTTCCCCATGTCGGGGGTTGAACACATATCATAACAAATATGCTTTCAATGACCGTTCACCTTTCGCCGGCAAAAGTCTTCTCATTTCTTATCTGAGATGTATCATGTTAACGCTTACAAAATATTTAATATCTTTTACACGGATGCAGACTGGGGGACTAGTGGACAGACTAGAAATGTTTTCAATTGTGGCTAGGAAATCCGGTGGAGTGGATATCAAAAATTGTGAAGCTGAGTTCGTTACTCTGGGGTTCAATAGTTTTAATATTAAAACCTCAACCCATCATTAAAATGGACAATTCAAATTGTTTTGTAAAATTGGGAAGATTCAACCAGAAGGTACTATATCTCATTCAAAAAGGCCAATTGTGCCAATGGTCTTGAAGTATATTTATAAACTCGCTATTCCAAGGATTGTTATGAAATAAATTGTGGAATTTCTAATTTATATAAATGAAATATTTGGATTGGTGTCTCGATCAGATCGCCCTTCAGTTATCGGTAACGACGAAGTACTGATGAGCTTGATTTTTACTATCGTGCGGTGATTGAAGTATAAAATCGAAGCCGTAAGTATATTAATTGTTGAAATAAATTAGTTTTATTTACAACAGTTTTTGTAACAAACTTGTATTGCTAAGACCACAACAAACATATGAGTGAGAAAAAGGCCTTTCGGCATGGGGGGGGGGGATTTGCTATTTAAGCTATAAACCCTGAATTAACAACCAGTTCACATAAATATCAACGGCAGAATAGTCTTTTAAATTATATACGTCCATATGATCATGCACATGTGACAGCACGGGACGGTTCTCGACAGGTATGCAAGATGCTAGAAAATCAAAATTATCAGTAGCTAATCAATTTTCCAAGATATGTCATTAAAATGTAAGTTATTTGGCTTTTACATTTATATAAGTAGCATTACAATTTGTTTAAATTCTCATTTTCTGTTATTTTCTCACATTAAAAAAATGTTTCGATGTATCTCTAGATTTCGAATGCGTTTTCACCGAAACCGGCGACTGTATGATTGTGGTGAGTTTATTTTACAAATCGTTAGAGATATCATTCTTACAAGTTTCTTGCAAAAAGTGTATAATGTTATTTTGATAGACTGTTGTCACATATGAAGTCTAGTTCAGCAAACTATAACCTCCCTTTGATCTCTTCTTCTATCCTTTGTGCCTTTCATCGTTCAGATATGATGCCTCGGATGTTCCGGACAGACTTTGTCCCTTGCGAGCACTCATTTCTTGAGTGGCTTATTCCTCCTTATCCGGTCCGAGGTCGGCAATAGTGTCCAGGTAAGTTATCCTAGTTCTTCCTCAAGGGCAGGCTTCCATGGTCCTCGGTTTTCATCCTTTCGAAAGAAAAGTACAGTCCACTTCAGTTGTCGTTTTCCAGGCACTTCCTATAGGACAGCATTATTCTCGATTCATTCCTGAACCGATCACGCTTGGTCTATTGAGCCACTCGTCGAAGGAACTTCATTTCAACTTCAATTCCGTTCCTTGTGGTTGTCTATCTAAAACTGACCAGTCTCTGGTCATATAAGTTGACATACTTCAACTTTCATCTTCTAATCATGGTTCGAGCTGTTCTCCTTTTACTGCTGAATGTTGTAAACGTACGCAAGATATGTGCCAGTCCGTCACTGATTGCAGGGTCATTTAATGATATAAACGCATTGTTCTACTCCATACTCCATTCTCCATGTTGAAGTGGTTCTAAACATATTAGACCTCGTCGATAATTGCTAGGTTTGACCGCCTCCTTCTTTTTATCTGTCACCTTTTGTTTATTAGTACAGGATCTTTGAGTAACGAAAAATGCTCCGCTTCCATTGTAGAGAGAACCTGTGAGTCCATATGACTTTTCCCATTTCAAAGATAAGCTGTTGTATTGATGTCTCGTGAGTATATTGAGATATGTCCTCAAGTTCTTTTTCTTGTTTTATACAATTATGAGCTATTATTATTGTAGTGGATTTATTATATATATATATATATATATATATATATATATATATATATATATATATATAATTCTTTATTGTGCTAAAATTACAATCTGCCTCATTAGGCAATAAGTAATTAAGATAAATGTTCTCATTCATACAATATTTACAAACAGCCTATTGTCACCTCCCTCGCATGCGCAAGAAGAAGCGGAGGCTTGGGAAGTCCCCCACGCTCCTTCGTCAGCCGCCTCACCGGATAGGAGCCAGTGGAGGCTGACGAAGTGCGAGAGCCACAGACGCTCAGGACATGATTGGAGAAACTGGCCATTGCCAGGGTTCCACTGTCGCGCATTTATAGCATACAAAATAATGGCTATTATATTTAACGTTTATACCGAACAATGCTGTTTGGAGTAAATATTTGACTCAGGTCAAATTTTGTTGAGAGCTTTGATTTTTTTTTTTTCTGACTTTGATTAGGATGTGCTTAGATGAAGCGATCAAAGTAGCCAGTAAGTAAAGACAGAATAAGTGAGGATTAGAAAATACCACAGACAATGAGACGGCGGACTAAAGACTATAAAGACAAGATTTTCTTCTGTGTGGTCCACATATTCCTTGTCCACAGCAGTTCATCTCCAAAGCAACCATATTAACCTAGTGTCTCCCACTCCGGCTTAATGTAATTTCAATCGCTAAGAAGGGTGCGTAAAGAGAAAGCCCCGAATCGAACCTCCATCACTTTAATGATCAAGAATCCATTAGGATTTTTGTTATTATATCAAATATCTTCATTTAATAGCTGGTTATTACATGAAATGGTTGCTTGAATATTTGTAGACGACATATAGTATACATTACTTAACTAATTAATTAAGTTGCTTGTGGTGTTCTGTTATAAACGCTGGGTGTTGTTTTATCCCTAAAACCTACATCCAGCCGGATGACAAGATGGGAGAAGTTGTGAAGGCGATGGAGGTGATGTGCTCCAGCGGGATACCTCCCGAACAGGCCAAAGACAGGATCATCGACGTCTTCTTTCCAAAAAGCCAGGTGAGGAGGAAACTGTATTCATATAATAGGGGGACCGAAAAGTAATGTCATTTTTTTACATTAAATTTAAACAAATACATTTTTAACGAGTTTTTGTTTTTAGTCAAAGATGTAATCAGCCTCGTTATCACGAACCTTTTGCCATCTTGTGTGGAAATTTTCAATGCCGGATCGATAAAAATCAATTGGGTTTTGGACCAAAATAGCTGGAGGCATTTTGGCGCAATACCGAGCGAGTATGGTGGATTGTTTGGATGTAATAAGTAACAACACAAGTTAACATAAGAACCAAGTTTATTAATCAGTTCACACGCGCATCACATTAGCAATCGGTTTATATACATACAAAGCCCTGGAGGTAACAACCAGGTTCAGGTTATAACTTACAAATGTTACCAACCTAACATCCCCCTCCTTAAGTTATAAATACAAAAATAAAAATATAGTATACATTACAATCATGTTCATATAGTATGTAACTTATGATCTAATTTGTAACAAATTATTTGGAAGTAATTACAAAAAGATAAAGAATAAAAAAAAAATCTCTGATGGAGGAGCATTGTATTTCTTAATAAATACTGAATTGCGCCAATAGATTTTGCCGTTAATGTTTAGCAAATATGACCTAAATTTAAGCTTTTTAACAATGAGTGCTCTTTCCCACAACTTAGTATACTTGTCTTGTACTAAAACATTATCACCCTCGTTAAATTCTACTGATTTTCTGCTGTGCTCATTATAATAGGTCTTATGAGAATTTTTATCATAAACTTGTGATGGTGGATGACGTCCTAAATGCCATCTCCAGATATTTTGCACAAAAAACCAATTGATTTTTATCGATCAGGCATTGCAAATTTAGCACACTAGATAGCAAAAGGTTGCTGATAACGAGGGTGATACATCATTGACTAAAAACAAAAACTTGTTCAAATTTTATCTGTTTGAATTTAATGTTTGGTAGATAAACAACTTTATTATGATAAAATTACAATCTGCCTTATTAGGCAATAAGTAATTAAGATAAATATTCTCATTCATACCATATTTACAATTCATCATTCACTCGCTCATTCATAATATTTACAAACAGCCCAGGGGCCTCCCAAATCCACATGGTTGTCACCTCTCTCGCAAACGAAAGAAAATAGAATTTTCTTTTCTCAATACCTCTCGGTAGGATGTCCTTTGAAGTAGTCTGTACAGTTGTCCAAAGCGTCTGTTTAGTTTTTGTCTTTTTAGCCTCGCATGTGGGTTCCAGGTCAGTCGTTTGTCGAGATGGAAGCCTAAGTACCGTACTATCTCGGATACAGGGAGTGGAATGAAATTAAACTAAATTAGTGGACAAGACTTGCGGCAGAGGGTGAAGGTAATGTGGGAACATTTTCCTTCAATAACTTTAATCCGCCATTGGTTGCGCCAATACTCGATCTCATCAAGGTGTTTTTGAAGGTTATGGGATGCTATATCAGGGCCTGAGTGGGATGACAAGACTGCAGTGTCATCTGCAAATGTTGCCAAGAAGGTATTGGGGGTTGAGGGGTCATCAGCGGTGTATAGGTTATAGAGGATGGGACCCAGGACACTGCCCTGTGGAACTCCTGCTTTTATGGGATAGTAGTTAGAATATTCTAAACCACAGCGGACTTGGAAGAAGTGGTTTGAAAGTTAGGACTTAGGATTAGGAAAAGGGTCTGTGGTAAATATCTTTTGAGCTTGTAAGCAAACCTGCGTGCCAAACCCTGTCAAAAACTTTCACTATGTCCAGAAATGCAGCAGTGTAATACTGTTAGGATTCAAGGGCTGAGGGGATGTGATCGACAACGCGAAGGCCTTGTATAGTAGTGGAATGTCGTTGACGGAAACCAAACTGGTGTTTAGGAAAAAGGTTTTTGGATTCAACAATTGGAAGTAGACGTTTTAATAGAAGTTTTTCAAATATTTTTGAGAGGATAGGAAGTAGGCTAATTGAGTGGTAAGATGAGGTGTCATTGGGTGGTTTAGGGTTTGGCGAATAGGACAATAATGGAATGTTTCCAGAGGAGAGGGAAGTGCGTCGTTCGGATAAATGTTGGTTAGGAAGATTATGGCTTTAGGAGGAAGTTGTTTGAGAATTTGAGGAGTAAGGATATCCTGGAAATGTGATGATCAGCTGGAAATGTGCCCCCCAAAACTGGTATCCCCGAAGCAGCTGAATACGATTATTCTCGTGCGTCGGAGATACCGGGCACCAGGGCAAGACTGGATACTAATAGCTAAAGCTACTATACATATACTAAAACCAGCTAGCAAGGAGAGATTCATTCAAAACAGACCACAATATTCCCAACTTAACTCACTGCTTCCAGATTCACTGTTTGTCTTTACTTAAGGCTACCGCCTTACCACGTTGGAAGGCGAAACAATTATCAACATTTCTGAAATATTTTAACAATTCTCCAGCCGCGCAGGCACGGGCCGGTTTTGGGTTGATTGGTTTTAGCCCTATAACCTTCTTGCTGGGTCGTCGGGAGAAATGTATTGAAGCTAACCGTAGCTCAAAATAATTTCGTTTTAAAGTTCGTTTTTATTCTTTCATTTTTCTCATACCCTAGGAACTGACATTTCATATGTTCCAAGTCATTTAATTAATACAACTAATATTGATAATATTACAACACATGTTTGGATAAACAGAACCTCTATAGTATAACTTCGTTAGTAAAAAAAAATCATAAACATTAATCAACTATATTTTTAATATGTTAAGGTAGCTTTACGTAATGTATGACCAATACCATTTTAACGAGTGAATTATTAGAGCTCTCTGAAATAATTTCTTTGAAATAATTTACAAAATGGAGTCGGATCTTTGTCAAAAGGATTCTTTGTTGGAACAGCCGAAGGGTAACGTATTGGAAGAATTCAACGGTAAAGCGGACCAGCTCTTCAAGACCATCACTCACGTCCACGAAGTAAGTAGTCTCTTACCTTTTCAGTTGATTATGTGTGAAAAAAATTAAATAAAATGTATACAGCTAATAAAGTATAATAAAAAAATATACAAATCAACTACTGTAAAAAAAAATAATATTGATGTGGCATTGGCCTCTACTTTGTACTTACATCAAGATCATTATATACATATGTAACATATGGCCTCATTGTAACTAAAACAACTATGGTGGAATACACGAGTTAACCTAGCGTCTGTGTTTTATCTATGTAATCCTAATATATTTCTACAACTACAACTGTCAATATTTTTAGCCTACCCGATGTTGTGGTTACCCCTATTTGCAAAAGAGAAAAGAGGGTGACATGTTCTCACCCCCGCACTGTGGGGGAAAACCCCATTTTAGCAACTAATAACTAGGGATTCTTAAGGCCCTGTAAAAATGTTCTGTCTAAATAATTATTTTGGTCTTTTTGGGAATAGAGGGACCCCACTGATATCTTGTATTGTTTTGCCACCATTGACCTTTGACCTGTAATGTTTTTATCTATATTTTTGTTTACTTTGACCCTTCTTAGTGAACCTTCTTGGTACCTGATAATATTTCAGTTTTGTGATCCTGAAGGGAAACATCATGCCGTTATTTGATTTAGCTGCTAAAGTAGATACGAAGGAAAAAGCGGTTTTGTTTCTTCAATCTAAAAGGGGGTATTGCATAGTGAAAAAATGTGTTCTAATGGCCATCAAATGAAACTTTATCCAGGCGAAAAGGATAGATGGAGATGCAACGTGAGAGGCTGCAAAGAAACCTTTGGATTGAGAAAAGGAACATTTTTGGAAAACAGTAATTTGCGATTTGATAAATTTGTTATTTTGCTATACTGCTGGACAAAAGAATATACATCTACTAAATTTTGTCAAGAGGAACTAGGATCAGCAACCGATACTGTTACAGATTGGAAAAATATGTTTCGAGAAGTTTGCGCAGATCATTTATTAAAACATTTCAGAAAGATCAGAGGTCAGGGAAAACAATTGAGATAGAATCGAGTTTTTCTCGGCGCAAAAATCACGTTGGTAGAATTTATTCAAATCAATGGGTCTTCGGAGAAGTTTGTCGGGAAGATAAGCAATGCTTCATGTATTGCGTGCCAGACCGTACATCGGAAACACTACTGAATACAATATCAGAATGTATTCACCCCGGTACAACCATTATATCTGACATGTGGGCATCCTACATCCGCATTATTAACATACCAGGAATGAATTACCAGCGTTGTACAATGTGAATCATTCACAAAATTTCGTAGATCCCACCACAGGTAGTCGACACAACGAATTGAATCGTTACAGGCACAAGCAAAGGCAAGAAACAAAAAAGAACAAGGTACATACGTAAAGTAGTTTGATTGACTGTATTGTGTGAATTTTTATGGCGGTAACAGAAATAGCGGTAATAATTTGTTCAATCAATTAATAAATCATATAGTAAATTTTATGGCCACCAGAATAAATATGTTCAAACACTAAAACATCTTTTACTAAACACTTTCCCCGAACCTTTTATTTACAGATAATAGACTAGAGAAATGATTAAAAACAATCAGGGGTCCCTATTCCCAAAAATACGCAATGCCATTTTTCAGGGTACATTAAAAAAAAACAGGTTTTTAGTTATGCTGCAAATGAATTAAATTTGGTACCTACCTAAAACGATTGTATCGCGAAACTTACTGCATACACCCGACAATATCACGATAATTTATTCTATAAAAGTACGATCTACACTTGTATCAATATTACCATTCATAACATATTTACTATAAAAGCATTCACTCACTCATTCTCAAAATACATCGTACAAATATACCCAATCCTGCATACGAAAGAGAAAGTGGTGGCTCGGGAATACCCCTCCCCCACCAATCTCCTTCATTCATCAGCCACGCCACCAGGTACGAGCCACTCGGCCGTGAGAGTCACAGACGATCACGACATGATTGACTCATTGCAATGGCTCCCTTCAATCTTCAAGGAGTGCTTAGCTTTATAATGAATGTGATTGTGGATAAGTTTTGATTTCATCGTAACTGATGAAGGGATGATATCATGATCAAATATTGTCAAACTTTCGCAGCCCAGAAAACTTTGGACTCCCAACAACGCTACCAACTGCAGAATGATACGATGAATAGTTTCGATAACGACATTCTACGTTCATCTTATTAACGATCATAATTAGATATGAGGCAACTTTGTTCCGCGCTGCACTTTACAACCGTTTCTAACGATTGGAATTTTTCATTCCTCCTTTGTATTGTATCATTAATTTCACTCCTTTCGATTTTTATCGCCTTATTTACTTCTTTGGACATTTTTAACTTTCATATGCGTATCTATTTCCATTATACACACAAACAAACAAAGACACACACATGTTTGTACGCGCGCACACACACATTTTCATTATACTGTACTAATGTAGATAAAAGAAGATTCTTCAGACGAAACCGTTACGAATTCCGAGAATCTACAGCTCTGTAGTCATCATGCTTCGATGCTCTGTGGCCTGTCTTCTTCATCGGCGAGGCTGGACCTCACTCAAGAACCGGAGGCTAAGAAGCAGAAGAGGAACGAGACATCTGAAGATCCCATCAGTTCAGAGGTTCCCGAACATAAGCCGGTAAAAAAAAAAAGTGCTTTACACCTAGGGATCATATACATATATATATTATAATAATTTGTTATATGCGTAATAGTTTTATATGGCATTGCAAGCAATTTATGCACTGCTCAGATTCAGCTGATTAAATGCCGTAATTAGGCAAACTAACTCGCGGATAATTTAAATAATGGACTATATTTTACCAGCCTCTGCCGAAAACCACCCAAGCACAGTACAGAAATTAGGAAGACAAAAAAAAATAATATTTTTAATTTGGTCTAAAAATTAGAGAGTTGTGGAGTAAATCCAATCTTCATTCGGCCCGTGTTTGCCTGAGATTGTCATATGAGCTGCCGAATGATCTTTAAACAAGTGTCTAATTATCCTATTATTATGGATCATTCAAGTTTAGGGTAAGCCTGTATATGCTCATCAAGTTCCAGAGAAATATTACGTTGTTATATAAATATTTTTTTGTTAAATGCATAAAATATTTAATGTTTTCTTTAATTATCAATATTCAAATTCATTAGACTCGAAATTATCGAATACCACGGAATAACAGGTTGATTAATTTTTTTCTCGGAAACGTTGGGTTATGTAGCTTCATGAACCACCATACTCCCAAAATCACGATCAAGAAGGGCTGATTTTTTTTAGAGGCGTGGGCTAACTGTGCCTAGAAAACAGGCAAGACTACAGCAATTTACAATTATTTTGTTGATAGATTCAATGTAAGGGGGGGGGGACAATCCGATTCGTATTTGAAAGAATTTAAGAATGTTATTAATTATTGTTGTAACAACCTCTTAATTACGAATAATTAGAAGTTCCCCTCTTATCGGCCCAGAAAATATCTATTTATGTTTCCATATTTTAATAAAGGCCTTAACGCGTCAGTTAAGAGAGGGGGAAACTACTGTACGAAATAGCCGCAGGTGAGGAAACCCCCCCACCACCACAGCCCTGCCTATATAAGCAGCCAGATTTGAGGCATTTGACAGACTCTTAGCACCCGACACTTGGAACACTGCTCTCTCTCTCTCTCTCTCTCTCTCTCTCTCTCTCTCTCTCTCTCTCTCTCTCTCTCTCTCTCTCTCTCTCTCTCTCTCTCTCTCTCTCTCTCTCCCTCTCTGCACTGGCACTTGCTGCTCTACTCGAACCGTGACTGTCTTATTTAACTACCTCTGCACCTCTTTTTCCTAACCTCGCTATGTTTTAGTCCGGCGTTGTCAGACCCCACACCTTCCTTGTGGGATTCTTTGCCTTCGTCTCGCTAAAACTAGCACCTCCTTGGGAGAGACCTCTCCCTCTTGGACGACGGTTGCCATACCCATACAGACTTTACCTAGTAGCGTCTCCTACGGCAATCCAGTCTGCCTCTCTCCGGTTCATACTCGCCTTTGGGATCCGGACGGTTTTCGCCTACCCTTAGATACCGAGTGTGAATTCGTGGTCATTCCAAGACCACATAAACTACCTATAAAACCTTCCCTGATCCTCTTCTCCTTGAATTAAGCTGCCCGCCGACTAGGCCGCCAACAAAGGTCAAAGACCACAGGTCCACCCATTTTATCTCTTTCTTCGCCGGACATCGGCTAGTGTTGTAGTGGCCCTAGCCCGCGGCGGGCGTCCTCTACTCACCTTGGGGACACACATCTAACCCGACAATTATTTTAACCAACTTATTATAATATATAAAGCGTGAATAAACATCAATATTTTCTTTTTTATCAACCCAAGCTGATCTACCGACAAACGCTTCAACTTACCGACGACAATGATAATTATAATGTATTACAGTTTAAAAAAAAAACAATTTGAACCGCTACTCAAAATTGTTTTAGGTTGAAAGCGAGACCATCCTTAGTAAAAGACCTGATAGGTTTCCCATAAGCACTGGTACCCCGACACCGCCAGTAAGCCAGGTACATAATAAGGTTATTCTAATGTCTATTTAATTTATGAATTGCTACCATGTAATAAAGTGCGTTGACTGAAAAAGATTTTGTGTTTCAGCCAGCCGAAGAAATGTGTGTGAAGCCGACTTTTGTGATCGGGCCCACGTTGAACAAGAGTAGAGACGTGACCGTCACAGGAACTCCTGAGGAAGCTGATAAGAAGGATGGTGGAGAAACCACCAATCCACTTCAAGTGGTGAGCTCTCATGTTTTGTTTTTTTTATAAATTGGGAAATGGTCAGGGGGTGCCCCCCCCATATACTGTCTCAAATTATGTTGAAAAATAATCGAGTCTGCTGTGATGGATTAAACAATTGAATATTAAAATACAATAAATTAATTACTTAATTTATTTGTTTGTTTGATAACTAATGTTATAATTGTCATTTACTTAAATACTTTCTTTTTTTTATGGTGGCAACACTGTCTGTACATCCCGAAATGTGATGACATATTTATAAATTTGTTTTATAAATTAAATAAGCAGTCTATGTTAATTTAAACACAAACAATTAAAAATTTAAAATTTAAAAACAGTTTTGAGAGAGAGAGAGAGAGAGAGAGAGAGAGAGAGAGAGAGAGAGAGAGAGAGAGAGAGAGAGAGAGAGAGAGAGAGAGAGAGAGAGAGAGAGAGAGAGAGAGAGAGAGAGAGAGAGAGAGAGAGAGAGAGAGAGAGAGAGAGAGAGAGAGAGAGAGAGAGAGAGAGAGAGAGAGAGAAGGGAAGCTCTCTGATGTCTGCGACTGAAAAGGAGGTGGATAGAGGGAAAAGGTCAAGGAATAAAAATGGATAGAGATAGAGAATGATGATGCTTACCAGTCGAACGATGGCGACTGGAATGATGAATACAGGGAATGCCAACGTGTTTTCTACTTCCAACATATAATGAATGAGATGGTTTATATAAAGGCTCAGGCGATAATGATGAAATTCTCGATGATAATAAAAAAAACTGATCAAAAGATGAGAGGGAATCGCACAGGTTTGAATAGAGATGACGAGAGATACAGCCCCCCCCCCCCCCACAAGATACAACCCATTGATACAACCAAGGTTAGGCGAGAGCAGAAGTTATCTGCGCACTCCACGGAGAAGCAAGGAAAAAAACACGACTTCTTAAACGACGCTCGAACAACATTATAATTACCATTGTCATCGATGAGTTGAAACATTTGTCGGGAGATCGGCTTGGGTTGATAAAAAATAGAGATGTTTTAAGTTTGCGAAAAAGATAAAGCGATTATAAATAACATTATTGCAGAAATACATTTGAAATAGTTAAACGTGACAAAATATTTTCATAAATACAATTCAAGTACCATCAAGTTTGCGGTTAAAAAAACTTTCGAATACGATTTTTGAGGACAGTTTTAAAGTCATTTGTTATTATACTGGATTCATAAATGAGAAGCTCGTCAAATGGATCTACCATGAAAAATGTCAATGTTCATTTATATTTGCTCAATGATTCGAACCGTTTTTAAGTTATTGTGGTTAGTTGGTGTTAAGTCTGAAACTGAACAAATGTCTACTATAGGGATGAAAAACAGTCAGAGGGGGGGGGGGGAAGACGATTCTGGCCATTGAAAGTAGTACAAATCAAGAGAGTAAACAGTGGGCCAAACTGACCCGAAGCGACTGGTTAAAGGCTAAAATTGCAAAAGGACAGTAATGACTGTAACAGCCCCGTACCTACCGGGAAATAGGAAATTTTCCTTTGGAAGAGGTTGAGAAATCAGGGAACGGGAAGTTAGGAACCTGGAAAGAATTATGGAAGACTTATCAGCTAGCCTGCACCAATTTATAACCGGGTGAATTGGTTGGGAAAGATACAAATAAAAACGATCCTTTTTCTACGCCAAAACTACTGGTTTATTAAAGTTAATAACTCATTTTAAACAATTTCTGTAACACATAATGCTTATGTATATTGATATAATAATTGAATGTCCTAAGCTCCCACGGGGATTAATGTCCCCCACACCAAGTGAATTTGCTTGAGTTACCTTTAATAGTCCTTTCCTAAGATCCGTCTATCTTTCCTCCTTTAGAACACTCACTATTTCTCACAGGTATCTCCGTATATTCAATCCAAGCTTACACACATACGAGATAACCTTCCTCGTTTTTGTTACAACATGTGTTCTTATTCTTTCTATGCTGATCTCAAAGGCACGCGTTTATCCTCTTCCAGCCGTCTAGGAAGTGCAGATACCAGTCGGTGCCGGTACTCTAATCTCTCGGAATGGTACATACTCAACGCGGTTTTGTTACACCACCTCCCCCTTACAAAAAGCGTGGACCATAGGGGCCACTCTTTCACCCGTCGCACCGTAGAGCTTGGACGTTAAGGATAAAGACAGGTTAGTGTAAAGAAACCACCAGTCTACCTGGGTCTCAAGAATATAGGGGAACGTGGAGCTACCAAGGGTTCACCCCCTTCGGGGGCCCAAGTGGCGTCTCGTGGGTCGTCCACTTCGCTACCTCCCGAGTCGTCCTCTCCATCTTCTCCTGAACTGGTTCTGGGAGTCATTTCCCCAGCCCTTCCTATTGGCTCTAGGCTACTGGGATCGTCGGTATTTTCCCGCATCCACGGGGGAGTAACCCAGTCGGGGATACCCGGTGATCTTCTTAGCGAGGGTGGCGTTGCGGTCACCCTTTCCTGACTGGGTCCGGGTAACGCCTCTACTTCGGCACCTTCCTCCCTTTCCTCCACTTCGTCGTCCCCGTCTTCGTAGCTATATTCCTCCCAAGGCACCGTCTCTTCCTCACTGACCTCCTCCATTTCTGGAGTCCATCGTTCTTCCCGTTCACTCTCCTCGTCGCTCTCCTCTTCCTCTAGGTAATTACCTACCGCCGGTTTCAGACGGTTGATGTGGACAACCAACTGCCGTCCAAATTGTAATTGCAGCTTGTACGTGACCGGAGAAATCTTTTTGATCACCTCATATGGTCCGGTCCATGGCCGATGGAACTTCTTGCAATGTCCTGGTTTGATCACCGGCACATGCAGAAAAGTATACTCTCCCACCTTCAATTCCCTGGGTTTCCGCGCCTTGTTGCATTGCGCTGTCCGACGGGCCCAGGCCTTCTCCATCCTTTGGGATGCCTCCTCATAGGCCTGATTCAGCCTTTCTTGAAGCCGTATTACCGACTCTTCTACTGGGGCTTCCCCATCCACTGGCGTGATTTTACATTCCATCGGTGTCTGTACTTCTCGCCCATACAAGAGGTAATTCGGCGAGTATCCTGTTGACGAGTGAGGAATAGCCCGATAGGCCATCAACGCGTAAGGTACCCAACGATCCCAATCCCGTCCATCTTGTCGCACGTAATGAGCAACCGCCTCCGCTAGCGTCCGGTGCAACCTCTCCACCATTCCATTTCCTTCCGGGTGGTATGGAGTGGTCTGTATCTTGTTGGTTCCCAGCAACCTACACGTGTTCTTCATCAAGGAAGACCTGAAATTCCTTCCTTGATCCGTTACCAGCCTCTCCGGGGCTCCATGCCGAGTCACTACTCCTTCCACGAAAGCCCTGGCCGTTTCTTCTGCCGTAATCTCTTTCAGGGGAATGGCCTCGGCATACCTAGTGAAATTATCGATCATGGTTAACATGTATTTATACCCGCGTCCGCTTCTTGGTAGAGGACCAACAATATCCATCGAGATTTGCTCGAATGGTCGGGTAGGGAAGAAAGGAGCTTCCAGTGGAACTTTCAAGCCTGTTGGAGACTTCCTTCGCTGGCAGCTGTCACACTGGGTTACGAACTCTTTTATATCCGTATTTATGTTTGGCCAGTAAAATCCCTCCTTTACCAACAACGTCGTTCTCTCAATACCCGGATGTCCAGCCCACCGGGCCTCATGACACTGCCGCATTACGGCTTCTCTTAACTCCTCCGGTACAGCCAACTTCCAAGTTCCCACGTCGGGGCTGCCGTTGGTCCAGTATAACACCCCCCTCACATCTTTGGTGCCCTGGTCTGGCTGTTGTGCAATGGCCTTGCACCAGGCGTCCTTTTGTTGCGCTGCCCGCAATCGTACCTCGCTGAAACCCGGGGTCTTCATCCTTACACCTCGTACCGCCCTACTCAAGGCATCTACATTGGTATGCTTTTTACCCGCCTTATGTTCTACCTCGTAGTTAAACTCTTGGAGTCTCAAGGTCCACCGCATCAACCTAGATGAGGGTTCTCTTAAGCTCAACATCCATCTCAGGGCCGAGTGATCTGTTATTAACTTGAACTCTCGTCCCAGTAGATAACACCTGAACTGTCGGGTGGCCCATATCACCGCCAATAACTCCAGTTCCGTGGCTGAGTAGTTCCTTTCCGGTCCTCTCAACTGCCGGCTGGCGTAACATATCGGTCTTTCTACCCCGTCGCGGACCTGCGACAGCACTGCTCCAAGGGCGATCGAGGAAGCGTCGGTTGCTAAGATGAACGGATCCCGAAAGTCCGGGTATATCAGGACACGATCTGACATTAAGTTCGTCTTCAATTCGTTGAACGCATCTTCCGCTTCTTGCGTCCACTTGTATATGGCATTCTTTTTAGTGAGTACCGTAATTGGTTGCGCAATCTCTGCGAACTTATCCACAAACCGTCGGTAATACCCCGCCAGCCCAAGGAACGATCTTACCTCCTTCACATTCCTTGGTCTGGGATAACTCTTCACGGCCTATACCTTTGCCGGGTCCGTCCTTACTCCGTCCTCGCTTACTACGTGGCCCAGGTAGGCAACTTCCTTTCGCACGAATCGACACTTTTCTCGGTTAATTTTCAAGTTTGCCTCTTGTAATTTCCTTAACACGTTCCCGATCCTCTGTGCCTGCTCCTCGATTGTCGCGCTGTACACGATTACATCGTCGAGATACACATAGCATTCCACTCCCTTTATCCTGCTTAACAGGCAATCCATCAGCTTCTGAAAGGTCGCGGGCGCCCCCGCCAGTCCAAAGGCCATCCTTCTATATTCATAATGGCCGTCGCTAGTAGTGAATGCCGTTTTTTCCCGGTCTTTCTCTGCTACGGATATCTGGTGGTACCCACTGGCTAAGTCGATAGTCGTGAAATAACGACTCCTTCCCAACTGTTCCAACGTCTCCTGGATTAGTGGTAGCGGGTACACTTCCACCTTGATGACTGCGTTAAGACCCCGAAAATCAGTGCAAAACCGAAACTTGGTTTCCCCGTTTTCTGATTTCTTCTTGACCAGTACAATGGGTGCCGACCACGGGCTGGACGACGGTTGGATCACGCCGTTGTCCAGCATTTCCTGTATATGCTGTTTCACAACTGGCCTCTGGTGGAAGGGTACCGGGTATGGTCTTTTTGCCACCGGCACTGCCTCGCCTGTCTCGATCGTGTGTTCCACTCCCAGGGTGCATCCTCTCTCGTCCGGCGGATCGAACAGTGTCCCATACTGGTTAAGCACTTCCTCGATCATCTCTCGGTCGCATGGCTGCAAGTGGCCGAGTTCCTTGTCCCAATTACGCTTCTCATAGGCTTCCCCCTGCTGTTGCTTTACCGCTCCTACCACCGTCCCAACCTGGTCGTTTACCTGAGCCCTCGTTGCCATTCCTAGCGTTTGCCCCCGGTCGATTACAATTCGCTCCCCTGCTAGATTCACTACTCTAATTTTCACTCTTCCGTCGCTCACTCTGTCCACTACTCTGCCGGTTCTCAGTCCCTTTTGTGGTTGAACCTCGGGTTCTATGATCACTTCTTCATCATCTACCAAGTCCACTACCCCTGCTACAATTGCTTCCGCGTACTTTGGAATCACATATCTTTTCGCGGCTTTTACTCGGCATTCCCCTGGCTCTCCCGGTTCCGGCTCTCGCTCCTTAATTCCTTGGTCCCTCCGGTACTCTTTCCTTCGGTTCGGTCTCCCCTTTCGTCGCTTGGGAGTGCTTCGCCCTTCTTCGTCGCCTTCTTCTTCCCTATTTATACTTTCAGCGTTCTCCCTTGAGATTATGATCTCTGCCTGAGGGCCTGCTTTCTGCGTAACCCCATGTGCCTTCGTTCGCTCGTGGCCTACGCACCTAATTTTCGCTCGTTCACCGATCCGTACCGCCCCAGTCTCTGTATTTAATTGTACCGCTAGTTTCTTCATCAAGTCTAGCCCTAGTAGCCCATCGAAGGATGTGTCCAAGGCAGCGATTGTGAAGGTATGCTCTATTTCCTGATACTCTACCCGGCACGTTAGCTGTTGTTCGCCCAATATCTGTAGGGACTGACCGGTCACCCCTCTGGCCCTGACTTCCGATTGTGCTATCCTCACGCCCGGTATTGCCTCCTTGAGTACGGAAATCTGGGCTCCCGTGTCGACTAGCAACCGCCGTACCCACCCCGATAATTCTATTTCCAGACTCAACCCGTCTCCCCCTTGCCACGTTATAGTCGGCAATAGCCACTGGCCACCCTCGTTGTTCAACAACGGTCCGTCCCGGGTTTTTGGGAAAGACCTAGGCCTTTTGGGTCACTCTCTTTCACAGCAGGCGATTCGCAATGGGACGAGTAGTGTCCTGGTTGCCCACAACGGTAGCAAACCCTAGGGCCGTCCGGCCTTCGTCCAGTTCGTTCAGTCTTTGGAGGCAGGCTTCGTTGGCCAGGACAATTCCTTGCTATGTGCCCCTTTTTGGCACAACGATAGCATTGTATTTCTGCCAAGGTCGGTTGGGTCTCGCCTTCTCTTCCTCGGTTATTTGGCTGTCGGTACGCCGCGCATACACACGCCGGGCTTTGCGCTTCTCGTTGCTTTCCGGCTGAATCCACCTCTGGTTCCCGTACCGCATATACCTGCTTCCCTCCCTGATGCTCTTGCAGAGCTTGTTCTAACTCTAAAGCCATTCGCACAGCTTCCTTTAACGTCCTTGGCCGGCCGAACAGGACTTGTTTGCCAACTTCCCCCAGCAGACCCCGTTTGAACGTCTCTAACACCTTTCGGTCCACCCCATTTGTCCACCATACCTTCTCTTCCACACTCAGGGCCGGTCTGCTCATTTTTCCGCCCACCACAATGCATCTGTCTGCGAACTCCTGTATTTTCTCCTTAGAATGTTGGCTTATGTCTTGCAGCACCCTTTCATAATACTCGAACGTGTTGGGGTCACCAAATCGCTCTTTTAAGGATTTGCAGAGATCCCCGAACGTCACCCCCCCTTTTAGTTCCTCCGTCCCTCGGACGAACGTAGCCGCTTGGCCCTGTAGCTTTAACCGGCATATCCGTACTCTGTCTACATCATCCCATGACCCGCAATCCGCTACTTCCGCCAGGTATTCTAAAAACTCCTCCACCGGCCTGGCAGTGGCCTCGCCCCCCCAAGGCTTAACTAATGACTGCAAGGATAGGTCCTTTCGATTCGGTTTAATGACCGGTTTCGTTTCACTCGCCAGCTGAGCCTGCAGCTCTTCAATCTTTTGTTGAAGCTCGGTCTCTTTTAATTTAAATTCGTCATTCCTAACCAGCGTCTCTTCCAGCTTCCTTTTTAACTCTTCTGTAGCCATTTTGGAGCGTAAATTTAATTTGTGGTTTTATTGCAACCACCCCACACCTGACACCACTGTAACAGCCCCGTACCTACCGGGAAATAGGAAATTTTCCTTTGGAAGAGGTTGAGAAATCAGGGAACGGGAAGTTAGGAACCTGGAAAGAATTATGGAAGACTTATCAGCTAGCCTGCACCAATTTATAACCGGGTGAATTGGTTGGGAAAGATACAAATAAAAACGATCCTTTTTCTACGCCAAAACTACTGGTTTATTAAAGTTAATAACTCATTTTAAACAATTTCTGTAACACATAATGCTCATTGTATATTGATATAATAATTGAATGTCCTAAGCTCCCACGGGGATTAATGTCCCCCACACCAAGTGAATTTGCTTGAGTTACCTTTAATAGTCCTTTCCTAAGATCCGTCTATCTTTCCTCCTTTAGAACACTCACTATTTCTCACAGGTATCTCCGTATATTCAATCCAAGCTTACACACATACGAGATAACCTTCCTCGTTTTTGTTACAACATGTGTTCTTATTCTTTCTATGCTGATCTCAAAGGCACGCGTTTATCCTCTTCCAGCCGTCTAGGAAGTGCAGATACCAGTCGGTGCCGGTACTCTAATCTCTCGGAATGGTACATACTGTTATGTATAATTAAAACTAATGACTATTTAATATAATTGAAACCCTTATATCATGTAACCATTATTTGTAACCTTGTTGTAACCTTTATATAAATATACTTCATGTTCTCGCTCCAAGCCACGTGTTCGTTATCAATTATTTTATTACCCGTTTTTCCCCATGATTTATCTAAACATATCAATTGGCGACGAGAAAAAACTGATTAAACTATCCGAGTTCAAGTTCGCGGACATTGCCGGTAGTTCGTATTCCTTGTATACGCGGTAAGTCGTAATTTTTACCGCGAGTGCTTTTCCGTTGTACTTTTTCGCTGTTTTATCCGTTTTCTGTTTATTTATCGTTCGGATTAATTATCAAGATCATCAAGAATGGATGCACAACAATTTCAAGAATTCATGGGTGTGCTTACATCACTTCTAAGCTCTCAAACATCAAGTAAACAAGACCCCAAGTCAGACACGAACAACCTCGCGAATGTGAGTATTTTTGAAAACTTTGATTCAAAAAAAGAGAAATTTTCATGTTATATGGAACGTTTTGAGAATTATTGCACAATGAAAAATTTAGTCGATCCCACAAAGAAAGCTCAGCTCTTGTGTGGTTCTGTGGGTAGTATACATTACAATGCACTCACCGTATTCCTAGGACCAGAAAAACCTGTCACGTCCCTTGATTATAAGACACTTGTTTCCAATCTCATGACCATGCTGACCCCTAAACGTAGCGCAATTGTGACCCAACACTATTTCTTGAACATTACCCAGAAAGAAAATCAGTCAATTTCCGAATTTGTTGCTGCGTTACAGCGAGACATAGGAGATTGTGAATTCAAAGTAGAATGTAATTCCGACTCGTGTAAAAATTCAGAGGGGAAGAAAACAAGTATCTCGGTGAATGATATTTTCCTCAGAGCTCAGTTCATTCGAGGATTACGTCATAACTGGATAAGGGAACAGCTTCTGCAGTCAACTGTGACTGGTTTTGATCAAATTTTAGCCAAAGCCACTGCACTAGAGGCCGCTCATATTGAGAGTGCGGAATTTTCAAAGCAGTCTAATACAGGTACTTCATCTTTCTCCAGTGACATGTATCACCTATCTGGGTCATCAAATCATCCACAAACGGATAGGGAGTCTCAATTTCGAAGAAAATCGCTAGACCGTTCGTCCAACCGCCCTGATTCTTGTAATAAATTTCATTCATCAGGAGCCAAAAATAGATCCCACAGCCGAAGTAGAATAGATTATAAAGCATTAGGGATTCAAGACCTATGTACAAGGTGTGCTAGAAATAATCATAGACGAGCAGACTGTCGCGTTGATTATGATAAAGTTCATTGCACGTCATGTAACCGTAAGGGACACGTTTCACGAGTTTGTATCACCACCCTGTCACAAAATAAAAACCCTAGTTACGCATCATCTGCAAATGCAATTTCTCATGTCAACGCTGAACATCAATACGGCATTTCATATCTTGTAGACCTTTTCGAAGTAAACCCCGACTCCGATAAATATATCGTTACCGTCCAAATCAATGGAAAACCCCAGCTCATGGAGGTCGATTCAGGAGCAAGATTTTCTCTCCTAAACGAGGATGATTTTAGGAAATTGAATTTGGAACTAGAAATCCAACCAACAAATACCATTTTTCGAGCGTACTCAGGCAACGAAATTCTTCCGAGAGGAAAAGTTGAGGTAACAGCCACATATAAAGGTAGAAAGGCGTGTGGTGACCTGTATATTGTTCCGTCTGGCCATACAGCATTGCTTGGGCGTCAATGGATTAGAGATTTAATGATTGAATTGAGAGAAATTGATACCACCAAAAACCATATGTCAAGTGTACTTGCGGTGGGCTGTGTCGCTGCGCCTGGCGAGATAATAGCTGAGTTCCCAACTGTCTTTACCGAGGAAGTTGGTTGCATTCCAGATTATGAAGTTAAGTTACAGCTACGACAAGGGGCAAAACCTAGTTTCACAAGAGAACGCCATTTACCTTATGCTCTACGAGAACGTGTTGAAAAAGAATTGGATTCCCTGGAAGCTGCTGGAATAATTTCGCCGGTTACCACGAGTGATTGGGGATCTCCATTAGTTGTTATCCCAAAACCAGATGGTGGTGTACGCTTATGCGTTGATTATAAATCAGGTGTCAATGAAAGATTAATTTCAGCTAACTTTCCCATACGAAAAATAGAAGATGTGTTACACAGTCTACGCAATTCAAGGTATTTTTGTAAAATTGATTTATATAAGGCGTACTTGCATGTAAAAGTCTGTCCAGATAGTGCAATGATCCAAACCATAGCAACACACCGTGGCATGTATAGAATGAACCGCCTCAGTTTTGGCATCAAGTCTGCACCAGCCGAGTTCAATCGCATAATGTCTCAAGTTCTTCAGGGGTTGCCAAGATCAGAAGCATATTTTGACGACATAATATGCCATGGAGCAACTTTGGAAGAATGTACTCAAAATTTGCGCGCCTGCCTCAAACGTCTTGCTGACCACGACCTACATGTCAACCAAAGTAAGTGTTCTTTCTTTGAAGAAAAAATTGAGTACCTAGGTCATGTTGTGGAGCACAACCAGATTCGAAAATCCCCTGAAAAAGTTCGAGCTGTCAACAAAAATCCATGCCCTAAAGATGCTGACGGAGTTCGTAGATTTCTGGGACTTCTTACATACTACTCACGATTCATTCCACAATTTTCAGCCTTGTCATTCCCCCTCCGCAGGTTGTTGCAGAACAATCAACGATTTTCATGGACAAGTGATTGTGAAGCCTCCTTTTTGAAATTAAAGGCAGAGCTTTGTAGTGACCGCGTTCTGAT
The DNA here is from genome assembly GCA_930367205.1 of Acanthosoma haemorrhoidale. Lineage (NCBI taxonomy): Eukaryota > Metazoa > Arthropoda > Insecta > Hemiptera > Acanthosomatidae > Acanthosoma > Acanthosoma haemorrhoidale. The sequence continues at coordinate 8,501,312 of OV884012.1, forward strand.
TCCATTTGACCCTACTTTACCAGTCATGCTTACATGCGATGCAAGCCCAGATGGCGTTGCAGCAGTCCTAAGCCACCCCGTAGATGATACTGAAAGACCTATTGCCTATGCTTCCCGCTCACTCTCATCTTCAGAAGCTAATTATAGCCAGCTAGACAGGGAAGCTCTTGCTATTATTTTTGGTGTAAATCATTTTTATGATTATGTTTTTGGCAAACAGTTCACCCTAGTAACTGACAATCAACCACTATCAAGAATTTTTCAGCATAATAAACAATTGCCACGCATGACAAGCGCACGATTGTTGCGATACGCCTCATTCCTGTCAGGATTTGATTATAAAGTAAAATTCAAATCTGGCGAAGAAAATAAGAATGTTGATTGCCTTTCACGAGCTCCTGCTCATGCTATCCATACATCAACGGACACCTTGATGGGAGAAGAAGTTCACCAAATTTTTTCTGAACAAATTGTTCATATCTCAAGCAATAAAGTTACATTTGAGACTATTCAAGAGGAAACCAAGAAGGATCCGGAACTCAAGAAAATCATCGAGTCACTAAAAAACGACTGCGTGGACTCAGAATTTACACTGCATGAAGATGTCATCTTCCGCCAAGATCGTATTGTCATCCCTACATCCCTTCGAAGTCAAGTTATATCAGAACTTCATGAAACACATCTAGGGATCATGAAAATGAAACAATTAGCCCGAAAATATGTTTACTGGCCTGGAATTGACAGTCAGATTGAGCGACTTGTCAAGAGTTGTGAGCAGTGCGCCCTTACAAGATCGGCTCCACCAAAAGTGCCAGTTCACCCTTGGGATGAACCATCCGAGAATTGGGAACGAGTCCATATAGATTATGCTGGACCGTTCCAGGGCCATTATTTCCTTGTCTGCATAGATGCTAAGTCAAAATGGGCGGAAGTGGAACCTATCAAAGAAGCACCTACCACGTCCTCAACCATAAATCTTCTCAGAAAGATATTTTCAACGCATGGATTCCCAAATCAGCTTGTTTCAGATAACGCTAGCATTTTCCAGAGCGAAGAGTTTCATCTTTTTTGCCACACAAACGGAATTTTTCAAAAATTTATAGCCCCTGGCCATCCAGCAACTAATGGCCTTGCTGAACGCAATGTGCGGACACTTAAGGATAAGTTGCGGGCCTTGTCAAATGACGATACCCCTATGCCAGAAAAAGTCACAAATATCCTATTTCATTACAGATCAACTCCCCTTGCTAATGGCTCCTCACCTGCTGAGTTATATTTGAAAAGAAAATTCCGAATCCGCCTGGATGCCTTGTTACCAACCAAACCACACTCTTCTCAGTCTTATGAAATTCCTCGAGCTCCAGGTCCACCTCAGGAACCTCACACTCAATTTGCACCTCATGATCTTCCAGATTCATCTCCAACCGAGCCAGCTTCAGCTGTGCCTCCTCATGATCTTCCAGATTCATCTTCAACCGAGCCTTTTCTTCAGACTCCTCTATGTCCCATCAACAGACCTGTTCGTCAGAGAAGACTCCCAGAAAGGTTTCGAGATCCTAACATATCACTTCAGTATTGATGTCCCCTCACAAGATACATACTTTTTGATTCATGGTACTATTTTAATGTTAATAGTTCTTGAATAGTGGGGGAGACTGTTATGTATAATTAAAACTAATGACTATTTAATATAATTGAAACCCTTATATCATGTAACCATTATTTGTAACCTTGTTGTAACCTTTATATAAATATACTTCATGTTCTCGCTCCAAGCCACGTGTTCGTTATCAATTATTTTATTACCCGTTTTTCCCCATGATTTATCTAAACATATCACATACTCAACGCTGTTTTGTTACAATGACTACATCGCGATTTCATTCAGTAGCCATTTATACAATCAACGATTCTACGAAGCGTTTTTAAATTTTACCATGTTTATTTGAGGTTTGTGTATGCCTGATTCAGGGCCTTGCGTGAGAATGAGGGTGGTGTATAGTGTAGTGTTTAAGGCATGAATAAACTTGATCAAAAACATAAATATTTCTTTTTCATCAACCCAAGCTGATCTACAGACCAACGCTTCAACTTACCGATGTCAATGATAATTAAAATGTTAGTTTAAAAAAACAATTTGAACCGCTAGGTTTCTCATAAGCACTGGTACATCGGCACCGGTACATATTCTAATGTCTATTTAATTTATGAATTGCTACCACGTAGAAAGTGCGTTGACTGAAAAAGATTTTGTGTTTCAGCCAGCCGAAGAAATGTGCCTAGAACCGACTTTTGTGATCGGGCCCACATTGAACAAGAGTAGAGACGTGCCCGTCCCAGGACCTCCTGAGGAAGCTGATAAGAAGGTTGGGGGAGAAACCACCAACCCACTCCAAGTGGTGAGCTCTCATGTTTTTTTTTTTGTATAAATTGGGAAATGGTCAGGGGGTGCCCCCCCCATATACCCCCATACCCCCATATAGAAAATAAAAATAAAAACCTTGTATGTTTATTAAAACAGGGTAACGGGGGGGGGGAGCTTACTAAATTTTTAATAAAATAAAACTAATTTTTTTGCCACCCCCCTGCATAATTTAAGATAATATACTTGTTTTTTTTTAATAAGACAGTCTACGTGACGAAAGGTTTATTTCAACAGAAACAATTAAGAATTCAGTTATGACCGTGGAAACAATTTGTTTGAGAGTTACGTGTTTTTTTTTAGCATAAGAGTTGCTTATCATTTTTGGTATTTTTACTGGTACTGGATTTTCCTAATGTCAGCACTTCTAACCTTAAATTTAAGATAAACAGTTAATAATATCGATCGGTTAATGAACCAATTAATAACAAACAATTAACCCCGGTCTGTCACAACTTTTTGCTCTTTAACCTATAATTATTTTAAGCTTTCTACCTACTAACCAAAAACAATTCCGCTTTAAGTTTTGTTATGTACCTTGAATACTTCAAATACCCAAATTACTGATTAAATAAATAATAAAGAAAGGAGGTGTGCCCGACCGGTCATAAATAAACTAGGTTATGTTTTTGTTACGCTAAACTCGAAGTGACATCTGTTGGCAGCTCCAAAAACTAAACAACTGTGGATCAGTTTCATCTTTTCCCGCCAGGTAGCATTGGAATTAGCTAACCTTATTTCACTTCGGCAAACACCATTACCAGGATATATTTTTTTGTTCTCATATTAATTAAACAACAATCAATTAATAAATAATGTGGCTAATGATAATTTTTAGAAATTATATTTTATAATATAAATGATATGGGACATTTTTTATTTATGAAAGATGGAAAAAATAATGGAGAGTGACTCTTAATGCTTATTAACGGTTACAATAATTGGCATATAAAAAGATTATATCATTTTGAATAGATATATATTATATAAGCTGAACGAATGTAGTAAGGATACATAAGTTGAAGGCTTGTTATGGTAGAGGATTAGCATAGTAAAGATAGTCTGATAGTGACGTGGGTAAAGTCCCTGACTTTGATCTGTTACGTGCTCATGCATTTAGTTCCCAATGTGCAAAAAAAGATGTGTGTGGAAAATAAATGTTGTATTTCGATACTTTGATCCAAGAAATCGAGTATTTAGATTATGGTGACTTGGAAAAGACACGTATTTTTTTTTCAGTGCCTTGACATTTGTAAAATTCATTACAATTGTTTCCGAAGTTTCAACTCAATCAGTTTATTTTGCTTAGTATAAAAATCAATAAGTTGTAAAGCTAATAAGGCCAGCTCTACGGTACTCACTTGATTGACAATACAGACAAAAGTCTCCAACAACTTCAGAATGGGATCATGAGAAAAGTGGCTTCGAGAGGCTAAAGAACGTGCCATCAGTGGGTGAGTTCATCCGCCGGAGACACAAGTATTTTGACTCCCAGCACCTTGTAAACCCAGGGTTTAACACTATGGCCCCACCACCCTTCCAGCTTCATTGGCAACAGAAGGGGAAAATCAGGATAAGATTTTGCTTGTTAGATGTAAGTTTGTTTTAAGTTTAATGCCTCATCACTTTTTAAACATGCATAGACAAGGAATGTGCAATGGACATTATACCTTTATAACAATCGCAAATCATTGTAAATTGTTAAAAATTCAAATGACAAGGGCAGACGCTTGTGGAATACGAGCTAATCTTTGCGCTATAATTTTTTTCTGTTTTATTATTTTATGTTGTATTATGATTTTGTCAATGTGCTGTTTCAGATCTCGTCAGAAAGTGTAATAAAACCTCCAGGTGAACCAGCTGCTACTGGCCAAAGTCCTAGTTCGTCTGCGAAGCTGGAGAAGACCGTCGTAAGTACTTTTGATTACCTTTGATACTTTGAAACATTATCTCAGCTGTTAAAATTCATAGTTATTCCATCTTTCCCAGCCATGGGGGATAATCTACACACATGAAAGTTTAAATTGATTTTTCAATGACTTTTTCAGCAGTCTTCTAAATGCAAAAAAATCACACCTACAGAAACACCAGCTGTGAAAAAAGATAAGATTGTAAGTATTCGCTTAACCTTCAGAGGTAGAGCTATTTAAATATTTTTTTGTTGGGCCACACGTATAATGAAGTAACACTTTTCATAATAATAATAAACTTTTTATTTAATAAAACATCTTCTACAGTCATCGCTTATATTTAGGTATCGTCAGGACGACAATCATTTTATAACAAGTACATGTGTTTAAAATTAACATAATTTAAGAAATATAATGTAATAACATTTAATTAATTAATTAAATAAAAATAATAGGGAAACAACAAACCTGTGAAAGATATTGTCTATTTCTGTATATGTTGATGTACGTTTGGCCATATCGAGTTGTCAGCTTTACTATAAAAACAAATAATAATATAGTAAACCCATTGAATACAAAAGAACTTAATAAAAACAAAAAAAATATTTTATGTATCTAAAGTGGTATATAACAATATTTAAAAAACAAAAAAAAAAAAAAATCATTATCAAAAACAACACACCCTAAAAAAAAAACATTAATGGTTTGTTTACTTTGAAAATATGCAAATTCTATGATAAATGATCGAAGTAAGTTTATATACCTCTGATTCATAAAACAGTTTTTTATTTTGAATAAAATTTCTTTATATTAAATAGATTTACTATCTTACAAATTTCAATTTGTTTTCACAGTTGAGTTGCCTCTAATCCGCGCGTACAAAAATATATAAAGCATATATTAAAATAGACTTTAAAACGAATTGTGTTCTAAATTGTAGTCCTGGTGAAGCCGTTGGATGCAGTAGATGTTTTTGTAACGAATGGTTATTTGGAGAAACTGCAGCTTACTAACTAAAATATATATAGTGGGTGTCCCAGAATTAACGCAAGATTTGAATTTGCCGTCATTTGTGCAGTATTGTGCTGGCAATCCTAAAAAAAAAAACAATTTGACAGCTGACAGTTTAGGGTTAGTAAAAATGGAGCGTTACACGATAGAACAACGCAAAATAAAATTTTTGAACATTATCTCAAAAATAATGAAAGTTTGGCGGCCGCAGTTCGAAAATTTCATACAAAATATGGTTGGAATAGTGTTTTGACTTCATCAACTGTGAAGAGATTAATTGAAATATTTAGGGAGACTGGATCAGTTGGAGGCACTAAACACACTGTTCGTCCAAAAACAAGCCGTTTAGATGTCAATATCGAAGCAGTGAGTGAGTGTTTTTGAAAATCCATAACACAGTTCTTTGTGCCGAAATTGGATGATATTGATGTGGTCAATATGTGGTTTCAACAAGATGGTGCCACATGCCATACAGCCCATGAAACAATTCAAATACTGCATGAGACATTTCCAGGTCGTGTACTCTCTCGTTTCGGTGATCAGAATTTTTCAGAAAATTTCACCAAAGAGTGAATATGTGCCAGCAAAGGAGGCCATTTGCCCGATACTTTATTCCATAAATAACTACTTACTTTAGAATTCAATAAAAAAATAACAAAAAAAATACTAAAAACTGTGTTTTCCATGTAATTAATCAAATCATGCGTTGATTCTAGGACACCCTTTGTATATAAAAAAAAAAAAAAACCCGTACGTAAGTATTAATACTTGGAAAAATAATATGTTTAGGTTTTTTTAAACTTCATCATAAATTCGTCTATTTTATTAAATTATACAACTGTGAAAAAAAATCCCGACAACCTGAAATTAGTGAGATTTGTGACATTGATTTTTTAGCAAGACACTACATCAACGGATATTTTGTTCATCGTGTGCTTTGTCCTTGAAAATCGCATCTCACAAATGCATACTCTTTCAAAAAGCGATTTACAACGAGGCCCAGATTAGAGACACTAGTCTTTAAGCTGAATATCTGATTGCCGCAGCACTATGCGTTTCATTTACAAATTTGTAGGAAATTTGTTTGATTCGATCGAAAATGGAATCATAAATATATAGGAAGAAATTTTCCGGATATCTTATAACGAATTTTTTATTTGTCAACAAGTTTCGTTGTTCATCGGACCTCGTTTAGCTGAGTGGCGTTTAAATGTCCATTGAGATCATTTGCTTTAATTCCGTTTCATTTCGAATTGTTCACCTTAAAAACAGAAACATGTTTAACAGAGCTTAAAGAGAGACATCTGCTGTGTTGTAAGAGTAGATAGCAAGTGACTGTCAGTTTTGATTAAATACGATTGTATGAGAGAATGGTTTTTTACGATCCTCTCATTGCTAAAAAAGTTGCTGATTCTGAAAATTCGTCACTAATAATAACTTTTAATAGCTAGTTACAATTGTATCTGTAGTTTTTATGGAATGGAAAAAGTTTTTACATCAATACCTTCACCGCTAGCTTTTGCATATATTCGTCGACCCGACAAACACTCTCAGGCAAAAGTCGATCCTTTTTGCTGAAAAAGTTGACTCCCAAAGAGTCGATTACTCAAAAAAAAACCTTTTTGATCTCTAAAAAAATATATTTTTGTATCAGAATAGAAAAGTAAGTGAAGTTGACCTTTTCCCTCATGCCACCATGTTTCTTCATTTGCCTTTCAAACTCGCTGGTTTTGATTCTAATTCACAGTTAAGAATCACTTACTAAAGGCACAAAAAACAAAAAAAATTGTTTTTTTAACAATTTAGTACAAAATCAAAAAAATATATATATATACATAACCAGTTGGTGTAGTTGATGTTTTTTTCTGTGAACAAAGACTCAATTGCGTTACTCTGTAAACGGAAGAAACGACATTTAAAGCCTTTATTTCAAATATTATTCTTTATTCGCATAAATCTTTAATTCCTCACTTATTTTACTTTACTCAGCTCAATATTACACTTATATCTCTATCGAAGACTTCACCGCTCTTTCTTAACTCCCAGTCACGACATTCAGTCGTCTACTCTACTGTGCTGTCCCCGCGCAGGTCATCCGTGCGTGGCGGATTTGAAAATTAAGAAATACAATGACTCAATACCTGTTCTTTATATATATGTAAGACAATTATTGAAGGTGGGGTGAATAAACTGAAATCAGTTTCTCTGCAAACAAAGCAAGCAATTTTATTCACTATATTTTATATTATAACAATTATTCATATTATTTACACAATCTTACCTGTAAACAAAGAAACGACAATTACCGTTTATAATTATAACTTCTCTATTCACAACTTTAGTTACTTAATATAACCTTTCTCTATCCTCTCACTTTTTAGAATATTGCTGATAGCTCCATCTAGTGGTGGTAAGTAGAACCAGCGCGGCAAATTCAAATTAAAGAGAGTATATTTTCTTAGCATATATATTTGAGATCAGATCTGGGCATCAAATGGGACCACTGAGGAAAATAGCATCTCTTTAAAAAAATGTTATGACTAGTAGAGTAAAAGTTGTGAACACGAAGTTAGTGATGGTTTTGACTTTTTAAAATTATAATTAAAAAATAAAACAAAATGCGAATTATATGAAAATAATCTGGACCTGAAGGTGATTTGATTTGATATACCATGTACAAAATCATGGATTTTTTTTTTTTACAGCTGGTAATTAATTAATGACACTGACTCATTTTTTTTTTTTATGGAGGTGGCTAATTTGTTATACTCAATTTTTTTTCTGATAAAACAACTTTATTATGATAAAATTACAATCTGCCTCATCAGGCAATAAGTAATTGTTATAACTGATCTCATTCATACCATATTTACAATTTCATTCACTCGCTCATTCATTCATACAGTATATACAAACAGCCCAGAGAGCTCCCAAGTCCACATGGTTATCACCTCCCTCGCGTGCGAAGGAGGAAGCGGAGTCTTGGGAAGCCGCCCACTGAATAAGACCCAGCGGAGGCTGTCCGAGAGCGCGAGAGCCACAGACGCTCGGGACATGATTGGAGAAACTGACCATTGCCAGGACTCCCACTATCACTTATTTATAGCAGGTCACGAGGTCTCAGCGGTTTTAGTCTCCGAGGAGGATTATAGGGATGAATGGAGCAGTGTAATGAATGTGCTAGGGGATTAGGGTGGTTGGATAGGTTACTGTGGAATTTCATGAGCTTGGAAGGGATGAGTTCAATAATGTAGAGTATATTAAGATCCTTATGAAGGGTTTTGTTGCTGACTATATGGGCATTTACTATTGTTCTCAGGACTTTTGATTGAAAGAATTGGATACGCATGATGTTCAAATTTTTGGTGTTCCCCATAGCTCTATTCCGTTAATACTCATATTAAACGAGAACTCTATGTCATTATCCCTAGTTTAAACAAGGAACTCTTGTTTTGAAAATAACCAATGAAACTCTAATACATAGCTGCATTTCTGGCATAAAATCAAATTTACAATTCCATCCTCCTGTAGCAAGCTTATCGGTCAAAAAGAGAGAAAAAGTTAAATGGTACCTTCTTCTAAATTAAATAATATGAAATGACTAAAATACAAAATGATAGTACTGTACGTATTGCTTTGTGTTACTCTTGTAATAATATATTTTACTTCCAGGTGAAGGTGAAAGCTGACCGGAAGGAACCGGAGGTGAGTACTCCTCAGTATATATCAGGTCGAGTAACTTCCGGTGCAACTAAATAGAATCTATTGTTCGTATCTACCGTTTTTTTTTAACCTCTGAAATGGAGAGCAAAAAGTTCATATTCGTCATGTAATGCTTTGGGAATTTAAACAAGGCAATAGTGCTAGGGCGACAGCTGAAAAAATATGCAGTGTATATGGTGAAGGACTAATAACTGATCGGGCAGTTAGAAATTGGTTTATAAAATTCCGTTCTAGATATACGACCTTAAAAGACGAACCGAGGGCGGGACGTCCTTCCGACTTTTACAACCTTTTAAAGGCAATATTGGAGCAAAATCCATGTCAATCAACAAGATCAACATCTCAATCAACTGTTAACCACCACCTGGAGAAATCAGGGAAAGTCAGCAAGTTAGGAGTGTGGGTACCTCACAATTGAGCCTTTTATAAAAAGGATTGTAACAGGCGATAAAAAATGGGTTAACTATGACAATATAGTCCGCAAAAGACAGTGGCTTGATAAGGATCAGCCCCCCCTACCAGATTCAAAAGCAAACATCCATGGCAAAAAGATTCTATTGTCTGTATGGTGGGATTGTCAAGGAATAATTCATCACGAGTCGTTGAAGTCAAATTTAACGATTACTGCGGATAGATACGTTCAGCAGTTGCAAAGAGTGCAAGAGAAACTCCATGAAAAGCGTCCTGCACTCGTCAAAATTAATATAATTTTATTATTTAATGATAGCAAAATAAATGTCTGATAAAAAAACGGAAGTTACTTATGGCTAGACCGAAATATATATATATATATATATTTTTCTTAAATCGCATTAACTTTTGTAACTGTTATTTATTAACTTTAATTAATGTTTGTTACCGATATTGCTTACATTTTTTTTCTTTGATGCAAGATGAAGCTACCTTTGTTCTGTGAAAGAAAACTACAGATCATGTATTATAACTAGAATTACACGTAGCTACCTGAATGGGTGGCAGTTTTGATTGAATACAATTGTGAGGGAGATTTTATGATCCTAAAATATTTTTCACAAAAAATAAAAAATGTTCTGATTCTTTGATCAACAAGAAATATATACTGCTCCTGCTGCAGGTAGGTGATGAGCCATCGGCAGAAAAGAAGACGTCTAAGGGTGGGACAGTAACGAAGGCTCCTTCTCCGCCCTCGGATCACCATTTGCCCAAGGTATTTTTTTTGTTTCAAAACCCCTTTATTCAAAAAAATTTTACAAACTAATGAACAATAACATGAACAAATTTACAGATTTATGGCTCCTTTTCCTGCATAGCATAACTTCAAAGTTCCTGCCTCGATTGCCTTTCCCGAAGGTATACTCGTACACACATGTATATTCTTTGGAAGGCTGAAACAAGCGAATAGCCCGAACCAATGGTGATTCGGGGTTATTCGACCGTGTTACCGCGATGATCGCAGCCATATTGATTATTAACATATAAATAGTCGAGCATACAAAGTATTTATTTTTGGGCTGTTGCTCTGGTTTGAAATCCTTATTAAGAAAGTCTCTTCCTAACTATGCGAGTGTATCTCAAACCAATAAGATCAAACGTGTGGACTATGCTGATCCCCTGAACTACGTAACGGTACCAGGATTTGGCATAAAAATTATAGATCTGTTGGCGATTGTCCCCCACCTTTCAGTCAGCTGAGAAATGAATCAGACGGCTGGAGAAATGACCGTTCTCGAAATGGCTATTCTTCCCATTCGCAAGGGTATATACATCCAGTGGTAGCCAATGAGAGATCCGTTTAATCCGCCCAATTAGGAGGGCGTTTATTTCGGCCAATTAAAAACTGTCTACCCGGCGTCAGCCCCACCTGGCGATCCTAGCGGTGGTCTGGGCGCTATTTATTCATATAATTATTATTTACATATATTATTACATAGCATAGGATAAATTAATTTTGTCCTTGAAAAGGTTGTTACTACAAGCGTAACTACACTATAAATTTTCTTTTTTTATTGTGCATTATACTTAAGTGAGATCTAACCGTGTTTGTCTATTTGCTATTTCAGCCATTATCAGAAAGTAAAAAAACTCCTCCAGGACAGCCAGCTGCTCCTTGCCACAGTCCTAGTTCCCCTGTAAAGAAGGACACCGTAAGTACTTATATTTTATTAATTGTTTACTTTGTGCTACTTGTCGTTGTCAGATGATACTTTTAAACATTTTTATTGACAGAGCATATTTTCATAGACCCGAGTGCTCTAAAGCACAAACAACTCGTTCGCATCGGACTACATAACTGCACAGCAGAATTACATACAGGTTTTTCAGATAATCTTAACCGTTGCTTTTTAAGTTTGTCCACCGGAGACACATCAAGTTTTTTGACTCGTTGCACCACCTCACAAACCCAGTGTTTAACACTATGGGGTACACTATGACCCCACCACCCTTCCCGCATCGATGGGAACAGACTGTCAGGGTAAATTAGGTTAAAAGTTAGTTTAAGTTTTTATTGTTAGATCCAAGTTAGTGTTAAATAAATTGTACACATTAAAATTGGTAAAAATATCAACTTACCAAAACCATTACATTCCCATCACTTTTAATATATTCAGTCCATTCGCCTGAGAATATATAATTATCTGTGAATTTAAAGGGGCTATGAAAAAAAAAAAAAAAAAAAAAATCACTTTTGAACAATGCAGATCACTATTAGTAGAAAACAGAATTTGTATGAAATGTAGCCAAGCTACAAGAAATATAATGAAGCAATTGGAAAAATAGTTACACTAGTAAAATATTGTACTAGATTCGTTTGTAGAATCTATATTTTGTAACAAGGGGGTATGAAAAAAAAAAAAATAGAATAAAATTTTCTTCAGAAAAAATAATACAAATGGTAAAACCTCTGATTCTTTCATCAACAAGAAATTGATACTGTTGCAGGTAGGGGTTAAGCCTTCGGCAGAAAAGAAGACGTCTAAGGCCAGGACTGCAACGAAAGCTCCTTCTCCGCCCTCAGATCGCCATTTGCCCAAGGTATACTCGTACACACACGTATATTCTTTCGAAGGCTGAAGCATGCGAATAGCCCCGAACCAATGGCGATTCGGGGTTGTTCGACCATGTTACCACGACCATCTGTTGTACTGATGCTGTGCTTAGAGGTACAATGGTTCAGTATAAAATCCGAACTCTATTGGCGATTGTTCGCTCAGCGTGTCAGTGCAGTACACGGCTGTATTACTTGTCACAAAAATGTCTTTCAGAATATTTGATGAAAACCACCCACAGAAGAAATAATTTTGTGTTGCAGGGAAATTGGGGAATACCGCACTTTCTGATGTTCGCGGGTGGTTTTGGTGCGGTAGTAATTGGGGTCTATGTATATTTGAGGAGTAAGTAAGCTGACTGTACCGAAGTATGTCCTCCGTCTGTGAGTAAGGTACGTATAATATATTATGATAGATTTTTCTTTGTCATTTGTACTTTATTAGTATTCACTGAGTTTCGGATTGTAGAAAAAACTGTTAAAGACCACCTCCGGTTGGACTTTTTGTTGGTCACGAAGTAGTCTCATTTCCGATTATAGAGGTTTTCTTTCTGCTCACGTGAGATGAGGACGACCAAGCTCACTGGAACCCCCGTAACATAACGGGCCTTAACGTGACCTGCAGCGGGGCAATCGGTATTTCCCCCCTCATATTAGGATTATAATCATCATTTGAGTCTGAATATAATGATTTTATGCTTTTTAATACATTTTAAAATAAAAGTTTTTTTTTTTAAATATTTACATCACTTCTTATATCGCAGTATCCTTTTCAATCATATATTATAAGTATATAACATAGTTGATGATGGTAAAATAATTTCATATTGTTTTCTAGTGATGGTTTTAGCTATTCTTGACTGTCAACTGTGATTAAGACTAACGTTTTTAAACGATGTGACGAAGAAGAATTGAAAAGAAAACCATCGCTACTGAAAAAAATATTATTAAATAAGTCATTAATGGTCTCGTTTAATTCATTTCATCTAGTAGGTTTTTATTACTGTCAAGTTTTATCAGTAGCGTAACAAACCGCTTTAGATGACTGGCCCCGGCTAGTGACGCGTCAGTTCTCTCTCTCCCGGAAAACAATTCTCGTGATTTGTACGATCCCAATCATGAAGAACGAAATTTGGTAGAAGTTCAAGATATTGGGAGTAATTATTAAATAGTCAAAATGACCGTTCGAAAATACTAATTTAATGTGGTGTTAAGCATGGGAGGGTCAGAACATCCCCTTGTGAAGGTACAGACGGAAGCCACCCTCGGTATCAACAAGAATACAGCAACTGCTATGATCTCGTTGGACTGCACGCAGGCTTTCGACTCAGTGTCTGTCCCACCGGATACTGTGCCGACAGCTTTGTGACTGGGAATGCCCAGAGCAGCTATACACCATGTTGGTTTCCTTCTTGAAGAACGTAGTGGTGAGGGTACGTAGTGGGTGATTACCTCTCTAACCCATTCCCTCTGACTTGTGGAGTTCCTTAAGGAGCGGTTCTGTCTTCGGTTCTTTTCAGCATGTACACATCTGAAATTGTCGGGACAAACTATAAGAAAGCTACTGTAATCGCTTTCGCCGATGACATTGTGGTTTACAGCAGCAGCATGAGTGCACAAGAGCTCTTACACAGGCCGAGTCAGTTTGTAACGTTATCAGTGACAGACAGGGCATGTTAAACATAACTGTAAACGCAGGGAAGACCGACTGCGTAATCTTCTCCCTCCAAAAGGGGAAAAAATCCTTGCCAAAATCGTATAGTATAGGAGGACAAGAGAACTCACCAGCTTTCTCAATGCACTATCTGGGTATAAAAATAGATAGGAATCTCCATTTCTCTACTCATTTTAGTAATAAAATAGAAAAAGTACGACACAGGTCTTACCGGCTATCGCACTTGCTAACTTGACCTAACCTGTCGCTTCGTCTCAAACTGATGATATATAAATGTGTCCTCCGGCCAGCCCTGCTGTACGGTGCCCCGCTATTTACCCACTTGACTGACAATACAGCTAAAAGTCTCCAACATTTCCAGAATGGAATCATGCGAAAAGTGGTCCGATTTACCTCTCTTGAGAGGTTGAAGAACGCTGACCTGCACCCGTTGCTTTGTGTGCCGTCGGTGGGTGAGTTCATCCCCCGGAGACACATCAAGTTTTTTTGACTCATTGCAGCAACTAACCAACCCAGTGTTTAACACTATGACCCCACCACCCCTCCCGCATCGATGGCAACAGACTGTCAAGAAAATTAGGTTAAGAATTAGCATGTAAGTTAGTTTTAAGGTTGATCAAAAAGGTGAGCCCAATCAACTTTATTAGTCAGTTTTGTCCAGTCACGTATAATGTATATCATTATACTTGTTTATTCGTTATATAATTTTTATAAAATAACAAAACCTGTATATAATGTAGCGATGCTACAGGAAATACAATGAAGCAACTGTAAATAGATTCTTTGTAGAATCTATATTTTGTAACAAGGGGATATAAAACAAAAAAAAAAGATAGAAGAATCTCACCCTTACTGTCAAAATCATCTTACGGTTAAATCTGTGAGGTTAACTTAATTTGTTTAACAAACGACATCGCATTGGTGTTGTGAAAAGGTTCGTAAGTATGAGATTAAACAGCTGTCAGAAATAATAACACTACAGATGTTAACTATCAATGCAGGGAACGCAATAGTTACAAGTTTCTATCGTTGACATGCTGCACAGAAGTAATCGAAATTTATAGTATTGAAATCTTGTACCTGGTGGAAAGGAGATGACAGAGAAAGGTCCCAACATATTTTCACAAATGATGTAAAATCAGGTAGATTTGCTTGTAACGTAGAAATGGTTTATTCAAGTGTATACATATAAATCGTTTTTAAATTAAATACATAACCTTACGTCAAAATCATATAGTATAGGAGGGCAAGAGAACTCACCAGCTTTCTCAATGCACTATCTGGGTATAAAAATAGATAGGCATCTCCATTTCTCCACTCATTTTAGTAATACAATAGAAAAAGTACGACACAGGTCTTACCTGCTATCGCACTTGCTATCTTCACCCAACTTACATACGTCAATTGTATGTGTTTCCAAACGACCATAGCCGCATGTACCTCATAGGTCCATACTCAATTCTTTTTTTCTTTTTTTTTTCAAATATACAAGAAAATTAAAACATAATAACTTATTGTTTTTATTATTATTAAAAACATTAAACATACTTTTTAAGAACATCACAAATAATGATGTGATGACATCTCCAGATTTAGATAAATCAAATATTTCCTTTGGCGTCTTATTTTTAAAATAAAAATAATTGTAAAATAGCTTATATTGAAACATATAACGCGTAAAAGGAAAAAACAAATACCCCATTGTCACATCTCAAAGGTGAAAATTGTGTTTTGAGAGAAACAGTAAAGAATCGTACAAACCAATAAGTAACATTTATACAAGTGAAAACAACTAGATGTACAAACACAAACACAAATTTACTTACCAGAATGATCGCATGTATCCCACAAATGAAACAACGCCCACCTCTGCATGGGACGATAACCAAGCGCACTCTAGCCGAAGTGAAAACTAGTTATATGGAAGTTAAGAAGCTAGCTGTATGAACATCTCTCGGCTTCCTGGAGAGGGGAGGAAGAAAAATATTTTTATTTATACATGTCGAGTCGTCACGAGGGGGTGCCTAGTTACCCTAGCCCTAGTGACGAAGTTTGTGTTAATTAGGCTATGACCTGGACAATTGCTTGATGACGGGTCTTACTACTGCACTATCTGACTCCATATTTGATAATTATGTGCCCCGACAGTGCACTATGTTCAGGAGAAGAGGTAGCGAAGAGGCTAAGTATTGTAGGTAGCTTACGTGGAAATGGCCACGACATAACACTCGGTATCTGAGGGTAGGCGAAAACCATCCGGATCCCAAAGGCGAGTGTGAACCGGAAGAGGCAGACTGGATCGCTGGGGTTGACGCTACTAGGTAAAGCTCGTAGGGCCCCAGGTGACCGTCGTCCGCAAGGAAGAGATCTTTTCCAAGGAGGTGCTAGTTTTAGCGAGACATAGGCAGAGAATCCCACTAGGAAGGTGTCGGGTCTGACAAGGCCGGACTAAAACATAGCGAGGTTAGGAAAGAGAGATGCAGAGGTTTTCATAAATGAGAAGGCCAAATCTAGAAACATCAGTGTAGCTGCAAGTACCAGTCCAGAGAGCCGTAGTTAGAATGAAATTTTTTTTTTTTTTTTTTTTTTTTTTTTTTTTTTTTTTTTTTTTTTTTTTTTTTTTTTTTTTTTTTTTTTTTTTCCTAAACCCCTTGAAGTTATACAATGAAACATATTACAAGAAGCTTTGAAAATTTCTCCTCATTCTGCTATGCGCAGATGCATTTGAAGGAGTTCGTGTTACTCAACAATACAGATTGTGGTTAAAATATGATAACTTGAAAACAAATCTAGGTGATGGGGCTCACCTTCGGTTTAAAAATGGGAGAAAAAAAACTTACAAACTATAAACTAAAAACTATACCTAGAACCTATAACTAAAGCGTTCCAGCCACGACAGCGCCCTGCCATCGATGGGGGAACGGAGATTCAATCCACAGATTGAATTATTGGCTAAAACTAGGGGGTATATATAGCCCCAAGTAGCCAATGTCTTATTATGGCCAATCGCATCCGGCCAATGAGGCGAGGTTTTATTGTGACCAACCGCACAGGTCTGGATGAAGCTTGACTGTCTTAGACCAGAACCCACCCTCTCTGCAGGGGCCTGTAAGCTCGTTTTTGCTGCTGCGTATTTTATTGTTTACAATATTTACACTGATATGACTTGTGGTTTGATAATATTATTTACATTTATTTAAATTAATTTACAACATAGTATATCCAATTTACAATTTATACAATAGAGTATAGGGTGATTTGTCTTATGTAGTTAGCGGTTGCTACAATACAACTCTCGGAAACTTGTGACAAACGGAAGGTTAAGGAACACATAAACTAAAACTTCGGTCGGCGGGTGGCCCACAAATAAGGCAACTCATTAAGGATCCTGGCTTCGTAAATTCGATGAATGAGACTAAGTGAAAAGCCTGGACTGCATTTGTTGCAGCTGTTGAAAATTTCTGGGCAAATGCAAAGCTGAAAACTATGTTGAGGTAATTACGATGTTAACAGTTTCAAATCTCTTGGTTGTAACATGAGTATTAAGGTTCACTATTTACACATCCACATAGACCGTTTTCCCGACACCAGTGAGGAACAAGATGAAAGATTTCACCAGGATATTAAAACTATGGAGGCCCATCCCCAGGAATATGGCAGATTACTGCTGGAGTTTAAAAAGGGACTGTTCCATAATACATTCTAGAGTATCATGGTAAAGAAGCTCCTGAAGTGTTCAGTGACTAGTTGGTTTAATCGATGACTTTTTCCTTCTATATTTGTATATAATAATATTTGTATAACATAATAATAAAAATTCCGTGTTTAGTTTTTTTGTTTGATCCATGGATTTAACTAAAAATAGTGAAACGTATATTTCACCAAAATGTTATATCTTAGAAATTTAAGCGCCCAAGCAAATACTAATTCCATATTTAAATTCAAGGCATCAACTTCCATTGTGTAAGTATTTTAAATATAAAACATTCACAACTTCATTGCGTAACAGTACAAAGATTGTGTAAGTAAGATTTAGAGTGAAGTGTAAATAAATAAATCAAATGTTTAAATCCAACTATGCTGGAATACTAAAAAAATGATTACCCTAGTTTCGCCTCATGTATAATCATGTACCCTAAGGTTGTAACTGATAAATGTTATTCTGTGCCAGGCGATGATTGACATTTTAATAGACCTGCTGGGGCTCTTCACCTTTAGAGTGGGGCCTAGGAGGACTTTCTGCTTCGGCTTCCTGGTCACTTTCTTCTTTACCAAGTGGCGGCCAGAGCTCATCAACTACTTGGAAGATCAGGAGTTCGTCAACGTCGAGGAAACAGACGATTGAGCAGCAATAGTCATTTAAGTGAGCTAATAAGATCAGATATAAATTCCAGAGCTGAACCATTTCCTTGCCGTTTTGAGAGGAGCTGGATACTTACTCTGATAACAGACGATGATCAACCGGGACTAGGAGCACTGGCCCCTGTCTCAGATACACCTGTGACTTCTACTTCACGAGGTGGCCATCACCGAAAATCAAAGAAGAGGACTTCTTCCTCATACCCTCATACAGAGAGCTTTTGACAAACTGCATAACAACTAGCCTAATTTAGTATTCATAATATAAAATGTGCCGATCCAGTGTGTTTTTTTTTTTTAATTACCCTCAATGATAAAGTCATACAACAACTTCGACTCCAACCTCATCCAGAAGAAGCGTTTACTTGTCTTGAACTGCACCTACTGTACCCTCATCATCCCCCGCACCATCATACGGACACATTGTTGGTCGCCCTCTCAGTTTTCTTCCTCTAGTTCTGCCACCCATCATTCCATATGAAGTTAAAGTAATGTCCAAAGAGAATCAGACTTTTTCTCCGTTTTCAGTAAGCACACCCCAATAGCATTTAGGAAAGAAATATATTATATACATTTATTTATTGAGGTTGGCAAGAAAGTAATTTCGGTTCTTTAGTTTGAAATAAAACTTAATTTTTTCTATACGAAAAATGAACTTTAATCAGTCAAATATCGAGCTTCTTAACAAGTCTTAGACGTCTTACATGATTTTCAATTGTTTTGTATGATACATTTAACTGTTTTGCAATCTCTCGCACAGTTATATGACGATTCGATTCAATTATTGCATTCATTTTGTCATCATCAACTTCAGAAGATCGACCAGAACGTTGGTCATCTTTCAGTGAATAATCTCCAGAACGAAATGTTTTAAACCAATTCTGACACATGTGTTCTGTTAAATAATCAACACCATAGACTTCACATATCTCTCTGTGAGCCTCAGCTATAACGATTCGTAGGAACCACTGCTAGCTCCAAATTGAAGTGCTGTCTGGGGTCTAGCCACCTCTTCCTCTGCCGTTGGTGTTCAACAAGGCCTGTTCGGGATGATATTTCTCCAAGTACTTTTCTTCGTTAGGGTACATGCCAAAAATTCTGTATCTGTACTGTCAAAACATAGAAGTATTCTCTAATCTATAAGTGATCATCTTTACGTGGTGGTTCATTTTGAAAAATAATAATGTTTATTTCCTTCCGCACCAACTGGTCTTCTTTCCTGTGCCTGTAAGCTCAACACATTCAGCAACAACCCGAGCAATGTTGTTATGTTTATTATAACAATTTATTATTTTGTTGATTTATTATGTTAAAAAATATAATAGCAGTAAGTATGTGAAAAAAGTAGTATGTGTATATTTATTAATTAGCCCACTTCTGCTTTACTTTCAAGCTTTCTGGTGTCAATGCTCAAAAACTATTAAGATTTAATTTTCGGATTTTAACTCCAATGGTTGAAAACACATTAAAGACAGCAATACAAAAAGAAATTCAAATATGTTTCAACAAATATTTCCTTTGTTAATTTTTTCAATATTTTAACTATTTAAAATTGTTTTTTAGTTTTTGATAAAAAAAGATTGATTTTTCCTGATATTATCTGATAACAAAACATACTCTGAGTGCTTCGTAGTCACTTGTGCCATTTTGGTGGTGTTAATATCAGGATAATTTCCCAGTTCTGGACTACATTACTTAAAACCACAATGCATGAACACTGTGAATGGTATAATTAAGATACCAACCCCTACATACAGACCCCGTTCTCCACACCGAAGAAAAAGTGCGCTGTTAACTATCTTTCATTACTGAGGTGTTATTGGTAATACTGCCGACACCGGCATCTCCATGTTCAACCCAGAGATTCGCTACAGGTTTTAAAGACAGCTTTAATAACTTTTTGAAATTATAATCTGCCAAAGTCCTAACACATAATACCTATTACTTACAGATCAGGACATCAACATCTTAAATATGATAACATACAAAAAATTTTTTGTTTATTAATAACATGGCACTTATTTAGGTTTTGTTGAGCTCTTAATTGAGACCTCCATGTAAATCTTCATGTCTCTACGTAGAATGCGGAACTAAAACCACACAGATGCAGGGGCAAACACATAAGAGTTTCGAGTTTTGAAAAGCTCAAAGAACCCAAAAATGTAAAGGAAAGCTTTATTAGTGTGTGTAGTTAAATAAGTTAATCATCTCAATCGTTAGGTAGAAGTATATTCTGGCTACTAAAATTTATTTTTATTATACTCATTTATTTTTATAGATTACCGTTTACAGCCGTATTAAACTCATTATTGGCCTTTTCCTTAAGGCCTTAAGGGGGTTCGACCTTAATTATCAGACCATTTTCAGGCAACTTTTACACGAATGTTGTGTTGTTCCAAATTAAAACGTTAATAAATATTAAAAAAGATAAATAAATTAACATTGTTGTCACTAATATTTCCTGTCTTGAAAATATAGCGGTGCATCCTTCAATACAGAAAATATTACTAATATATTATCTGCTTAATTTCTTCCATTATTCTTCATTACAGTTTAATCATATGTACATTTGACCAAAGAATTCTCGCACTGCTGTATAGTCTTGAAAATTCTTGCTCGTTATACAGCCAATGGTAAATGAAGGTAGTTTCTAAACCTGCCAAATTATTTGTGCGGCCAGATTGGAAAATGTTGTTTTGTTGAGACTATCGCAAATACAAAATAAAATCCCATAAACACAATTATTTATCACGATAATGATTTATATTCATAGCTATAGCTATATTATATATTCATAGTTATATATTATATTCATGATTATATAATTTATAATCAAGCAGAAAAGTTTCAACATTTTTGATTATTAATAAATATATAACACATTTTTTGAGGGTACAACAAATATTTTGTATCCAATTAAATCTTATAGACAGAATGAATGTGTTCTAATTCAATTTCAAAGCTGAATGAACATCTCCGAACTTATTAAGACAGATCCCAATAAGAGGCTATATTTGTAACTACGCCTAGCTCCTCAGCACCTTCAATCGGCATCTCTTTGTAAGGTCTAAAGGAAAAGAAGTGCTATATAGATGTATTTTAATGAAAAAAATTGGTAAAAAAATAATATAATCAAAAAGGAAAGAATTTTTTTATTTTTTAATTAACACTATATAATATATTAAGAGTACAAATCTGGTTTTTATAAAAATTAATCTTCAAGATTTAATTTTTATTATTATTTAAAAAGTAAATTGTTCCGAAATTTCCATAAAATGAACTGGAAAGGGAAGAATTTTAGTGAAATAAAATTATTGCATGATTATAAAGATAATTTTAAAACTATAATTGACTTAACATTTATCTTTAATAAGGTCGATAAGGTATTTGCCTTATGATGTCTTCTTTTACTGCAATATTAATATAAATACACTACGTAATTCATGGATTTCTTTAACGATGAAGGAATGATGTCTTCTTTCTTGAACTCACTACCGTTACCCCCGCATCGCTCTCAGCAAAACACAAATGACTCTTTCTCCTCCTAACAATAGACTATCACCGTGCCCTCATAAGGCGAGGATTCCTCCAATGCTGATACGATTGCTAAATATTTGATACTTTTCTTGCGACTCTTTAAATTATATTTTGCAAGATGATCTTGTAATTTCAATCATTTGCTACTTTTTTCTCCTATATCTCCTGTATGAACTTTAAGGAAGACGCAAAATAAATAAATTAAGTGAACTACAAAAAAAAATGTAGTCCGAAATATCTTTTGTCCTTAAAATTGAAATAAAGTTAAAAAAAAAAAAATTACAATCTGGTAGAATGGTATAATTATAAAACATCTTTATTGTCTTTCCACCACTGATAAGTTCTTCTTTACTTAAAAAGGGCTTTTGACAGCTCTAAGCTTTCGTCTTCAGTTATCTCTAAAATAAAATAAAAAGTCAAATGATAAAAAACTTTTACCTGCGCATATGGAGACAAACTAATTACTATTATTATACGTAACAATGGCCACAGTCATTAAGTAAAATATAGTATACATTCCACTAACATTGCTGAACTGTACTTAGTTTGAAATTGTCTTTCTATTCTACTACAATTAAAAATTCTTGAAATTCTAAAATACAAAACACATATGTAGCAAATAATTAAAATTCAAAAAAACACAATTAAAAATTCATCAAATAACCATTAAAACCATCAAAAATTATAAAAAAATTGTCAACAAGTGGTACAAAATATATATAATTCAAGTATAATATTGTATAAAATTATTAAAACTACTAATAACACAACTATGTATCAATCTTATGGCTACTCACCAAATTGGTTATGTGGGATATTTAACTCATCTATAGATAGAACAATAGTAATAGAAATAGGGAATATTTTGGAAAAAGCAGGCATATGTGTAGCCTACAAAAGTAAAGTAACTTTACACAACTTAGTTACCTACACTGAAGACCCAATTCAATTAAAAGATATATTGGGCGTGTAAAGAATATATTCTTTGATGGTTTTTAATTTTTTGTTTTTAATTTTAATTATATACTAGATATGTGTTGTATTTTTCAATTTAAAAATTTTTTAATTGTAGTAGGATAGAAAGACAATTTCAAACTAAGTAATGTAACTAAGGAATCCAATAAATCGTATTTTCATAGAACAAATAGAAAATTATCAATTAGATGCAAAAAACAAACTAATTCTACCAACACCTTCAGGAAGAAGGGCACCTCTTGATGTTGTATTGCTGCACAATACAAACGATAAAAGATTAATTAATAGCATTGAAAATATTGAAATAAGATTAGATTCCCTAATGTCGGATAATATAAATAAAAAGGAAGAAATATCATACACACGTATGCTAAGAAACCCGCCCCTTCCATATCTTCTGGACAAAGCCAGTCGTAAAGTGAGGAGCTTGGATGTACCAGCCCTGTTAAATAGATAAAAAAGATAATATTGTTTTAGATGAGTCAAATATCCCACATAACCAATGAGCAGCCATAAGATTGATGTATAGTTGTGTTTTTAGTTGTTTTAATAATTTCACGACAACTTGTTGACAATTTTTTAATATTTCTTGATGGTTTTAATGGCTATTTGATAGTTTCTACTTTTTTGTTTGGAATTTTAATTATTTACTACATATGTGTTGTATTTTTCAATTTAAAATTTTTTTAATTGTAGAAGAATAGAAAGACAATTTCAAACTAAGTACAGTTAAGAACTGTTACTGGAATGTATTTTATATTTTATTTTTATAAAGTTACTTTACTTTTGTAGGATACACACATGCCCGCTTTTTCCAAAATATTCCCTATTTCTATTACTATTGTTCTATCCTTAGATGAGTTAAATATCCCCCATAACCAATTGGGTGAGTAACCATACCATTGATAAATAGTTGTGATATTAGTAGGTTTTAATAATTTTATGCAATATTACATTTGAATTATATATATTTTATTTTGTACAACTTGTTGACAACTTTTGAATTTTTTAATAATTTTTTATGGTTTTAGTGGTTATAGTTTTTAATTGCGTTTTTTGAATTTTAATTATTTGCTACATATGTGTTTTGTATTTTTTTAATTTTAAGAATTTTTAATTGTAGTAGAATAGAAAGACAATTTCAAACTAAGTACAGTTCAGCACTGTTACTGGAATGTATTTTATATTTTATTTAATGACTGTGCCCATTGTTACGTATAATAATGTAATTTAGTTTGGCTCCATATGCGCAGTTTTTTTATCATTTAACTTTTTATTTTATTGTAGAGATAACTGAAGATGAGTTTAGAACTGTCAAGAGCGCTTTTACTATAAAGAAGAAATTATTAGTTGCGGAAAGACAATAACCTGTTTTATAATAGAAATAAAATTATATGTCCATCATTTATTCAAATTTGTACACTAATAATCCAAGTAGTGCCTTGACACTAAAAAAACTGTTTTTCTTTAAGAGTGTTATTCTCAAAAAACTTATTTAACAAGTGAAATAAATTTTTTTTTAGAGGTGATTAAAGGAAAAGAAGTGCTATATAGATTTATTTTAATGAAAAAAATTGGTAAAAAACAAAAATAAAAAAATGTTATAATCAAAAAGGAAAGAATTTTTTTATTTTTTAATTAACACTATATAATATATTAAGAGTACAAATCTGGTTTTTATAAAAATTAATCTTCAAGATTTAATTTTTATTATTATTTAATTGTAATAGTTTTGAGCAAAAGTGTTTATGAAATAGGTGAGAAACTGCCATTGCACCTCTACTGAAAAAAAAGCTTTTATAAAGATAAATTTACAAATTAAATTGACTTCAAGTTTATAGGTAATATGTCTCTTGAACTATAGATGACCATCAATAACTTTCAGGATCAATATCTTCTATTTTTTTGTAAGTTTATATTTAATCTGGAATCTGAAACATAGAAAATAGTTATATACTGTTGTAGTATTCAGTACACAATACCTATATATAATATCGATGTATATGTATATATGTTTGTTTTTATTTTTATCATTGTTTTTTTCCAAAGCAGATTGTTGTAAATTCATATTATTTTGTTTAATTTTTGTTTATTTATATATATATTTAACTAGCTGCTCTACACTTGCTTGCGTCGGTTACCAACCCCCACGGCAACTCACAGTTTTCTCGCTCCCCTCCCACATCGGTGTCTAGATGAATCCACCTATGAGAAACCAATTCGACAAACAACAATTTGCAGAAGTTCGTACAATCCGATACAACATTAAATAAAAACCATTAAATGACTGCAAAAGAAAACAAAAAATATTGACATACAAGCTGGCAGCCAACATCTATCTATATATAGTAAACAATTAAATAAAATTATTAAATACATAAGTATTGTATTGGAAGATCTTTATTAGAAAATTACAATTTGCTTATACAGCATTATTAATTTTGATGTAAGAATTCATAGCATAGTAGTTAGCTATGCACAATTCCATTCATACCGACTTTCATACAATACATAAATACAAATTCTGCTAAGGTGGCCCCTACTCACGAGGCAATTACCCCAGTAAGCTGATGGAAGGGCCGGAAGCAGCAGAGCTTTCCCCCACCCTCTGATACCGTTTCGTCTGGTGACGACCAGAGAATCCCACAAGGAACGTGTGGGGTCTGACAACGCCGGACTAAAACATAGCGAGGTTAGGAAAGAGAGGTGCAGAGGTAGTTGAATAAGAAAGCCATGGTTCGAGTAGAGCAATAAGCGCCAGTGCAGAGAGAGAGAGAGCAGTATTCACTTCAGGTGCCAGGTTCTGAGATCATGGAAAAAAGCTCCGAATTTCGGGCTTATATAGGAAGGTCAGAGGCTGGGCTACACCCGCCGCGCCCCCTAGTGGGCTTTAGCTGTGTCGTGCACTAATTTCCCCCTCTCATAATTGACTCCTAAGGTTTTTTATTATTAAAATATGGAAACGTTGGCGCGCATTTACTGGGTCGAGAAGAGAGGAACTTCTGTTTATTCGTGGTAAAGAAGTTGGTACAACTGGCAAAGGATCTGATGATAAAACTGGAGCCTGCGACAATTTCTGCGTTTAACCTCAATTTATTCAGATTTACCCAGGCACTGATCCGATGTAGGTCTCCCTTGGGAAACGGAGCTAAAAAATTAGAGGGGGGAAATGTTGTATAGGTTTGGGAGTCGTCAGCGTAAAGGTTACTGAACAACTTAAAAGAAGGGGAGAAATAGTCGATCCCTGTGCTATACCCGATGAAAGAGTGGGGGAAACAGATTGAGGTTGGTTAGGGATAGTTACCGCTTTTTGAACGGTTTGGAAAGAAACGATCGAAACCAGCACAGAGCTATTGGAGAAGGTTAATGGTTTTAACTTGAAAAGAAAAGGGTTGTGTGGTTTATGGTATCAAACGCTTTGGAGAACTCTAGTATAATTATGACTGCTAATTTTTGTTAAACAATAGCGGCACAAATGTCAATGATTATATTAGAAAGTGCAGATTATGTGGAGTAACCGGGACGTAAACCAGACATAAAGGATCAAGAAGTAGGGACTGTTTAAGGAAATCAGAGTTATGGGATTGAACTAGTCTTTTAAGAGGTTAGACAGGATCGGTTTGTTGATGTAGGGTTAGGATTTTTTGTTTATAATTAGAATACAGCTTTTTTCCAAGAAGTTGGGAAAACTATGATTTCAATGGGAAAATTTAAAATGTGGAGAAAATGAAGGATGAATGGAACGCATAGTTTAATGTGTAACATTTGTTGTAATATGTTATTATCCACTACTATCTCAATCTTTATCTAGTTGTAGTTTTCGCACCCCCGTCGTTCAATTATTCTGTATCGATTTTATCCGAAGATATTGGTCAAGGCTGGAGTGGTCAAAAATCGATGTGTGACTGTTATGACTTATTTAACAAAAGACTTTTTGAATGAAACTCTCGAATTGAACAAATCGATCGAATGCATAATTTAAACAAGGCGGAAAGAGTATTAGAAGAATAATCAATGAACAACAATTTACATCTTAGCCGTCAAATTGAAATATATCGATAGACAATTGATTAAAAATATCTTTAAGTTTTTTTTGCCAGCTAAGGTTTTCTTAATTGATTTGGCTTAGTTATCATTCCGATTCATAACCTTCCACACCTACAACAACATAACAGCTTTTGACCAAAAATGCTTCATATAATTTGTTAAATCTCTTCTTTCATTAAAAACGAAAAATATTTCAAACACAACAAAAACCTATAAAAATTTGGCCCGGACGAGCGATCATGTCTTTAAAACATTATTTATCATTTTATAAGGATACACCACTGTTCATCTCACACATGTTATTATACTGACAAATCATTCGCTTATTGTAGACTTATAGTAAAGCGGTTAGTTATTAAAGAATATTACAATGATAATATTGTAATAATAACAAAAGAAAGTGAAGTTAAATGCCTGTGAACCTTAAACAGCTTTTGAGCATTTTAGTTTTCAGATAGGTTTCATCAGTTTCATATTAACGCCACCAAAAGAGATTTTAATGACGCATCTTTAACTCAACCCATGCTTGGCGTAAATGGATAATGTTTCCCATAGTAGCTTTAGTTGGTACTAAAATTATAACCAGCGCCGTTAAAAGGAATGGCCCCAGTAAAACACGTAATGGTGCGAAACACTTACTTCACTTAACAATTGTATTGACTTGACACGTTTCCAACATGCTTACTATACTTAAATACCACTTATACTACCTCTTGTAGTCTACCATTTCTCGACTCCTCTTTGATATCCCTGATGTCCTCACTCATGCTTTGGTTGCTGGAGATGACTTCCCCGACCGCAGCCTCCAGCTGGACCAAGGACGCTCTGTTTCCCTCTACCAGGAGAAGAAGCCTATCCAAGCCGTCGGCCAGATCCTGTATCCTGGCGGGCATGTCCTTCGGCAGGACCTCTTCCTCGGTAGGACGTTGTCCTTTGTCGCCTCCTGTACACATCTTGCAAGCCCAGGGCCCTTCCTGCTTACCGGAGTTGACCGCCTCCACCACCTCTTTGAGGGCGTCGGCGGTGAGGTCGAACATCTCTAGACAGTCAGGACACTGGATTCGGAAGTAGGCCCTCACCAGGCCCTTGATTAGTGCCTGCAAGCTGCTCATCACCGCTCGAGGTGCTCACTGCAGGGCGGTCTGGACTAGACTGAAGGCATTGGATCCTTGGAGCAAGCGTGAGTCCTCTCGCCTCCTTCCTCGATGCCCCGAGGGCAGAGGCTCGACTTCCATTAGTTTCCTTGGTCAGTGCATTTCGTCTGTCTGTATGCTCTGATATTCATCGTAAAAATCTTGGTGTGTCCCACAACATTTCACACAATTGAAGAATTCATATCGGGAAGGTCCCAACACCGCTAGTGTATTTTTTATTTGGCTAATAATTATCAATAATTAATAATGACGATAGTAAGTAAATTTAGATTCTAGGTCCCAAATTAAGTCAATGAGCGTCATAAGATTTATTTAGATTTTTTAATAACTGTACGGGTAAATCAGAAATGATTGTTGTCGAATCAGAACTTGTCAATTACGGATCTCATTTCACACGTGTATTGGCGGGAACCACGGCTACGAAAGTGATCAAGGGTTGTACGTTCGTGCGTAGGTGCACTTTGGCCAATTGCTTCTATTCGAATGTCTTCCCCTGCCGTTGTACCATCAAATTTTTGTGGGGTTCAACTCACTTTTTGCTGTAAAGACGATATCGATACGAAAATTGTTATATTGTTGAGTAAGTTGCTCTACTTCTTTGTCTACGCGTTCGTCTAAGTCTACGTTTTCGTTCCATTTGGAACTGAGGGTTTCTGATTCATTTTTAATTTTATCGTTCCAAATTTATAATTGGCGAGCTGTTCATTTCTTCATGACATTCGTCGAATTTATTTTGTATGTCAAATTTAATTTGTGAAATTATTCGAGATTGACCATCAATTTAATTTGTTAAGTCCTGTCTCTCAATTTTGTTAAGTTACTATTAATCGTGATTTGTCCTGTCCCTTCATTGATCTGGCCCTTCCTGCCTCCGTCTGGTGGCTACGTAGCTTACAGTATTTGTAAGAATTTAGCCAAAGAGAATTCATGGTCAACGCCTATAATCCCTTGATGGGATTAAAGCTGTCCACAAAAGTGTATTTTAAATTAACACAACAATATAACAATTTTCGTATCGGTATCGTCTTTACAGCAAAAAGTGAGTTGAACCCCACAAAAAGTCGATCGTACAAAGGCAGGGGAAGACATTCGAATAGAAGCAATTGGCAAAAGTGCACCAACGCACGAACGAACGACCCTTGATCACTTTCGTAGCCGCGGTTCCCGCCAACACACGTGTGAAATGAGGTCAGAAATTGACGACAAGTTCTGATTCGACAACAACCTTGTAGAGTTTTGTCAATGAAGCCAAGTACATTGTGTATCATTGTACTTGTATTGATTATATAACTTTTATACCGATTCAGACCTTGTGTAGAATGTACAGGACATATAAAATGTGATATGTAAATAGACTTGCCTAAGAATCTATAGTAAATAAAAGTTTTGTCATTTTTTTAAGGGGATTGGGGGGGGGATTCCCAATCAACAACAATCGGGATGATTTACCCGGACAGTTTTTTTAATATATAAATAAATTTTATGACGCTCACGGACTTAATTTGGGACCTAGAATTATTGATAATTATTAGACAAATAAAAAATACACTAGCGGTGTCGGGACCTTCCCGATATGATTTCTTCATAGCTGAACTCTCGCAATTTACACGTCGGGCTCAGATGTACACAATATGTCCCCTAATTTTACTTACCTAAATCTGTTTTGCCATAGTATGGCATTATGTGTATACACACACACATATATATATTTCCCCACATTTCAAAAAATTTCTAATTATTTTACATTGCGATTTGCGCTTGTAATTGATGTACATTACACATTAATTTTACTGAATATCTTTAAAATTGATGGGGCTCACCTTTTTGATCAAACTTATAACTAACTTACATACTAATTCTTAACCTAATTTTTCCCCGACAGTCTGTTGCCATCGATGCGGGAAGGATGGTGGGGTCAGGGTTAAACACTGGGTTTGTCAGGTGCTGCAACGAGTCAAAAAACTTGATGCGTCTCCGGCGGATGAACTCGCCCACCGACGCCACACCAAGCAACGGGTGCAGGTCGGCGTTCTTCAACCTCTCGAGAGAGGTAAGTCTGACAACTTTTCTCATGATCCCATTCTGAAATTGCTGGAGACTTTTAGCTGTATTGTCAGTCAACTGAGTATATAGTGGGGCACCGTACAGCAGAGCTGGCCGGAGGTCACATTTATATATTGTTTGGTGAAGTTAATATATACCTATAAGCTATTTAGGTAATTATTATTTTGTATTGTTTACATTATTTATGAGTTTGGGGCGGGAGAATGGTTTAGAAAAAAAAAAAAAAGGAACCATATAAGCCACTAGTATTGTAAACTTATAAAGATGGACATTTATATGAGGGCATTTGGCCATAAATGCTCTAAAAGAAACAAAACAACGAGAACATAACACTACTTGAACCTATACCCAAAGCGACCATGAAAACTAAGCTATGGAGGTGGAGGCGACTAGAAAAATAAATAAATAAGACGTGTCTAATTCTTAAAAATAATATAAATGTTTATATATAGTAGATATTAATTGGACAGCATGTTATCAAAAATATTTTTAAACGGTATATACCGTAATCAGATACGACCGATGACCAAGTAGGTCATAGTTTTTGACTAGTGAATTGGGTTAAGCGGGGAAATCCCGCCCGTCCTAAAAACATCCGTACGAAAAAAACGCGCAGTTACAAGCCAAAGAGAAGGCAAGATGTTTTAGTTTGGTCTGCACCTATGAAAACTATCAGGTAGGTTTCAACACGAACTTCTTCACGAGCTGTAACGGACTCAACGCAAAGCTGAAGATCTCTGCCGAATTTGGTGCTGTCTAATATTATTTGCGGTAAACAATCGTCACTACATACTGTTTTTATTTTGTGTTGTTTCGGCTCCGGAAGTAAGTGGGTAAATCTGTTTTAGATCGAGATAATTGTACTACATAGTTTGGTAGGCTTAAATGAGTTTAAAACACATTATTTGCAAGCAGTGGCGTACCTAGACCTTTTCACAGTTGATCAAATTCAAGAGTGTTTATTAACAATTACTGAACATAAATAAATAAATTTATTTATTCATGTTTAAACAGATAATGATAAAATGTAAGCGTTTATTTATAAATGGATTTATTTTTGTTTTATCAGAAAAGAGACATTGTCAAATTTTTGTATTATCTAGAGTAGGTACTGACATTAAATTCTGAATCGCTTTCGTTTTAACGTGGAACTGTTCTTCTTCAATGTAAACAAAGTTATTCAAAATTTTTCGTTTCTAATATTAGGAACGAGCACTTCCCTGCAAGGACATGTAATTTCTCAAAACGTACCTTTATTTTCTAGATAATTCTATCTACAATTTAATGACAAAAATTTATCTATTTAATGACAATAACATTTCTTCTTCCAAAGAGTCCTCAAGTGGCACAAATTTTCACCACACATAATTTTTTTTTTCCTTTTGATTCGACGTTCAGAGGATACATCCAATTGTTGACACTCTTGTTGATTACAACATTATTTATTTTTGTATGATTTAGACAAAAAAAAAAAAAAAATGGAGCCCCAAAATATGTGCATCCCTTTCAGGTGAGCTACTGTTCCCAGGAATGTTGGAACATCATTAAAAAAAAAAAGTCATGCCACAAGAATAACTTGTTTCTAGGCTTGACCTACATAGCCTAGACATTCGCTGTAACACTTGATCATTACTGGAGAAAGCAGTTATGTGAATCCCTCTTCACCGATTGTACATTCAATGTGTATTATCGATCAATATTTCAGTTATATGAAATGTTGAACGAAGTAAAAATATGGTAGTCTCGACACTCCCCCACTCCCATCAGTATTTCGCGTAAATGGCCCTGATCTATATCAGTGCCCAATCGGATGCCAATATATCCCTGAAGGGTCAGAACCCAATCTAAATACATACATACTTTTTCTACATTTTCATGTTTTATATTATTATATTAATATTTACTTATATTTTACATTTACTGGCTAAGACTGTAGATATCTTATTATAATTGTATTTTATTTCTTTTCTTCTCTTTTTGTATAGCTTATCGTGTTTTATGTATCTACTCATTAAAGCGGCCACATACTAGTTATTTAAAAAACACTATTGTATTTTAATACTTCGTCGTTTAAATTTGAAGTCAGAGTTACCATTTGATTCAAGAAATACATAAAAAAAAAAAAGTAGCTATATATTCATAAAACATGTGTTTATGTCATAGCCAACCAAGTAATTAATTAGTTGGTATTTTTTTTATATATTATATGTTTCTATAATTTTGAGTAAGTTATCAAATTAAAGGTTTCTACACCCTGGTTAATAATTCATCGTTGAGGCTCAAGTGGGAAATAATTACGTATTTATTATTGTATTTTCCAGATAATTTACTTATTTTGTGTAGACGTTAATCTGACCTACTGAGTTCGTATCGTATTGTTGATAATATACAATGTACAGAAATTATACACATTTATACACAGCATAGAGCTATATTGAATAACCACACATTCCCAGGCAAATATCGATCGTTACAGGTATCGAGTCCATACCGTTCAGGATCGGGATCGGCAACAAAGCCCCGTGTTGTGTTATCAGAGACGGGAATGCAACGGAACCCCAACGTAGAGTATTGATCGAGAGGGTCTACCTAATTGTGGAGCCGCCGGTAGTAGGGGGGGGGGGTTAATATTTTAAAGGCAGCGGTTAACGCGTTGGTGGATTTTGATTTGTGTCTAGTCGTCTCGAGCGCGAACAAATATCAATCATTAGAATGTGCTGGCGTTGCCTGGGGACAATCAGCTCAACGGATATATAAATATTTAGATAAAAACTTTTTTAAGCAAAATTATTTGTCATTGATTCATTTGCTCTACTAACCTGTCACAGTTTTTTTTTGTTACTCTAAGCTGTGAAAACGAAAACGTATCGGTACTTATTACGAATAGCACTAAGTCCCAAAAATAATAATTATTGTTCTTTTTCAATACTCACTTTGAACCACCCTCTCCCCCCCCCCAAAAAACACCGAAAAAAACCTGACATTCTTTTGTTGAAGTTTTGTAAATTTCATATAATAACTATTTATAGCTTGGAATAAATACAAAATTTATAATTATAAAAAACTAAAATTAAATCACTCAATGGATAATTTTTAATTTAACTACGCCTGGCCTCAAGCGGCACAGCTCAATTCGGCAGGTATAAAAATACCGGGTTACACTTCGGTGTTAGAAGCTAGTTTTTGTTTGTATATAATTTTAAATAGGGGGTGAAAAAACTAGTTGCCGATATACTTCAAACCGAAATTTCAAAGAAATTACTTGCAACTTCAGATTAAAATATTTTATAAGCAATAAACACTGGTAAGTGTAACAGAAGAAAAATCAGTAGTTTTGTCATCTTTAAAACCGTATGCAAACGTTAGCTCATGGTTATGAATAAGATCTTTATTAACATAACATAAATACTAAGTTAAAGATATATATAAATTTAAAAACAATGTTTTTTTTCAGGACATTTTAAGATAAAAACAATTACCCTACGTTGAGTGGTGGCATGCGAATCATATAATAAAACAAATCATGCGAGAAAAAAAAAATTAAAAATAATCAATATATATATATTATTTTTTTAATTCAACAATATTCATTGTGATAAAATTATAATGTGGGGATGATTACTATATTTTTTTTTTTCCTGCGAATTCAATAACGTAATTATCTGCATGCATAACAATCATATCAATATAAAATCAATTATAATGACCATTTATATATATATACATATATACACTAAAAATAAAGACGAAAAAATAATTAATCTAGTATAAATAAGTGTAATAAACAGAATAAATAAACAGTAAATATAGATAAATAAAAAATCCGGAACAAATCATACGAAAAAAAAAAACATTGAAAATAATCAATATATATATATATATATATATATATATATATATATATATATATATATATTATTTTTTTAATTCAACAATATTTATTGTGATGAAATTACAATCTGCCTTTATTGGGCAATATTTAACTCATTCATAGTGACTCATTCATGTTACAAAGAGCCCAGAGACCGCCCAAATCCATAACGTTGTCACCTCCCTCGCAGTCAATACTAGGAAGGTGTGGGGTCTGAAGGGTGTTTGTAAAGAAAGCAAAGTTAAGGGTATAGAGGTACAGAGGTAGTTGAATAAGAAAGCCATGGTTCGAGTAGAGCAGCAAGCGCCAGTGCAGATTATATATATATATATATATATATATATATATATATATATATATATATATAAGTTACGTCTAGCGGTACGGCAATGTTAAGCCTAATACCTTGTAGCCTAGGGTAAACAAACCCGTAACGTGTGTATAGAGGATCAGGAGGAAAATAAAGCCAGTTATAAAACAAACCTTCTTATTATATCATCTACCTCCTTTCTTCATTCCTTTTTCTCGATCGTCTACAGCTGGGAGACGATAACTGGTGCCGAAACCCGGGAACTACGAGTATTCTGGTAAACAACTGTGAGTAAAATTTTAATTTTTTTTTCCAGTTGTTTTATTGGGAAAAAGTGACCTAGTTACATGGTAGAATTACGGCCTGCGGCTTTCGAAGTGCCCGAATTACCTAGGGAAACGATGGCCGAAGCTCATGCAAACTCCCTGGCTTGGATGAAGGTGCGAGCGGCGACGTCACAGGACCTGAGGAGAACAATATCGGACCTAGAGAAATTCTCAGGAGAGTTAGGCGAATTGAACCATTTCATCAAAGGTGGGGATAGGATTATGGAAAGAGTAGAGGCGAAGGCAAGTGAGGGTTTACTCGACCCTGGTGACGTAAAATCAATCAAAGCGGGCCTAGTGTGTAGAATAAAACGGAGCGTACTAAACCTAATACAGGCCGACGAAGACACCCCATGGACCGTGGTAAAAGAACGACTAAAGAAGGCATACGGGGGAGGCAGATGGACACCAGAAGAGGACATCTTCCAGATGTTCAGGGAGACCAGACGGCCCAATCAAACGAAAGGGCAGTACGCCGGAGAACTCTTGGCAAAATTTAACAAAATAACGGAAAAAATGAGAGAAACGGTGAACCTAGCGGAAGTGGAAGGTCGGATGGCATTCCTATCGACCATTCTGAAGGTACAGTTGGCCAGGGATACCGGCAAGAAAGATAGTCTACCGGGAGACCGATCGTTCATTGAGTGCGCCCAAGATTTAATGGACACTAGTGCCCGTGAGGAAGAAGAAAAATTAGAGGCAGACGAGGCAGGGTGGTCCAAAGTGATGTACAGGAGGCCGAGAATGCCGCAACAGGCATGGAAGAGGAAAGATCAACGGTATGCGGAGAAAAAAGGGGCGGCGGTTGAAGGAAGGAGACTTAGCCAAAGGAGACCGAGACCCAGCGGGAGGAAGGAGGACAGAAAATGTCACGGATGTGGAAGAATTGGACATTTAGTGGCGCAGTGCCCGCGAACAAAATGTTTTGAATGCGGAATTGAGGGACACATCGCGAGGCAGTGTCCATACATTTTCCAGCGAACAGAGAGGTATAGGCCGGAACCGATGGAGGTAAACGCACAGAGGGTATGGAGAAGAACCAGAACCCCCTCCGAATCGTCAAAAACTACGGGAGCGTCGGAGACAGAAGAAGATGAACCCAGGAGCAGAAGAGGAGAGACTGCAGAGGACGACAGGGACTACGTAAGAAGCAGACGATATGGCACGGAAGGAGGAAGGAAACGGCAAGCGGTGGCCTGAGGAGCGGGCTGGCAGAGGGGTGGCCGCACGTTAATAAACTATAGCGTCAGAGGGAATTACGGCGGTATACCCATTATTGGAGTGGCGAGAGGAGTGAGATGCTTGATAGACACGGGGAGCTCCTGTACTATTCTCAGCAGGAAAGCGGCGGACAGATTGTGTGTGGGCGAGGGGTCGTCGCGGATTCAGGCATGCGAGTGCAAGCTTATCACCCTGGGAGGGCCGTGTAAAATCGAAGGCGAATTGACGATGGGATTGGATAGGTGGGCGAAAAATGGGGAATATTTGAAAATACACGTGGTTAGGAAGATGCCGCGCGAGTACGATGGTATCATAGGGTGCGATCTCTTGGGAAGGGTAGGAGCAAGAGTGAAGTGCCGTAACGGAATATGGGATATTAGACTGGGAAGAATGTTATGCCGGTGTACAGGAACCGTGGGGGACGGGAAGGAGCGAATCGGAGCGATCGATCGGGAGGACAACTGGGAACGCGCTATTCGGCGAGAGTATGCCGATATATTTTTCAACGAAGGGGACAAACTGGGAGTGACGGGGGAAACGTTCCATGAGATCCCACTGAAGCAGGAGAGAGTGATATATATCAAAGAGAGACGATACCCGCAGGCGCTGCGACAGCATATAAGGGACGAAATCGAGGAATTGAAACGACAGGGCATCATAGTAGATAGTACGTCTCCATACAACAGTCCCCTGTGGGCAGTGAAAAAGAAAGGGTCGTCCGGTGACGAAAAATACCGCGTAGTAATAGACTACAGGCAATTAAACGACAATACTATAGACGAAAAATACCCCATACCTCGCTTTGAAGACATCCTGGACCGCCTAAGTGGAGCAAAGGTATTCAGTACACTGGACCTGAAGGCGGGTTACCATCAAATTCGGATGCGTCGTGGAGACCAACACAAAACGGCATTCACGTTCGAGCGGGGACATTACGAATTCACCAGAATGCCGTTTGGGCTGAAAAACGCGCCAATAACGTTCCAGAGGCTGATGGACGAATTTTTAAGAGGGATTGGGGAGTCGTTTTGCCAGATATATATGGACGACCTCCTGGTTTTCAGTCGAGATGAGGTAGAACACCAGGACCATCTGCGACAGGTTTTTGACAGAATTAAGCAATTTGGGCTGAAATTGTCTGCGGAGAAGTCGCTTTTGGGACAAGAGCAGGTAAAATTTTTAGGCCACATAATTTCCAGAGAGGGAGTGCAACCCGATCGTGGGAAGGTGGAGGCCATCCAGCGGATGACTATCCCGAAAGACGTAAAAGGAATCCGGCGCTTACTCGGATCCCTGAACTACTACCGCAGATTCGTTCCAGAAATGGCGGAGTACCTGGTCCCTATTAACAATCTCCTTAAAAAAGGACAAAAAGTCGTCATTACCCCGGTAATGGAGAACAATATAAGACGTTGCATGGAGCGGCTACAGGAAGAGCCTATACTAGCGTTTCCAGATTTTGCACTCCCCTTCATGATTACCACAGATGCGAGTGAATACGCGTTGGGGGCGGTACTCTCGCAGGATCGCGACGGGGGGGGAGCGACCAATAGCATACGCTAGCAGACGCCTTACTGAATCCGAGAGTAGATATAGCGCGCTAGAACGCGAATTACTGGGTATCGTATGGGCGATAGAACACTTCCGGCCCTACGTATTCGGGAGGAAGTTTCGGGTTAAAACAGATCATCGACCCCTCCAATGGGTGGGAAAAATGAAAGAGCCATCAGCGCGGATTACCAGATGGAAGGAGTTCCTCAGTCAATACAACATCGACATTATTTACAAACCGGGGAAGGAGAACGTCGTGGCCGATTGGTTATCCAGCGCGTTGGTCGTGAATGCGATCGAAGAGGAGATTCCGGGACCATCACGTGACACCCACCAATTCGTCCAGGAATGGTCACCCGGCGAGGAAGGGGAGCGGGAGGGGGCTCCAGCCAATGATGTTCCGAGTGACGGGAGTTCAGTGGGGGATAGACCCTCGGACATTGAGGACCTCGACGCCATAATAAATGACAAGAGGCGCCAGATCATTTGGCTCACCAAAACTTCTGGGCTCTTCAAGATGGAATCTGAGAAGTACGGCCACTGCAACATCGTCAAAATCTGGTCGACACCGGGGATAAACGACGATACGATTTGCCGCGCTCTGAAGGACGCATCTACTCCAGGGAAAACGCACCACATGTACGTGGGAAATGCGACCATCTGGGGACGCATCAAACGCCTATGGAGGACGGAGAGGATCGGAGTCGATCGTACGTTCGTCCGATGTACCCTGAAGGTGGAGACAGTAAAAGAAGAAACGCGGCAGAGAGAAGTGACCCTTGCATTCCACCAAGGGAAGACAAACCACCGGGGAATCGACGCTACCCTGCAAGCATTGAAGAGGAGATATTTCTGGTTGGGTATGAAAGACACGATTGCGAGAGTTATTGGTACCTGCGACACATGCCTCACCACGAAATATGATCGCCACCCCCCCAGAGCAATACAGGAGGAGACGCCAACGGCAGACCAACCGTTGGAGGATTTGCAGGTGGACACGTTCACATGGAGGGGATACAAATGGGTCACCATTGTCGATAGGTTCAGCAAAACAGCGATGGCCCATCTGATAGCAGAACGATCAGCGGAAGCAGTTCTAAGGGCACTACGCACATGGTGCCAATTTTATGGCGTACCAGACACGATAGCTTCCGACGCTGGTAGGGAGTTTGATAACGCCGAAATAAGGGCTGAGGCGGCGGCCTTAGAGATCCGTTGGCATCTCAACACCCCAGGACACCCGAAGAGTCGAGGAGACGTAGAGCGGCTGCACAGCACGCTTAGCGACCACCTACGAATTTACCATGGAGAGAAGGGCTTAGAACCAAACGTGGCGATGGAAAAGGCAGTCATCGCGTATAACCACTCAATCCATTCTGCCACCGGTTTTTCTCCGGTCGAGACGCTGTTTGGACTTCGAAGATGCCGGCGCGATAGCAGGAGTACGGCGATCGATGAAGAACTGGCCGCACGGGTAGTAAGTAATCAGATAGCGCTAAAGAAACAGTGGGTGGCCGTTCGGGGAAGGCTCCAGGATAAGAAACGGCGACGGGTGGCGCGCGACAACCTCAAAGTCCGCGATATTCTGGGCAATCTTAAACTCGGCGCGCTCGTGTACCGGAGAAAAGGGTCGAACAGGGGTAAGGAACTAGTGCGGTACGAGGGTCCTTTCCGAGTGATCGCTCTCCGCGAACACAACGTGGTCACGGTCGAAAGCATTACACCCCCGATCAAACGGCGGACGGTACATGTGGAACAGCTCAAGTTTCCCGCGGTGGAGCCCGGGAGCCCCGTCGTCGAAACATAACTCCGGTGTGTGTCACAGGTGACCAGTCCCGAGAGGCCTATATATATATTTTTTTTGTTGGTTTATTATGTTTTTTTTGTGTTATATGGGTCTGTGCTGTGATTTTAGATGGACCTGGAAGACATTTTTCTTTTCAAATTTTTTTTATTAACAGAGTATACTTTTTGTTTTGTGTTGCTATAGATACATAGCTGATGTCGCATGTTAGGAGTTTACGGGGAATGTCCGTAAACTGGTAGGGGGAGTTACGTCTAGCGGTACGGCAATGTTAAGCCTAATACCTTGTAGCCTAGGGTAAACAAACCCGTAACGTGTGTATAGAGGATCAGGAGGAAAATAAAGCCAGTTATAAAACAAACCTTCTTATTATATCATCTACCTCCTTTCTTCATTCCTTTTTCTCGATCGTCTACAGCTGGGAGACGATAACTTATATATATATATATATACATATATATATATATATATATATATATATATATATATATAATTTTTACGTCTATGTAATGTTGCGAAATGAAGCTGATAAGAAGGATGGTGGAGAAACCACCAATTCACTTCAAGTGGTGAGCTCTCATGTTTTGTTTTTTTTATGAATTGGGAAATGGTCAGGGGGTGCCCCCCCCCATATACTGTCTCAAATTATGTTGAAAAATAATCGAGTCTGCTGTGATGGATTAAACAATTCAACAGTTCACACCACCTCCACATGAGATGACACTTTCAGCTCCTGGGTCAGTTGAATTTTGTACGGGTGCAGGCCCAAGTCTCGATGCAGAATTCGCCAAGTTGTGGTCTGCGAAAGACCGAGATCTTGTGAGCGACGCAAAATCGACTATCTTGGATTCTCCTAAACACTCTCGCGGACAGTGGCGATGTTTTCGGCAGATCTTCCGTTTCGTCGACTTACGGGTGTTGGTTGTTTGTTTACTGAACCAGTGGGCTTAAATTTATCCACCACACTGCGAATAGTCCCCTCGGCAGGACGGTTATGGCGACCACGGAACGTTACCCAAACAGAACTCCCATATTGATAAAACAATGTTATCATTTACACGTGTTGTTGAATGCTATATCCAGCCATGATAATTTGGCAAAACAGACTATACAAATTACAGCCAATTTGACAGATGCAGCTTCAACAATATGGCCGCTATCAACTGTCAAAGTTTGAAAGTCCCTATTGGAAGATGCTTTATATGGCGCGAACTTGTTCTATTGATCTTAGGTTAGGCAGGAATTACTCATATTTAACCAATGTTCCTTCCACTGTGTAAACGTTAATAAAACTGCCATTAATAATGAGTTTCCAGTCTCCTTTTTCACCTAGGAACAAGACATTATAACAATACAAGTCTAATGATAGCATGTTAAAAAGAATAATAAAAGCATAAGAAATTATTCAATCCTACCATCAGTTATATGATTACCTGCTTTTCAAAAATATAATTTATCTGAGCATTAAGAGATAAAGGGATTATGGTTTATGAATGATTCTAAGATATTTTAACAGAAGAGTGAAATATGAAAGAAAAGTCTGGTTTTTCCTCTCAGGGATAAGAACACCCTAATGATGATAGTGATCCCTATTATAACCCCATTTTACCCACACAGAACCATAGTCAAAGCGAGGGACAACGACGGAGGCTGGGGTGAGAACGGTTGAATAGTTTAGGGTAGCAATTGACCATCGGAAAAATTTGGAATTTTTCAGAAGAGGGTCTCATGTATGGTGATAACCAAGTTTTTGACCATTGAGCAGAAGATGACAGGAAGTCATGGATGAATCACACTTCCTTGTCCGTCAATAATGATACATCTTTGTCGGGTGTCACGGGGGGGGGTGCCTAGTTACCCTAGCCCTGGTGACGAAGTGAGGGTTGTTTGAGTTTATAACCTGGACAATCGTTTCATGACGACTTTACTATCTGACTCCATTTTTTGATAGGTATGTGCCCCGACAATGTACTATGTTCAGGAGAAGAGGTATAGAGTAGGTAGTTTGTGTGGTCTTGTAATGACCACTAATTCACACTCGGTATCTGAGGGTAGGCGAAATCCGTCCGGATCCCAAAGGCGAGTGTGAACCGGAGAGAGGCAGACTGAATCGCTGTGGGGAACACTGCTGGGTAAGTTTGCAGGGCCACGACAACCGTTGTCCACTAGGGATAGATCTCTCCCAAGTAGGTGCTAGATTTAGTGAGATGAAGGCAGAGATTCCCACTAGGAAGGTGTGGGGCCTGACAACGCCGGGCTAAAACGTAGCGAGGTGAGGAGAGAAAGAGATGCAGATCAGTAGCCAATAAGGACCGCTTTTGTAGTGCCCAATGATGTTTGAGTGCGCGGTTCCCTTTGTTCTCTGACAGAGCTGGGATATTTACATAATGTTGTATAATGTTATTTACATTTGTTTACAATATATATATACAATAGAGTATAGGGTGATTTATCTTATGTAGTTAGCGGTCGCTACAACCTTCAATCAAGTTTAGCAGTGTTTACCATTCTTCCACATCAACTCAACCCTGGACACCCAATACTAACCTTCTAACCCTTTTAAGGGAAAAAAATAGAACAGATATTTCTGCCTGATGCTACTGGTCATTAAAAACAGCCCTCAAGATAGTTTAGAGTATTCTCGAATGCAGATGAGCTTCAACCCACGCCAAGCAATAACACTGTTCAGTGGTACCAAGAATGGTAACTTTGTACCTGAAACAGTAACAGTCGAAAATCTACAAAATAAATAATAACATGTAGATAATGACAATTTGAATAAAATTGACTTTTATCTTTTTGACACAATCTCGTTGGTTTGGTCCACTCTTTTACATTATACTTCAGTAATATTTTTCTTTTTACAAATTTTGATATCGCAACCATCCAGCGGGAGACCGCAATGGAGATAGGCGTGAACTGTGCTTTGAACTATTTGTCTAATTACTTCTATCATCCAGCCTCAGCTTGATTCCAGCGGCACAAAAAAAAAATGCATTAATCTTCAACGAAAAAAAAAAATCACCTAACCGCTACCTAATGAAACCATTTTTGGTTAAACGTATATATTATGAAAATAATTAATTACAACATTCAAAAGTCATCTTAGAAATGTTGAAATTAAACACTAATGAGTGATTTTTGTAGCCCTCCAACGCATTTATGAGGAATTTGCGAGGTTTATCAAAAATGATTTTTTTTTTTTGTATACAATGCTCAAGTCCAAAACACGTCTTGATAAAATTTTTATATTTATTTAGGGTTGAGAAATAAGTTCATATCATATCCCATGACGTCACTTCATTTTCTGTTCAGTATAAATACCCCTTAAAGAACTGCTGATCCTCACCCCTCATGTTCCACTCACTGTGTTAATAGCTGTCGTGTATTTAGAAAAATTTACATTGTTCCAATAAATAATATTTTCTAACTTATCTTATTGAAAAGAATGAATGACAATGAACCACTATCCGAATTCGCTGAAGTACGTTGTTCGATTAGTGATAAAACTATATATTCTGGGTAACTTGTATTATATCATTATATTTACTGATAACATGTACGGTCTGACTCTACAAATACTCCTTTCGTTACGTATCCTACCCCCAGACACTTACAAAGCTTATCTTTTGTCACGTAGCCTACCCCCAGACACTTACAAAGCTTATCTTTTGTCACGTATCCTACCCCCCAGACACTTACAAAGCTTATCTTTTGTCACGTATCCTACCCCCAGACACTTCCAAAGCTTATCTTTAAAAGTGCTGAAAATATGTTACCTTGAATATTTTTTTTTTTTTTTCTAAAATGTATTTGAGTATAAATATTTCATTTAGTTTGGTAATTTGTGAAATGCTCTTGGATTACAGAGCAGCTAACCGTATTTTTTTTTTTTTTTTTTTTTTTTTCTTCATAGCCCCTTTAAACTTACAGACAATTATATACAATTATAGATCCTCAAGTGAATCCATTTACAAATTATTCTGTATTTCCGGTAGCATCACTACAAGCTAACTGTATTATGTATAAGTTATGTTTTATTTATTTTTTATTGTTGCACAAATCAAATTATTACATTGAGTATAATAAATTTAAGCATTGTATTGTTTTCATATTCTTTTATTAGTGATAAGTTCATTAGACAGAAGGTAATTTTTTTTTTTTTAAAGATAAACTAAAACTGCAGATTTGGTTGTTTTGCTGTATAAATATAGATGGTTCAAAGTATTATCCTGTTCTAAAGTGGCCTTTTCTTACTTTTATATTATCTTATGTATGATATAAGAAAATCAGAATATCTGTAGGATTTAATTCTTTATTGAAAATATATATTCTTTATCATTATTTTATATTTTGAGATAAACTTCATTTGTCAAGTATTTTATTGTAATTATTGTACAATACATATCAACTGTTCCGTTTTAATTTTAAAACATATTTCAAGATTATGATTTAATTACTTAGTTTTGTTTTAATTCATTTTTTATTACGAATCCATCATGTAATAATGTAATCCCAAGGTTTATCATTTATAATTCGTTCCTATGACGTCACTTCCTTTCCTGTTTAGTTTAAATACTCCTTAAAGAACTGCTGCCCCCCTCCTGCTCCACACACCGTGCTAATAGCTGTCGTATAGTTTTTTTTTTAAGAATTATCTGAATTGTTATTATTTAATTATGCGGAAGTCAAGATATTTAATTTTAAATTATATATAATCTGATAGGCAAATAGCATTTTTTTATTTCCAAGCAATTGGTTAATAATCCTTCAATATTTTTTATTGGGGTGATTTTATTTTTATCATCATAGGAACTGCTATGCCAAATAATATGCCTAGAAAAGAAATCAGTAGCCGAGTTAAAATTACAAAAATGACCTTTTTCGTTATAATTTTTGTAATAAAATTAAAA
Source organism: Acanthosoma haemorrhoidale (assembly GCA_930367205.1). Lineage (NCBI taxonomy): Eukaryota > Metazoa > Arthropoda > Insecta > Hemiptera > Acanthosomatidae > Acanthosoma > Acanthosoma haemorrhoidale. The sequence continues at coordinate 8,545,210 of OV884012.1, forward strand.
AAAAAAACAGCATTACAAATTCCATATTGTTCAAATCTGGACTTCTTTATCATTTGTCTTTTGTAAAAGAATCAATTTTAGAAAAATGCTAACTTGTTGAAGACACTTATTTCATCATATCATATTTTATGAAGACGGTATAATTTCCATGTATTACTTTTATAAATGATACATTGATATAAAATTTCATAAACTAGCTTGAGCTGACAGGTGCAGAGAGAAATCATAAGGGTTACTGATTTAAAAAAAACCTAAAAATGGTTAGTTGAACGTTCCACGATACCGATCAATATTTTGAGAGTGTTCTCCACATTTTGGAGTTAAAAAAATTATCTATTTCTTGTTCATAGCTGAAATTTGAAATCCCTATTTTACAGGTCCATATTGAGTCTCCCCCTTCTAGGGACATTATTCGAATTCATCTGCGATCGATCGGTCACTCTCAGCTGAGGTTGTCTCGCCGCAGGAATTGAGGGCACGATTCTAATTTACTTAGCTCTCAAAGTGAAAAATAAACGGATAAACGCGACTCTCAAAATCAGGGTTCAGCAATATGCGAGGATTACAAAAAACTATGCGAGGATGAAATGCCTGGATATAAAAAAAAAAGGGTCATTGTGTTGTGTACTCTGCACAGGTAGACAATTTCTTCTTTTATCCCGTTTCCCTTAACCATAGCCCAGGTAGCCAACTCCCAGATTTTTTTGGGTTTTTGTTTTAACTTCATCTACTCATCACGTAATAGTCCAACAAATGTGTCATTCGATTAACTAGTAAGAAATTTTGCAATGGTCGGGAAGCACGCAAAAGGGATATTTTTTTTTTTTGAGGTTTTGAAATAAAAAAAAAAAAATATCCCTTTTGCGCGCTTCCCGACCATTGCAAAGGGATACGGGGAGCGTCGCTCTTCTTCTCTCGGTGCATATGATCCAGGTGGCATATGACTAATTGAGCGCATCCTCTGAGGTTTTCTTAAGATCGAAACCTGTACAGGTCTCCTACAATTCCATCTTACCCGACCATCCGACTACCTATGCACGAGGGATATAGCTTTTGAATAGAATTATAGTGACAAATAAGATTAGAATCTTAATGCTACGTAGCGTGAAAGTGATACTTTAAGAAGTCTTTAGGAGGAATAATATCTGTTTACGGATGCAAACGTATCAAAACCAGTGTGTTGAATATGTGGTGGAAATGTTTCAGTGCCTAAAAAACATAATTTGGAGAACCACATCACGAAGTATCATTCTGATTTTTATGCCAAATATTCCCTTGATTTTTTTTTCAAAACCTCTTTTTATTTTTACAAACAGATGATCAAATACAATGAACAACATTTACACAAATTCTCCTCGTGCTGCATACGCAGATGCATTTGAAGGAGGGTAGAATTACAAATACAACATTTCTTTTTGAAGTTAAAAGTACAGTATCAAAATAGACAGGACTAGGTGATGGGGCTCACCTTCGGATTAACGGTTGATTCAGTCTTTAGATCCGGATATCATTGAAAAAAATAAAATCTTTATGTGAGCAGAAAATCTCTTTGCTACTGGCACCAGAAAAAAAATCCAACTGGCAAACGATCCCAAAATTGTATTGTATTGTCGAAACCAAACGACATAAATCGTAAGACGGTAATGCGGCGGACTGACAATATGGCAGGAGAGGTGAGTTCACAGGTAATTCGTAAGCTTTTGAGTCGCAAATATTTTTCTTCGGCTTTGGACGTAAGTTGCTACAGGAAATCATAAGCTTCAACTGTTCGTATGGTCAGCAAGAACCTTGAAACATCTGAAGAATCTTTTGACCTCCGTCAAGTACGGAAAATGACTGCAAGAGATGAGTTTGAAGATTTCTAAAAATCGCCGTTGAAGGAAAAACCTGGAATGCAAAAATTGAGCGTTTGCTCTTATAGGGAGGGCTCTTGCCACGTTCGGTAAAAACATATTGCACTGTCAGAAAACTATTTGAAAAAACCTCTTCCAAAATATCACTGCATCATTCACCAGGAAGCGTTTTAGGCCAAGCAACTGGAATTATCACAGGAAATTCTATTGAGGTTAATTTCTATTGAAATAAAACTCAATTTTTTCTGTAAAAAAAATGAACTTTAATCAGTCTAATATCTTCCATTCTGTTCAATGACCTTTTGCCATCTTTCTCGTAACTTCATGATCCCGCGCTCATAGAACTTCTGGTCCTTATCAGCGAAAAAACTCAACCAAGTGCGATTTGAGGTCATCGTTATTACTGAAATTTTTACCTTTTAAGAAGTTTTGTAAACTTAAAAATAAATGATAATCCGATGGTGCCGCCAGCCAAGGTCGGGGCTGTATGGGGGATGCGACATCACTTCCCAACCAAGCTCCAATAGTTTCGTACGTGTTGCTAAAGATGTGTGAGACCTCGCATTGTCGTGGTGGAACCAAATATCGAGCTTCTTAACAAGCCCAAGACGTCTTATATGATTTTCAATTATTGTGTGTGTGATACATTTAACTGTTATGCAATCTCTCGCACAGTTATATGACGATTCGATTCAATTATGGCTTTCATTTTGTCACCATCAACTTCAGAAGGTCGACCAGAACGTTGGTCACCTTTCAGTGAAAAATCTACAGAACGAAATTTTTTAAACCAATTCTGACACATGCTTTCTGCTAAACAATCAGCGCCATAAACTTCAAATATCTGTTTGAGAGCCTCAGCCACTTTCTTGCCTTTATGAAAATAAAAAAGTAAAATGTGTCGAAAATGCTTATTTTTACACTCCATGCTAAAACTGACCGTAAACTGACAGTTGTAAAGAAAATTACACGGATTTGTTTCCTGAACCTAAAGGTATCGACTACCAAATCTCAAAAGAAAAAAATTGTAACATTGACAAAAAGAATAACGAAACCAAACATAACGCTATCTATCTTCTGGTGCGAACCGAAATCACTTTCTTGCCAACCTAATATTAATGCTCAAAAAATACAGTGATAACCATGACGAGAACGAGTTCTCCACTGGGATGTTCCTTGGCACTCAGAAGGAAAGTCTTTGGAAATGTTCTAGAAACTATCTGCAGTGATACTTGTTGATTTAACTTGCCTTAAAGAAAATGAAGAACTTCCTCGCTTCTCTTGGAAAACGATGAATGTCTTTGGGATCTCGCTCTCCTCTGTGACATAACTAAACATCTAAACTTGTTCAACACTCAATTGCAAGGTAAATCTAATCGGGATCGGCCTGCCTGAGTTTGGGGAACCAAAAAAGGTTAAAGCTAGTATTTTTCAGATAGCCTTGAATTTATGTATATTTATATATTGTTTTCTACTGATAACAATAGTAAATGCCCTAAATTACGGCAGCAACAAAACCCTTCATAATATACCTTACATTCTTGAACTTATCCCTTCCAAGTTCATGAAATTCCATAGTAACCTGTCCAACCACCCTAATCCCCTAGCACAGTCATCGCACTGCACCACTCATCCCTATAATCCTCCTCGGAGACTGAAACGGCAGTGGACTCGTGACCTACTTTAAATAGGTGACAGTGGGAGTCCTGGCAATAGCCAGTTCCTCCAATCATGTCATGAGCGTATGTGGCTCCCGCGCTCTTGGTCAACCTCCGCTGGCTCGTATCCGGTGACGGCTGAAGGAGGAGCGTGGGGGACTTCCTAATGACTCCGCTTCCTCTTTCACATGCGAGGGAGGTGACAACCATGTGGACTTGGGAGGCCTCTGGGCTGTTTTTAAATACTGTGTGAATGATTGTAATACGGTATGAATGAGATCATTTATCACAATTACTTATTGCCTAATAAGGCAGATTGTAATTTTAGCACAATAAAGAAGTAATAATAAAAAAATATATTGTATTACTGCCATATATTATTATTACCAAACATTGTATGTATTATTGTATATGTATATATATGAAGTGTATTGATGTGCATTATGTTAATCAAGACTACAATTTGAAAACAATGTATGCATATAATTACATACATTAAAGAGGCAAGATGAATATAAATTTTGTGTGTTTTAAAAATATAGACTAAATACTATAATTAGGAATATTATGAAATGTAATTTATCAAATAAAAAAAATTGGAATAATTGGAAGTTAGTTACTAATTGGAATGTGCGCCTAATTGAATTGGAACCATTATCGTAAAAGTTTAAAAATTGTAAGATGGTGAATATCAAAGTTGTCAATTGGCACAATGGGAGCTCACTCTCTTAACAATGTTTTTTTATTTGTTATTATTAATGTTAAAACAGAAAAAAAAAAAACAGGCAGGTATTCAGGATGCCTGCAAGGTTCCGGGTCCGAGTGTTTTTTGTTTCTTTGGCAAAAAAATTATTAATGACTATTGGTTATTTTTGAGATCCAAAAAACTTCTTCCAATTTGCTAAATAAACATTCTCGGCCACTGAAAATTGTCTGGAACCTGTTATTTTCGACACTCAAAACTTTATTTTTTAAAATTATTTTTGTCTTTGACACTTAACATGAATATTGGATTGATATTTCATCGGTCTTCAGTATCATCTGTGTAACCGTTATCCTTTAACAACATGACTACATACAGAAACACGAAAGGAGATTCCACGTACGATGAGTTTGCGAGTATAGCCTCACCTTTCATTTTCGAGAATAATGATGAGTAATGAAAATCTCCATTTGTAGGATGTAATTCCGACTGTTTAAACGGGGATACGTGACGCATTCCAATCCAACTAGGCAGTACCTTTCCACACTGTCCCAGTTTGTGATAATTTTCGAAACAAATTATCACAAACTTTATTCAAAGAACTAATTTTATTTTGTGGCGTCATGTTGTTTTTTTTAAAACTGAATAATAGAAAAAAAATGTATGTAAGGAATTTTTCAGAAATTATATCTCATAGCTTTCCCGGCTACACTTGGCTTGGAAAGGGTCGGAAATTCGAGAACGTCATCAATTCAGTAGGTTCAATTATTTTGTGATGAATCGCTTTTCTTCCTCTTGCCGAGTTCGATTTTTTTTTTTTTTTTCTAATTTTGTAATTTACGTGATTACTAAATACAGATACAATTTCTCTGAGGCATTTTAAATACCGTAAAATATTGTTTAAAGGTACAGTAAAAACAATTAAGTGTAAAAAAAAAATAGTATAAAATACTTAAAAAATCTTTTGAAGATTTCTTTCGTCGCAGCTCAGAATCGATTAAATATTAGAAGTACTATTGTATATATATTTTTTTTTCGATTAACAACAAAATATTTCCAAATTTATAAAATATGATTAAGCCTCATTAACTAATTGTCAATAAAAAGAAATATAGATTTTACGTTTTTAGGTAGGGTATTAAATTAAAATATCTCGACGACATGATTAAATTAATATGTAATATACGTTGGGACATAAATGGATTATAATTTAAATAAGTGTACACACATGCATTTTGTAGACCATTTAAATCCATTTAGGTATAATTTATAATTAATTACCTTTTTTATACATTGCAGCGTTAAGTATGTGTTTTAATGAAATCGGTTTTCCATTGATGCTTAGTAGGGTTTCAAATTAGAGGTCTAAAAGTCCTGATTAATTATATGTTATCTTTTGTGGGGGCATTTAATGGATTATGCTAAGAACTGTATCAAATTAAAATATCTTGACTAAATGAATAGGTAATATACGTTGGGACTTCAATGGATTATAATTACGCTTTAATTAAGCGTTTATATATGGACTTTAAGTATGTGTATTCATAGATAAAATATTTTGGCTTTAATGGTCAATAAGTCTACTATGCCTTTACAAAGATACAAAGTGTATGCATGCATAGATTGTGTGCGCGTGCATGCATATATGATTTAGATACGTTTGAGAGACAATTGGCTGTATGTGTATTATAATGGAGATTGATATTGTAGAATCTAGAAGTTTTGCCTTGTTCCCCTGTCTGGCCTTGTAATATATATCGAATACGGCTGACGTTTGACAGTGAGTATGCACCAAGGACAACGGCAGTCCTAGTGCTTGGACCCTCTCTTTCTCTCTCACTCTCTCTCTCTCTCTCTCTCTCTCTCTCTCTCTCTCTCTAACCGTTGGTTATTACACTGGAGATATGAAAAGTAAGAAATACAAGTGATAATATTAATTAATTATGCGTTAATAATAATAAGGTGGGGGTAATAAAATAGTTGATAGGAGGAGATTTGGCAGGTATCGGACCTTGCGCAGTGAGCTCCGACGTTGCCAGATGTTACACTCATCGCCTCAGATCCCCTGTCCCACTTAGGCCGTAGGTCCGTCTGCTTTTCTCCGCTCTGTGGGCGAACAGTCGCCCATATTTATTAACATATCACTGTTCAATAAATTATTACTCAGTTTTCTTTATAAATACTTAGTTGTTTGAAGTTTTTTATTTTTTTAGTTTCTTGTTTTTTTTTCTGTTAAAGTGAAGTTTACTTCTCGACTCAGCAGGTAAATATCTACTGTACAGGTTATATATCTCTTGTCAATTTTTTTTTTTTTTAATTGAAATTATTTATATTTTCTAACGGCTTCATAATTAATAAATTACACATTTATTTATTATTAGAGGCAAACTGTTGAATATTGACTCACGTCTATTTACCTCTATGACATCAGCTTTTGTTTCCTAGAAAGCTATCATAATGCCGTTTATATAATTTAATTTATTAAAAGGCATATCTTGTCTCGCTGTGTCTCAGTTTTTGTTATATTTAAACGATATTTACAGCCGAATTTAATTATCAATTTATGGTTACTAATTTTAGTGATTCAGGGGGTGCATACTTTCCAAATGAGTCAGTGTCCAGTTACAGCTTGAGAATTATAAATTGGGTGTAAAATTGCCTGTTAGTAGCTAGTATATTCCCATATGAAATGATATGATTTAAAATTGATTTTATTTCAACTTGTACATTAGTTTTCTTCTGTATTTTGTTGTTTCTAATTATTCGTTTTTGTTTCTATTTTAGGTACCGCAATTATCAATGTAGACTTTGCCAAGGCTAGTAAAGCTGGTATATTTTTATTTTTTTAAATTTTAATTGCTTTATTCAATGGCTGAAGTTAATGGCTCAAGTGAGTTAGTCGAATCTTCTGTTGTCTTGAACGACATTGCCCCATTTGATTCAAGAATTGGGTTCTCGATCTTCAGATCTGAACTTTCTTGTGCAAACAAATTGATAAAGCATCTCCCATCTCCGACCAACACTCTATCAGTCATAGTAGAAAATGGTGCTAATATAAGTGCTTGTGTAGACTTCTGTAATTCTGAAAGTTCTTCAGTTGAATGCAATGAAAATAAGTGCGAGGATGGTCTAAAACAAGAACCAGAAATAAACCAACCATCCTCATGTTCGAAGGATGTTGAATGTAGTGATAACAGTGAAGTGGTCTCCACGTTAGTGAATTATAGTGCTCAAACCTTTGATAAACAGTCGGAAACGTATGAACTCAGAGATGAATCTAATGATTCCTACTTCAAGAAAGATCCCGTTACATCTCTTGAAGGCATAAAAGTTGTTGGAGAGGAGCAGTTAAGAGAAGAAAGTTCTTCCGGGATAAGTGACGAGGAACAGGGAGTAGAAAGGCACTGGGAAATGGGTACGACTAGTACGAGCCTGGCGTTTGACAGTAAAGAGCCTGAAGGAAGTGATTCGGGTTTGAGTTCAGATGTCAAAGCAGATTCCCTTTCATCAGACGACCTCACATCCCCATGGGAGCAGCCGTCAACGGCAGCAATGGTCTCTCCAAAGAGTACACTGAAAAGGTCTGGATCAGTGGAAGATAGCACCCCTCCAGAGAAGAAAGCAAAACGGTCTATAGCATTTGGAGAAGTTAGCGTTTATTATTTTCCAAGAGCTCAAGGTTTCACTTGCGTACCTTCACAAGTAAGCAATATTTACTATCTATTTTTGATATTTTTATTTTATGTTTTATAGCCTATTATAAGTATTTCTATGTTAAGGTTTCAAATTGAGAAATGAAGTAAATTTATTTTATTTGCGATATGTGTTAAAATAATTTATTAAAAGTTTTCGGAACTAGTTTTTTTCTATAAGAAAATAGAATTATATATTTGAGAGAATATAGAAGGAGGGCAAAATGGCTGCCAATGTTGGATTGATGTTATCAATATAAACAAGTTCAATTAGAAAAAAGTTATTTTCCTATCAAAACATAAATTCAAACTATTGAACCTATTAGCTTCATGGTACATAATGCTTGCAATAGTACTTATTGTGTTGATCTTTTTTTCCAATTAATAACTATTCTTATTTAATTGGGGTGAGCCAATTAGTTATTGGTGACTAATAGTCATTGGAGGAAAATTAATGGTGGCTTTGATGAAGTATTTATTCTCAGATTTGTATACATTAATAAACAGGAAGTAACCTCGTCTGTGTATTTAATGTCTTTCAACATTCCGAGCAGAACCTTATAACCCTTATGTCTTTTATATTCTTTCACTTTCTTAACCATTTCTAACAGAAAGGCAAAAAGCATTGGTGACAGTAACCATCCTTGTCTCGTGCAAGTGTTTATGGGAATATAGGTTTTACCATTTATATTTTGTAATTTCTTCTAAGACGAAACGAGTTGTGCGTCATTAAAAGAAAATTGTACTGGCCTATTTCATCTCGTGACTGACAATATTTAACATTTTTTTTAAATAAATGAAATATTACATTGACATCAGTGTGATGTGTTGTATGCCGTGGGCTTAAAAAAGTATGTTACTATTCTTTTCAATGAAGCTATAACGCATCATCGAGTCTTGGCCTCCTCAAGTAGCTGCTGCTTTATCTTAATCCATCTAATGCGCAGGTACACAGTCCTCACAACTCTTTTGATGCCTTCCTCGTCCTCCTGTACAGGACTTGTGAACACACCAAAGTGTTCTATTAGAAATTAGCTAACTTCTCTCACTGGCCTCCGTCATTGTAAGGTCTCCAATCCATACATTTATAACAATTAAAGTGTTATAGAATCATATACACAGAAGTATGTTGAAATACTGTTCTTGTAGCCTAGTGATTAGCACACTGACTCGCCTAGTTGTGGTTCGCTTTGGCTCAAGAGAATAAATGAGAAGTACTTAATTAAAGAATTAGTGAATCCGGTTTAGAAACAGAACCTAAAATTAAAAGGTAATAGCCTAGTACAACAATAGCTCCTAACTATGGGGACAATCTTGCTTAGCTTTACCTTTTCATAACGTGCTGTTCTATGGATTTTTAGTACAGCCTCTTTTCACAACTAATTCCTTATCGAAAACCTTTTAATTTCTGTTCCAAGCAATATCTGATACATTACTTTACTCCTATCATTCAAATTTTGACTCTTCCTTTTCCTTCCCTCCTCTCAATGTGGACAATACCTTTATTTGTCACTCAATTATTATATTCATTATTCTTTTATAAGTAAATGGATATAAATATTTTCAGTAATAATTAACAGCTAAAGAAAAAATATTCTCGCAGGGTCAGGACTCGAACCCAAGTCCTTCGCAATATCTAGTTAGGGGCCTGCCTTTGTGCCCACCTGGTATATTGTGTACAGTATTTGGGAGAGTTTAGGCGATGAGAATTCATATCGAGAAAGTTGTCACTATAGGCAGGTAGATATTGGAGAGAACCCCAGGTTCAAGTTCTGATCCTCCCAGTATATCTTTTCTTTGGGTGTTAATTATAAATGATAGTCGGGCCTATAACACAAATAAAATCTTATATTAATATTTTCCTTTCTTTTGCTATTTTGGTATTCTAAAGCAGAAAATACTGTTTAGATAAATAAATGTAATTTTAGTTAATTCAAAATATTATTATAGCTTATTAGGTAGACAATTTAAATATTCATTTTTGTTATTCCAAGGGAACTAAGTTACAGAATAATGTTATAATTTTCATTCAGTCTTCTATTGCTGAAAATAATTTATCTATGTATTTCCTCATATGGTTTTATATCTTCCATAATCATGTCCAAAGTGTACCCAATTCTACATTGTAATGATCTTAATGATAAGTAAGTGAAATTGTGTATATATAATTCTAATAATTACTTGTTAATTACCTGCTCAGGGTGGCTCTACGCTTGGTATGTTACGCAACCATACAGATAGAAAAACATTTAGCCTTACCGAGCACGTATCAGAACAGCGCAGGATCCACAGAGAAATGCTGTCACAGCTGCACACCTCTCCTGGTACTCTGCCTTCTTCATCTTCAGATTCTGACACCGACGACCAGAACACAGAATCGGAATTGGATCCTGATAATTACTTTTTTCTTCAGGTATTTATTGTTTAGATAAGTATAAATTGTATTTGATGCTCTATATTTGTTTAGTTCTACAGTTTAAAGTTCTATTTATGATGTGGTTTTACATTAAAAAAAATTTATAATATATATAAATGGAAAAAAATAATGGTAAAACCTGGATTCTTACCTGGGACCTCTTGATCTCCAGACAAGCAACTTTTCAAAATAGAGCTTTCCCATGTCGAATAACATGGGTGTGTATGGGTTTCACATTTTTTTTTTTGTACAATTGTTATTTATAAAAATAGTTGGATTGCTTACCACAGCTAATAGTTATTAATATATTGCTGGTTTATGTTAAATATTTGATACATATCTAAAGCCATCAAAAACAAACCAGCACAGTATAAGAGAAGAAGTAAGTTCCAAAGAACGAAAAACTCGAGGGTTTTGGGTTGACACATTGCTCTAAGGTTATGTACTCGCTAGCTCATCATTAAAATAGTGTATTTGAATGTTGAAGCTGGAAAACCCAAGTATACATCATCACAGACTGTCCTTCTCTCTGTCTCATCTACCTCGCTAAACTAAAATCGCAGCCTAACTGGGTGGGCGTATTGATTAGTGATGGGTTAATAGAAAAGACTGATAACCAAACCAGATGCTTAATTGACAGAAACTACAAAACATTAAAAGAACTGAATCTGGAAATGCTGAAATTGAACAAATACGTCAATGCATCATGAAATGGAAAAAATAAGAGATTCCTATAGACAAATCATTAGCTAAGGTTTTAAAAACATCATTAAATATTATTATTCAAGAGAGGTCTTTAATTTGACACCCTACTCAAAATTATAGAAAAATATTTTATTTTGTTTTATATTTGTTGTTGCAGCCTGTTCCTACGCGGCAGAGAAGAGCCCTACTGCGCGCAGCTGGTGTCCGTAAGATAGATTCACTGGAGAAGGATGAGTGCAGAGATATCCGCAGTTCGCGAGAGTTCTGTGGTTGTTCATGTAAAGGGTTTTGCGATCCTGATACGTGTGCATGCTCCCAGGCCGGCATCAAATGTCAGGTATTAATATTTCTTGACTCCATTACTTGAATGATTTTCCTTAATAAATTATTGTACTTTTAGAACTGCTAGATAGATCCTTACTGACAATTTGTTTTCGAAAACTTCTTGGTCATTGATAATAATTAATTGTATCTGCTAATGCATCTATTTCGACCACTGAAACTTACCTTTTCAACTAATAAAACAAATTGTCAATTGTTAAAATATTAAGGGGGAAATTGAAATCCATTATACATGTATTCGTGATTTCTAATGTTTGCTACCAAAACTTTATTTTCTGAAATATCTTTAACCTAGCGTCTTCTTGTGTCTAACCTTTGGGGTTAAATGAGAAGAGAAGCTTCTGATTAATTTAATATTTACTCAGATAAAAAGCTAGTGAAATGACTCACATTTCATTTTGTTTCCATACTTTGCACAATTGTATTTCAACCTAAAACTAATTATCATATTTTGAGGTTTAGGCAAACATACCTTTTGAATTTCAGATCGATTGAATTGTTTTTACAACCACTGTCATTAAACGTTCAGACATACATAGTCTCTCCATTCAGGATAAGCAATTAAAATGGTTTTCATAATATATTTCCAATTTTGAACTTTTCACATGATATTTTTCATCATAATTTTTTTTATTAATAGGTGGATCGATTGAACTTTCCCTGCGGGTGTACACATGACGGTTGTGCCAATTCCAACGGGAGAATAGAATTCAATCCAATGAGGGTAAGAACTCATTTCATTCATACGATGATGAGGATCGAGATGGAAAAGAAGAGGGAACAGGAAGAGGAAGAGGCAAGAAGATCGGAACTATCCGGTTTCTCTGGATACCGTCAGCAGATGTCCTATACAAATTATCCTTTCGAAGCTGGGTTCACTTATCCGTCGTATGCTTACCATTCTTACGAGAATGATTTCCAACAGTATGAGTCATTCCAGAGCAGTTTTAGGTACCCAGAGGATAAGGGAGGTGAAACGTTCTCTGAGCTACTCACTCCAACCAGGTACCAAGAGCCAACCTTGGATCAGATTCCATCCCAGGATCCGGATCCGTCTGAGCAGGCAGAGAAACCCCAAGAGGAACCAGATGGTGAAGAAAACTTTGGAGAAATCATCAAAAACACAATGGTTGAAAGTGTAACAGCTTAGATTCATTTAATGTGCTATTGTTAATTGTATAAGTGAATTGATTAAGTATTTAAGTTTGTCTTAAGGAAATACATTTCCTTAAAGTCTCTCTGAATTTTCGCTCCTCTTAAGAATATAATAAAATGCCGATTACCAACATACAAATTTTCTTTTCATTAACAGAACAATTAGATCGAACTGTAGAATCATAGAGATAAATCTTTATCATTGACAAAACATAATTTAATTTAATTTTTTTTTTAATATTTCTATCAAAGGAGGTGCAAATTCTTTTCCTTTTTTAATCGATAATAAGATTTTTATTTGTTGATTATTGAAAACGAAGTTAAGGTGTTGTATATTCTAAGGTTTGGTGCTCACGTTGTATATAATGTATGTTTTAGTTTGTATAAATTAGTTATGTTGTACATGAATATATAACTATTATGTTATCGTTCCTAAATATCTGGAAATTTATTTAAAGAATTTGTTTTTAGTTTTATTTATTTTTCGTAATGTTTGCTATAGTATTCATTTATATTTGTATAGTAGGTGTTATCAATGAATAATTAAAAAAAATACAATGATAATAAAAGGTTATTTTTAGCCTAATTGATTTTTAAATATAAATATTATCAATTGAGGAATTGACTAACTTAAGAATTTTAAAACTTATAAAATTCACAATTGAATGTAGAATTATTACTGAATAGTTTGTTACAGTTTTAAATTATAAGTATTTATTTAAACTTTTGGGATAGTGTTAATATTAATGTCAATATAAACATTACCTTAAAAAAGGAACAAGTTAAGATGATTGCTGTTTGTTACCTAACTTTAGTGCTGTATTCGAGAGTTTTATTTTAATATAACTGATTTTATCCCGCCTAGTTTTTAATAACAGATTAAGAGTTGAAAGAAAGTTTAGAAAAAATAAAAAATATGTTCTTTTGAACTTTTTATATCTTAAATCATTAGAATATGCCTATTTAGCTATTAATGTAATGAACATGGGTCGAATTAAAGATAAATAAATTTTGCACTTGTGCATTTACTGGCCGCTGTCTACATCCATGTCAAGGGTGTATTATTTTGGTGTTACTTTTGTTGTTTAAGTCGTTTGGTTTGTAATGATTTGCTTCCCATATACATTTTTATACCTGCCAATTACGTTAATCTTAATTTCTATTTCTAGAGCAAATTTTTATCAATTTAACCTTTTAAATTGACACGTGAGTCGCAGACTTATAAATCTTAGCTCATTTCTGATGTAGACATTGCGTCTGGTTCACATGCAAGTGCTAAGAAAAGAATTATTTAGTTTATTTTTTACTTACTGTTGTATTAGAAGGTGAAAATATAAATGTCTAAAAATTTGTGGGTCCAAAATGAATTGTTAATAACTTTCATTTAGTAATTTATTATTTTTATTTAGACTTTGCATTTTAATTTAATTTTTTTTTGTTACATCACCGTATTTAAATTTGGGGTCCATAATAGATGTTTTGAATAGACTTTGTATAAAATAGTTGTGAGTGATCTGGTTCCCAGTTGGCGTAATCTTTTGTTTTCAATTTTAAGGCCATCAACTCATCATCGTTTTACGTTTGTATAATTACGCAAAATTAGTTACAGTTAAAGTAACTATCGCAAGCAATTTGTTTTCTCAGCAATGGCTATTACTAGAGAATTCTTAAGCCAGTATCCGTTATTGCCAAATATTTTTTGATTGCTAGCAATAATTTAATAAAAATTATTATTCAAAAATTTTTTTTAGGTTTTTAACAATCTTAATATATGCCCGTCTTAAACAAATAAAAAGTTTAAGGTCAGCTGAAAACCTTTTTTTTTTAATATATTATGCCATAGATTGATAACCTGAATAGTAATTATTAATATACTCCCTGACAAAATTAGCATTCTTTCATATAATTTTTTTTTTTATGTGATTGTTATAATAGAGTTGTTTAATCAGTGATTTTTTTCTTTTCAAGAAGCTTTAAATGAAGTGTCAACAATCTTTTTTTGTATAAGTGTTTTTTTTTAATTAACCATTGAAGCAATTAATATAGGGTATTTAACACAAACGTGTAAGACAAAATTATAGACAAATTTATTAGCTAATTTTGCCCAAGTGTTAATATTTTATAATTTATTGCTCAAAATCTTAATGAAATTATACATTTCTCTGACAGCCCTATTACCTATAATTATCTAAATATGATCACACATTTTTTTTTTTTTTATTGACTAGAATCACGGGTTAAATGTTTTAATTTCAATTTCATATTTTGAAATACAAGTAACTTTGAATTTCTTCTAGCTATAGCTATTGCATTCATAAAAATTCTGAGTGTTTAAATAGCCAAATTATATTATGTAGTTATTTAATTTAAATGTGCTAATGATTTATTTAATTTCATTATTCTGGAAAAGACTGCAGGTATATTATTGTATTAATGTTAATAAATACAATCAAGTTCTCCCATTTGATACAGAGGTAGCAAAAACAAAAGCTTATGTAAGGACGTCATCGTGAACGATGTGATTCGCACAAATAGCAATGGTGGGGGAAGAGCCGTTTAGCCACCTCTCTATGAACTGGGCGTACTATATTTTCCCATTATCCTGGACCACTTATGTTCCAAGATTCCAAAAATGGTGTTGTTTTTTATCTAATTTATTTAATCCAGGTGCTGCACTTTTTGGTCATTTCGAGAGTACTTGAAACAGTCCTCTTGAATAAAATTTATTTTTATTGAAAAACTTTACAGGGATACCAACTCTATTAATGAGCAAACAATATTCGTAGCGATTTATTTTTCCAACAGTAACGTAGAAATCAGTTAAAGCCGCCATAAATGTAACAAATATGCTAATTATTGACAATTTAATACTTGTTATACTTTTTATTGTTATATGTACAATTTGGTATTTCTTATGAGAAATTGAACATTTAAAAAAGTGTTTCCATAAAGTAATACGTTTAAACAGAAGCAATACAAGTTCTGTAGATGAAAGAAAATGAATAAATGCTTAGTAAATAAAAATGTAGTATTTATTTTTATAGTTATCCGTTTACCATTCCAAAATATTATATTTCAGTGTATAGTGTAATGTAAATCTTCTTTATGTTCGAAAGGTGGATATTTTAGTCTATAATTGAGCTGACTTTTATTTTTTCATTCAAAATTATTAACGAAATACTTCCGACCTACACATACTATGCTGTCGCCATCAATTCATGTATAAGAGGATGGTATGTAAATAAAAGTAAGATTTGTTAGAGGGACTTAGTAAATTAATTTGGGGTAAAATCATTTCTTAATGAAGCTATTCTATTTTTTTTATTAAACAACTTTATTAAGATGAAATTACAATCTGCCTTAATGCTTAATAGGCAATAAATAATTGAGATAAATGTTCTCATTCATACCATATTTACAATTAATCATTCACTCACACATTCATACAATATTTACAAACAGCCCAGGGGCCCCCCAAGTCCACATGGATGTTGCCTCCCTCACATACGACTGAGGAAGCGGAATCCTGGGAAGCCCCCCATGCTCCCCTATCCGCAGCGTCACCGGATACGAGACAGTGGAGGCTGACCAAGAGCGTGAGAGCCACAGTCGCTCAGGACATGATTGGAGAAACTGGCCATTGCCAGGACTCCTACTGTCACTCATTTATAGCAGGTCATGAGGCCACTGCCGTTTCAGTCTCCGAGGAGGATTATAGGGATGAGTGGAGCAGTGCAATGACTGTGCTACGGAATTAGGAAGGTTGGATAGGTTACTATGGAATTTCATGAATTTGGAAGGGATGAGTTCAAAAAGTTAGGATATATTAAGATCGTTATATTGTTGACATAATAAGGGGCATTTACTATTGTTCTCAGGACTTTTGATTGAAAGGATTGGATGCGCTTGATGTTTGACTTTTTTGCTGTCCCCCATAGCTCTATTCCATATGTCCAGATTTGCTTAGGTCTAACTTTGTAAATAAGCAGTTTATTTTCTATTGAGAGATGGGATGTCCTTTGAACTATTCTGTTCAGTTGTCCAAAGCGTCTGTTTAGTTCTTGTCTTTTTAGCCTCGTGTGTGGGTTCCATGTCAGTCTTTTGTCAGTCGAGATGGAAGCCTAAATACCTTACTGTCTGAAGCTATTCTAAATCCCTACAAATACACCTGCTCAACTCCAATTTCATAGCTAACTATATGTTCATATTTTAGTTTAAAATTGCTGTTAAGCAACTAAAATTCAATTTTTGTAAATATCAAACTTTTTTTTTTCTGTAAATGATAAATTGTTATTTGTTTAAAGATTATATATCTTATAGCTTCCATGAAGTTTAACATCATGTTAGGTTATCCTGAGTTTATGAATTCTTGCAGGCTTTTTTGTATAGAGAATCCAACTCATAATTTTTAGATGGAGATTTATAGAAATATAAGTCAGATAGATGCTTAATAGACTTAAAACATTATAAAAATATAATTAAGTGTGCAGATTACCACACAGTAACTTGATCTTACTCCCTCTTGATTAATTTCCTAAGTTTATTAAATATTTAAATAGCTTGCACATTCAAAAGCTGTTAGCCTACCACACCCCATTGATTGACTCTGTGCGCAGGAATTTGTCCCCAAGGTCAACATTATGCCACAAAAAATTATTTGTTCATTACACATTACTGAAACTTAATATTTTTCTTAGAATTATTTTTTATTTTTAGCATTGTAGCAATAAGACTAATTTCATTGCATTCAGTCTGAAGTTCATTAACAACCCCCTAAAAAAATCAGCAGTTAGTTCCTTGAGTTTAGCTCCTACCAAGGTTCTTTGCTATCATGTTTATTTATCCCTGTCTTCTGCAGACAGGGATAAATAAATTAATTCTATGGATGATGTAAAATCAAATTAATTTTATTTTCAGTTAATCAATAGTTCATGTACAGTATAAAAATTACAAAATAAAATCTTTTACAAATTCACTATGTTAGACCTCCTCTATTCATCATTGTTCCATCGCCTCTAGGCTCATGACTCCCAAATCTATTTATCCTAACCCCCTCCGATTTGTTTGCTAAGATTCAGAGATATCTAGATCGGATCAGTGCCCGGGCTAAACCGCAAGCGCAGGCAATTGTTATTAGCTCCAGTTTCCTCCCCAGATCCATTGCCGATATTCCCACTTGAGCCTTTAATAACCATCCCATCACTTTCTGCACTCTACCGTTAAAAACCTATGGACAGCCATTGACCAAACCCTTTTTTGGATCAACACTATCTCCCAGCTTTCCCCTAATTCAGTAGGTGCCCTGAAACTATTCTATCACTCTTGCCATCTGCTCCCCCAACCTACACGTCAACTTCTTGTATCCTCCATCAATTTGAGTGTAGTTATGGGAGACTCGAAGACTGGTTGAAGCGAATCATGAATTGTTTCGTTTAATTTTTCTTCAGGATTCTGCGGCGCGCTCCCACGTCTCTCACCTCATGCCATGTTAGGGTGGCTGTTTGCCTCCTTCCATGCACAATATTTCCTTGGCTCATACCTTTTCCAAACCATCTATTCCCATCACCTATTTACACTCGTATATACAATATATTTTACAGCTCAAATCCTGAGTCTGCTCCCGGAACACCTTCCTGCCCACAAAACTGCAGCATACCATCAATCGTTCCTTCGCTACCCTCTAGAATTCTCTATCTCCAAATATCCGCCATACTTCATCCCTACAAACCTTCAAACCGCTCTTATTCCAACAACTCACTATCCCAACAGACGCTTGCTATTTTATGCATCTATATAATATATAGTATAAAATAAATGTATTATATTTTCATGCTTGTATTTTTTTTCCGCAATTGTAAATTTTGTCGGTATTTGCTATTTTTTCTTTTGTACCAATTCAATGGTTTTCATTAGACAGGGGTTTCATATAGTGGGTTTTTTTTTTGTAATTTTTTTATGTGTTATCATTATTTTTTTTAGGCAAAATAAAAACAATTGAGAGTGGATGAAAAAAACAAAAGATAGTAGTTGTTGTATCATGATGAACACACACAGAATTACTATCTAGTTTTGGCCCGTGATATAGTATAGTTGTTGTTTTATGAGAACAAAGAATTATTCTCTCTAGTTTGGGATCAGCCTGTGATACATGTGTCTGAGTCAAGTGATGAAATAAAAAGTTCTGTAAGTTATTTGTTGTTGGCCTGGAAGCGGAACGGAAGAGAAGTTGCACCAGGAAGAAGAGTTAATTTGATTAAAAAAGAAGACCATTGAAGAAAAAAAATATAGACAAGTATAATCAATATAAGTTTCTTTTTGTTTATTTGCAATTAAATATAATCTTTTGCCATAATTATTTTGTTTAAAAGAACCTTAAACAGCAGTTAATCACTAATAAAATAAATTTAAAGTTAAAAATAAAATTACGTTATCTTTTAAAAGAAAGTAAATATCGTAATAATATATATATATATATTTTTTTTTTTTTTTCCTTCATAGCCCCTTTAAACTTGCAGACAATTATATACAATTATATATCCTCAAGTGAATCCATTTACAAATTATTTATATTTTTTTTTGTAATGTAATATACTTTTTATTTGCCAGGCATAAACGGTTTGATCGGGAATATATTTTTTTTTTCTATTCTATAATATTAATTTAATTCAAAATTTGTTTATAAATAGCATTTTTAATTTCACTTTCTGGAGCAAGAATAAATAAATTCTTTGGTGAATCCACCCTTGAGGAAGCAGCAGTAAGTTGTCTTTGGGAGAACCATGGTTTTCTCAAATGTACTCGGCAGTACTTAATAGACCACACTGAATTTGATGCCCAGAGATAGATTTATAAAGATTGAAATCAAACAAAATCAGATAAGAAATCGCACGATGTTTCTTTCGTGAAGACAATTGTGTTCTTTTGTGTTTGTGACATGGGGGTGTGTATACCCATCTTCACAAATTAGGTGCCAGAGTTTTACTTTTGAAAGTTTCCACTTCTCCGCTAAGTTGAGAATTCTAATCTTTTAGAGCTCTGTTCAGTTTTTTGGTATTCTTTTTGGTTAGATCGACGTGGATTGGTGGTCTTTTTAGGTTGGATATCATTTATGTACTGTATGATAACGTAAACTTGCAATAACAATAAATTAATTAAGTCACATTTAATTTTACCTGATTTTTGTGTCAATTTTTGATTTTCAGAGTGAAGAAATATGTGTATAAATATTGTTGGTTTTTTGTTCTCGTGCTCATATTTGTTCACATCCATAAAAGTAAGTTAAAATTTATTTTTATTATCCATTATTTTAATGGAAAAATGATCTTAGAGTAAATATTACTACTCTTGGTATTAGCCAATATTTATGTTTCTGAATGTTTAATACAGAAATATAGTCAAGGGGAGGAAGTGAAGGAACAGTGAGGAAGGAGAACTGATTGTGACAGTGTCGCATTGTAGAAAGGGTGGAGTTCTTAACTGCTCCTGTTACGGGGAGTGTGACAGTCACTGTTTCGGTAACGTTCAGGTCGCGTAACTGCTCCAAACCGAGATTAGGTGACGCATCACTGCTCCACCGTACTGATAAGAGACCATAATAGTTCTGATGATAGTAGTTGTTTAACCGTTTTTGATTTTCAAATCTGTTTTTGGAATTATATCTAGTTTATTCACGATGGACTTATCAGGTAAAACAACTGTGTGTATTTCACTCCTCAACGATAGATAAATCATTAAATTATTAATAAAATAATTACATTTTTGCCATATTAATGAAGGATTCCTTAGTTTCACTACTTTACGACTGTTTTATCTAAAGCCTATATATTAAGTAAAGATGTCTTTGTCAATTTCAAAATTAATCTTTCATCCTGTACATGAATGTAGAATTTGCAAAGAACAGTCTTTTTGAGATGACAGATAGTGATAATTCCTGCGTAAAAAAATATTTTGGCTTATCTTAACTTATTGACATCAGTATCCCCTGCCTCTTCCAACAAGCATTAAAATGTATTAAGTTAATATTTTACAGTTTTCTTTTAGACGTAGAGCATCACGGATTGTAGTAAGATACTCATTTTAGCCATAGTAATGGGACGTTTTTAATTAACTCGGTGTTCAATCTGAAAACAGTTATAATACATTGCAATCTGTAAATCTTTATCTATATAATTTCTTTTATATACTGATTAATAGACTTTGATACGTTTTTTAATTAACATAGATGTTGTTTGTAGGTTTTAGTATACAGATCTTTGTTGTCTATGTTTGTCACATATAATTGCTTTATACAACATTTGCTCATGGAAATTGCGAAGCTCTATGCTGCCATATTTTGCTGCTAAAATTAAAGGTCACATTATAAAACCTCGACTGTGTATACCCAGACAAACATAAATCATAAAAAGTAGCAATACATAAAATCAATAAATAAAATCTATTTAAAATATTAAAACTGACGAACTGCATCCCATGAACTGATGAAATGCTCCATCCATCTTATACATATTAGTTGAGTGGACGGACATTTCTCAATTTTTGGGTCTGTTACTCCTTAGCGGATACTATTTGGTGCCAACAGTTATGTCACTTTTATAACATATATCTTTTTTAAAATACAGTTATGTCAAGAACTATAATTCTGAAATTGATGCCACGAATAAATTGGCAAAAATCCAGCCATTTTACAACAAAAAAACATTTTACAAATAAATAAACAGTTTATGAAATTTGAATTTTTTTATAAAACCCTGAGCATCGAATAGTGAGTGTTGCCTTATGGCCACCACTCGTGTATGATGTTGACCTGAGGCAATCCAGTAAGATTTGATCACAAAATCTCAATGTGTTCATGAAATGGGTAACTATACAGCATGAAAATATACACAAAGAAACAAAATTGTGAAGGTCATCGCACCTATCAGACGAAAGACAGATGGACAACAATATAATTTTGGCTTCCCAAAGAAGGTGAGTGCATTGTGGCACCAACACTAATTATGAATGAAAAGAATGCCAAAAACGCATTCATATCCATTGTTTCCCACAATTCCATGGGTTATGAGTAGGGCTGCCATCTCTAAAACCTGCTCCCCGGACCGGAAGCGTAAGTTCCCCGGATTTTGGAGCTATCACCCCGGACATTTCAAAACTTTTTTTCATTCACTTACATCTTGATTAAAATATATTTTACTCCGTACTGGATAGAAGAAAACTTTGATTTGAAGCCTCTTTTGTTGCATGAAATAGTGTGTTTAATCGTTCTTGTGACGACAAGTTATTAATTTTGCTTTATTTTTTAACCTTCTTAGCTTAGGTATTAAATAAAAAATAAACAAACCCAATATTAGTTACTCAGTTAATAAAATTAAATGAAAACTTGTTTAACTTTTTATTTTTCCATACAATTTACAATATTTAGTTTTAAAACAACTTAAATCTTAAATCAAATTCAGAAATTTATAATAACTTATACTAAGGAACAATTTTAACAGCCTTACATTTTGCTTTATATTTCAAGAAAGAAAACACAATTTGTCGTTTTCATCCATAGATCTATGTAACTAAATTAAATCAATATTTAAATCAAATAAAACTATACTTCTTAATTATTTGGCAACTTTTAAAGTAATAACATTAAAATGTCTTCAAATTTTAAACTTAAATTACTACATTATTAATTTGAACTTTTTGGTAACACTTAATGTACCCAAATAAATAAACACTGAAACAAATACTGTAGTTCTCTATTGAACTAAATTAAATCAGTCTTTAATTTGTGTTTATTTATGTCAAATAATGATGCTTTTAATGTTTTGGTAATTCTTTATTGCGTTTTCTTTATTGCTAAAAGATTTATAATAATTTACTTTTGTTCATGTTATTTACCTTGTCTATAATATATCTGCAATAGCGTATAGGGTGATTTCCTATATACTAAGAATCGCCACACACGTCTACACATCTAATATTTTGCTACGCAGCTAAATAGATCGCTCGCGCTCGCCATTCGCCAGATCACGCCATGCGTCGGTCAAGCGCGCCCACCCCCGCTCGCCGCTCGCGTAGTAAAATAGCGTCGGCAGCGCGTGCGGTGAAATACCTAATCCATAGTTTTTATTTACATAAATTATGGGAACGGATCTGATCGAAAACCCGGACTTTTATTATAGTCCGGGTTGCACCCGGACTACAATTTAAACCCCGCCCGGACGCTCCCCGGACGTCTTCAAAACTAGGACAAATCCGGGGAAACCCGGACGGATGGCAGCCCTAGTTATGAGCCTTAATAACATCACAAATTATTAAAAAAATATTATTCACTTTTACAATAATTCCTTATTTTATCTAAAACTGAAATTTATTACATTGTACTATACTATAATAATTATTAATATTAATTAATACAACATGCTTTCCTTGCATTGGCAATTCAATTGTTTTGAGTTCCTTCAGACGATAGTCCTGCTACTGGATCCTTAAATGTAACATTGCTGGTTTAATCAATGTACAATATATTTGACTTTCTCTTATACACTTCATTTTTTACAAGGTTGTCATTTCTTATTTGCAGAGGGTCCAATCCACTTTAAACAAGTAGAAGAAGGGGAGTTGTTCTGGCAACTCAGGCTAATTCTAATAAAATTATGCAGAAGTCCGAATATAACATGAACATTACTTTATTATATAGTATACACTGAAAGTGACAATTGAACTACTAAACTAATGACATAAAGAAAAGAAATAGAGAAAAGAAAATTACCTTGTGTTATAACACCTTGATCATATAAGTCTAACATCTATTAAAATTAAAATTAAAACAATATCTTTACAGAGGTCTATTGACATTAAACTTAAACACTGTCTTTACAGAGGCTACCAAATCCTCTAAATGAAATAAAATTAATTTGAACACATAACAACATAATGAAACGTTAGCTTGAATGGTAAAATTTGTCTACATCCAGATACAGGACAGGCTCACCGGATGGCTCGTCAGTCCGATGAATCAGATGGCTATCCAGATACAGGACAGGCTCACCGGATGGCTCGTCAGTGCGATGAATCAGATGGCTCTGGAGAAGCGAGAGCGAGAGAGAGAGAGAGAGAGAGAGAGAGAGAGAGAGAGAGAGAGAGAGAGAGAGAGAGAGAGAGAGAGAGAGAGAGAGAGAGAGAGAGAGAGAGAGAGAGAGAGAGAGAGAGAGAGAGTGAGAGAGAGAGAGAGAGAGAGAGAGCGAGCGACCGTATGGCCACGGCAATGTCTCGCTGACTTGTCTGACGGGCCCCGGTAACATCGCTAATCCTATAGCTAGTATCCGGCTGGCAACAATACCTACCGAATACCAACACGGATTACATTTGTTGGCCGCAACAGGAGTTAATACTGGATAGTGGTAAGTACACTAATCTATTCGTGAAGCACTCCATAATTTGTGAATACTAATAATGTGGGATAACTGACACCTCAGATCAGACTGGTAAATCTGTTAATGCATTGATCATAAACATCTTAATGTCAAATTTAAGTTTTAATCATCATAGCTAAAAATCATCAATAACTATTCTCGCTACACATAAATAACCACTATGTTCAACTACTTACAACTCCCCAAAATTCAAGGAGTTGTTTGTTCTCAAACTGAAACTTATTTCAATAAATTATTGCTTCTGAAAATCCACTAATTTAGGAAATTGGTAACAAGATTCTTATAAAAAATACATTCATAAAAAAACATGACATATGTGCTAAATTCCCATTTTCATTTGCATTTAAAGTAGTGATTCCACAATCCATAATTGCGGAGCGAATATATAGTCTCCTTTTGGTAAAAATTATGACTTCGATTTTTTCAATGTTTACTGTTAATCTCCAAGACTTAATTAAGCACAAAATTTGTCAGAAACCGAACTATTTTTGTTCAAAGTGATTTATTTACAAAAATGATTAATCTCCATTTGAGGCAATACAACTTTCTAATCTTTTATTCCACTGTTCAAAACATTTTTTAAATTCCTCTTTTTTGTTTCCAGGCAGCGTCTCCATCGTTTTTGTCTTGACTTTTGACTCAACGTCCGCAAAACACTTTCCTTTCATGTCCCTTTTCATTCCGAGGAATAAAAATGAGTAACCAAGAAGAACCCACTCTACCCATTGCCAAATCTTTAGTTAAAATTCACTGTAATGAACTCCAAGTCACTCCAAATTTCTCTGCAACTTCTTCAATGGTCAGGATGGTTTCGCAATTTTTTTCCGACATTCTCCAGAGCGAGGTTGATCATTAATTCACATTTCCCCACTTTTAAAACGGGAAAACCGCGCAAACCCTTGAGTTTTCATAATGCTTGTAGGCCGCATTTAAAATATTTCAAGAGTCTCTGAGCCAGTTTTCCCGAGCAGGAAGCAAAACTTCACGACGGCCGCGCGGTGTTCACGAAAATTAGCCATTACAAAAATGAAGAACGCGCAAAACAACTGACTGAGTGCAGTGAAGTTAGTGCATAAACTAATTGGGACGGTACCCCATTAAAGAGAATTTTACCGTTTTCTTTAAACTTTTAATTGTCTGCGAGGGATGGAGATGGAAGTAGACACTTCCAGGAAGCGATAGGTTTCCCTGACACAAACATTGGAAAGTGAAGAGGACTTCACATACCCCAAAATTACGGTGAAGTTCCAGCGACCAAGGAAAAAAAATCCGACAAAGGTCAGTAATAAATTTCAGGCACTCCAGAGTGAGTCACCTAAAAGTCCACAACCAGTGCCGCCGGTGACCGTAAAAAAGCCACCGCCAATTATTGTCTCAGGAGAGACAACTATCTCGTTAGCTCATAAACTCAAAAACGCAGATATAAATCGGTTCACCTTGAGGAAGACGAAAGAAGAGGTGACCATCTACCCAGAAGTGGAGGAAGAGAGGATCCTCATTGAAGAGATGTTAAAGCAGGCTGGAAAAGAGTATCACTCCTTCGCCCCGAGAGGTGGCACCAAGAATAAGAAGTTTCTTCTTAAAGAGGACATAAACATAATTATAGAATGTTTAAAAACAGCAGAGCCAGATGTCATAGACGTAAGAAGACTAAGAAAACCAGACCTTAGTGGACAGAAGGAAGATATATCACCAGTCCTGGTCACAGCCAAGCCTAATGTGACGCTCAACAAAATGAAAAAGATACGTGCTATTAATCACGTTATCATCAGAGTGGTGACTTTAAGGAACAGAGGGGGGCTCCTCAATGCTACCGTTAGGAGTCCGGCCAGACACGAAATCACTGTGGCAGAAAATGAACTGCGTGCGAGATATGCAAAACCACACGAAGTGGCGCTTTGCCCCAGAAATGAGACAGCCCCACTCAAGTGCTCTAACGGCGGTGGGGCGCATCCAGCCTATTACAGAGGATGCACGGAGGGAAAAGAGCTCCTCACCAGGATGAGAACGACCAACGACAGACTGCGGCCAAAGCTGAAGAGGCGACGACAGGACGAGCCACTCATGAGACCTGCTCCACCGCCATCTACAAACGCGTGAGAGAACCCACTGTACAAGAGATTCTAGGACCATAATGAAGACCTAGATGCCCCCTCCACGTCGACCAAATTCCAGGACAGTACAGAAGACGCACCCAACGATAGAAGAAGTAAGTATCTAGATCCTAGAATATAGTTTTTGACAAATGTCCAGCGTCATGACCTTGAATATGAACCGAAAAGGGTAACTGCCCTAGTCGATTACTGTAGCCAAATGTTCATTGCTATGATATCTGGTAATCAACAAAAATGGTAGATCACAATATACTAAATCTTAACGTTGACGGTCTCCTGACCAAAATAGATGAGGTAGAAGTGTTGCTAGCACTCTACCGACCAGATATTGTAGTTTTGACAGACACGAGGGTGTCTACACAATCGAACCACATCAAAGGTTATTCAACTGCCACTGAAAGGGTCGCCGGTTGCGGTGGTGTTCTCATTGCTATACGCCTTAGTATCAATTGGAAGAAAGTGGCTTCACCACTGCCTACAACTGATCCCAAGCTTCACCACTTGACAGTAAAGGTAAATTTGGGGAAAACCATTTACCTTACCGCCTTATTCAGAAGACCTTACGCGTCTCTCCAGGAGTACTCAGCCCTCTTACACGCATGTGCGCAGAGGTCTAACCACTGGGTGGTGGGAGATCTCAATGCAAATCGTACCATGTGGTATAACACTGTAATAAAGAAGGCTGGGGAACTCCTGTTTAGAACGCCGTTTACTGTCGTCCGCCCACAAACCTTTACTTTTCGACATAGAGGTAACCCGCAGGCTACCTCGACGATTGACTTACTACTGACAAAACAACCCCACCGTAACACTAGTCGCACAGCTCTTGACTTTATTACGTCTGACCACAGGCCAGTACTGTACGCAGTGGATGGTAAAGTGGTGGCCCCTCCCCCCCCCCACGAGATACGACTACCGTCTCGCCGACTGGGAGCTCTATCGGTCGCAAATTTACCATAACCTGCAAACGGTGCCAATTCTCCGCACGAAAGAAGAAATAGATCTTCAACTAATTTTCATAACTGATGTGATCGTAGACGCAGCAGACACTGCGACCCCGAAGTTCACCCCCATGCCACCTTCCCTGCGACCCCCTCAACCATATTCTTAAAATGATTGCCTTGCGAACGATTGGAAGAATAGATGTTACAGGACGAGACATCAACAAGCCAAGGTCGTTGTGAATTCTCTCACAACGCAAATCCGGGGCTCGATGAAACTCTGGAAAACATGGAAGTGGCATGAGCGACTTCGTAGCACTCACGGCGATCACGGAAAGTTTTGGAAGCTGTTGAAGATTACAAAAGTCAAGGCAGCCACTGTCCGTCTTCACGAAGGCAACAATGTTCTTACGGCTGAGCAACAGGCAACCAAACTGGCCGACCACTACGCTAGGAATATTACGGCTAGGACGGGCCATTACCACGAGCCTCCTCCGGTAGAAGCTGAACAGAACCACATGTTTGTATCACCGAAGCAGCTCAAGGCGATTCTTCGCCGGTGCCACGGAAACCGAGCGCCAGGGCACGACGGGATACAAACAGTGCTGCTCAAACAATGCCGAGGAGAGGGATAGTACAACTAGCAAACTTATACAACTTTTGTATAAGAATGCGGTACTTTACTGACACATGTAAACAAGCCATCTTATTTCCATTACTCAAGCCAGCCAAGCCCACTACCATCCGATCAGCTTGTTACCGCAAATGGGAAAAAGTTTTAAGAATATTTTATTGAATTATCTTAAAACTTACTGCTCAGAAAATGGCATTATTTCACCAGAACAGACTGGATTTCAATCCAGTATGACCACAGAGCATTTTCTTCTGAAGGTACAGTCAACAGCTAGCCATAACATGGATAGAAACATAGCTATGGCTATGTCTGACTATGTCTGAAATTGTAGGAGCCCAATATAATAACGTAAAAGTTACTTCTTTCGCTGGTGATATAACGGTGTACAGCAGCAGCATGAGAGCCAAGGTAGCTCTTAGACACGCTGAAATGGCTGTAACCAGATCAGTGAGAGATTGGGGAGACTCAATATGTCTGTAAATGCGGGTAAGACTGACTGCGTAATTTTCTCTTTTCAAAAGGGAAAAAGTCCGCTGCCTACTAGTTACATAGTAAGAACGCAGCAAAATTCACCAGCCAACACCTAGTATATCTGGGGATTAAAATGGACAGACGCCTTCATTTTAGTAACCGTTTTGCTAAGAAGTTAATGCAAACTCGCACGAACTCTTACCTGCTCATGCATTTATTGACTTCCCCCAATCTATCACTGCACCTAAATCTCATGATTTACAAGAGTGTACACAGGCCTGCTCTGCTGTTTCGTCATCGGACGTATACGACAGCTCGGCGACTCCAACAATATCACAACGGTATACTGATGAAAGTGGTCAGACATACTTCATTCAAGCAGAGGAGCAGCAGTGAGCTTCACGAGATCATTGATTTGCCTATGGTGGATGAAATTCATTCAACGTAGACAAATCAAATTTTTTGACTCCCTGCAATAACTGACAAACCCGGTGTTTAACACGATAGCCCCCGCTCTGTTCCCCTATCGATGGCAGGACGCTGTCTGGTCAGGAACAATTTAGTCTTAGGTTCTAGTTTGAGGTTTAGATTTTAAGTTTTTCCCACATTGTAAATAGAAGGTGAGCCCCATCACCAAGTATTATATACATTGCATTGTTAATTTTAACGTCAAACTGATATTGTAAATTATAATACTGCCCTCCTTCGAATGCATCAGTGCATCGCAGTAAGAGGAGAAATTGTAAATAGAAATTTGTAAAAATGTTAATAAATTCAGGGGTTTTTAGAGGAAAAAAAAAATTATATACAATAATTAACGCTCATCATGCTTGTAGTATGCAATGCAGTTGATGTCCGTTTTTAGGTAATCGCTCCTCTTTATAAATTCATTTCGAGTAGTTGTTATTTTACAAACTAGTAAACCCCCTATTCAATTTCTTAAATGTTCTTATACCTGTTTTTCAAATTCTTTTAATTCAAACCAATTCCATACATGTACTTAACTCTTATTTGTATCTATACTTTCGTACCTACCTCTTTGAGATAGCTTCGTTCACGAGTGACAAGTATCTGAAAAGAGGTCTTCACTAGCTCTCTCCATTGAAGTCCTTTAATGCCCTTTTAATTTTCAGATCTGTCTTTGGAAATATCTATATTTTACTCACCATGGACTTATCAGGTAAAATAGCAAATGTGTAACTAGCTCCTCAACAATAGAGCAATTAATTATTCATAACATAACAATTTGTGATTCCTTAGTTTCACTGCATGAGGACTTTTTTTTGAAAAGTAAAGATGTCTTTGTCAATTTCAAAATTAATCTTTCACCCTGTACCCGAATGTAGAATTTTGGAAGAACACTCTTTTTTATTGGCTTGATAGTGATTATTCCTGCCTAAGAAATTATTTTGGCTTATCTTAAGTTATTGACATCAGTGTCACCTGGCTCTTACAACTAGCATTAAGGCAAAAGTTTTAGTTTTCGTTGAGATGTTGTTCATCACGAATTGTAGTAAGATATTAATATTAGCTACAGTGATAAAGTGATTTTAATTAAGTTAACCTGAAAGTTGCAAAAATGAATTGAAATATGTACATCTATACATTCTTGTATATACTGATTAGTGGGTATAAAAAATTAAGTGGTCAAATTTACAATATTGTTTGGATTGTTTATGCTTGTAGATGTAAAGAAATCTTTTGCAGCCACAAAACGAGAAAGTGAAGAATTTGACTAAGTTTTTTAATTATCTTAGAAGTATAAATCAGTAAGTTTTTGTGCTCAAATCTTTGATATCTATGTTTGTGACTTATAATTGCTTTATATTAAAAGATTTGATGATACATATTATAAAAATATTTACGTTCTTTTGAAAGGTAACGTAATTTTATTTTTAAGTTTAAATTTATTTTATTAGTGATTAACTGCTGTTTAAGGTTCTTTTAAACAAAATAATTATGGCAAAAGATTATATTTAATTACAAATAAACAAAAAGAAACTTATATTAATTATACTTGTCTATATATTTTTTTTTCAATGGTATTCTTTTTTAATCAAATTAACTCTTCTTCCTGGTTGGTGCAACTTCTCTTCCGTTCCGCTTCCAGGCCAACAACAAATAACTTACAGAACTTTTTATTTCATCACTTGACTCAGACACATATATCACAGGCTGATCCCAAACTAGAGAGAGAATAATTCTGTGTTCTCCTCATCAAACAACAACTATACTATATCACGGGCCAAAACTAGAGATTAATTCTTTGTGTGTTCATCATGATACAAAAACTATACTATAAAAGTTTTTCCATTATTACTAGACCCAGACACCTATACACCAGGCCGGTCCCATAACTAGAGAGAGAATAATTCTGTGTGTGTTTTCATCATCACAACAACCGGTATACTATCTTTTGTTTTTTTATCCACTCTCAATTCTTTTTATTTGCCTTCTTGATTCAAGGTTGGATTAAATATTTATATACAAACTCAACAATATCTAATATCACAACATTACTACAATACTAGTTAACAAAAGGGAGATGTGATAGAATTTATGGATATTTGGAGAAGGCTTCGATCAATAAATACCTCTTTGACTTCTATAGGAGAGTCCCCAGTAATAAAAAATAAATTGGCCAGTTCAAATGAGTATTGTAAACAAAAAATAAAAAAAATAAAGTCTAAACTAGATAAAACATTTTTGGGGGAATATCTGTGGTTGGGAAGATGCTGAATCTAAAATTATTGACCAATTCAAGGGAAAGTTTAAAATTTCAAATAAAAATGTGAAGTTTCTTATATTAACATCTTTACCTAGAAGGTAGTAATGTGTTAAAATTGAGAAAGAGTTACCAACAACAAATCAAAAAAGTTAGTGGAAGAAAAAGAATACTGTCAACTCCAGATCCCAAGAATGTTAAACCAATTCCTCAAGAGACAGCCCTTTTTGTGAAAGAATTTTACTGTAGTGATGAACTGGTAAGGAAGACTATGTGTCAATGGGAAAAAACTTAAAAGGAAAGTATTTTTCAAAAAGGTTGGTTTTAGTAAATTTACGTGAAGCTCATCAAGAATTTAAATCAACTTCCTCAGATCTAAAAGTGAAGTTTTCAAAGTTTGATAAATTATGACCCTAAAAATGAATAATAGCTGGTACAAGTGGAACACATGCCTTATGCGTTTGTACAGTACATCAAAACAAACTGATGATAGCTGGGGCAAATTTGAACTTAAAAACAGTTAGTATGCTTTTGATCATTACCGGAATATTTTAAATTGTAAATGGGTTTTCTTAAAAGTGAGAGATGTCTTTCAACTCAAGTTTGGTGTATACAAGTATAGTGTAAAATATTGATGCAATGTAGTTGATTTGTAGTGAAATAATTATTATTTTGTCAAAGTTCAACAAAATTATTTAAATAGAACACAATATATTTTAGCTTGATAAAACAGGCATAACTAGCTAATTATGAGTGTAATAAAGTGCGTCAAAGCGCCACATATGTGGTAAATTATTTACACTAAAGTTCAGGTATTTAACTTGTTACTTTATTTTTTTATAATAGAATACCATCAAGAAATTTGGCCCATACATTATAATAACATGTACACATAACATATTTTTTTTTTTAATTCAAAATTTTAATTTTAAAAAAAATAACTTAAAATTTGTAACATTATAAAATAAGTTTGGCAAAGTCAAGTAACATATCAAATTAAAGCCCTTGATTGGCACTGTTTTGGCCTTTCTAGGGAAAATAGTTTTGGAGCTACATAAAGAATGACAAAAACGCATTCATATCCATTGTTTCCCACAATACCACGGAGTAAGAACCATAATAACTTCATACATTTTTCAAAAAAATATTATTCACTTTTTTAATAATTCCATATTTTGTCTATGCTGTACTAAAAATTTTAACATTGTACTATACTATAATTATTAGTTGTTATTAATTAAATTAATACAACATGATTTCCTTGTATTGAGAATTTAATTAAAACTTTTAGCAAAAGAAGGTATTATTTTTATTTGTTTCACTGCCATTGTTCCACTTCTGAAACGTGTTGGGAAATTTGTTTCTTGTCTTTTTAAACATTAAACTGAACTATATTGAGACCAAAATTAAAGAAATAAAATACAATTTTTACAAGGATTAGTAGGGGTGTTTAAAAGGTGATGATGGTGAGTACGCTAAAGAATTTCTGAAGCATTCCCTCCATGAATAGTTCTAAATGTCTCTTATGTTTTAATATCCTTCAGACTGATAGTTCTGCTACTGCGTTCTTAGCAAACATGTTAATGTAACATTGCTGCTTTGATCTATATGTTTGACTTTCTCTTACACACTTGAGTTTTTACCAGGATTAGGAGGGGTGTTTAAAAGGTGATGATGGTGAGTACACTAAAGAATTTCTGAAGCATTCCCTCCATGAATAGCTCTAAATGTCTCTTATGTTTTGATATCCTTCAGACTGATAGTTATGCTACTGCGTTCTTAGCAAACATGTTAATGTAACATTGCTGCTTTGATCTATATGTTTGACTTCCTCTTACACACTTGAGTTTTTACCAGGATTAGGAGGGGTGTTTAAAAGGTGATGATGGTGAGTACGCTAAAGAATTTCTGAAGCATTCCCTCCATGAATAGTTCTAAATGTCTCTTATGTTTTGATATCCTTCAGACTGATAGTTATGCTACTGCGTTCTTAGCAAACATGTTAATGTAACATTGCTGCTTTGATCTATATGTTTGACTTCCTCTTACACACTTGAGTTTTTACCAGGATTAGGAGGGGTGTTTAAAAGGTGATGATGGTGAGTACGCTAAAGAATTTCTGAAGCATTCCCTCCATGAATAGTTCTAAATGTCTCTTATGTTTTGATATCCTTCAGACTGATAGTTATGCTACTGCGTTCTTAGCAAACATGTTAATGTAACATTGCTGCTTTGATCTATATGTTTGACTTCCTCTTACACACTTGAGTTTTTACCAGGATTAGGAGGGGTGTTTAAAAGGTGATGATGGTGAGTACGCTATGTCTCTTATGTTTTGATATCCTTCAGACTGATAGTTATGCTACTGCGTTCTTAGCAAACATGTTAATGTAACATTGCTGCTTTGATCTATATGTTTGACTTCCTCTTACACACTTGAGTTTTTACTAGGTTATCTTTTCTTATTTGCAGATGGCCCAATCCATTTTAAAGAAGAAGAAGAGTTAATACTGGACAATGGTGAGCACACTAAAGTATTTCTGAAGCGTTACTCAATACATGAATACGAGGGTGGTCTGAAAAGTTCAGACCTAACAAAGCTTTTATTTCACAAGCTTTTATTTATTTTATTATCATCTTCATGTTGAGGTCGGAAACTTTTCAGACCACCTATTTACTTACAAATGTCTTCCATATTGTGAGATTACTCAAACTAATAACTTTGTTACTGCATTGATAGTAAATATCTCACATATTACAGTTTTAATCATTGTATTTAATTTTCTCTTATACACTTCATTTTTTACAAGTTCGTCTTTTCTTATCTGCAGAGGGTCCTGTGCACTTTAAAGAAGAAGAGGAAGAGTTAATACTGGACAATGGTGAGTACACTAAAGTATTTCTGAAGCGTTACTCAATACATGAATACTTTCAAATGTCTTCCATATTGTGAGATTACTCAAACTAATAACTTTGTTACTGCATTGATAGTAAATATCTAACATATTACAGTTTTAATCATTGTATTTAATTTTCTCTTATACATTTCATTTTTTACAAGTTTGTCTTTTCTTATTTGCAGAGGGTCCTGTCCACTTTGAAGAAGAAGAAGAGTTAGTGCTGGACAATGGTGAGTACACTAAAGTATTTATGAAGTGTTATTCAATATATGAATACTTACAAATGTCTTCCATATCGTGAGATTACTCAGACTAATAAATTTGTTACTGCATTGACAGTAAATTTCTAATATATTACAGCTTTAATCATTATATTTAATTTTCTCTTATACACTTCACTTTTTACATGTTTGTCTTTTCTTATTTGCAGAGGGTCCTGTGCACTTTAAAGAAGAAGAAGAAGAAGAAGAGTTAATACTGGACAATGGTGAGTTCACTAAAGTATTTCTGAAGCGTTACTCAATATATGAATACTTACAAATGTCTTCCATATTGTGAGATTACTCAAACTAATAACTTTGTTACTGCTTTGACAGTAAATATCTAATATATTATAATTTTAATCATTATATTTAATTTTCTCTTATACACTTAATTTTTTACAAGTTTGTCTTTTCTTATCTTTTCAGAGGGCCCTGTCCATTTTAAAGAAGAAGAAGAGTTAATTCTGGACAAGGGTGAGTACACTAAAGTATTTATGAAGCGTTCCTTAATAAATTGTTAAATTTACTTATAGAAAAAATGTGAATTCACAATATTTAATTTATTATAGCTCAGTAGGGTATTATACAACCAAAATTTTATATGTCATAAATTAAAGAAATAGTACATATATTGTTTTTGAGTTCTTCACAAATTTTCTTTCGATTGCTTGCTTGGCTTCATCCTAGTATTGTGTTTTGTCAACCTGATGCTTTAAATACATTGCTCCCTTGATGGCCTCCTGTAGACTTCGCGAATATGCGAGTATGATGGCATGTGATGAACATTGGTTTGAGTGACTCAGGCCCGTGTTGAATTACTTGTGACCTAAGGGAAAAGGCAAGGATACACGCTGTTCCCTGCATTATTCACCATTGTTTTGGTGTGGTTAGAGAGGCACTAAAGGTCAGTAGAGGAGTAAAAGTAGGCGTACGTCACAAAATACTTGCTTATGCTGACAAAGTAACTGGTATAGCTGGTATTTGTTGTCGAGGTGCTCATGCGCAAAAGCCTGGATCTTTGGCAATCTGTCCCTTCTAATCGTGTGGGTCTGTCCTGAGTCTTCGATGTGAGGATTATTTCTACTCTTGTTGATATGAATACCCACCGGTGATGAGTGGGGCCTACAAAACCCTAATCAAATCATTTTGACACAGGCACATCTAACAGCGTTTTTCGAATTTATATTTATATTTATTGCGATAGTGAGGGGGTATGTTTTATAAATAAAATAATTTTATATATTTGGGGGTGTCCCCAAGGTTAAGGGAGGGGGAATGAGAAGTTTAAAGGTAAATTTTTGTGTTCAAAAAATAAATAGGAACCCTTTAAAGGGAATTTTATGTACTTTGATTGGTATATAGAGTACTTTTTGTTCAAGTATACAGTTTGACCTTAGAACTTCTCACTACCCGCCCTTGGGGGATTTTTGGTGTGATGTACAGGGCACCCCCCCCAACTGTACTCAATTTCAGAACTACATGAATTTCCTTTTTTAATATTATCCTTCCTTGCCTGGACTATATAGCACTCCTTGGAATAAAGTAAAGAAAGTAAAAGCCTGGGGAAACCCCAAGGAAGATATTACAAAAATACTTTGATAATTTTCCTTTATTTTCATATGTTAATTCTTTTTCTAATTATTTGATATTAATGTTTGTTTCAGATTCATCATCTGTAGAGTATGACAGTGCTGGTAATTTAACGGCACACCATACCGGAGAAAAGCCACAAAGATGTCCTGATAGCAGCTACACAGCAGTAACATCTCGTAATCTGAAGAGACATGTAATGGTACTCCATACTAGAGAAAAGCCACATAAATGTCCTCATTGCAGCTACACAGCAGCAACATCTAGTGATCTGAAGAGACATGTAATGGCACACCATACCGGTGAAAAGCCACATCAATGTCCTCATTGCAGCTACACAGCAGTAACATCTGGTACACTGAAGAGACATGTAATGGTACACCATACTGGAGAAAAGCCACATCAATGTCCTCATTGCGGCTACACGGCAGTAACTTCTGGTACACTGAAGATACACTTAATGGCACAGCATACTGGAGAAAAGCCACACCAATGTCCTCAATGCAGTTACACAGCAGTAACATCTGGCACACTAAAGAGACACTTAATGGCACAGCATACTGGAGAAAAGCCACATCAATGTCCTCAATGCAGCTACAAAGCAGTAGAATCTAGTCAGTTGAAGAAGCACTTAATGGCACACCATACCGGTGAAAAGCCACATCAATGTCCTCATTGCAGCTACAGAGCAGTAACATCTGGTACACTGAAGAGACATGTAATGGTACACCATACCAGAGAAAAGCCCCATCTATGTCCTTATTGCAGCTACAAATCAGTACAAGCTGCTCCTTTGAAAAATCATATAAATGCACATCATACTGGAGAAAAGCCACATCAATGCCCTCACTGCAGCTACAAAGCAGTAACATCTAGTCAGTTGAAGAGTCATGTAATGGTACGCCATACTGGAGAAAAGCCACATCAATGTCCTCATTGCAGCTACAAAGCAGTAAGATCTAGTCATTTGAAGAGACATTTAATGGCACACCATACTGGAGAAAAGCCACATAGATGTCCTCATTGCAGCTACACAGCAGTAACATCTGATATACTGAAGAGACATGTAATGGTACACCATACCGGAGAAAGGCCACATAGATGTCCTCAATGCAGCTACAAAGCAGTAGAATCTAGTCAGTTGAAGAAGCACTTAATGGCACAGCATACTGGAGAAAAGCCACATCAATGTCCTCATTGCAGCTACACAGCAGTAACATCTGATACACTTAAGAGACATATAATGGTACACCATACTGGAGAAAGGCCACATAGATGTCCTCATTGCAGCTACAAAGCAGTACAATCTAGTCAGTTGAAGAAACACTTAAATGCACACCATATTGGAGAAAAGCCACATCAATGTTTCAAAAGCAGTGCTATCTGATAATAGCAAGTATCATGAAATAGACACACCATAAAAATGCCTCATCAATAATTTTGTCAGTTGCAGTTACTAGCTTATCAATTGAATATTCATACAATGGCACACTTTTCTAGGGGGGGGGGGGGGCATGAATGTCCTCATTGCAGTTACAAAGCAGTTCACTTTGAAAATGTGGAGACATATAATGGCACACCATACCAAAGAAAAGCCCTATTAATGTCCTTTTTTCAACTACAAAGAAATACATGCTGATAATTTGTTGACATATTTAACTACTTTGTTTTAGCTTTGTCGCGAACTGAGTACCAAAAGCAGAGATGCCAGTCCATTTTAATACCCAGGAAACGATACTGTTGACAGGGAAATTCTTTTTCTCTCCCTCCTATAGTCAAGGATGTAAGACGCGGTTTCTTCCCTTCGGAACTTCAGCCGATGTGGAACATTCATTCAGCTAATATTAATCTAACTTTAGGCCAGATTGGCAATAGGTTCAAAAATATAAAATAGATTAGCTTTATACAATTTTAATAAGTGAACTGCAGCTTTTATCCTGTTTTTTTTTTTCTTTAAGTGCGTTTATTCATACCATGTTTCTTTTGAACATTTTTGATCCTAAAAGTTGAAATTAATTGTTGTGTTCTTAAAATGTCAACACTGGCCTTGTGGTAATTACATCTACATATTTCTGTAAAAATAAATTCATATATATTTTAATTTTTTATTTCATATAAATCCCAGCCCTACTTTTAACATTCCAAATTATAACATTTTTATTTTGTTTTATATTTTTAGTTTCTTTAATGTAATTATGAACATTTTGTTTTGAACTGTAGTCCTTGATGATGCCTGAACATTCAACGTTCAATGACACATCTATCAATAAAAGTATGAAGGGACAAAGCTTAATGAACAGCCTGTAATGCATATATACACTTGAAAGTGTCTTTTTAATCATCAATACCCTGGAAAATAATAAAATATGTTAAGTTATTTTGTAGATGTACCTTTTGTATGTGGCTTTAGTTTAATTTCTTTAATTAGTGGGTTTATAAAGTTGGTTTTGTAAGGGTTATGATTTATGATTCTGAGCTTTTTTATGAAGTTTTTTTTTTACTGGCGAAGCTCCATAATGGACACTTACCTATACAATAATATTGAAGTAATTACAAATTTGCACAAGATTAATTTATTTTTTTGAGCAAGTTTGTATAGTTTATTGAAGTATGGGTACATTTTGTACATTGTTACTTGTGTTTTTTTCAGTTTCTAATTTGGCAACCTGGGTAAAAGTTAATTTCTTGTCTAGGTGTACTGGTAGATAGCAAACCATCTCTATCGTAAGAAAACCAGTAACTGTGAAATGATATGTCATTAGAGATAAAAAGTTCTGCATTTTTTAAGTTGAATTATGGAGTGTCGTCTCTTTTTGGTAAAAATTATGATTTCCGGTTTTTCAATGCTTATTGCTAATCTACAAGACTACAAGGAAGCACAAAATTTGTCAGAATCCGATTTGTAGATATCTTGTTATTAAGTCAATCCTAAATGAGCTAGTAGGCTCTCCTATCATATAGCCACATCAGGCCAACTTGTACGAATTATCATTCCAAACCCGTTCCCTTACAAGGATGTGGAACAATTTAGGTCTAGAGAAACTCATTAGCTGCGAGATCACCGATTACCTATAAAGTCATGGAGGTAATCAGGGGGTAGCTTAGAAAACAATTTGAGCTGACCCCACTGTTTCTACAGACCGATCGCCATGATCCACCTCACCTCTGGTTCTTGGTAAGAAAAACCTAGGCCGCCTGTTAACAAAGCCGCTCAGTCGTAGAAGGAACAACGACTCTATTGTCCTAGACATGGAAACTGCAGGGCCTAGAAGTTTACTAGGGGGAGTAATTGTCATTGCAGGTATGACAATCCAAACACAATTAGGACCAGGCGAAAATACTGGTCTTGCTAGGTTCAATGCAAGTCTGTCACAACGCATAAGCCTCGCATAGTGGGAACAGGACAGGAGCACATTAAGAAATTTAGAATACCTTCAGCAACGTCAAGCGAGTTACCCACATGTCCCACAGGATGCCAGTGCCACTTTAGTGGTACAAGTTGGTTTACAGGTTTAGTATAATCCGAGGAAGATTATAGGGATGTGTGGTGCAGTGTTTGTGCAAGGGGATTAGGGTGGTTGGATAGGTTACTATGGAATTTCATGAACTTGGAAGGGATGAGCCCGAGAATGTAAGGTAAATTGAGATAGTTATGAAGGGTTTTGTTGCTGATGTAATAAGGGGCATTAACTGTTGTTCTCAGGACTTTGGATTGAAAGGATTGGAGACGCTTGCTGTTCAACTTTTTTGCTGTCCCCCGTAGCTCTATTCCATATGTCTAGATTAGCTTTAGTGTAACTTTGTAAATTAGTAATTTATTTTCTATTGAGAGATAGGATGTCCTTCAAAGTAGTCTGTACAGGTGTCCAAAGTGTCTGTTTAACCTCTTATGTGGGTTTCATGTCAGCCTTTCGTCCAGATGGAAGTCTAGATATTGTACTTTCTTAGATATAGGAAGAGGAATGGAATTGAAAAAAACTAGTGGACAGGACTTACTACAGAGGGTAAATAAAGGTAATATGGGAACATTTTGCTTCATTAACTTTGGTCAGCCATTGGTTGCATCAATACTCGATCGAATCAAGGTGTTATGGGGGAAGGTTATGGGATGCTACAAGGTCTGGGTGGGATGAGAGGACTGTAGTGTCATCTGCAAATGTTGCCAAGAAGGTATTGGGAGTAGAGAGGGACATCAGGAGTATATAGGTTATAGAGCATAAAAAATAGGTTTAAATATTATAATTTGGAATGTTATGAGTGAGGCTGGGATTTATATGAAATGCAAAAGTAAAATATGTATGTATTTATTATCAGATAAATATGTAACTAAAAAATGAAAAACACATAAAATGTTGATGCAATTAGCATAAGTTCAGTTAATTCAACTTTAAACTGGGAAAGATGAATCTGTCAGTGAAAAATGGAAAGTCAGACTGCGTTATATTCTCCTTTCAGAGAGGGAAGAAACCACTGCTTACATTCTAGACCATAAGAAAAAAATGGAATTCCTTGACAACATTATGTTTACCTGGGCATAAACATGGAATGTCGTCTCAGTTTTTGACTGTCAGCTCACTTTTGCACAACCAGTTAAATCTATCTATAAATTATCAGCATGTATGAATATTTAATTGATAAGATTGTCAATGAGGAAATTCTATAGTATCGTAAGTGTCATTTCATGATCCTTGCAATTATCAGATAGCACTGCTTTTGAAACATTGATGTAGCTTTTCTCCTGTATGGTGTGCCTTTAAGTGTTTCTTCAACTGACTAGATTGTACTGCTTTGTAGCTGTGATGAGGACATCTATGTGGCCTTCTCCGGTATGGTGTACCATTACATGTCTTTTCAGTGTACCAGATGTTACTGCTTTGTAGGTGCAATGAGAACATAGATGTGGCTTTTCTCCAGTATGATGTGCATTTATATGATTTTTCAAAGGAGCAACTTGTACTGATTTATAGCTGCAGTGAGGGCATTGATGTGGCTTTTCTCTGGTATGTTGTGCCATTATATGTGCCTTCAAATTACCTCTGTGTACTACTTTGTAGCTGCAATAAGGACATTGATGTGGCTTTTCTCCAGTATGCTGTGACATTATATGTTTCTTTAAGGTTTTAGATACAGCTGCTTTGTAGCTGCAATGAGGGCATTGATGTGGCTTTTCTCCTATGTGGTGGTTTAGATGTTTCTTTAAATCACCAGATGTTACTGCTTTGTAGCTGCAATGAGGACACTGATGTGGCTTTTCTCTACTGTGGTGTGCTATTAAGTGTATCTTCAACTGACCAGGTTGCACTGCTTTGTAGTCGCAATGAGAGCAATGATGTGGCTTTTCTCCAGTATGGCGTGCCATTATATGATTCTTCAAACAACCAGATGTAACTGCTGTGTAGCTACAATGAGAACATTGATGTGGCTTTTCTCTAGTATGGTGGGCCATTATATGTTTATTCAAATGACCAGCTTGTACTGATTTGAAGCTGCAATGAGGACAATGATGGGGCTTTTCTCTGGTATGGTGTGCCATTACATGTTTCTTTAAAGTTCCAGATTCAGCTGCTTTGTAATTGCAATAAGAGCATTGATGTGGCTTTTCTCCAATATGACGTACCATTACATGTCTCTTCAGATTACCAGATGTTACTGCTTTGTAGCTGCAATGAGGACATTGATGAGGCTTTTCTCTGCTATGGTGTGCCATTATAAGTGACTTTAAATTACCAGTACTGTCATATTCTACAGATGATGAATCTGAAACAAACATTAATATCAAATAATTAGAAAAGAATTACCACATGGAAATAAAGAAAAATTATCAAAGTATTTTTGTAATATCTTCCTTGGTATTTCTCCAGGCTTTTACTTTCTTGACTTTATTCTAAGAAGTGCTATGTAGTCCAGGCAAGGAAGGATAATGTGGCAAGTCCACAAACGATGATTACGTGACTCAACTAATTTCAAGTATCTGGCAAAGCATGTTTGTCATATTGTTCTGTTCACTTACTGGATTTCTTTATCATAGGCATTAGTTTTGTGAGAAGAGTCCTTGAGAGTAGTTTGTAAGGACTCTATGCATTTCCCACTGTGAGTAAATGCTGACCGATAGAGCAGTACAACCAATCTCTCTAGTATCTATAGTCGAGAAACATATGTGTTTCTCAAATGAATTTTTTTGTCGTATTAATACTTGTAAGGTTATTTTGTTTACCATACCAATACTAAAATTTATATATATTATATAAGTTGAGATCCTTGCGATTTCAAGCCTTTGTGCCATCTTGTTAAATTGAAAATTAAGGATGCTTTAGTGTACTCACTGTAGGCGATGATTAGCTCTTTTTCATCTTTGAAAACTGCTAAGGCCTTGATCAGCTCCCTTGGTCTGTGGACCAATTCATGAGTAACTTTATTTCTAGACAGCAGCAGTTGGTCTAACCATTGGGGAAACAAAGCAAGCGGTTGGATCAGTATCTCTATTGGGGAGACAAAGTTAAACACGCCAATCAGCACAACCAGCTTATATTAAATACATCATATATATATTTCCCCACTTAATTGACATTAATTTTAAGAATTCTTAATATATGGACCTGTTGGTCGTAATTGTAACATTCCTGTTATTTTCAATAGTTTAGTTTTGATTGGGAGTGCACTCTGATTTTGATTAAAGCTGTAACGTTACGAGGTTAATAATATAATGATATAATGAGTGTTAATGATACAGTATACTATTATATTCGACATTATTTGGTGTTATATTTACTCGTAACTTTAATCATACGATCGTATCACGTAACATAATGAGTGTTAATGATACAGTATACTATTAGATTTGACATTATTTGATGTTATATTTACTCTTAACTTTAATCGTACG
The DNA here is from genome assembly GCA_930367205.1 of Acanthosoma haemorrhoidale. Classification (NCBI taxonomy): domain Eukaryota; kingdom Metazoa; phylum Arthropoda; class Insecta; order Hemiptera; family Acanthosomatidae; genus Acanthosoma; species Acanthosoma haemorrhoidale. The sequence continues at coordinate 8,587,678 of OV884012.1, forward strand.
ATCGTAACACGTAATATAATGAGTGTTAATGATACAGTATACTATTATATTCGACATTATTTGATGTTATATTTACTCGTAACTTTAATCATACGATCGCATCACGTAATACAATGAGTGTTAATGATACAGTATAGTATTATAGTCGACATTATTTGGTGTTATATTTACTCAAAACTTTAATCATACGATCGTATCACGTAATATAATGAGTGTTAATGATACACTATTCTAAGTGTACTCACCATTGTCCAGTATTAACTCTTCTTCTTCTTCTTCTTCTTCTTTAAAGTGGACAGGACCCTCTGCAAATATTATTATAAGACTTGTAAAAAATGAAGTGAATAAGAGAAAATTAATTATATATTGATAATTATGATTATATATTGATGATTATATATTGATTAAAACTGTAATATGTTAAATATTTACTATCAATGCAATAATCAAGTTATTAGTTTGAGTAATCTCACAATATGGAAGACATTTGTAAATATTCATATATTGAGAGTAACACTTCAGAAATACTTTAGTGTACTCACCATTGTCCAGTATTAACTCTTCTTCTCCTTCTTTAAAGTGGACAGGACCCTCTGTAAATAAGAAAAAACTAACTTGTGAATAAATAAATAAAATAAATAACTAAATAAATAAAGTGATACGAGAAAGTTAAATACAGTAAGTAAAACTGTAATATATTAGATATTTGCTATCAATGCAGTAACAAAGTTATTAGTTTGAGTAATTTCACAATATGGAAGACATTTGTAAGTATTCATGCATTTAGTAACGCTTGAGAAATACTTTGTTGTGCTCACCATTGCCCAGTATTAACTCTTCTTCTTCTTTGAAATGGATTGGACCCTCTGCCGATAAGAAAAGACAAACTTGTAAAAAATGAAGTGTATCAGAGAAAATTAATTATAATGATTAAAACTGTAATATGTTAGATATTTACTATCATTACAGTAACTAAGTTATTAGTTTGAGTAATCTCACAATATGGAAATCATTATTAAGTATTCATGTATTGAGTAACACTTCAGAAATATTTTAGTGTACTCACCATTGTCCAGCATTAACTCTTCTTCTTCTTTAAAATAGTCAGAACCCTCTGTAAATAAGAAAAGACAAACATGTAAAAAATGAAGTGTATAAGAGAAAATTAAATACAATGATTAAAACTGCAATATGTTAGATATTTACTATCAATGCAGTAACAGAGTTATTAGCTTGAGTAATCTCAGGATATGGAAGACATTTGTAAGTATTCATATATTGAGTAACGCTTCAGAAATATTTTAGTGTACTCACTATTGTCCAGTATTAACTCTTCTTCTTCTTTAAAATGGATTGGAACCTCTACAGATAACAGAAAAAAGAAAAATTACAAAAAAAATGAAAAAAAGTCCACTGCAGTATCTATCGGTACCTTCAATCTTACTATTGGACAGATCTTATTAATTTTTTTTGGCTTCTACTTAAGGTCGTTATCTCGAAACGGTGTTGCCCATGGCTTATGATGTGGCCACATGAGGCAAACTTGGATGAATTATCATTCCAAACCCATTCCCTTACGAGGACTGAACGATTTTCGTCTAGAGAAACTCAAGTTATTCTTGTCTATCAAAAGAAGCAAAGTCATTCGGATGTCTAGAAAGCGTTACCATCTACCATGCTAACGAGGAAGACCAGATAAATATCCTGGAACTATTTGTGTCACCTTAAGTGGTTTATTGCTGGTTCCGGATTCATAGGCCACCCCCACCCCCACCCACCCTTGGGTACTTGACGAGTTCATAAATCATATGGAGGCTGGCAGAAGTGAGAAATCTCTCCTGTAATTATCACAACCTTACCAAAGAATACAATTAATGCCCTTAAGCGAAGTTGTTATCTTTTGCGTGGTCGTTTCCAAACACAGAACGCAGTGCTCCAAGAGCCACGAGTTTGGCCCCACAATAAGAAGCAGAGAAACAACCAGCAGGCAATCCACAGAAGACACAAATGGAGCATATTAAACATATTTGGTCAACTCGCCTCAACCGTCGACCTCCTAGTCACATTCAGCAATCAGCTATATTTAATCACCAATTGCAGCGCCCCTCTAGAAACATTCTATTATTGTCCTATTTGCTAAACCCGTTAACCACCCATTGAAGCCTCATCTTACCATCCAATTAGCTTACTCCCTATCCTCTCTTGGAAAAACTCCTATTAAAACATCTACTTTCAATTGCTGAATCCAAAAACCTTTTGTCTAGTCAGCAGTTTGGTTTCTGTCTACAACTTTCCACTACAACAAGGCCTTCGCGTTGTTGATCAGATACCCTCAGTACTTGAAACCAAACAGTTTTGCGCTGGTGCCTTTCTGGACATAGCTCAAGCTTGTAACAGGGTTTGGCACGCAGATTTGCTTTACAAGCTCAAAAGATATTTACCAGAACCTTTTCCTAATCCTACAGTCCTATCTTTTACACCACTTCTTTTAAGTTTGCTGTGGTTTAGAATATTTTAAGTACTTTCCCATAAAAGCAAGAGTTCTACATGGTAGTGTCCTTGGTCCCATCCTCTGTAACCTATACACCGCTGACGTCCCCTCTACTCCCAATACATTTTCGGCCACATTTGCAGATGACACTGCAGTCCTGACATCCCACCCAGACCCCGATATAACATCCCATTACCTTCCGAATCATCTTTATGAGATCGAGTATTGATGCGACCAATGGCAGATCTAAGTTAATGAAGCAAAATGTTCCCATTTACCTTTATTTACCCTCTGTAGTAAGTCCTGTCCACTGATTTTTTTTGAATTACATTCCTCTTCCTATATCTAAGACAGTACAATATTTAGACTTCCATCTCAACAAAAGGCCGATATGGAGCCCACACACGAGGTTAAAAAGACAAGAACTAAACAGGTCCTTTGGACAACTGTACAGACTACTTCGAAGGACATCCCATCTCTTAATAGAAAATAAATTAGTACTTTATAAATTTATACTATAGCCACTCTGGACATATGGAGTAGAGCTATGAGGGACAGCAAAAAAGTCAAACATCAAGCATATCTAATACTTTCAATCAAAAGTCCTGAGAACAATAGCCAATGCCACTTATTACATCAGCAACACAACCCTTCATAACGATATTAATATACCCTATATTCCAACCAATCCAACCACCCTAATCGCTTCGCACAGTCATTACACCTTACCATACATCCTTGATGTGCCAACATGCTTCTCAGAGACAGTGACCTGCTATAAATACATGACAGGGGAGTCCTGGCAATGGCCAGTTTCTTCAAGACTTCCCAAGACTCTTGGTCCAGTTTCCTCTTTCGCATGCGAGGGAGGTGACAACCATGTGGATTTGGGAGGTCTCTGGGCTGTTTGTACATACTGTTTGAATGAGCGAGTGCTTGAAGTATTGTAATATTTAATGAAGTAACAGAGTTATCAGTCTGTATCTCTACTTTGTTATTAGTATTTACGTATTATGGAGTGCTTCACAAATACATTAGTGTACTCACCGTCGTCCTGGCTTAACTCCTCTTCCTCTTCTTGTTTTAAATTGTTTGAAACTCCTGCCATAAGAATAACAAGACACAAATTAGTAAAAACCGAAGTGCGTAAGAAAAATTTAAACATATTAATTAAAGCAGCAATGTTACATATAACATTCTAAAATTACTGTCCATGAGACAATATGGTGAAAATATGATGTAACCCCATAGTTGGGCGAAAGAGCTCAATCAAGGACAAAATTATCCAAACACTTTAGTATTTATTGCCGGATATTTTAATCATTCGAACGCCTTGCCTATATTCCCGAATAATAGTGCCTATAACGATAAATTGGCTGAAAATAGCGGATTTTAAAGAACAGAGCTGTTGCAAAATATTGAATTCTAATAAGATCGGCATAGACAATTATTACAATTTAATATTATTAAAATTAAAAATAATCAGGAAGCTCTACTTCAAAACTTGATAAAAATGAAAAAAATATATAGTTGCAATGTTCAACGAGCAGGCTGAAATGAAGATTGCTTGGCTTCATAAATTAGAATATGGCAATAATGTAAAATATTCAAAATAACAAGCAGTGCAATGTAAATATACTTTCAATTAAATCCCATGCATGATTTCATTAAAAAAAAAAAAGACAAAGAGTAATAAAGGGAATGAAATATCTTTATTAATAATCTGGAGTAATTTGTACATAAAATGACATTATAAATTTCATTATTTATTGTATTAATAAAAAAAAAAAAAATCATGCTTAGGTCAAATCCAAAGAAAACAACAATTACATACAACAAAATTTATTTATTTTCGTTCTTTTGATCTTGATATAATGTGCATAAAATATTATTTCGATTATAAATTGTAAAATAATAAAATAATAATAAGACTTCTGGATCCAGAATTAAACAAACAAAAAATTAAACCTTTCCCAACTAAAGTAACCATATTAAGCACATGCACATCGTTTAATCTATTCTAAACTAAAGACTAATCAGTTATGAACTAAATTCAAATTTTCGACCTAGGAAAAATTTCAATTTCATTCAAATAATTATCAATTAGGCAACTGATGGTAATTGAAATTACGGAGAGAGTAAAATGAATACGAAAGGCCTGAGTGTCGGAACAATGAAGAGTGTTTATGATCATCTAATTTCGCTGATCCAGGTGGTGTAGATGTTAGTAGAGCCTAGCACTACGACACAATAGTGTGAGCTGTAAGACACAGCAATAGGACTCGGCTACAGCTGAGCATTGGCAAATATCGCAATAACATTTATTAATGATTTAATTGACAAGAAAGGTTGCTAAAATGTCCTTGTGATTATAATAATAATTATTATTATTATTTCGATTAATCGATCATGGTCGAAATGAAAATTTCTTTTGGTTCTTGCAACCGTTTAAATAAATCAAAGGAAACATAGGAGTTTAATAACCCATAAGGGTGTTATTAACATTAGATTCCAACCAATTCATAAATAATAAAAGGGCACTATTTTTTCTTTAAATAAATTAAAATTTAAATAAATAATATGACATCCTTTTCCTTTCAATTATTATTATATTAGTTCTACCTTTAGCAACAAAAGAACAGTAAAATTAATTATCCATGCAAACCAAGCTTTTGAGCCAAGAAAGTAAAAACTAAATAAATATATTAATGAATTTGTTAACTAATTGATTGGCTTACACACCCATTTATACCTAAGTTAAATTTAGCTAATGAATGTACCAAACTAAAATTAACGCAGCTATTTACTGTGAAAAATTCAGCACATTGTTTTCGACTAAGTTGTAACAAAAAAATCTAATTCCCTGACTTCTTTAATCGTAACGAAATAAATTATGCCCAAGCAACACTAGTAAATCTAAATGCTCGAAGTAATTAAGGGCAATCAACACAAAATTGCCTCAATTTAGGAGTACAAGTTATACTGCCATTATAGCTATGCTGTACCAATAATTGCACAGTTTAACGAAGATTTAAGTTGCAAAAAACTTCTGTATGTATTAATATAATATATATGTATAAAGCCAGTCGGAAGAGTTAGTAAAGCGCAAAGCTATTATAAAAGGAGCAAAAAATATAGATTATTTCATATCTAATAGGTTTTTTCACACCATTAATTGGGCGAGTAACCATAGGAATTATGTATTAAGAGTGCTTTTAATAGGTTTTTAATATTTTGTTACTATAAGGGTCATTCAAAATCAATCAATGGTTTAGGAACTTGATATCTCAGAACTTAATATTTATTTATATGTATGAGGTACTATCGGTTAGGATAAAAAATAGAAAATTTGATATTTTTCCCTTTTGTAGTTATAAATTAAAATAAACAACAGCAATCCTCTGTTTTGTGACACGTTTTGAAACATTCAAAAGCTTATATCCAAATTTTACGAAGGTATTCCTATGGGTTCTATTATTAAAAAAATGAAGTAATAATTTAAATGCCTGAACTTTAGTGTACACAACTAACCACATTTGTGGTGCTATGTTATACTCATAATTAGCTGGTTATGGTCGTTTCATGAAGATAAAATAGATTAAGTTATATTTAAAACTAATTCTCTGTACATTGACGTTTTTAAACCGTATAAAATAATATTATTTCACTACAAATCAACTGATAATCAAAATTGTTTTGACTAGCGGTAATAAACCAACTGTTATTTTATGAATGATTTATTGCTCTATTGTTGAGAAGTTAGATATGCGGTTTCTACTTCACCTGATAAGTCCATGATGAGTAAATAAATATACTTCCAAAAACCGATCTGAAAATAACAAACACATAAAAAGACTTCAATTCAGAGACAGCTACTCTAAGACCTCTGTTCAGATGCTTGTCGTTCGTGAACGAGACCATCTCAAATAGGTAGGTACGAAAGTACAGATACAAAAAAGGGTGACATAGTATTGAGTGGTTAAATGGTGTATGGAATGATAAAAATGTGAAACTGTTGATCGGTTTGAATTAAAAGAATATTAACAATAGGTATAAGAACACATAAAATATTAAATAGAGGGTTTACTACTTTGTAAAAAAGGTACTACACGAAATGAATTTATGTAGAGGAGCAATTATCTAGAATCCCACCTGATGTCAAAAAATGATCTAAGAGTTACCACAAGAGGTAGGTACGAAAGTACAGATACAAAAAAGGGTGACATAGTATTGAGTGGTTAAATGCTGTATATATAAAAACAACTTTATTATGATGAAATTACAATCTGCCTTAATACTTAATAGGCAATAATTAATTGAGATAAATGTTCTTATTCATACCATATTTATAATTTATTATTCACTCGCACATTCATGCAATATTAAAAACAGCCCAGGGGCCCCCCAAGTCCACATGGTTGTTGCCTCCCTCGCATGCGAAAGAGGAAGTGAACTCTTGGGAAGTCCCCCACGCTCCTCCGCTAGCCACGTCAACGAACACGAGCCAATGGAGCACGACGAAGAGCGCGAGTGCCACATACGCTCAGGACATGATTGGAGAAACTGGCCATTGCCAGGACTCCCACGTTCACAAGGCCACTGCCGTTTCAGTCTCCAAGGAGGATCATAGGGATGAGCGGAGCAGTGCAATGACTGTGCTACGGGATTAGGGTGGTTGCATAGGTTATTATGGAATTTCATGAATGTGGAAGGGATGAGTTAAAGAATGTAGGGTATATTAAGATCGTTATGAAGGGTTTTGTTGCTGACGTAATAAGGAGCAATTACTATTGTTCTCGAGACTTTTGATTGAAAGGATTGGATGCGCTTGATGTTCGACTTTTTTGCTGTCCCCCATAGCTCTATTCCATATGTCCAGATTGGCTTCAGTATAACTTTGTAAATAAGTAGTTTATTTTCTATTGAGAGATGGGATGTCATTCAAAGTAGTCTTTACAGTTGTCCAAAGCGTCTGTTTAGTTCTTGTCCTTTTAGCCTCGTGTATGGGTTCCATGTCAGTCTTTTATCGAGATGGAACCCTAAATATCGTACTGTCCCAGACACAGGGAGAGGAATCGAATTTAAAAAGACTAGCGGACAAGACTTGCGGCAGAGGGTAAAAGTTATGTTGGATCATTTTGCTTCATTGACCTTGATTCGCCATTGGTAGCACCACTACTTGCTCGATCTCATCAAGGTGTTTTTGAAGGTTTTGGGGTGCTATATCAGGGTCTGAGTGGGTTGACAAGACTGCAGTGTCATCTGAAAATGTTGCCAAAACGGTGTTGGCGGTAGAGGGGACATCAGCGGTGTATAGGTTATAGAGGTTGGGATCCAGGACGCTGCTCTGTGGAACTCCTGCTTTTATGGGATAGTAGTTAATATATTCTAAACCACAGCGGACTTGGAAGAAGCAGTTTGAGTGGTAGGACTTTAGGATTAGGAAAAGGGTATGTGGTAAATATATTTTGAACCTGCGTGCCAAACCCTTTCAAAAGCTCGAGCTACGTCCAGAAATGCAGCAGTGCAATACTGCTTGGATTCAAGGGCTGAGGAGATGTGATCAACAACGCGAAGGCCTTGTTGAGTAGTGGAATGTTGTTGACGGAATCCAAACTGGTGTGTAGGAAAAAGGTTTTTGGATTCAACAATTGGAAGTAGACGTTTTAAGAGGAGTTTCTCAATTATTTTTGAGAGGATAGGGAGTAGGCTAATTGGACGGTAAGATGAGGCGTCGTTGGGTGGTTTTCCGGGTTTGGCGAATAGGTCAATAATAGAGTGTTTCCAGAGGAGAGGAATGTGTGTCGTTCGGATAATGCAATTATATATGTAGGTTAGGAAGATTATGGCTTTAGGAGGAAGTTGTTTGAGAATTTGAGGAGTAAGAAGATCATATCCAGGGGATTTTCGGTAAGGTAAGTTTTTCAGAAGGTATTTGACCTCAGAGGGATTAACGGCTTTTGGTGGAAGGGAGAGAGGAATAGGTGAAGTGAGGAAATCTTCAACAGTTGTGCTATGAGTATGGTTTTGATGAGAAAGGTGAGGTGTGAAGGTATGGGTAACATTAAGAGCAAATTCCTCTGACCTATCCCCATCCAAAGCCGCCCAGGACCCATCATCACGACGGAGTGGTTATGAAACAGGATGATACTTTAAGATATTTTTTAGTTACATTCTACAGGGAGTTATCTTTGGTAGAAAGATAGAAGAGGTGGCAATTGAAAGAATCGGAACGAAAGGACGCCAATTGCCGCTTTACCAATCTGCAGTACTAATTGTATGAGCGGCGATCAGCAGGGTGTCGGGATCTTTGCCATACTGTTCTGGAACGGCGTTTGGATTGGATTAGGTCTTCGAGATGCTGAGGTAAACGATTTTGATTGTGAGTTTTCGGATGACGGTGGGGCGACGATGCCTCCCAAGCCGACCTCTAAACCAGAGTAGTGAAAGAATGCACTGTATCGTCAAGGTCTTGAGATGTTTTCCGGGACACTTTGAGGTCTACGGAGCCTGTAAGAAGCTGGCGGAAGTGGTCCCAATCGACTGGGCCCCTAATAAATGAAGGAGGAGGCAGTTTGTGTATTGGTCTTAGGGAAATGGTTAATAATAAAGGGCTATGATCGGAGGAGAGGTCATCGAGGCGCGTGTGTGAATAGTTTAGTGTTCCTAAACTATTGTAGAAGAAGAAGTCTAGGAGATCTGGATTTCGATTGGGATCTGATGGCCAATAGGTGGCTGTGTCAGGATAGATCGTGGAGCAATGTTTCCGTATGAGTGCAGACAGCAAAGCACGTCCGCGTGTATTCGTGGATCTTGACTCTTAGGATTGGTGCTTCGCATTAAAGTCCCCACCCACAAGGAAACGATGTCCAATGGAGTCTAGAAATGAGATGACTTGGGAATTGGAAATGGATTTATTGGGAGGGCAGTATACCGATGCTAGAGTAAGGTGGAAAGGGAAGGTGCTGATTGACACTGCAGTGGACTGAAGGAAATCATGTGCTGCCCAAGGAAAAATGTGAGGAGAAATGTAGTTTGAACAATGACAGTGGTACCTGCATGAGGTCTTCCATCTGGGTGATCAGTTCGATAAGTATGGTACTGTCGAACCATAAATGGTTGTTTACTCGTAAGTCTTGTTTCAGTAATGAGAGCTACGTCGATGTTCTTGTCGTGGAGTAGTGCTGTCAGTTCGTTAGTGTGGGCGCGAACACCAGTTGCATTTCAAAGGAGAATGGACAAGGAGTCGGAAAGATACACTTTGGATTTTGTTTAACGGGGATAAGGTAGGAGACAAGATTTGTAAGAAGGGAAATGAGAGGGGTAATTAGGGTTATGAACTCTTTAAGGAATGAGGTTAATAGGCTGGTGAGATCCGAAGAACTTGAATGTGGAGGAATATGCGAGATGTGTGGCTGAGGATGGGATTGAGCTTGAGGGTTGACGGGACGAACGGAATGCTGGGAAAGATGATCTTGCGGAAAGGGAGTGGCGGTGCCTGTGAGTGCTCTCTGTTGCGAACGGCATCGGCGAAAGAGACAGAAGGCTTCACATTTCTGGCTGGGCCGCTTCTTGTTGCTAGTTTTTCCACTTCTGGCTGATGACGTTGTTTGGTCCTGGACTTCAGCGTTCTGTAAGCCTCCCAGCCCTTGCAGTTGGCCGGATGGCCTTGCTTGCAAAGTACGCATACCACAGGCGATTTCAGGGGCTTTTTGCGCAATTCGCTTTTGTGCAGCCCACTACACTTAACACACCTGGGAGGGTGATGACAGTATGATTTTGTGTGCCCATATGCCTGACAGTTATCGCACTGGAGGATGTCGCGTTTGGGATACGGTTTTTCAACCTGTACCTTAGTGTAGTACAGGTGTGTTAGATCATATATCTTCTCCACTCGAGGTGTTCGCTCGAGATCGACAAAGAACACTGGTAACGCCGTTTTTATTGATTCATCTTGTTGCCTATCCTCGCGCAACAAGTTTGTTATTCTGGGAACTTTGACTCTGAGAGCTGAGAGTCTAATTGAGGTCAAGGTCCCTCCTTTAAGAATAAGCAAAAGGCAAACCTTCAGAGAGAGATTTGACCTTTTATTTCTTCAAAATTAAAGAGACGCATTATTGTTACATCACAAATTTAAGCAGGCTTGTTAGCAGTCTAAAATCTGATGACAAATCTGCCAAAGAAATTTGTCACAGGTGTTTAACATTTATTTCCTGGGGGTACAAAATAAAAAGTGGAAGAAAGATTGAAGGAGCATTTATTATTTTGCGATATGCATAAACCAGTTAAAAATAACTAGATTACTAGATTTATTTATTTTTTAACAATAGAAGAAACATGTTTAATTTTTAAGAATGTTATGTATACATTTTTGTTGTAGCAAATCAAAAAATAAATGTACAATATAAGAATAAGCTTTTTTTTCACAATACTATGCAATATCCATATCCAGGTATCTCAATCCAGCTGCGTTCTTCCAATCCCAACCACTTTACATATAATTTATTTCCTTTTTTTATCAAAACCTTTTCTACAAGGTATACGTCTGGATGTTTTACTTTTTGAAGCTCTTCAGCGTAAAACGAACCACTGATAGCTTGTTCTTTCAGATCTTCAAGTAGATATGTATATGGACTCGTCTTCTGAATCTTGAGTACTTTAAATATTTCACTAGACCAATTTGGCTTATAGCCTTTTGAAAATATAGTTTTTTGTTTAGATATCCTCACAAAATCGTCCTCTTCTGCTTTTGTACTTTTGATTTGGAACGAATAGAAGAATACACATTGCTTAGCAAGTACTTTTCCGATTTTTTATTACGACCACCAATTTGTCTCATACCTATAGTTGTATGAAATGATGAATTATACTCATGTAGAATCTGAGGTAAAATATCTAAAAAGTTTTAATTTCCTCGCAACCTAAATGCCTTCCACATTTTTGCTTTTAATGCTCCATGAAACCTTTCTACAATGGAAGCTTTCATATTAGAAAAAGTGGAATAATGATTAACACAGTATTGTCTCATTAGAGATTTAAACTTGGAATTGTAAAATTCTTTTCCCTAATAGCTTTGAATATTTCTCGGTGTTTGTTTGCTCGAACGAAACACGGTCTCCATCGCTTTAGTTACAATGTCTGCTGATTTCTGTTTTAGGGGCACGGTCCAAGCATATTTGCAAAAGCAGTCTCTAACTGTTATAAATATTTGTGACCTTTATTTTCTCGTGAAAAAGGTATCATTTCTGCTAGATCTATTTTCCACAAGTCATTTATTCCTATCAAAACTGCCTTTCGTCTGGGGTATATCTTTCGAGCTGGCTTATGTAATTCATCTACAATAGTTCTTTTTATCATTGATGATTCCTTCTATAACTTATTTTTGAGTATTTTGTTAAGATAACCGAGTGTGACCGCATCAGATTCCTTCTCAGGCTCACCTACGTTTGTTATTCTCTCACCAAGAGAGTCATATATAATTTCGACTAAAGTTAAAGCATCACCGTTAAAAATTCTTTGATAACATCATATTTATCGATAGGTGGTGCAAAGTTTGCAGGTCTTTTTCTTTTGCCATCTATATAACTACCAGGCCAATTTCTCAAATCAGTGTAGGTAACTGCTAGAGTATCACAATATACTTTATTGACAGCGTCGCAAGCAGAGACCGGATTTGCAATATTGATTATTCTTACACGGCGTGCATCGATATCCTTTTCAGACTTTAATAAGTTACATGGAAAATAGCGTGTTTTGTACTTTAAATGCCTTTTTTTAGACGAAAAATCGTGGATAAATAAAAGTGACATTGTGTAACCAAATAATAAAAAAACACAAGTTTTTACTATATTCGTTTTATTTTATCCATGTTACAACATATTATTATATATGAATTTCTACTTTAATGATAATATTACTATAATTAAATTGCTAACTAGCAACTGTGTGTGTGTGTGTGTGCGTGTTCTGACCAGAATATATGAAGAAATATTTTGTTATATTATTTCTTTTATTATAAATTGTAGCTTGTTTATTTTTAATAAATGATGCTTACTGCAACATGTCTTGTTTTTATTTACCTTACTTAATCTGGATAAGGAATGTTGTAGCCACCTCTTAATCACAAATAATTAAAAGTTCCCCTCTTCTCTTATTATACCTATCTATATGTCCATATATTGTTATTAATAAAGATTATGACGTCAGTGAGAGTAGGGGAAGGAGTCAGTAGAGGGGGCCCATCCCCACTTCCTCTCTAGCCGCCTGGTGGGGAGCTATCTTATGACGCTATATAAGCCTCGCGTTCTGAGTCAGAGATCATTGCTAATGCCAGCGTCACATTGAAGTCAATGAAAAAGATACGTGACATTAACCACGTCATAGTTCGTGTCGTGACGTTCAAGGAACAGAGTGGCGCCCCGCAATGCCATCGATGTCAAGAATTCGGCCACACACGAAACCACTGCGGCCGGATATTAAAGTGTGTTAGATGTGCGGGACCCCATAAGGTAGCGCAATATCCAAGGAATGATTCAGCCCCGCGCAAGTGCTCCAACTGCGGCGAGGCTCACCCGGCGTCCTACAGAGGCTGCACAAAGCGAAAGGAAATACTAGCCAGAATGAAACCAGCCCCCGACACCATGAATGTCTTCATTGCAGTTCAAAGCAGTACCCTTTGAAAATGTGGAGACATATAATGGCACACCATACCAAAGAAAAGCCCTATTAATGTCCTTTTTGCAACTACAAAGAAATACATGCTGGTAATTTGTAGACATATATAGCTACTTTCTTTTAGCTTTGTCGCGAACTGAGTACCAAAAGCAGAGATGCCAGTCCATTTTAATACCCAGGAAACGATACTGTTGACAGGGAAATTCTATTTCTCTCCCTCTTATAGTCAAAGATGTAAGCAGGGGTTTCTTCCCTTCGGAACTTCAGTAGATGTGGAACATTCATTTAGCTAATATCAATCTAACTTTGGGCCAGATTAGCAATAGGTTCGAAAATATAAAATAGATGAGTTTTATACAATTTTAATAAGTTAACTGCAGCTTTTATCTTGATTTTTTCTCTTTAAGTGCGACTATTCCTACCATGTTTCTTTTGAACATTTTTTATCCTAACATTTGAAAATAATTGTTGTGTTCTTAAAATTGTAACACTGGCCTTGTGGTAATTGCATCTATTCTGTAAAAAAATATATATATTTTAATTTTTTATTTCATATAAATCCCAGCCCACTTTTAACATTCCAAATTATAATATTTAAACATTTACATTTTTATTTTGTTTCATATTTTTAGTTCCTTTAATGTAATTATGAACATTTTTTTTTTGAACTGTAGTACTTGATGATGCCTGAACGTTCAAGGTTCAATGACACATCATATCAATAAAAGTATGAAGGGACAAAACTTAATGAACAACCTGTAATGCATATATACACTTGAAAGTGTCTTTTTAATCATCAATACCCTGGAAAATATTAAAATATGTTAAGTTATTTTGTGGATGTACCTTTTGTATGTGGCTTTAGTTTAATTTCTTCAATTAGTGGGTTTATAAGGTTGGGGCAACTGTCAGGAAAACTTTTAGTATGAGAGTACGAGCATTGCTAAATGAAAGGAATATTTATTTTGTCATTTTAATTCTGGTTTTGTAAGGGTTATGATTTATGATTCTGATTTTTGTTTACTGATGAAGCTCCATAATGGACACCCATCTACACAATAATATTGAAGTAATTACAGATTTGCACAAGAAGAATTTATTTTTTCGAGCAAGTTTGTATTGTTCATTGAAGTATGGGTACATTTTGTGCATTGTTACTTGTGATTTTTTCAGTTTCTAATTTGGCAACCTGGGTAAAAGTTAATATCTTGTCTAGGTGTACTGGTAGAGAGCATACCATCTCCATCCTAAGAAAACCAGTAACTGTGAAATGATATGTCATTAAAGATAAAAAGTTCTGCATTTTTTGAGTTGAATTATGGAGGGAATGTGTCGTCTCTTTTTGGTAAAAATTATGATTTCCGGTTTTTCAATGCTTATTGCTAATCTACAAGACTACAAGGAAGCACAAAATTTGTCAGAATCCGATTTGTAGATATCTTGTTATTAAGTCAATCCTAAATGAGCTAGTAGGCTCTCCTATCATATAGCCACATCAGGCCAACTTGTACGAATTATCATTCCAAACCCGTTCCCTTTCAAGGGTGTAGAACAATTTAGGTCTAGAGAAACTCACTAGTTGCGAGATCACCAATTACCTATAAAGTGGGTAGAAAGTCATGGAGGTAATCACGGGGTAGCTTAGAAAACAATTTCAGCAGGTCTTACTGTTTCTACAGACCGATCGCCATGATCCACCTCACCTCTGGTTCTTGGTAAGAAAAATCTAGGCCGCCTGTTAACAAAGCCGCTCAGTCGTAGAAGGAACAACGACTCTATTGTCCTAGACATGGAAACTGCAGGGCCTAGAAGTTTACTAGGGGGAGTAATTGTCATTGCAGGTATGACAATCAAAACACAATTCAGGACCAGGCGAAAATACTGGTCTTGCTAGGTTCAATGCAAGTCTCTCACAACGCATAAGCCTCGCATAGTCGGAACAGGACAGGAGCACATCAAAGAAATTTAGAATACCTTCAGCAACGTCAAGCGAGTTACCCACAAATGCAAAAGGTGCAAGGTAAATGCACTATTGCTGGTTCTTGAGTCATAGGCCATGCTGTCACAACCTAACCAAAGAAGACAATTGACACCATAAAGGAAAGTCAACTTTGCGATCCTTCGCTTGGTCGTTTACAAACAGAATGCAGTGCTCCACGTGCCAAGAGTTTGGACCCACAATAAGAAGCAGATAAACAACCATCAGCCAATTCACAGATGACACAAATGGAGCATATTCAATTTATTCCATCAACTCACCTCAGTTGTCGATCTCCTAGTATTAAGAAGTTAGTGTGATCGTGGAAGAAGCATATTAAAGGCATAACAAGGATTCAGTGAGGAAACTCAACAAAGGAAAAGGATTAACATAAACAAAGTATAGAGTTGAGAAAGAATAGTTAAGGTACCGAATAAAACTGCAAATGGAAATCCTGTACTATACCTAAAAAGATAAACTGGTCAGTATCAAATCAATATTGAATGAACTCCTTCAGAATTCAATAGGTAATAAAGATTAATACTAAAGAAAGAGTTCATTCTAATTCAGTTTTATAACATTATTTTATTATTCTGTAGACATTAAGTTCATTTTTAATAAGTTTTGTATAATAAATTTTATAGAGAATTAAGTTTTGATTAAATTAACCATTCCCAATTTCTTTTGGAATTTGATCATTAAAGGAATAAAGGTATGATTTATGATATAATATAATGGTGCGGGCCACATCAATTATCAATAGTATATGTAGGGGCCGCTTTCAATTAAAGTATGTACTTTAATAATAATGTACTAATTATTATTAAAGTATGTACTTTAATAATAATGAACTAATTATTATTATTGCTACTAAAAGTAACCGAGTAGCTGTCTGGGCCATTGTACTTATTAATGTCCTGTATACCCTTCAGGAAACGAGGTACGTTACAATATGTTTTACGTTCGACTCCTGCTATGTAGAGTAAAATTGATATTAAGAGGTAGAAATTGGTTAGATGAAGATTAGCGAACAGCACCAAGGGAAACTGTCAGTTTATCTGAGATTGTGGCCTATCGTGATTCAGACTATGCAGGCCATGTGGAAACATGAAGAAGCACTACTGGTTTCACAATATTCTACAATGGTGATCCAGAAGAAAACCAATTATGGCACAGCCTAGAGACCTCTTAAATACACATGACTGCCCCCTCCCTCGCATGCGAAAGAGGAAGCAGAGTCTTGGGAAGTCATTGGATACGAGCTGCTATAGGATGAACAATAGCTTGAATGAAGCTGAGCCATTCATTGCCAGGACTCCCACTGTCATGTCCCACAGGACGCGAGCCACTTTAGTTCCCGAGGATGATTATAGGGATGTGTGGTGCAGTGTAATAATGACTGTACTAGTGGATTAGGTTGATTGGATAGGTTACTATGGAATTTCATGAACTTGGAAGGGATGAGTTCAAGAATGTAAGGTATATTGAGATTGTTATGAAGGGTTTTGTTGCTGATGTAATAAGGGGCATCAACTATTGTTCTCAGGACTTTTGACAGAAAGGATTGAAGACGCTTGCTGTTCAACTTTTTTGCTAACCGCTGTAGCTGTATGTCCAGATTATCTTTAGTATAACTTTGTAAATTAGTAATTTATTTTCTATTGAGAGATAGGATGTCCTTCAAAGTAGTCTGTAGGGGTGTCCAAAGCGTCTGTTTAACCTCTTATGTGGGTTCCATGTCAGCCTTTTGTTGAGATGGAAGTCTAAATATTGTTCTTTCTTAGATATAGGAAGAGGAATGGAATTTAAAAAAAAAACTAGACTTGTGACAGAGAGTAAAGGTAATGTGGGAACATTTTGCTTCATAACCTTTGATCTGCCATTGGTTGCACCAATACTTGATCACATCAAGGTGTTTTTGAAGGTTATGGGATGCTTTATTGAGGTCTGAGTGGGATGACAGGACAGCAGTGTCATCTGCAAATGTTGCCAAGAAGGTATTAGGAGTAGAGAGGGACATCAGCAGTATATAGGTTATAGAGGATAAAAAATAGGTTTAAATATTATAATTTGGAATGTTATGAGTAGGGCTGGGATTTATATGAAATACAAAAGTAAAATATGTATGTATTTATTTTCAGATAAATATGTAACTAAAAAATGAAAAACACATAAAATGTTGATGCAATTAGCATAAATCCAGTTAATTCACCTTTAAACTGCGAAAGATGAATCCCTCAGTGAAGAATGGAAAGTAAAGACTGTGTTATATTCTCCTTTCAGAAAGGGAAGAAACCGCTGCTTACATCCTAGACTGTACGAAAATAAATGGAATTCATTGACATCATTATAGTTTACCTAGGAATAACATGGACTGTTGTCTCTGTTTTTGACTCTCAGCTCACTTTTGGACAATTAGTTAAATCCATCTCCAAATTATCAGCATGTATCTCATTGTAGCTGCAAAAAGGGCAGTGATAGGGCTTTTCTTTGGTATGGGTTGGTAGCTGCAATGAGAAAATTTATGGGTCGTTTCAAGGGTATGTTGCGCCATTAAGTCTTCAAACTATCAGCATGTATAGCTTTGTAGCTGTAATCTCCAGAAATGTGTGCTAGTATATGAATATTTAATTGATAAGATTGTCAATGAGGAAATGCTATAGTATCATAAGCGTCATTTCATCATACTTATAATTACCAGATTGCACTGCTTTTGAAACATTGATTGAGCTTTTCTCCAGTATGGTGTGCCATTCATTAACTCTTTAGATTAGATCTTTTTGCTTTGTAGCTGCAATGGGGACCTCTATGTTCCTTTTCTCCAGTATGGTGTACCATTACATGTCCCTTTAGTGTATCAGATGTTACTGCTTTGTAGCTGCAGTGAGGGCATTGATGTGGCTTTCTCCAGTATGGTGTGCCACTACATGTCCCTTTAGTGTATCAGATGTTACTGCTTTGTAGCTGCAGTGAGGGCATTGATGTGGCTTTCTCCAGTATGGTGTACCATTACATGTCCCTTTAGTGTATCAGATGTTACTGCTTTGTAGCTGCAGTGAGGGCATTGATGTGGCTTTCTCCAGTATGGTGTGCCACTACATGTCGTTTCAGTGTACCAGATGTTACTGCTTTGTAGCTGCAGTGAGGACATTGATGTGGCTTTTCTTCACTATGTTTTGCCATTATATGCCTCTTTAATTTACTAGCGTCTGGTGTTTTGTAGCTACAATGTGAACATTGATGGGGCTTCTCTTTACTATGCTTTGCCATAATATGCCTCTTTAAATTATAAGCTAAAGCTGCTTTGTAGCTGCAATGAGGACATTGATGTGGCTTTTCTTCACTATGTTTTGCCATAATATGTGCCTTCAAAGTACCAGCTAAAGTTGTTTTGTAGCTGCAATGAGGACATTGATGTGGCTTTTCTTTACTATGTTTTGCCATAATATGTATCTTCAAAGAACCAGCTAAAGCTGCTTTGTAGTTACAATGAGGACATTGATGTGGCTTTTCTTCACTATGTTTTACCATTATATGCCTCTTTAATTTACTAGCTTCTGGTGTTTTGTAGCTACAATGTGAACACTGATGTGGCATTTCTCTAGTATGGCATGTCATCATATGATTCTTCAAACAACGAGCTAAAGCTGCTTTGTAGCTGCAATGAGGACATTGATGGGGCTTTTCTTCACTATGTTTTGCCATAGTATGTGCCTTCAAAGTACCAGCTAAAGTTGCTTTGTAGCTGCAATGAGGACATTGATGTGGCTTTTCTTTACTATGTTTTGCCATGATATGTATCTTCAAAGAATGAGCTAACGCTGCTTTGTGGCTACAATGAGGACATTGATGTGGCTTTTCTTCACTATGTTTTGCCATTATATGCCTCTTTAATTTACTAGCTTCTGGTGCTTTGTAGCTGCAATGAGGACATTGATGTGGCATTTCTCCACTATCGTGTCCTATTAAGTGTATCTTCAACTGACCAGGTTGCACTACTTTGTAGTTGCAATGAGGACATTGATGTGGCTTTTTTTCACTATGTTTTGACATTACATGTCTCTTCAGATTACCAGATGTTACTGCTTTGTAGCTGCAATGAGGACAATGATGGGGCTTCTCTTCACTATGCTTTGCCATAATATGCCTCTTTAAATTATTAGCTAAAGCTGCTTTGTAGCTGCAATGAGGACATTGATGGGGGTTTTCTTCACTATGTTTCGCCCTAATATGTGCCTTCAAAGTACCAGCTAAAGTTGCTTTGTAGCTGCAATGAGGACATTCATGTGGCTTTTCTTCACTATGTTTTGCCATAATATGTGTCTTCAAAGTACCAGCTAAAGTTGCTTTGTAGCTGCAATGAGGACATTTATGTGGCTTTTCTTCACTATGTTTTGCCATTATATGTGTCTTCAAAGGACCAGCTAAAGCTGTTTTGTAGCTGCAATGAGGACATTCATGTGGCTTTTCTACAGTGTGTTTTGACATTATATGATTCCTTAAATAAATAGCTAAAGCTGCTTTGTAGTTGCAATGAGGACATTGATGTGGCTTTTTTAAACTATGGCGTGCTATTAAGTGTACCTTCAATTGACAAGGTTGCACTGCTTTGTAGTTGCAATAAGGACATTGATGTGGCTTTTCTCCAGTATGGTGTTCCATTAAATGTGTCTTCAAATGACTAGATCTTTTTGCTTTGTAGCTGCAATGAGTACATCCATGTGGCTTTTCTTCACTATGCTTTTCCATAATATGCCTCTTTAAATAATAAGCTAAAGCTGCTTTGTAGCTGCAATGAGGACATATATGTGGCTTTTTTTCACTATGTTTTGACATTACATGTCTCTTCAGATTACCAGATGTTACTGCTTTGTAGCTGCAATGAGGACATTGATGAGGCTTTTCTCTGCTATGGCGTACCATTATAAGTGACTTTAAATTACCAGTACTGTCATATTCTACAGATGATGAATCTGAAACAAACATTAATATCAAATAATTAGAAAAGAATTACCACATGGAAATAAAGAATAATTATCAAAGTATTTTTGTAATATCTTCCATGGGATATCTCCAGGCTTTAACTTTCTTGACTTTATTCTAACAAGTGCTATATAGTTCAGGCAAGGAAGGATAATATGGATAATATAATAAATATGAGTCAAGGAACTTACATCATTTCGTAAATTCATGTATTCTGAAATTTGGGTCAGTTGTGGGGGGAGGGGGTGCCCTGTATATTAACGTGTTTCTCAAATGAATTTTTTTATCGTATTAATACTTGTAAGGTTATTTTGTTTAACATACCAATACGAAAATTATATATGTAAGCTTTCTTCAATTAAATTAGCAGCGCTTTGAATATCACGCGCGTGCTTCAGGTGGCTGCCACTAGGTGGAGCTAGAGACATATGACCAGAAGGTTTTCAAAAGGTTTTCAGTGTGAAACAATTAAGTAAAGTGCAAACAGTGATAACAATAAACTGTAATTGTTGTTTATTTTGTTTTACAGAGCAACAGATTACTTATTGTTACAATAAGAAGACCTAACCACCTTATATATATATATTATATAAGTTGAGATCCTTGCGACTTCAAGCCTTTGTGCCATCATGATAAATTGAATATTGAGGGATGCTTTATTGTACTCACCATAGGCGATGATTAGCTCTTTTCCATCTTTGAAAACTGCTAAGGCCTTCATGAGCTCCCTTGGCCTGTGGACCAATTCATGAGTAACTTTATTTCTAGACAGCAGCAGTTGGTCTGACCATTGGGGAAACAAAGCAAGCTGTTGGATCAGTATCTCCATTGGGGAGACAAAGTTAAACACGCCAATCAGGACAACCAGCTTATGTTACTTGCATCATATATGTATTTCCCCACTTAATTGACATTAATTTTAAGAATTCTTAATATATGGACCTGTTGGTCGTAATTATAACGTTCTTGTTATTTTCTATAGTTTAGGTTTGATTCGGAGGCCACTCTGGTTTTGATTAAAGCTGTAACATTACATTAAGATGTTGCCTTTCAATACAGTAGTCACTTTTTTTTTTCTTTTCTAAGGAGAATCTATTTACAAATTATTTTCTGTAGCATCGCTACATTATATACAGATTTTGTTATTTTATAAAAATTATATAATGAATAAGCTAGTATAATGATACACTTTATATGTGACTGGACCACACTGACTAATACCCATAATATTATTACACTAATAATGTGTACTCACCATTGTCCTGTAACAACTCTTCTTCTTTAAAGTGGTCAGGACCCTCTGCAAATCAGAAAAGACAAACTTGTAAAAAATGAAGTGTATAAGAGAAAGTTAAATATATTGATTAAAACTGTCATATGTTAAATATTTAGTATCAATGCAATAATCAAGTTATTAGTTTGAGTAATCTCACAATATGGAAGACAATTGTAAGTATTCATATACTGAGAGTAACGCTTCAGAAATACTTTAGTGTACTCACCATTGTCCAGTATTAACTCTTCTTCTTCTTTAAAGTGGACAGGACCCTCTGTAAATAAGAAAAAACCAACTTGTGAATAAATAAATAAAGTAAATAACTAAATAAATAAAGTGATACGAGAAAATTAAATATAATGATTACTGTAATATGTTAAATATTTACGATTAAGGCAATAACAAAGTTATTAGTTTGAGTAATCTCACAATATGGAAGACATTTGTAAGTGTTCATGTATTGAGTAACGTTTCAGAAATATTTTAGTGAACTCACTATTGTCCAGTATTAACTCTTCTTCTTCTTTGAAATGGATTGGACCCTCTGTAAATAAGAAAAGACTTGTAAAAAATGAAGTATATAAGAGAAAATTAAATATAATGATTAAAACTGCAATATGATAGATAATTACTATCAATGCAGTAAAAAAGTTATTAGTTTGAGTAATCTCACAATATGGAAGACATTTGTAAGTATTCAAGTATTGAGTAACGCTACAGAAATATTTTAGTGTACTCACCATTGTCCAGTATTAACTCTTCTTCTTCTTTAAAATGGATTGGAACTTCTACAGATAACAGAAAAAAGAAAAATTACAAAAAAAAAAAAAAGGAATCAAAATGTTTACAAGTAAAATAAGACGTTTTACAATATAAATACCAATATTTACAAACTAAATTAAAATAATCTTTTAAAGTGCTTGTAATAAAAATTTTCATAATTCAATAACAAAGTCCATAACTCCATTTCCCATCACATCATTCCTTTGGTGGCACATGATTTCATTTAGTCCACTGCAGTGTCAATCGGTACCTTTACTCTTACTATTGGACAGATCTTATTATTTTTTTTTGGCTCCTACTTAAAGTCGTTATCCCAAAACGGTGTTGCCCATGGCTTATGATGTGGCCACATCAGGCAAACTTGGATGAATTATCATTCCAAACCCATTCCGTTACGAGGACTGAACGATTTTTGTCTAGAGAAACTCAAGTTATTCTTGTCTATCAAACGAAGTAAAGTCATTCGGATGTCTAGAAAGCGTTGCCATCTACCATGTTAACGAGGAAGACCAGATAAATATCCTGGAACTATTTGTGTCACCTATAGTGGTTTATTGCTGGTTCCGGATTCATAGTCCACCCCCACCCCCACCCTTGGGTACTTGACGAATTCATAAATCATATTATCGGAGGCTGGCAGAAGTGAGAAATCTCTCCTGTAATTATCACAACCTTACCAAAGAAGACAATTAATGCCCTTAAGGGAAGTCAACCTTGTGATCTTTTGCGTGGTCGTTTCCAAACACAGAAGGCAGTGGTCCAAGAGCCAAGAGTTTGGCCCCAAGATAGGAAGCAGAGAAACAGCCAGCAGGCAATCCACAGAAGACACAAATGGAACATATTAAACATATTCGGTCGCCTCAACCGTTGATCTCCTAGTCACATTCCGCAATCCGCTACATTGAATCACCAATTGCAACGCCCCTCTAGAAACATTCTATTATTGTCCTATTCCACTGCTCAACAAAAGAATCAGATATCCTCAGGCCTTGAAACCAAACAGTATTGCACTGGTGCCTTTCTGGACATAGCTTAAGCTTGTAACAGGGTTTGGCACGAAGATTTGCTTTACAATCTCAAAAGATATTTACCAGAACCTTTTCCTAATCCTACAGTCCTATCTTTTACACCACTTCTTTCAAGTTTGATGTGGTTTAGAATATTTTAACTACTTTCCCATCTAAGCAAGAGTTCTACATGGCAGTGTCCTTGGTCCCATCCTCTATAACCTACACACCGCTGATGTCCCCTCTACTCCCAATACATTTTTGGCCACATTTGCAGATGACACTGCAGTCCTGACATCCCACCCAGACCCCAATATAGCATCCGATTACCTTCCAAATCACCTTGATGAGATCGAGTATTGATGCGACCAATGGCTGGCCAAAGTTAATGAAGCAAAATGTTCCCATATTACCTTTATTTACCCTCTGTGGTAAGTCCTGTCCACAAGTTTTTTTTTCAATTCCATTCCTCTTCCTATATCTAAGACAGTACAATATTTAGACTTCCATCTCAACAAAAGGCCGATATGGAGCCCACACACGAGGTTAAAAAGACAAGAACTAAACAGGCCCTTTGGACAACTGTACAGACTACTTCGAAGGACATCCCATCTCTTAATAGAAAATAAATTAGTACTTTATAAATTTATACTATAGCCACTCTGGACATATGGAGTAGAGCTATGAGGGACAGCAAAAAAGTCAAACATCAAGCATATCTAATACTTTCAATCAAAAGTCCTGAGAACAATAGCCAATGCCACTTATTACATCAGCAACAAAACCCTTCATAACGATCTTAATATACCCTATATTACAACCAATTCAACCACCCTAATCCCTTCGCACAGTCATCACACCTTGCCATACATCCTTGATGTGCCAACATGCTTCTCAGAGACAGTGACCTGCTATAAATACATGACAGTGGGAGTCCTGGCAATGGCCAGTTACTTCAAGCATGTCCTGAGTGTCTGTTGCTCTCACACTCTTGGTCAGCCTCGACTGGCACATTTTGTTGAGACGCGGCTGATGGA
Organism: Acanthosoma haemorrhoidale; assembly: GCA_930367205.1. NCBI lineage: Eukaryota > Metazoa > Arthropoda > Insecta > Hemiptera > Acanthosomatidae > Acanthosoma > Acanthosoma haemorrhoidale. The sequence goes on from OV884012.1 coordinate 8,611,907, forward strand.
GAAGGGTGGGGGACTTCCCAAGGCTCCGTTTCCTCTTTCGCATGCGAGGGAGGTGACAACCATGTGGATTTTAGAGGTCTCTGGGCTGTTTGTTCATACTGTATGAATGAGCGAGTGCTTGAAGTAGTGTAATGTTTAATGTAGTAACAGAGTTATCAGTCTGTATCCCTACTTTGTTATTAGTATTTACGTATTATGGAGTGCTTCACAAATACATTAGTGTACTCACCATCATCCCGAATTAACTCCTCTTCCTCTTCTTGTTTTAAATTGATTGGAGCTCCTGCCATAAGAACAAAAAGACACAAATTAGTAAAAAACGAAGTATAACAAAAAATTGTGTAAGAAAAATTGAAACCTATTAATTAAAGCAGCAATATTACATTAACATGTTTGCTAAGAACCCAGTAGCAAAACTATCAGTTTAAAGGACCAACGGAGTCATTTAGAAGTATTTTTATATTGAGGGAATGATTAATAAATGCTTCAATGTACTCACCATAATCACGGATTAACTCTTCTTCTTCTTTAAAATAGATTGGACCTGTGAATAAGATAAAAAATCTAAAATCAAAATATATCCTACATTTATTAATAAAAAAAAATGAATATAATGGTAATTATATGGTAATAAATAAAATAAATTCTAAAATTACTGTCTGTGAGACAATATGATGAAAATAAGATGTATGTGAATATTTTAATCATTTGAACTCCTTGCCTATGTTTCGCTATAATAGTGCCTAGAAATGTAAATTGGCTGAAAATAGCGGATTTTAAAGAACAGAGCTGTTGCAAAATATTGAATTTTAATGAAATCGGCATAGACAATTATTACAATTTAATATTATTAAAATTAAAAATAATCAGGAAGCTCTACTTCAAAACTTGATAAAAATGAAAAATATATAGTTGCAATGTTCAACGAGCAGCCTGAAATTAAGATTGCGTAGCTTCATAAATTAGAATATGGCAATGTCAAATATTCAAAATAACATGCAGTAAAAATACTATACATAGTGCAATGTAAATATACTTTCAATTAAATCCCATGCAAGATTTTATAAAAAAAATGTCATTAATTATAAGATTAATAAAAAAAAAAAAAATCATGCTTAGGGGAATCCAAAGAAAACAACAATTTCATACAACATAAATTATTTATTTTCTTTTGATTACTATCTTTTGATCTTGATATTAAGTGCATAAAGTATTATTTCGATTATAAATTGTAACAAAATAAAATAATAATAAGACCTCTGGATCCAGAATTAAACAAACAAAAAATTAAACCTTTCCCAACTAAAGTAACCATATTAAGCACGTTCACATCGTTGAATCTATTCTAAACCAAAGAATAATCAGTTATGAACTAAATTCAAATTTTCGACCTAGGAAACATTTCAATTAACTTATCAATTAGGCAAACTGATGGTAATTGAACTTACGGAGAGAGTAAAATGAATACGAAAGGCCTGAGTGTCGGAACTATCAAGAGTGTTTATGATCATCTAATTTCGCTGATCCAGGTGGTGTAGGTGTTAGTAGAGCCTAGCACTACGACACAATAGTGTGAGCTGTAAGACACAGCAATAGGACTTGGCTACAGCTGAGCATTGGCAAATATCGCAATAACATTCATTGATGATTTAATTGACAAGAAAGGTTGCTAAAATGTCCTTGTGATTACAATAATAATAATAATAATAATGATTATTATTATTTCGATTAATCGATCATGGTCGAAATGAAAATTTCTTTTGGTTCTTTGAACCATTTAAATAAATCAAAGGAAACATAATAGTTTACTAAACTTATGGGTGTTATTAACATTAGATTCCAACCAATTCATAAATAATAAAAGGGAACTATTGTCTCTTATCTCCATCGATTACTTTTGCTATCTCCGGTTTTGTTTCAAATCATTAATAAAACAGTTACATAACTGATAAGTATCTAATTATAAAAAAATTGAAATTATTAGTAAATCAAATTTAAATAAATAATATGACATCCTTTTCATTTTAATTATTATTATATTAATTCTACCTTTAACAACAAAAGAACATTAAAATTAATTATCCATGCAAAACCAATCTTTTGAGCCAAGAAAGTAAAAACTAAAGAAATAAATGAATTTGATAACAAATTGATTGGCTGAAACAAGCTTTAGACTTAGGTAATTTAAGTTAGTAGCAAAAAATATAGATTATTTCATACCTAATAGCTTTTTTCACACCATCAATAAGGGGAGTAACCATAGGACTAATGTGTAGAGTGCTTTTAATAGGTTTTAATTTTTTGTTACTATAAGGGTCATTCCAAATCAATCAATGGTTTAGGAACTTGAAGTCTCAGAACCTAATATTTTTTTAACGTATGAAGTAGTATCGGTTAGGATAAAATATACAAAATTTGATATTTTTCCCTTTTGTAGTTATAAATTAAAATAAACAACAGCAATCCTATGTTTTTTGACACGTTTTAAAACATTTAAAAGCTTATATCCGAATTTTACGAAGGTATTCCTGTGGGTTCTATTATTAAAAAAATGAAGTAATAATTTAAGTGCCTGAACTTTAATGTACACAACTAACCACATTTGTGGTGCTATGTTATACTCATAATTAGCTTGTTATGGTTGTTTCATGAAGATAAAATAGATTATGTTATATTTAAAACTAATTCTCTGTACATTGACGTTTTTAAAGCGTATAAAATAATATTATTTCACTACAAATCAACTGATAATCAAAATTGTTTTGACTAGCGGTAATAAACCAACTGTTATTTTATGAATGATTTATTGCTCTATTGTTGAGAAGTTAGATATGCGGTTTCTACTTTACCTGATAAGTCCATGATGAGTAAATAAATATATTTCCAAAAACAGATCGGAAAATAACAAACACATTAAAAGACTTCAATTCAGAGCTAAGACCTCTATTATGATGCTTGTCGTTCGTGAACGAGACCATCTCAAAGAGGTAGGTACGAAAGCAGAGATACAAAAAAAGGGTGACATAGCATTGAGTGGTTAAATGGTGTATGGAATGATATAAATATGAAACTATTGAAACATTAAATAGTGAGTTTACTACTTTGTACAATAAGTACTACACGAAATGAATTTATGTAGAGGAGCAATTATCTTAAATTGCGCATGATGTCAACAATTATCTAACAGTTACCACAAGAGGTAGGTACGAAAGTACAGATACAAAAAAGGGTAAGATAGTATTGAGTGGTTAAATGGTGTATGGAATGATATAAATGTGAAACTGTTGTTCAGTTTGAATTAAAAGAATGTTAACAATAGGTATAAGAACACATAAAAATTAAATAGAGGGTTTACTACTTTGTACAATAAGTACTACACGAAATGAATTTATGTAGAGGAGCAATTTTCTAAAATCGGACATAATAAAGTCAACAAGAATTGTTTTGGAGTTAACACATGATTCACTGAATAAAGGTTATAGGATTTCTTTAGATAATTTCTATATGTCAATTCATTTGGCTGAACTCGTGTGTCAAAACAATACTGACATTGTTGGAACAATGAGGATAAACAGAGTCGGAATCTCCAGTGAAATAAAAACAAAAAAATTACAGAAAAATGAACATATAGTAAGATTCAAAGACAAACTTATGGTTTTAAAATGGAAGGATAAAAAAGAGATATTGATGCTCAGTTCTATTCATAATGACGAAAAGGCAATGATTCAAAAGAGAGGAACAGAAAAACAGAATGTTGTCCTGGATTATAACAAGAATATGGGTGGCTTAGATTTGTAGGGTGGAGTTATGGTGGCCTACACGGCTGCCCGTAATAGGCTAAAAAAAAGTGTTTACGATTAATTGCTATGTGCTGTTTCAATGCATATATTACATACAAAAAAGATAAAGGTCATTTGGATCGATTACACTTTTTGGTAGAGCGTGTAGAGAAATTGGTAGATAACAACAAAGTGAAAACCCACGCAAAGACATCAAGAATCTACATACGGGTGTGCGAATTGTAAGGTAGCACTATGAATCAAAAATTGTTTTAAAATATATCACACGGAAATTGAGTTTTGAATTTTTACATATATATTTTAATTTTTTAAAATCAATATTTCTATTTTATTTGTGTGCTTTCGTTTATTGTTCTGTAATTTTTAACTTTTTAATATTTTTTATTGTGTATCTAAATAAAAAATATATATTTTTTGCAATCTTTATAATTGTTTGTAAAATTTATCATTTTTTAATTCCATGATTCCAATTTATTGTTGGTATTCTTTTCTATTTGTTTGTAATTTTGTATTTTCCTTTGTGCTTTATATATAAATAAACGAAAAAATATATATTTCATAGTCTTTTCATTTATTTTAAGTATAAATAAAAAAATAATTATATGAAATTACGTCCTCCGGGCGTGACGTGTTTACGCATCCTAGTGAAAGAGTTCGCGCCCATTATATGCTGCGTAATCAAAAAGGGAATTCCCCGGTTAACAGGTTAATGGGCATTCAAGCAGCAAACAACATAGAGAAGCTACATAGAAAATTATGTAGGAATTTAAAATTACGCCCAAAACACATTTATATGGCAGGGGACTTATATGCCGATAAATTTAAACTTTCCTTATTATGGTGAGCAGGAAAAGAGGAGAGATTAACTTTTATCTTTCATCATATTTCTCCAGATGTCTGACAGTTTTGGTTTCGGGAGAGTTGGACCTGCTCAACGGTACTGGGCATGTCCAGCCACCAGTTTGATGTATATTGGAACAAACTTACAGTTTTGGCGTGGTTAGAGAGGCACTGAAAGTCAGCAGAGGAGTAAAAGTGGGTGTAATTCACAAAATACTTGCTTATGCTGTCGAACTAACTATTATAACTAGTATTAATAATAATGGAATCGATTTTTATGCTTTCTTATTTATTAAGAGGTACAAGGTCATCCATTAAAATTCTAAGCTGGACCCTGTTGGCCAGGAGCCAAGCTGTTATTATATGTATGGGTGAAGATGGCTAATGGCCTATGGATTAGGATGATTGAATAAGGTGAAATATCATTAACTTAGAAGGAAAAGATAAAAATACTCCTTCCTAGAGGAAAATTACGCGGTTGCTGTGGGGAAAAACCAACATTACTCTGTGATGGCCCAATAGTCAGTTTGAGGAGTCTCCACTTAAACGTAAGTCGTTATAACTACTTTTTTAACTAATCCTTGCGTAATATTGTTAAATCTAATTCCTCAAAACATTACAGATGTCCTTTATAACTAAATTAAATGGCCTTACAGCCTACAAAACTGTTGGAGAGTTGAAAGAAGGGTCGAAATATAATATTATGGAATTGAATATAAAAAATACTGAACATGGTCAAGCACTGCATGCCATCTTGGAGGGAGAAGACGGAGAGAAAATAAGAACGTTTCTTCCAAAACGCTATCGGGAGAATGTTTTACCGATGAGGAGATAAAACAGTATGATGGTGAGTTTCATCATATTATTAATTTTTACTTCAATCAGTGTTAATACCTCATTGTCAGAATAAAAAGGTATACATTTTCATTTTCATTTCCATTTTAGGATTATTGAAAATGCAGTACAAGGGGAAGAACAAAAACATGCACATAACAAAATTTAGTCAATAAGAACAGCGAGGATAACGGCCTGGGGAAGTAAGTATGTTTAAAGGTATGAATGTTTTATGTGAAAAGTGTGGGCTATTGATAAAAACATTAAGCTCTCATACTTGTTAATGGAAATTTCATGCGTGCGCACATTGCAGTCAAAATTTAGCTGTACACAATATAAAATTATATGTGAGAAAAAAAAAAGTGCATTAGTTCGCTTCAAGCATTTGTGGGTAATAGCAACCAATCGCTATCAATGGAAAATTTTCAAACACAAGCGGGGTCATCTTTGAAACAATCCGTTTACGCACCTCAATCACATTTACCGTTCAAAAAGATCGTAATTTCCAATTGATGATAAAATCAAATTTAAAAAATACGAATGCACACAAAAATTAAAATTTTAGCCTATGCTGGAACCATTTGAGGGCCCTTCGCAAAATCCATCAATTTCTTAAACCTTATCAGTTCAAAATCATTAAATCTTTTGCACATCACTTATAGTCAAAGCGGATATACGACTATTTAGAAGTGTGGGTTAAAAACAACGGTAATTAGGAATTACTAGATTTATTTATTTTTTAACAATAAAAAAACATGTTTAATTTTTAAGAATGTTATGTATACATTTTTGCTGTAGTAAATAAAAAAATAAATGTACAATATAAGAATAAGCTTTTTTTTCACAATACTATGCAATATCCATATCCAGGTATCTCAATCCAGCTGCGTTCTTCCAATCCCAACCACTTTACATATAATTTATTTCCTTTTTTTATCAAAACCTTTTCTACAAGGTATACGTCTGGATGTTTCACTTTTTGAAGCTCTTCAGCGTAAAACGAACCACTGATAGCTTGTTCTTTCAGATCTTCAAGTAGATATGTATATGGACTCGTCTTCTGAATCTTGAGTACTTTAAATATTTCACTTGACCAATTTGGCTTATAGCCTTTTGAAAATATTGTTTTTTGTTTAGATATCCTCACAAAATGAAATGATGAATTATACTCATGTAGAATCTGAGGTAAAATATCTAAAAAGTTTTAATTTCCTCACAACCTAAATGCCTTCCACATTTTTGCTTTTAATGTTCCATTAAACCTTTCTACAATGGAAGCTTTCATATTAGAAAAAGTGGAATAATGATTAACACAGTATTGTCTCATTAGAGATTTAAACTTGGAATTGTAAAATTCTTTTCCCTGATAGCTTTGAATATTTCTCGGTGTTTGCTCAAACGAAACACGGTCTCCATCGCTTTAGTTACAATGTCTGCTGATTTCTGTTTTAGGGGCACGGTCCAAGCATATTTGCAAAAGCAGTCTCTAACTGTTATAAATATTTGTGACCTTTATTTTCTCGTGAAAAAGGTATCATTTCTGCTAGATCTATTTGCCACAAGTCATTTATTCCTTTCAAAACTGTCTTTCGTCAGGGGTATATCGTTCGAGCTGGCTTATGTAATTCATCTACAATAGTTCTTTTTATCATTGATGATTCCTTCTATAACTTATTTTTGAGTATTTTGTTAAGATAACCGAGTGTGACCGCATCAGATTCCTTCTCAGGCTCACCTACGTTTGTTATTCTCTTACCAAGAGAGTCATATATAATTTCGACTAAAGTTAAAGCATCACCGTTAAAAATTCTTTGATAACATCATATTTATCGATAGGTGGTGCAAAGTTTGCAGGTCTTTTTCTTTTGCCATCTATATAACTACCAGGCCAATTTCTCAAATCAGTGTAGGTAACTGCTAGAGTATCACAATATACTTTATTGACAGCGTCGCAAGCAGAGACCGGATTTGCAATATTGATTATTCTTACACGGCGTGCATCGATATCCTTTTCAGACTTTAATAAGTTACATGGAAAATAGCGTGTTTTGTACTTTGAATGCCTTTTTTTAGACGAAAAATCATGGATAAATAAAAGTGACATTGTGTAACCAACTAATAAAAAAAGACAAGTTTTTACTTTTTTTGTTTTATTTTATCCATGTTACAACATATTATTATATATGAATTTCTACTTTAATGATAATATTACTATAATTAAATTGTTAACTAGCAACTTTGTGTGTGTGTGTGTGTGCGTTCTGACTAGAAGATAACATTGTTTCTTTTATTATAAATCGTAGCTTGTTTATTTTCTTTTTCTTTTAATAAATGATGCTTACTGCAACAAGACTTGTTTTTATTTACCTTATTTAATCTGGATAAGAAAAAACTAAAAAAAACATTTTTCATTAATTTCATTTATTGTTTATACATCATTAAATAAATTATCAAACCGTTTATTTGTATTCAATCTACAAGAAACTAATGGTCCATTTTCTACATTAGGTAAAAGAAAATCTCAGAAAATTATAAAAATACTTTGATAATTATTCTTTATTTCCATAAGGTGGATATTTAATAATAATAATTGTTTTTATAATTATTTGATATTAATGTTTGTTTCAGATTCATCATTTGTAGAGTATGACAGTACTGGTAATTTAAAGTCACTTATAATGGCTCACCATACTGGAGAAAAGCCACGTAGATATCCTCATTGCAGCTACAAAGCAGTATAATCTAGTCAGTTAAAGAAAATCTTAATGGCACACCATAATGTATGAAATCCACATCAATGTCCTCATTGTCACTTCAAAGCAGTACTAACTGGTCAATTAAAGAAACATATAACGCTACATCATATTGGAGAAAAGCCACATAGATGTCCTCATTGCAGCTACAAAGTAGTACCATCTGGTAATCTAAAGAGACATGTAATGGTACGCCATACTGGAGAAAAGCCACATAGATGTCCTAATTGCTGCTACAAAGCAGTACAATCTAGTCAGTTGAAGAAACACTTAAAGGCACACCATATTGGAGAAAAGCCACATCAATGTTTCAAAAGCAGTGCTATCTGATAATTGCAAGTATCATGAAATGGATACACCATACCATAGAAATGCCTCATCAATAATTTTGTCATTTGCAGTTACAAGCTTATCAATTGAATATTCATGCAATGGCAAACTTTTCTCGGGGGGGGGGGCATGAATGTCCTCATTGCAGTTACAAAGTAGTACACTTTGAAAATGTGGAGACATATAATGGCACACCATACCAAAGAAAAGCCCTTTCAATGTCCTTTTTGCAGCTACAAAGAAATACATGCTGATAATTTGTTGACATATTTAGCTACTTAGATTTAGCATTGCCACGAAGTGAGTACCAAAAGCAGAGATGCCAGTCCATTTTAAGCACAGGAAATAATACTGTTGACAGGGAAATTCTATTTCTCTCCCTCTTATAGTCAAAGATGTAAGCAGGGGTTTCTTCCCTTCGGAACTTCAGTCGATGTGGAACATTCATTCAGCTAATATTAATCTACTTTTGGGCCAGATTAGCAGTAGGTTCGAAAATATAAAATAGATGAGTTTTATACACTTTTAATAAGTGAACTGCAGCTTTTATCCTGTTTTTCTTTCTTTAAGTACGACTATTCCTACTGTAAACCCCTGTCTTTCTCTCTCTCTTCACCACCTAAATGTTTACGCGAATTTGGGAAAATATTAATGACAGGAGATGGCATTACCTAAGGAAAGGGGAACCTGAAATATTACATGGAATCGACATAACTAGGGGAAGACAAATAAATTAATTCGGATTAAATAAATACTTTGAAAGATAATTAAAATTTATTCGACATATTTCGTCGTAACAACTATTATTAAAAACAGGGCTAACTTAAAAGTAAGTTAACTAAGTTTCTTTTAATTAAAACCGATGCTAAAAACTTACAGATTAATTACAAAATTAGCAAGACTGTCTGTCCCCTTTTCCCAGAATCATCATGCTCTAATTTTTCTCCCATTCTATATTGAGTATGATTAATCTAAAATTAGTTCCACCAACCTGGGTACCACATCTCGTCTCTCTCTTTTCCAGTCCAAAATTCACTTCAGTCACTGTACTAGTCGCCACAGTCGACTCAACTGCACTGTCGTTCGTGGGAACCCAAGCCTTCCCCCTTAGGGCGACAGCCAGTCTTGCATTATCAGCACATTCTTTTTACTATCGTTGCCTTCATTAATACTTATCAACTAACTATTTGAATAACTTATTTCTACAACTTAATTCATATTATCGCTAATTTCACATTGGTTATAACTAATTAAATGTAAAATTCTCTCGGTCACACTACCATGTTTCTTTTGAACATTTTTTATCCTAAAATTTGAAAATAATTGTTGTGTTCTTAAAATATTAACACTGGCCTTGTGGTAATTGCATCTACATAATTCTGTAAAAATAAATACATATATATTTTTATTTTTTATTTCATATAAATCCCAGCCCTACTTTTAACATTCCAAATTATAATATTTAAACATTTACATTTTTATTTTGTTTCATATTTTTAGTTTCTTTAATGTAATTATGAACATTTTGTTTTGAGCTGTAGTCCTTGATGATACCTGAACGTTCAAGGTTCAATGACACATCTATCAATAAAAGTGTGAAGGGACAAAGCTTAATGAACAACCTGTAATGCATATATATTGTTGCGGCTTATTACCAATTTTGTCCGACTTAATTATTTGTTCGGTTTCCCTTTTCATCCAACCTTTTATTTTAAAAGTACCTAACAACAATAAAAAGAAAGGCACATCTAGTTTTTTGTAAAATAAATAATTAACTTATTCTAGAGTTATTTTTATGAAAAGTGATTAAATTTATTTCTGTATTTCTCTTGTAAATCAAATTATAAATAATTGGAAGAGACCATTCGATTAAAATAAAATGAGTCATCTCTGTGATTTTTTTGTTTTAAGTTATCTTAGTTGATAATTGAATATTCAAGCTAATAATTACGTCGATAGCGAAGTATTGACAAACATTAGTGTAAACAACATTGGACTCTTAACCCATAACATGACTCACCGCTCCCGCTGATCATTATAATATAAAGTCCAGTCCGAATGTGACATTGGCATGGTCCACTTCTAACACGTTATTCTCAGAAATTGTTATTTTCCAACATTATCAAACCATTTACGATATTTTTTGTTGCTGAATGGACATTTATTTTATTATCAACAATTGCGATTTGTATGAAGTTTATACAAATTTCTCATCACTGAATATTCTTCATTTGCTTTAATGAAAAGCAAAATCATCTCTGGCTGCCTCTATGTTATGAGTGGTGGACGTTCCCCGCTGAGGACCAGCTGTTTAACTGAAGCACTGAAGGGACGATCTTCGTTCTACCCGGTAAAGCGCTTTACCCTATAACGTGAATCACCGATTCAATCTTACTTTCTTCATTTTTTTTAATGTCATGAGTCATAATATAATCATTATTTTCTCCAGTAATTTAATTCAATTATTATTTACAAAATCAAGAGTGTAGCTTTATTTATACTGTTGATAAGTATCATTTTATTTCACTTCGGATTCCATGTTGTCATTAGAAATTATAAGAATTAATTTTTTTTTTTTTTTTAGCTCTCAAACTTATAAAAATATGATGTGGGAAAAATAAAATAAAATTATTTTGGGCTAATGAGTGCCTTTCACTAAGGGGAGTCCCCCATTTGAAGGATGTATGAGAAGGATATAGGGTGTGGAATGCCTAAAGGAGGCGGGTGGAATCAGGAAGGTAGTGAGAGTCTACCGAGGGTGGATAATAATTAATTTTTAATTAAAATGTTTATTTATTTGTTTAATTCTTGTTTACAAATATTTACATTGTCAAATAGTGTGGTTCAAATCCTTTAATTGTACCTGGCCAGGAAATAATCTGAAATGAACAACAAATGAAAAGATTTATTTATTACAAAAGATTTCACAGTTTTGTTAATTTTGAAAGCATTTCACCTAAAAGAGTACAGTTTGATTTTCTGTTTTGTTTCTGCTCAAATTTCTAATTATTTATATATATTATTCTGATTATTTGTATTATTTTGTTTCTATTGCTCAATATATATGTATCATTTCAAACGTTGATCCAGGTTGTTCATTTATCACCCCCTTGCTCCTTACTCTTATCCTTTTTTTATTTTTATTATTTTCATTTTTTCTTCTTTTTTTTTAGCCCATTGGGCTTTTATTTTATTTTTTATTAATTTATTGTCTTAATTTTTTCTCGTTTATTTTCCTCATTGTTGGCGATGTGGTCCTCCGAACTAGCGCCAACGGGTGCGAGAACTGGACACCTTCAGGTAAGGCTCCCCCTCCCCCGACATATACACTTGAAAGTGACTTTTTAATCATCAATACCCTGGAAAATAATAAAATATGTTAAGTTATTTTGTGGATGTACCTTTTGTATGTGGCTTTAGTTTAATTTCTTCAATTAGTGGGTTTATAAGGTTGGGGCAACTGTCAGGAAAACTTTTAGTATGAGAGTACGAGCATTGCTCAATGAAAGGAATATTTATTTTGTCATTTTAATTCTGGTTTTGTAAGGTTTATGATTTATGATTCTGAACTTTTTAGAGAAGTTTTTTTTTACTGGTGAAGCTCCATAATGGACACCCACCTATACAATAATATTGAAGTAATTACAGATTTGCACAAGATTAATTTATTTTTTCGAGCAAGTTTGTATTGTTCATTGAAGTATGGGTACATTTTGTGCATTGTTACTTGTGATTTTTTCAGTTTCTAATTTGGCAACCTCGGCAAAAGTTAATATCTTGTCTAGGTGTACTGGTAGAGAGCATACCATCTCCATCGTAAGAAAACCAGTAACTGTGAAATGATATGTCATTAGAGATAAAAAGTTCTGCATTTTTTGAGTTGAATTATGGAGGGAATGTGTCGTCTCTTTTTGGTAAAAATTATGATTTCCGGTTTTTCAATGCTTATTGCTAATCTACAAGACTACAAGGAAGCACAAAATTTGTCAGAATCCGATTTGTAGATATCTTATTATTAAGTCAATCCTAAATGAGCTAGTAATGAAGGTTGTGTCGTCAACATACCTAGGACTACTTTCATGACTGATGAACAATTTTGAAACAAAGGAAGTGAGCATTTTTAGGTAACAAGAGTGAGAAAGGCACTCACACTTTGACGAATCTTACTATTTTTTTTGGCTCCTACTTTAAGATCGTTATCCCAACACGGTGTTCCCGATGGTCTGCATGTAGCCACATCAGGCCAACTTGTACGAATTATCATTCCAAACCCGTTCCCTTTCAAGGATGTGGTACAATTTAGGTCTAGAGAAACTCATTAGCTGCGAGATCACCGATTACCTAAAAAGTGGCTAGAAAAGTTATGGAGGTAATCACAGAGTAGCTTAGAAAACAATTTCAGCAGGTCCCACTGTTTCTACAGACCGATCGCCATGATCCACCTCACCTCTGGTTCTTGGCAAGAAAAACCTAGGCCGCCTGTTAACAAAGCCGCTCGGTCGAAGAAGGCACAACGACTCTATTGTCCTAGACATGGAAACTGCAGGGCCTAGAAGTTTACTAGGGGGAGTAATAGTCATTGCAGGTATGACAATCCAAACACAATTCAGGACCAGGCGAAAATACTGGTCTTGCTAGGTTCAATGCAAGTCTGTCACAACGCATAAGCCTCGCATAGTGGACCCAGGACAGGAGCACATTGAAGAAATTTAGAATACCTTCAGCAACGTTAAGCGAGTTACCCACAAATGCAAAAGGTGCAAGGTAAATGCATTATTGGTGGTTCCAGAGTCATAGGCCATCCTGTCACAACCTAACCAAAGAAGACAATTGACACCATTAAGGAAAGTCAACTTTGGGATCTTTCACTTGGTCGTTTACAAACAGAATGCAGTGCTCCAAGTGGCAAGAGTTTGGACCCACAATAAGAAGCAGATAAACAACCATCAGCCAATTCACAGATGACACAAATGGAGCATATTCAATTCATTCCATCAACTCACCTCAGTCGTCGATCTCCTAGTAATAAGAAGTTAGTGTGATCGTGGAAGAAGCATATTAAAGGCATAACAAGGATTCAGTGAGGAAACTCAACAAAGGAAAAGGATTAACATTAACAAAGTATAGACTTGAGAAAGAATAGTTAAGGTACCGAATAAAACTGCAACTGGAAATTCTGTACTATACCTAAAAAGATAAACTGGTCAGTATCAAATCAATATTGAATGAACTCCTTCAGAATTCAATAGATAGTAAAGATTAATGCTAAAGAGCTCATTTTAATTCAGTTGTATAACATTATTTTATTATTCTGTAGACATTAAGTTCATTTTTAATAAGATTTGTATAATAAATTTTATAGAGAATTAAGTTTTGATTAAATTAACCATTCCCAATTTCTTTTGTAATTTAATCATTAAAGGAATAAAGGTTTGATTCATGATATAATATAATGGTGCGGGCCACTTCAATTATCAATAGTATATGTAGGGGCCGCTTTCAATAGTATATTCAATTAAAGTATGTACTTTAATAATAATGTACTAATTATTATTATTACTATTAAAAGTAACCTAGTAGCTGTCTGGGCCATTGTACTTATTAATGTCCTGTATACCCTTCAGGAAACTAGGTACGTTACAATATGTTATACGTTCGACTCCTGCTATGTAAGTAAAATTTATATTAAAGGTAGAGATTGGTTCGATAAAGATTAGCGAACAGCACCAAGGGAAACTGTCAGTTTATCTGAGATTGTGATTCAGACTATGCAAGCTATGTGGAAACATGAAGAAGCACTACTGGTTTCACAATATTCTACAATGGTGATCCAGAAGAAAACCAATCAAGGCACAGAGACTGAATTTATAAGTCCTTGTTGTAAAGTACCTTTGTTTTTCAAGAGAGCTATCAATATTAACCAACAGCGTAGTGAATGGAAAACTGTTCATTGATAATTTGAGTGCAATTCATATAAAAGTTGTTGAAAATAGGTATTATTAATATATGAAGCAAACATATAGATGTCAGATATCACAATATTTTTACAAACCAAATCTGTACTGTGATAAATTACACTATACCTTATTGGGCAATAAGTAATTGTGCTCAATATTCTCATTCATATCATATTTACAATCTTTTATTCACTCAATCATTCATACACTATTTACCAACACCCTAGAGACCTCTTAAATACACATGACTGTCACCTCCCTCGCATGCGAAAGAGGAAGCAGAGTCTTGGGATGGCCCCCACACTCTTCTGTTAAATGTGTCATTGGATACCAGCCACTAGAGGCTGAAGAAGAGCTTGAAAGCCATAGACCTCAGGACACGATTGGAGAAACTGGCCATTGCCAGGACTCCCACTGTCATGTCCCACAGGACGCGTGTCACATTAGTTCCCGAGGAGGATTATAGGGATGTCGGATGATGGAAGTGTAATAATGACTGTGCTAGTGGATTAGGTTACTATGGAATTTCATGAACTTGGAAGGGATGAGTCCAAGAATGTAAGGTATATTGAGATTGTTATGAAGGGTTTTGTTGCTGATGTAATAAGGGGCATAACTATTGTTCTCAGGCCTTTTGACTGAAAGGATTGGAGACACTTGCTGTTCAACTTTTTTGCTATCTCCCGTAGCTCTATTTTATATGTCCAGATTGACTTAAGTATAACTTTGTAGATTAGTATTTTATTTTCTATTGAAAGATGGGAACTCCTTTGAAGTAGTCTGTACAGGTGTCCAAAGCGTCTGTTTAGTTCTTATCTTTTTAACCTCGTGTGTGGGCTCTATATTGGCCTTTTGTTGAGATGAAAGTCTAAATATTGTACTGTCTTAGATATAGGAAGAGGAATGGAATTTTTAAAAAAAACTAGTGGGCAGGACTTGCGACAGAGAGTAAAGGTAATGTGGGAACATTTTGCTTCATTAACTTCGATCTGCCATTGGTTCCACCAATACTCCATCTCATCAAGGTGTTTTTGAAGGTTATGGGATGCTGTATTGAGGTCTGGGTGGGATGACAGGCCAGCAGTGTCATCTGCAAATGTGGCCAAAAATGTATTGGGAGTAGATGGGACATCAGTGGTGTATAGGTTATAGCAATGGAAAGTTGCAGAGGGAAACCAAACTGCTGACTAGAAAAAAGGTTTTTGGATTCAGCAATTGAAAGTAGATGTTTTAATAGGAGTTTTTCCAAGAGAGGATAGGGAGTAAGCTAATTGGATGGTAAGATGAGGCTTCAATGGATGGTTAACTGGTTTAGCAAATAGGACAATAATAGAATGTTTCTAGAGGGGCATTGCAATTGGTGATTCAATATTGAGTATTGTACTTTCTTAGATATAGGAAGAGGAATGGAATTTAAAAAAAAAACTAGTGGGCAGGACTTGTGACAGAGAGTAAAGGTAATGTGGGAACATTTTGCTTCATTAACTTCGATCTGCCATTAGTTCCACCAATACTCTATCTCATCAAGGTGTTTTTGAAGGTTATGGGATGCTGTATTGAGGTCTGGGTGGGATGACAGGCCAGCAGTGTCATCTGTAAATGTGGCCAAAAATGTATTGGGAGTACAGGGGACGTCAGCGGTGTAAAGGTTACAGAGGATGGGACCAAGGACATTTCCATGTAGAACTTTTGCTTTTATGGGAAAGTACTTAAAATATTCTAAACCACAGCAAACTTAAAAGAAGTGGTGTAAAAGATAGAACTGTAGGATTAGGAAAAGGTTCTGGTAAATATCTTTTGAGCTTGTAAAGCAAATCTGCGTGCCAAACCCTGTTACAGAGGTTATAGAGGATAAAAAATATGTTTAAATATTATAATTTGGAATGTTATGAGTAGGGCTGGGATTTATATGAAATATAAAAGTAAAATATGTATGTATTTATTTTCAGATAAATATGTAACTAAAAAATGAAAAACACATAAAATGTTGATGCAATTAGCATAAGTCTAGTTAATTCACCTTTAAACTGGGAAAGATGAATCCCTCAGTGAAGAATGGAAAGTCAGACTGCGTTATATTCTCCTTTCAGAAAGGGAAGAAACCTCTGCTTACATCCTAGACTGTAGGAAAAAATGGAATTCCCTGACAACATTATAGTTTACCTGGGTATAAACATGGACGGACTGTTGTCTGTCAGCTCACTTTTGGACCATTAGTTAAATCCATCTCCAAATTATGAGCATGTATTTCATTGTAGTTGCAAAAAGGGCATTGATCGGGCTTTTCTTTGGTATGGGTTTGTAGCTGCAATCAGAAAATTTATGGATCGTTCAAGGGTATGTTGCGCTTTAAAGTCTTTAAACTATCAGCATGTATAGCTTTTTAGCTGTAATCGCCAGAAACGTGTGCTAGTATATGAATATTTAATTGATAAGATTGTCAATGAGGAAATTCTATAGCATTGTAAGTGTCATTTCATCATACTTATAATTACAGGGTTGCACTGCTTTTGAAACATTGATGGAGCTTTTCTCCAGTATGGTGTACCATTACATGTCTCTTCAAATGATTAGATCTTACTGCTTTGTAGCTGCAGTAAGGGCATTGATGTGGCTTTTCTAAGGTATGGTGTACCATTATATGTTCCTTCAAACAACCAGCTGTGACTGCTTTGTAAATGCAATGAGTGCATTGATGTGGCTTTTCTCCAGTATGATGTGCATTAATATGATTTTTCAAATGTGCAGCTTGTACTGATTTGTAGCTGCAATGAGGACATTGATGTGGCTTTTCTCCAGTATGGTGTGCCATTAAATGGCCCTTCAAATGCCAAGATCTTACTGCTTTGTAGCTGCAATGAGGACATTGATGTGGCTTTTCTGCAGTATGGCGTACCGTTACATGACTCATCAACTGACTAGATGTTACTGCTTTGTAGCTGCAGTGAGGGCATTGATGTAACTTTTCTGCAGTATGGTGTACCATTATATGTGCTTTCAAACAACCAGATGTGACTGCTTTGTAAATGCAATGAGGGCATTGATGTGGCTTTTCTCCAGTATGATGTGCATTAATATGATTTTTCAAATGTGCAGCTTGTACTGATTTGTAGCTGCAATGAGGACATTGATGGGGCTTCTCTTCACTATGTTTTGCCATAACATGCCTCTTTAAAGTACCAACTAAAGCTGCTTTGTAGCTGCAATGAGGACATTGATGGGGCTTCTTTTCACTATGTTTTGCTATAATATGTGTCTTCAAAGTACCAGCTAAAGCTGCTTTGTAGCTGGAATGAGGGCATTGTGAGGGCTTATCATCACTATGTTTTGACATAATATGTGTCCTTAAAGTACTAGCTAAAGCTGCTTTGTAGCTGCAATGAGGACATTGATGTGGCTTTTCTTCACTATGTTTTGACATTATATGCCTTTTTAATGTATGAGCTAAAGCTGCTTTGTAGCTGCAATGAGGACATTGATGTGGCCTTTCTTCACTATGTTTTGACATTATATGCCTCTTTAAACCTCCAGCTTCTGCTGTTTTGTAACTACAATGAGGACATTGATGTGGCTTTTCTTCACTATGTTTTGCCATTATATGCCTCTTTAATTTACTAGGTTTTGGTGTTTTGTAGCTACAATGTGAACATTGATGTGGCTTTTTTCCAGTATGGCATGCTATCATATAATCCTTCAAACAACCAGGTGTAACTGCTTTGTAGCTACAATGTGAAGGTTGATGTGGATTTTCTCCAGTATGGTGGGCCATTATATGCGACTTTAAATTACCAATACTGTCATATTCTACAGATGATGAATCTGAAACAAACATTAATATCAAATAATTATAAAAAGAATTACTACATGGAAATAAAGAATAATTATCAATAAATATTTGTAATATCTTCCTTGGTATTTCTCCAGGCTTTTACTTTCTTGACTTTATTCTAAGACGTGCTATGTAGTCCAGGCAAGGAAGGATAATTTAAAAAAAAAGAAATTCATGTAGTTCTGAAATTTTGGTCAGTTGTTGGGGGAGGGGGGTGCCCTGTACATAACACACAAATCCCCTGAGGGTATATAGTGAGAAGTTTAAACGTAAACTTTTTCGGTTTTCCTCATATATTTCACAAACTATTGAGGTTTTAGTACAAAGTAAGGAAGTGCGCATGAACACTAAGATTACAAATAAAATAACATTTGGCTCATTATAATTACCAGATATACCAGTTACTTTAACAGAATAAGCAAGTATTTTGTGTATTTTGTTTACCATACCAATACTAACATTATATAAGTTGAGATCCTTGTGATGTCAAGCCTTGTGCTATCTTGATAAATTGAATATTGAAGGATGCTTTAGTGTACTCACCGTAGGCCATAATTAGCTATTTTCACCTTTAAAAACTGCCAGGGCCTTGATCAGCTCCCTTGGTCTGTGGACCAATTCATGAGTAACTTTATTTCTAGACAGCAGCAGTTGGTCTGACCATTGGGGAAACAAAGCAAGCTGTTGGATCAGTATCTCTATTGCGGAGACAAAGTTAAACACGCCAATCAGGACAACCAGCTTATGTTACATACATCATATATGTATTTCCCAACTTAATTGACATTAATTTTAAGAATTTTTAATATATGGACCTGTTGGTCATAATTGTAAAATTCCTGTTATTTTCAATAGTTTAGTTTTGATTGGGAGGCCACTCTTATTTTGATTAAAGCTGTAACGTTGCGAGTTTAATAATATAATGATATAATGAGTGTTAATGATACAGTATACTATTATATTCGACATTATTTGGTGTTATATTTACTCCTAACTGTAATCATACGATCGTATCACGTAATATAATGAGTGTTAATGATACAGTATACTATTATAGTCGACATTATTTGATGTTATATTTAGTCGTAACTTTAATCATACGATCGTATCACGTAATATAATGAGTGTTAATGATACACTATACTAAGTGAACTCACCATTGTCCAGTATTAACTCTTCTTCTTCTTTAAAGTGGACAGGACCCTCAGCAAATATTATTAAGTGAATAAGAGAAAATTAATTATATATTGATAATAATTATTGATAATATATTGATTAAAACTGTAATATGTTATATATTTACTATCAATGCAGTAACAAAGTTATTAGTTTCAGTAATTTTACAATATGGAAGACATTTGTAAATATTCATATATTGAGTAATGCTTCAGAAATACTTTAGTGTACTCACCATTGTCCAGTATTAACTCTTCTTCTTCTTTAAAGTGGACAGGAACCTCTGCAAATAAGAAAAGACTTGTAAAAATGAAGTGTATAAGAGAAAATTATAAATAATGATTAAAACTGTAATATGTTAAATATTTACTATCAATGCAGTAACAAAGTTATTAGTTTGAGTAATCTCACAATATGGAAGTCATTATTAAGAATTCATGTATTGAGTAACACTTCAGAAATATTTTAGTTTACTCACCATTGTCCAGCATTAACTCTTCTTCTTCTTCTTTAAAGTGGACAGGACCCTCTGTAAATAAGAAAATACCAACTTGTAAAAAATAAAGTGAATAAGTAAATATAAATAAATAGAGTAAACAAAGTGATACGAGAAAATAAAATACAGAAATAAAACTGTAATATTTTAGATATTTACTATCAATGCAGTAACAGAGTTATTAGTTTGAGTAATCTCAGGATATGGAAGACATTATTAAGTATTCATGTACTGAGTAATGCTTCAGAAATATTTTAGTGTACTCACCATTGTCCAGTATTAACTCTTCTTCTTTTTTAAAATGGATTGGAACCTCTACAGATAACAGAAAAAAAGAAAAATTACAAAAAAATGAATAAAAATGTTTACAAGTAAAATAAGACGTTTTAGAATATAAATACTAATATTTACAAACTAAATTAAAATAATCTTTTAAGGTAATTGTAATCAATATTTTCATAATTCACTAACAAAGTCCATAACTCCATTTCCCATCACATAGTTCCTTTGGTGGCACATGATTTCATTCAGTCCGTTGCAGGATCAATCGGTACCTTCACTCTTACTATTGGACAGATCGTATTGATTTTTTTTGGCTTCTACTTAAGGTCGTTATCCCGAAACGGTGTTGCCCATGGCTTATGACATGGCCACATCAGGCAAACTTGGATGAATTATCATTCCGAACCCATTCCCTTACGAGGACTGAACGATTTTCGTCTAGAGAAACTAAAGTTATTCTTGTCTATCAAACGAAGCAAAGTCATTCGGATGTCTGGAAAGCGTTACCATCTACCTTGCTAACGAGGAAGACCAGATAAATATCCTGGAACTATTTGTGTCACCTTTAGTGCTTTATTGCTGGTTCCGGATTCATAGGCCACCCCCCACCCTTGGGTACTTGATGACTCCATAAATCAGATGCAGGCTGGCAGAAGTGAGAATTCTCTCCTGTAATCGTCACAACCTTACCAAAGAAGACAATTAATGCCCTTAAGGGAAGTTGTGATCTTTTGCGTGGTCATTTCTAAACACAGAACGCAGTGCTCCAAGAGCCAAGAGTTTGGCCCCAAGATAGGAAGCAGAGAAACAGCCAGCAGGCACAGAAGACACAAATGGAGCATATTAAACATATTTGGTCAACTCGCCTCAACCGTCGGCCTCCTAGTCACATTCAGCAATCAGCTATATTGAATCACCAATTGCACTGCCCCTCTAGAAACATTCTATTATTGTCCTATTTGCTAAACCGGTTAACCACCCATTGAAGCCTCATCTTACCATCCAATTAGCTTACTCCCTATCCTCTCTTGGAAAAACTCCTATTAAAACATCTACTTTCAATTGTTGAATACCTTTTTCCTAGTCGCCAGTTTGGTTTCCGTCCACAACTTTCCACTGCTCAACAAAAGAATCAGAAATCCTCAGGCCTTGAAACCAAACAGTATTGACTGGTGCCCTTCTGGACATAGCTTAAGCTTGTAACAGGGTTTGGCACGCAGATTTGCTTTACAAGCTCAAAAGATATTTACCAGAACCTTTTCCTAATCCTACAGTTCTATCTTTTACACCACTTCTTTTAAGTTTGCTGTGGTTTAGAATATTTTAAGTACTTTCCCATAAAAGCAAAAGTTCTACATGGAAATGTCCTTGGTCCCATCCTCTGTAACCTTTACACCGCTGACGTCCCCTGTACTCCCAATACATTTTTGGCCACATTTGCAGATGACACTGCAGTCCTGACATCCCGCCCAGACCCTGATATAGCATCCCATTACCTTCCTAATCATCTTGATGAGATTGAGTATTGATGCGACCAATGGCAGATCAAAGTTGATAAAGAAAAATGTTCCCATATTACCTTTATTTACCCTCTGTAGTAAGTCCTGACTACTAGTTTTTTTCAATTCCATTCCTCTTCCTATATCTAAGACAGTACAATATTTAGACTTCCATCTCAACAAAAGGCCGATATTGAGCCCACACACGAGGTTAAAAAGACGAGAAATGAACACACGCTTTGGACAACTGTACAGACTACTTCGAAGGACATCCCATCACTCAATAGAAAATAAATGAGTACTTTATCTAGTCTAGATATACAGAGTAGAGCTATGGGGAACAGCAAAAAAGTTGAATATCAAGCGTATCTAATCCTTTCAATCTAAAGTCCTGAGAACAATAGTCAATGTAACTTATTACATCATCAACAAAACCCTTCATAATGATCTTAATATACCCTATATTTCAACCAATCCAACCACCCTAATCCCCTAGCACAGTCATTGCTCTCACACTCTTGATCGGACTCCACTGGCTCATTTTCCGGTGACGTGGCTATGGAGAAGGATGAGGAACTTCCCAAGACTCCGTTTCCTCTTTCGCATGCGAGGGAGGTGACAGCCATGTGGATTTGGGAGGTCTCTGGGGTGTTTGTACATAATATTTCAATGAACGAGTGCTTGAAGTATTGTAATATTTAATGTAGTAACAGAGTTATCAGTCTGTATCTCTACTTTGTTATTATTATTTACATATTATAAAGTGTTTCACAAATACATTAGTGTACTCACCATCGTCCTGGCTTAACTCCTCTTCCTCTTCTTGTTTTAAATTGTTTGGAACTCCTGCCATAAGAATAACAAGACACAAATAAGTAAAAAATGAAGTGTGTAAGAAAAATTTAAACATATTAATTAAAGCAGCAATGTTTCATTAACATGTTTGCTAAGAACGCAGTAGAAGAACTATCAGTTTGAAGGACCAAAGGAGTCATTTAGAAGTATTTTTATACTGAGGGAATGATTAATAAATGCTTCAATGTACTCACCATAATCCCAGATTAACTCTTCTTCTTCTTTAAAATGGACCGGACCACCTGTGAATAAGATTCAAAATCTAAAATCAAAATATATCCTACATTTATTAATAAAAAAAAATCAATATCATGGTAATTATATGGTAAAAAATAAAATAAATTCTAAAATTACTGTCCATGACAATATGGTGAAAATAAGATGTAACCCCCATAGTTGGTCGAAATAGCTCAATCAAGGACAAAATTATCTAAACACTTTAGTATTTATTGCCGGATATTTTAATCATTCGAACGCCTTGCCTATGTTCCCCAATAATAGTGCCTAGAACGATAAATTGGCTGAAAATAGCGGATTTTAAAGAACAGAGCTGTTGCGAAATATAGAATTCTAATGAGATCGGCATAGACAATTATTACAATTTAATATTATTAAAATTAAAAATAATCAGGAAGCTCTACTTCAAAACACGATAAAAATGAAAAATATATAGTTGCAATGTTCAACAAGCAGCCTAAAATTAAGATTGCGTAGCTTCATAAATTAGAATATGGCAATAATGTAAAATATTCAAAATAACACGAGGTAAAAATATTATACATAGTGCAATGTCAATATACTTTCAATTAAATCCCATGCAAGATTTCATTAAAAAAAAAAAAGACAAAGAGTGATAAAGGGGATGAAATATCTTTATTAATAATCTGGAGTAATTTGTACATAAAATGACATTATAAATTTCATTAATTATTATATTAATAAAAAAAAAATTATGCTTAGGTCAAATCCAAAGAAAACAACAATTTCATACAACAAAATTTATTTATTTTCGTTCTTTTGATCTTGATATTATGTGCATAAAATATTATTTCGATTATAAATTGTAACATTATAAAATAATAATAAGACTTCTGGATCCAGAATAAAACAAACAAAAAATTAAACCTTTCCCAACTAAAGTAACCATATTAAGCACGTGCACATCGATAATTCTATTCTAAACTAAAGAATAATCAGTTATGAACTAAATTTAAATTTTTGACCTCGGAAAAATTTCAATTTCATTCAATTAACTTATCAATTAGGCAAACTAATGGTAATTAAAAATTACCTAGAGAGTAAAATAAATACGAAAGGCCTGAGTGTCGGAACAATGAAGAGTGTTTATGATCATCTAATTTCACTGATCCAGGTGGTGTAGATGTTAGTAGAGCCTAGCAATACGACACAATAGTGTGAGCTGTAAGACACAGCAATAGGACTCGGCTACAGCTGAGCATTGGAAAATATTGCAATAACATTTATTGATGATTTAATTGACAAGAAAGGTTGCTAAAATGTCCTTGTGATTACAATAATAATAATAATTATTTTTATTTCGATTAATCGATCATGGTCGAAATGAAAACTTCTTTTGGTAAAGTAAAATTAATTATCCATGCATAACCAATCTTTTGAGCCAAGAAATTAAAACTAAAGAAAAAAATGAATGAATTTGTTGACTAATTGATTGGCTGAAAAAACCATTTAGCTTAGGTAATTTAGCTAATGAATGTACCAAACTAAAATTAACGCAGCTATTTACTGTGAAAAATTCAGCACATTCTTTTCAACTAAGTTGTAACAAAAAAATCTAATTCCCTGACTTCTTTAACCGTAACGTAATAAATTATGCCCAAACAACACTACTAAATAAAATGTTCAAAGTAATTAAGGGCAATCAACACAAAAATGCCTCCATTTAGGAGTACAAGT
This sequence comes from Acanthosoma haemorrhoidale, assembly GCA_930367205.1. Classification (NCBI taxonomy): domain Eukaryota; kingdom Metazoa; phylum Arthropoda; class Insecta; order Hemiptera; family Acanthosomatidae; genus Acanthosoma; species Acanthosoma haemorrhoidale. The sequence goes on from OV884012.1 coordinate 8,636,493, forward strand.
TATACTGGCATTATAGCTATGCTGTACCAATAATTGCACAGTTTAACGTAGATTTAAGTTGCACACACCTTCTGTATGTATTAAAATTATGTACAATCAAAAAAAATAAACCCTTGTATTTAAAATTACAAATTATTTACTGGTCATTTTTTGGGGGATAATTATTAATGGGAATGGCTAAGAATGGTTGAAGATTCAACAAAGGTGTCATTCAGATAGTTTTGCGGTAATTTTGAATTCCTACATAATTTTCCGTATAGTTTCTACATAAGAGTATTAGTTTGCTACTTGAAAGTCGCTGAGTATCATTAGTCGTCTCCCATTTATTCTTGAGTATCTGGCAAATTGAAATATTTGCTGGATTGTGTTCCTCTCCTCTCTAAAAACCCAACCCGTCCACAACCTCCTAAATAAAGCCAGTCGGAAGAGTTAGCAAAGCGCAGAGCTATTATAAAAGGAGCAGAAAATATAGATTATTTCATATCTAATAGGTTTTTCACACCATCAATTGGGCGAGTAACCGTAGGATTACTGTATTAAAGTGCTTTTAATAAGTTTTTAATTTTTTGTTACTATAAGGGTCATTCCAAATCAATCAATGGTTTAGGAACTTGAAGTCTCAGAACTTAATATTTTTTTATAAAGTAGTATCAGTTAGGATAAAATATACAAAATTTGATATTTTTCTTTTTTTCGTAGTTATAAACTAAAATAAACAACAGCAATCCTCTGTTTTTTTGACACGTTTTGAAACATTAAAAAGCTTATACCCGAGTTTTATGAAGGTATTCCAATGGGTTCTATTATTAAAAAAATGAAAAAATAATTTAAGGGTCTGAACTATAATAAACACAACTAACCACATTTGTGGTGTTATTTTAAACTCATAATTAGCTTGTTATGGTCGTTTCATGAAGATAAAATAGATTGTGTTATATTTAAAACTAATTCTCTGTACTTTGCCCCCTTAAAAATTATATTATATCACTACAAAACAACTGATAATCAAAACTGTTTTGACTGCCTGTAATAAACCAACTGTTATTTTATGAATGATTTATTGCTCTATTGTTGAGAAGTTAGATATGCGGTTTCTACTTTACCTGATAAGTCCATGATGAGTAAATAAATATATTTCCAAAAACAGATCAGAAAATAACAAACACATTAGAAGACTTTAATTCAGAGAGAGCTAGCTAAGACTTCTTTTCAGATGCTTGTCGCTCTTGAACGCGAAACAATATCAAAGAGGTAGGTACGAAAGTACAGATACAAAAAAGGGTGACAGTATTGAGTGGTTAAATGGTGTATGGAATGATATAAATATGAAACTGTTGATCGGTTTGAATTAACAGAATGTTAACAACAGGTATAAGAACACATAAAAATTAAATAGAGAGTTTACAACTTAGTAAAATAAGTACAACACGAAATGAATTTATGTAGAGGAGCAATGAGAGAGAGAAGGCAAGAAAAGTCGAATGTTGTCCTGGATTATCACAAGAATATGGGTGGCGTAGATTTGGGGATGGAGTTATAGTGGCCTTAAGGGCTGCCTGTAATAGGCTTATAAATCTTTATAAAAATTGTAAAGAAATTGGTAGATAACAACAAAGTGAAAACCCACCCAAAGACATCAACAAGCAGCTCTACACCTAAACCATCACGCTTAGTTTAAAGGCATTTTCCAGAACAAATGAAAAGCGATATAGGAAAAACTAAATCCAGAAAATGCCTAACATCTACAAAAAAGGTGTTAGGAAAGAATCTACATACTGGTGTCCGGATTGCAAGGTAGCACTATGTATCAAAAATTGTTTTGAAATATATCACACGGAAATTGAGTTTTGAACTTTTACATATATATTTTATTTTTTTTAAATCAATATGTCTATTTTATTTGTGTGCTTTTGTTTATTGTTCTGTAATTGTTAACTTTTTAATATTTTTTATTGTGTATCTAAATAAAAAAAATATATTTTTTGCAATCTTTATAATTGTGGGAAAATTTATCATTTTTTAATTCCATGTTTCCAATTTATTGTTGGTATTCTTTTCTATTTGTTTGTAATTTTGTATTTTCCTTTGTGTTTATTATATAAATAAACGCAAAAATATATATTTCATAGTCTTCTCATTTATTTTAAGTATAAATAAAAAAAATAAGAATATGAAATTACGTCCTCCCGGTGTGACGTATTTACAGGTCCTAGTGAACGAGTTCGCGCCCGTTATATACTGCGTAATTAAAAAGGGAATTCCCCTGTTAACAGTATTTTCTTCTGTATCCGATTAGAATTAGCAAAAAGGAAAATTATGATAAAATTTTTGATTTATTGTTTACACAAAATGGGGAAAATTTTCACTATTGCTTGATCACAAATCTTTCACGATTAGTAAGTTCTCAAATATCTTTGCACAAATGGGCATATAGCATCTGTAGTAGATGTCTGTCCGTATTTCCAAAGACGTATGTAAACAAGTATGGGAAAAATGGTGATGAGCGAAAGCGTGAACATGAATTATTTTGTCGTAATCATAAACCAATTCGATCTGTTTTTCCGAAAGAAGATAAAATTGAATTTAAACATGTGGAATATGCACAACCTATCCCAATTGTAGTTTATGCAGACATTGAATCTCTTTTAATACCAATTTCGGGGGCCTGTTCCTAATCCGTCAACATCTTGGAACAAAGCTGTTCATGAGCATCGTGCCTTTTCTGTTTCACTTCTGGTCAAGTCTGGCATGTTTGATTTGAAACCGTTTGTTTATACGGGTGAAAACTATGCTAGCGTTTTTAGAAAAACTTGAATCTATAGCTGTTGAAGTGGATAAAATATACGCTAATCCTCTTCCGATAGAAGAAATGAGCGAAGGGGAAAATAAAATATTTTATTCTGCTAAAGACTGCATATTATGTCAATACCCCTTAGACGAACTTCATCGCCTGCGTCATCACTGTCACTTGACAGGAAAATTTATCGGACCAGCACATAGCGCATGTAATTTAAGAGTAAGAAAGGCTGATTTTATACCTGTTTTTATGCACAACTTACAAGGCTATGATTCTCATTTTATAATCCCTTTCTTGGGCCACTGTCAAAATGTTTGCGTAATTCCTAGTAATTCTGAAAATTATATAAGTTTCACTATAAAATTTAAAGGATGTAGAACGAAAATACGATTTGTTGACTCGTTTAAATTTCTATCATCGAGTTTGGATACATTAGTGAACAATTTACAAAATCAACCTCAATCAATTAATGAAATATTTCCAAATATGGCTAGTATTATTAATGATGAAAACAAAATTAAATTACTTACAAGGAAAGGTGTATTTCCATACAATTATTTTAATTCGTTTGAATGTCTAAATGAAACTCAATTACCTTCTAAAAAATCATTTTTTAATGAATTAACAAAAAAATCCATTAGCTATGTAGACTATGAGCATGCAAAAAGTGTGTGGGAAACGTTTAAAATCAAAACATTAAAAGATTATGTAGAATTATATGTACAAACCGATGTAATTCTGTTGTGCGAAGTTTTTGAAACCTTCCGCCTTCTCTGTCTACAAATTTATCAATTGGATCCAACATGGTTTTTTACTTTACCTCAGCTATCGTGGAATGCAATGTTGAAATATACTCAAATAAAATTAGATGTAATAAAAGATATTGATATGGTACAGTTTTTTGAAAAGGGAATAAGGGGAGGTATTTGCCAAGTCGTTTCCCGCTATGCCAAAGCTAACAATAAATATTTGAGTAAGTACGATTCTACTAAACCCAGTAATTATTTATTATATGTAGATGTTAACAATCTTTATGGTTATGCCATGAACCTTCCCCTGCCATATGCCGAATTTGAGTGGACTGATGAAAAAGTAAATGTATTAGATCTGGAAAACAATTCAGAAACAGGTTATATGCTAGATGTTGATATTGAGTACCCCGTAGAAATTCATGATAATCATTCTCAACTACCTTTTTTACCTGAAAAAAATAATCTACCTAATGCAAAAACTGTTAAACTATTAACGACTTTGCTACCCAAAACACGTTATATAGCACATTATGTGAATTTAAAACAAGCTTTACAACTGGGGGTAAAAATTTCAAAAATTCACAGAGTATTAAAGTTTAAACAAAAGAATTGGTTGGCACCAATTTCACTTGACCAATTTAAAACATATCCTTTTGAAAATATGGATTTTTGTTTAGATATTCTGACAAAATCATCTTCTTCAAATTTCTGCTTTCGTACTACTTTACTTATAGTCAATGAAGAATAGACATTATTTTTCAAATATTTCTCTACTTTTTTATGGTGAGCATCAATTGGACTCATACCTATAGTCCTATGAAATGATGAATTATACTCTTGTAAAATTTGAGGTAGGATATCTAAAAATTTGTAATTTCCTTGCATGCTGAAGGCTTTCCACATTTTTCCTTTTAATGTTCTATTAAAACTTTCTACAATGGAAGCTTTCATATTAGAAAAAGTGGAATAATGATTAACAGAGTATTGTTTCATTAAAGATTTAAACTTGGAATTGTAAAATTCCTTTCCCTGATCACTTTGAATATTTTTCGGAGTTTGTCTACTCGAACGAAACACACTCTCCATTGCTTTAGTCACATTGTCCGCTGATTTCAGCTTTAGAGGCGTGGCCCAAGCATATTTGGTAAAACCGTCGATAACTGTCAATAAATATTTGTTCCCTTTATTTTCTCGAGAATAAGGTATCATCTCTACTAGATCTATCAGCCACAAGTCATTTATTCCTTTCAAAACTGTCTTTCGCCTGAGTATTTTTTGCGTGCTGGCTTATGTAATTCATTTACAACAGTCCTTTTTATGTTTGATAATGAAGCCATCTATAACTTCTCTGAGTATTTTGTTAAGATGTCCGCGTGTGAGCGCATCAGATTCCTTCTCAGGCTCACCCACGTACTGAAACTCATTATAAAAATATTTACATTAATATACTATATTTTCTTCTCGCAGCTCTTCAATTAGCGATTCTATTTCATTTTGATGACCTTCATGCCCTGCATAACTTGAAGACATTAACAGCCTAAGACGATCGACTAGTTCGTTTGGGTCGTTCCAATACTCCTACAGAGGTTTATTGGCTCTCATAAGACCAGATCCCCGTTTGTAAGGGTGAGAACGGAGTGAAGTTAGCCTACTCAAAGCTGATGATGATGTGGAGGAAAGGGGGCGAGGTTTTAAAGTTTGAGGTGGAAATAACTTCGATATGATATTTCTATATTTCTCAGACCTGTTTCCGAATACTCCCTGTTCCTCACTATAGCCTTTTTTTGTGAGCATTGGTTGAGAGTAAAATATTATTATAATTTTCCAAGTCGTACTCTGTGTAGTCTTTAGAATTTTTTAAGTAGAGTAGCTCCAGCAATCCCGGTGTTCCTTCATAAACCACATCGTTAATAGACATATCATCACTGTTTGCGAAAAGCTGAACATCAGTCGAGTCACCAATGGCTAATCCCCCAGAAGGCATGACTCTAATGCCGTAACGAGAGTCATGTGTCTTATCACCTTTCAACATCTTATCCAAGTATTCTCTCTGCAGATTTCCAAATGTGGCTAGGTGCTCTTTAAATTCTGCTTCTCCCTTTGGAGTTTGAGCATATTCTTTAACTTTTTCTGATAGTGCTTCATCTATCACATATTCACCCTCATCTACTTCTGGTGATATGAACTCATGAGCGGGAACCGTTAAGTGAGATAATCGCGTTTGCACAGTACTAGTTTTTGTATCATCGGATGAAACTGATGTAGCTCTTTTGTAGTGGGACATTGTTTTTGGCAATGATGTTGATTTCCTGTAAATACTAGTAGACTCTATCTCGCTTTTATCAGGTGATTCGTCCTCAACATTAGTATCTCTCCTTTTTACTTTTCTTGGTGTCACTGCGGGGGTGGTCTGGGACAACTTTACTGATTGTTTAATGTCTTCTAGTGGATGGAGCACGGGAGTAAAAAATTCTTGTCGACCTTCTTTAACATCCTGGACAGTACGCTTGAATGACCGAAATTTGTTTTTCAAAATCTCACGAGTGACTTTTGTGTCCATGATTGTTAATGACAATCACTACCACGACTGCTCTTTATATATCCACAATGAATGTATCGATTCCTTTTTGAAAACGTCCATTATTCAGATCCCTACTCTTGTCAATTACAAGGCTCTTTCCAACATAATGAACACATCTCTTTAAAAAGTGTGAAACTTAAATCAGGAGTGCTCACATGCTCCTCGTAAATATGTTTCAAATTTAATTCATCTTGAGGAAATACTAATAAAAATAATCAAGGTTCATATGACGACCATAACTAAAGTATCGTTTAATTACATCTTGATTTTCCATAGTGACGTCATCGAATATACACATCGAGTTGGATTCAACTTCCTGATGCAATTCATTTGCATCTTCAAATTCATATAATCCTATTTCAGGAACAAGATTTATGACACTCTTTAAATACTGGTATTTAGGTTGATGTAATGTTTTTCCAAAAAGATAAACATTGTTAAATTTTAAACCACTTGAATTTAATAAAAGTGCAATAATAATATTAGTCTTTCCACAAGCGCTAGGTCCTCAAATTGATGATCGAATGGTGTTTGGTAATAATGCACTATGTCTCCCTTCTGAATCAACTTTAACTGGAGAAAAGTTGACAGTGGAAAAACATTGTTCTTGTGTGACTAATTTCATTCTGAATGCAAACGACGACATTATGCATGAATATATATTGCATAAAGCTCAGGGTCATTAAAGACACACTCATCAACTCTTATCACCTCCCCAACAAGACAGCTCCCTCTGTACGTCACAAGGACACACAGCCGATCCCAAGAAATACTCTGACCCATGAAAAACCCACGGCTTGGGCGGAACTATGAATGGGCCACATCACAGGACGAGCCCACAGCTGTGCGTCACAAGGACTACGTCACATGGGGCTCGGGGAACTATGAATGGGTCACGCCTTATCACCGAATGGACTACATCTTATCACAGGGCGAGCCCCCGCTGTGCGTCACCAGGACATAGTAAGTCACAGTGACTCACCCCCCATGCGACGTTGCCAGATCTACCAGGTGACGTTGTCAGATCTACCATCTAGCGGCTCCAGGCACACTTATAAACTCTTATCACCTCCCAATGACACACCAATGACCCGAAATTACACCCCCCCTGCCCGGCAGAGGTTGGTCACTCACGTCACGAGATACGACACCCTTCAAGGTCATCACCATCTTACTCAACCCGCTAATATATACTACTACCATTCCCAATTTCTTTTGGAATTTAATCATTAAAGGAATAAAGGTTTGATTTATGATATAATATAATGGTGCGGGCCACTTTAATTATCAATAGTATATGTAGGGGCCGCTTTCAATGGTATATTCAATTAAAGTATGTACTTCCATAATAATGTATTAATTATTATTATTACTATTAAAAGTAACCTAGTAGCTGTCTGTGCCATTGTACTTATTAATGTCCTGTATACCCTTCAGGAAACTAGGTATGTTACAATATGTTATACGTTCGACTCCTGCTATGTAAAGAAATATTAATATTAAGAGGTAGAGATTGGTTCGATGAAGATTAGCGAACAGCACCAAGGGAAACTGTCAGTTCATCTGAGATTTGAGCCTATCATGATTCAGACTATGCAAGCTATGTGGAAACATGAAGAAGCACTACTGGTTTCACAATATTCTACAATGGTGATCCAGAAGAAAACCAATTATGGCACAGAGACTGAATTTATAAGTCCTTGTTGTAAGTACCTTTGTTTTTCAAAAGAGCAATCAATATTAACCAACAGCGTATTGAATGGAAAACTGTTCATTGATAATTTGAGGGCAGTTCATATAAAAGTTGTTGAAAATAGGTATTATTAATATACGAAGCAATCATATAGATGTCAGATATCACAATATTTTTACAAACCAAATCTTTACTGTGATAAATTACATTATACCTTATTGGGCAATAAGTAATTGTGCTCAATATTCTCATTCATATCATATTTACAATTCTTTATTCACTCGATCATTCATACACTATTTACCAATAGCCTAGACCTCTTAAATACACATGACTGTCACCTCCCTCGCATGCGAAAGAGGAAGCAGAGTCTTGGGAAGTCCCCCACACTCCTCTGTTAAATGTGTCATTGGATACCAGCCACTAGAGGCTGAAGAACAGCTTGAAAGCCATAGACCTCAGGACACGATTGGAGAAACTGGCCATTGCCAGGACTCCCACTGTCATGTCCCACAGGACGCGTCACTTTAGTTCCCGAAAAGGAATGTAGGGATGTGGGATGATGAAAGTGTAATAATGACTGTGCTAGTGGATTAGGTTACTATGGAATTTCATGAACTTGGAAGGGATGAGTCCAAGAATGTAAGGTATATTGAGATTGTTATGAAGGGTTTTGTTGCTGATGTAATAAGGGGCATTAACTATTGTTCTCAGAACTTTTGACAGAAAGGATTGGAGACGCTTGCTGTTCAACATTTTTGCTTACCGCTGTAGCTCTATTCCATATGTCCAGATTAGCTTTAGTATAACTTTGTAAATTAGTAATTTATTTTCTATTGAGAGATAGGATGTCCTTCAAAGTAGTCTGTAGGGGTGTCCAAAGCGTCTGTTTAACCTCTTATGTGGGTTCCATCCCAGCCTTTCGTCGAGATGGAAGTCTAAATATTGTACTTTCTTAGATATAGGAAGAATGGAATTTAAAAAGAAAACTAGTGGGCAGGACTTGCGACAGAGAGTAAAGGTAATGTGGGAACATTTTGCTTCATTAACTTCGATCAAGGTGTTTTTGAAGGTTATGGGATGCTGTATCAAGGTCTGGGTGGAATGACAGGAAAGCAGTGTCATCTGCAAATGTTGCCAAGAAGGTATTGGGAGTAGAGAGGGACATCAGCGGTATATAGGTTATAGAGGATAAAAAATAGGTTTAAATATTATAATTTGGAATGTTGTGAGTAGGGCTGGGATTTATATGAAATACAAAAGTAAAATATGTATGTATTTATTTTCAGATAAATATGTAACTAAAAAATGAAAAACACATAAAATGTTGATGCAATTAGCATAAGTCCAGTTAATTCACCTTTAAACTGGGAAAGATTAATCCCTCAGTGAAGAATGGAAAGTAAAGACTGCGTTATATTCTCCTTTCAGAAAGGGAAGAAACTGCTGCTTACATCCTAGACTGTAGGAAAAAAATGGAATTCACTGACATCATTATAGTTTACCTGGGAATAACATGGACTGTTGTCTCTGTTTTTGACAGTCAGATCACTTTTGGACAATTAGTTAAATCTATCTCCAAATTATCAGCATGTATCTCATTGTAGCTGCAAAAAGGGCATTGATAGGGCTTTTCTTTGGTATGGGTTGGTAGCTGCAATGAGAAAATTTATGGGTCGTTTCAAGGGTATGTTGCGCCATTAAGTCTTCAAACTATCAGCATGTGTAGCTTTGTAGCTGTAATCTCCAGAAATGTGTGCTAGTATATGAATATTTAATTGGTAAGATTGTCAATGAGGAAATTCTATAGTATCGTAAGCGTCATTTCATGATACTTATAATTACCAGATTGCACTGCTTTTGAAACATTGATTGAGCTTATCTCCAGTATGGTGTGTTGAAATATTGTATCTCTTTGGTTGATGTAGCCACCGATGGTTAGGTGGGAGTTTATATAACAGTGTGTAATAAAGTTGATCCCATGTAATGTGTGTGTAATGTGCTGGCTGTGCGCCGCTAGTTTCTTATATTTTTCCCTTGCCTGAATCATATAATTTGACAGGTTATGGGCCCAGAAGTACGTAGTGCCGTGTTATAATCGTGGAAAGTACCGGGGTCGTGAATCGTGTGATTGAGAGTGAAAAATCCGTCGTATCCGTTCGAGAACTATGGCCGCCAACAACAACGTAACGATCTTTCCCCAACTAACAGATACAAATTTTAAAAACTGGAAGTTCCGTGTCACCACCTTACTGGATTAGAAAGGGTTCAAAGAAACGATTGAAGATGATTGGAAGCCGGACACCAACGTGAAGAAGTCTATGGATAAAAAGGCAATGAATGTAATTATTAATTGTGTTACTGATCGTCATATAGACTACATTCGAGGCGCGGAATCAGCCAAGGGAATGATGAAATCGCTTAGTAATGTGTTTGAACGGAAGAGTACGATATCTAAACTCTTAGTTCGGAAGAAATTGTTAACATTAAAGTGCACTACGAGTCTGCAAGACCATTTTAATAAATTTGATGCTCTAGTCAGAGATCTTGAATCTATGGGATCCAAGATGGCAGAAGACGATCAGGTCTGTCACTTATTATTAACTCTTCCCGATAAATATGAACATATTGTGACAGTGTTGGAAGCAATGGATACGGAGCTCACTGTGGACTTTGTGAAATCAAGGCTTTTAGATGCAGAACTCAAAATGAATATGCAAGGCACCGTTATCAACGAAGCATCATGTCCTAAAAGTGTACATTCTGTCAGGAAATGTTTCGAATGCGGTGACACCAGACACTTAGTGGCGAAATGTCCAAAACTCAAATTCAAAAGCAGTTCTAAACAAAATAATGCTAATTACAATAAAGTGGGTAATCGGTAAAATCGATCATCGAACGATAACAACAATCGACATCGGCCTTTCGATAACAACAACCAACCAAGGAGAGGTTATTGTTGTGAAACCGAGGAAAAAGAAATTGTTTTCGTTGCCGTTGAAAATAGTGTAAAAAATGCTGTGTTTTCGGGTAGAAATTTAAGTGACCTACAAGTGCGATTTGTTTTGGACTCCGGATGCACTGATCACCTTGTTCGCGCAGAGATGAGACAATATATGTCGGGCATAGTGAAATTGAAACCACCCATCAGAATAAATGTGGCCAACGGAGAATCACTTTTAGCCAAGACAAAAGGTATTTTAAACGTAACAAATAATCAAGTAAAAATTCGACTGGAGGCGTTTGTTGTACCAAATCTGACATTAAATTTATTATCAGTGAAGAAAATAGTGGAATCTGGAAAGGAGGTAATTTTCAGAAATGATAAGACAATGATTGTTCATAATAACAATAACATTATAGAGGGCCAATTATGTGGAAAGCTTTATATACTAAACCTGTTTATTAATGTTGAAAAGTGTAACATCACGAACGATTTGAATTTATGGCACAGAAGATTGGGGCATTTGGGGCAAAAAGGACTCCAAGAAATGGGATTGCCTTATTCTAAAGACGTTTGTGATTCATGTAGACAGGGCAAGGCTGTTAGGCTTCCTTTTAATCCTTCCGTTGAACCAAAATCAAGTCGGATTGGGGAATTCATCCACACCGATATAAGTGGACCAGTGACTCCTGCTACAATCAATGGAGAAAAATATTTCCAAGTTGTTCTTGATGACTTTTCTCACTTTTGTGTGGTGTATTTACTAAAAAGCAAGGATGAAGCTACCTACAATTTAATAAATTATATCAAGGAATCAGAAACCAAGTTCGGGCCTGTTTGCCGTATGCGTTGTGATAACGGAGGTGAGTTCTCTAAGAAGTTTTGTCAAGATAAAGGAATACGTATCGAATACACAGCTCCATATTCTCCTTAAATGAATGGCAGAACTGAGAGAATGAATGGAACGTTGCTTAACAAAGCGAGAACTATGTTCATCGATACAGGGTTGCCCAAGATTCTTTGGGGCGAGGCAATTAGAACAGCTGCCTTTCAGCTTAATCGGTCCCCAACAGCGGCTTTGAAAGGAGGAATACCCGCCAATATTTATCACGGAAAGCTGGACTTGGAAAAATTAAGAGTTTTTGGAGCCAAAGCCTGGGCTTTACAGTTGCCTAAGAAAAGGAAATTAGAACCTCGTGCTAAACCAACTATTTTTATAGGCTACGCCTCAAATGGCTATCGCCTTTGGGACCCTGAAGCTAATACCATCATATAATTTGACATGGTGTGCCACTACATGTCTCTTTAAATGAATAGATCTTACTGCTTTATAGCTGCAGTAAGGGCATCTATGTGGCTTTTATCCAGTATGGTGTACCATAACATGTTCTTTCAAACAACCAGATGTGACTGCTTTGTAAATGCAATGAGGGCATTGCTGTGGCTTTTCTCCAGTATGATGTGCATTAATATGATTTTTTAAATGTGCAGCTTGTACTGATTTGTAGCTGCAATGAGGACATTGATGTGGCTTTTCTCCGGTATGGTGTACCATTACATGCCTCTTTTCTTCACTATGTTTTGACATAATATGTGTCTTTAAATTACAAGCTAAAGCTGCTTTGTAACTACAATGAGGACAGTGATGTGGCCTCTCCTCACTATGGTGTATCATTATATGTTCCTTGAAACAACCAGATATGACATCTTTGTAACTACAATGAGGGCATTGATGTGGCTTTTCTCTGGTATAGTGTACTATTATATGTTCCTTCAAACAACTAGATATGACTGCTTTGTAGCTGCAATGAGGACATTGATGTGGCTTTTCTTCACTATGTTTTGCCATGATATGTCTCTTTAAACTACAAACTATAGCTGTTTTGTAGCTACAATGGGGACATGGATGTGGCCTCTCCTCACTATGTTTTGCCATAATATGTGTCTTCAAAGTACCAGCTGAAGCTGCTATGAGGACATTGATGTGGCTTTTCTTCACTATGTTTTGCCATGATATGTCCCTTTAAACTACAAACTACAGCTGTTTTGTAGCTACAATGGGGGCATGGATGTGGCCTCTCCTCACTATGTTTTGCCATACTATGTGTTTTCAAAGTACCAGCTGAAGCTGCTATGAGGACATTGATGTGGCTTATCTTCAGTATGTTTTGCCATAATATGTGTCCTTAAAGTACTAGCTAAAGCTGCTTTGTAGCTGCAATGAGGACATTGATGTGGCTTTTCTTCACTATGTTTTGACATTATATGCATCTTTAATGTATAAGCTAAAGCTGCTTTGTAGCTGCAATGAGGACATTGATGTGGCCTTTCTTCACTATGTTTTGCCATTATATGCCTCTTCAAAGTACCAGCTTCAACTGCTTTGTAGCTACAATGGGGACATGGATGTGGCCTCTCCTCACTATGTTTTGCCATAATATGTGCCTTCAAAGTACCAGGTATAGCTGCAATGAGGACATTGATGTGGCTTTTATTCACTATGTTTTGCCATAATATGTGTCTGCAAAGTACCAGCTAAAGCTGCTTTGTAGCTGCAATGTGGACATTGATAGGGCTTCTCCTCTCTATGCTTTGTCATTATATGCCTCTTAAAGCTACGAGATAAAGCTACTTTGAAGCTGCAATGAGGACATTGATGTGGCTTTTCTTCACTATGTTTTGCCATAATATGTGTCCTTAAAGTACTAGCTAAAGCTGGTTTGTAGCTGCAATGAGGACATTGATGTGGCTTTTCTTCACTATGTTTTGACATTATATGCCTTTTTAATGTACTAGCTAAAGCTGCTTTGTAGCTGCAATGAGGACATTGATGTGGCTTTTCTTCACTATGTTTTGCCATTATATGCCTCTTTAATTTACTAGGTTTTGGTGTTTTGTAGCTACAATGTGAACATTGATGTGGCTTTTTTCCAGTATGGCATGCTATCATATGATCCTTCAAACAACCAGATGTAACTGCTTTGTAGCTACAATGTGAAGGTTGATGTGGATTTTCTCCAGTATGGTGGGCCATTATATGCGACTTTAAATTATCAATACTGTCATATTCTACAGATGATGAATCTGAAACCAACATTAATATAAAATATTTAGAAAAAGAATTACCACATGGAAATAAAGAATAATTATCAAAGTATTTTTGTAATATCTTCCTTGGTATTTCTCCAGGCTTTTACTTTCTTGACTTTATTCTAAGAAGTGCTATGTAGTCCAGGCCAGGAAGGATAATTAAAAAAAAAAGAAACTCATGTAGTTCTGAAATTTTGGTCAGTTGTTGGGGGAGGGGGGTGCCCTGTACATAACAAAAAAAATCCCCTGAGGGTATATAGTGAGAAGTTTAAACGTCAGCTTTTTTGGTTTTCCTCATATATTTCACGAACTAGTGAGGTTTTAGTACAAAGTAAGGAAGTGCACATGAGCACTAAGATTGCAAATAAAATAACATTTGGCTCATTATAATTACCAGCTATACCAGTTACTTTAACAGAATAAGCAAGTATTTTGTTTACCATACCAATACTAAAATTATATAAGTTGAGATCCTTGCGATGTCAAGCCTTTGTGCCATCTTGTTAAATTGAATATTGAGGGATGCTTTAGTGTACTCACCGTAGGCCATAATTAGCTCTTTTTCACCATTAAAAACTGCCAGGGCCTTGATCAGCTCCCTTGGTCTGTGGACCAATTCATGAGTAACTTTATTTCTAGACAGCAGCAGTTGGTCTGACCATTGGGGAAACAAAGCAAGCTGTTGGATCAGTATCTCTATTGGGGAGACAAAGCAAACGGTTGGATCAGTATCTCTATTGGGGAGACAAAGTTAAACAAACCAATCAGGACAACCAGCTAATGTTACGTACATCATACATGTATTTCCCCACTTAATTGACATTAATTTTAAGAATTCTTAATATATGGACCTGTTGGTTGTAATTGTAACATTCTTGTTATTTTCAATAGTTTAGTTTTGATTAGGAGGACACTCTGGTTTTGATTAAAGCTGTAACGTTACGAGGGCGTTCTGAAAAGTTTCCGACCCAACAAAGCTTTTATTTATTTTATTATCATCTTCATGTTGGGGTCGGAAACTTTTCAGACCACCTGTGTTCATTAAGATGTTGACTTTCAATACAGTAGTCACTTTTTTTTTCTCATAGCCCCTTTAAATTTAGAAATAATTATATACAATTGTAGATCCTAAGGCGAATCTATTTAAAAATTATTTTTGTATTTCCTGTAGAATTGTTATATTATATACAGGTTTTGTTATTTTATAAACATTATATAATGAATAAACAAGTATAATGATACACATTATACGTGACTGGACTAAACTGACTATTAAAGGTGATGGGGCTCAGCAATTTGATCAAACTTAAAACTAACTTACATACTGATTCTTAAGCTAATTTTTCCCCGACAGTCTGTTGCCATCGATGGGGGAGGGTCATAGTGTTAAACACTGGGTTGGTTAGGTGCAACAACGAGTCAAAAAACTTGACGTATCTTCGGCAGATGAACTCACCTACTGACGGCACACCAAGCAATGGGTACAGGTCAGCTTTCTTTAACCTCTCAAGAAAGGTACGTTGGACCATTTTTCGCATGATCCCACTCGGGAAATGTTGGGGACATTTGGCTGTATTGTCAGTCAAGTGGATACAGTACTCACTATTGTACCCTACACTATACTAAGTGTACTCACCACTGTCCAGTATTAACTCTTCTTCTTCTTCTTTAAAGTGGACAGGACCCTCTGCAAATAAGAAAAGACTTGTAAAAAATGAAGAGTATAAGAGAAAATTAAATATAATGATTACTGTAATATGTTAAATATTTACAATTAAGGCAATAACAAAGTTATTAGTTTAAGTAATCTCACAATATGGAAGAGATTTGTAAGTATTCATGTACTGAGTAACGCTTCAGAAATACTTTAGTGTACTCACCATTTTCCAGTATTAACTCTTCTTCTTCTTTTAAGTGGACAGGACCCTCTGCAAACAAGAAAAGACTTGTAAAAAATGAAGTGTATAAAAGAAACTAAATATAATGATTAAAACTGTAATATGTTAAATATTTACGATTAAGGCAATAACAAAGTTATTAGTTTGAGTAATCTCACAATATGGAAGACATTTGTAAGTGTTCATGTATTTAGTAACGCTTCAGAAATATTTTAGTGAACTCACCAATGTCCAGTATTAACTCTTCTTCTTCTTTGAAATGGATTGGACCCTCTGTAAATAAGAAAAGACAAACTTGTACAAAATGAAGTGTATAAGAGAAAATTAAATATAATGATTAAAAATGTAATATGTTAGATATTTACTATCAATGCAGTAACAAAGTTATGTTTGAGTAATCTCACAATATGGAAAAGATTTCTAAGTATTCATGTATTGAGTAACGCTTCAGAAATATTTTAATTTACTCACCATTGTCCAGGATTAACTCTTCTTCTTCTTTAAAATGGATTGGAACATCTACAGATAACAGAAAAAAGAAAAATTACAAAAAAAAATTTTACAAGTAAAATAAGACGTTTTACAATATAAATACCAATATTTACAAACTAAATTAAAATAATCTTTTAAGGTGATTTTAATAAAAATTTTCATAATTCAATAACAAAGTCCATAACTCCATTTTACAACCCATAGTTTTGGTGGCACATGATTTCATTCAGTCCACTGCAGTGTCAATCGGTACCTTCACTGTTACTATTGGACAGATCTTATTAATTTTTTTTGGCTCCTCCTTCAGGTCATTATCCCGAAACGGTGTAGCCCATGGCTTATGATGTGGCCACATCAGGCAAACTAGGATGAATGATCATTCCAAACCCATTCCGTTACGAGGACTGAACGATTTTTGTCTAGAGAAACTCAAGTTATTCTTGTCTATCAAACGAAGCAAAGTCATTCGGATGTCTAGAAAGCGTTACCATCTACCATGTTAACGAGGAAGACCAGATAAATATCCTGGAACTATTTGTGTCACCTTTAGTGGTTTATTGCTGGTTCCGGATTCATAGGCCACCCCCACCCCCACCCACCCTTGGGTACTTGACGAGTTCATAAATCATATGGAGGCTGGCAGAAGTGAGAAATCTCTCCTGTAATTGTCACAACCTTACCAAAGAAGACAATTAATGCCCTTAAGAGAAGTTGTGATCTTTTGCGTGGTCGTTTCCAAACACAGAACGCAGTGCTCCAAGAGCCAAGAGTTCGGCCCCAAGATAGGAAGCAGAGAAACAGCCAGCAGGCCATCCACAGAAGACACAAATGGAGCATATTAAACATATTTGGTCAACTCGCCTCAAACGTCGACCTCCTAGTCACATTCAGCAATCAGCTATATTGAATCACCAATTGCACCGCCCCTCTAGAAACATTCTATTATTGTCCTATTTGCTAAACCGGTTAACCACCCATTGAAGCCTCATCTTACCATCCAATTAGCTTACTCCCTATCCTCTCTTGGAAAAACTCCTATTAAAACATCTACTTTCAATTGTTGAATACCTTTTTAAACCTTTTTCCTAGTCGCCAGTTTGGTTTCCGTCCACAACTTTCCACTGCTCAACAAAAGAATCAGAAATCCTCAGGCCTTGAAACCAAACAGTATTGCACTGGTGCCTTTCTGGACATAGCTTAAGCTTGTAACAGGGTTTGGCACGCAGATTTGCTTTACAATCTCAAAAGATATTTACCAGAACCTTTTCCTAATCCTACAGTCCTATATTTTACACCACTTCTTTCAAGTTTGCTGTGGTTTAGAATATTTTAACTACTTTCCCATATAAGCAAGAGTTCTACATGGCAGTGTCCTTGGTCCCATCCTCTATAACCTACACACCGCTGATGTCCCCTCTACTCCCAATACATTTTTGGCCACATTTGCAGATGACACTGCAGTCCTGACATCCCACCCAGACCCTGATATAGCATCCCATTACCTTCTAAATCACCTTGATGAGATCGAGTATTGACGCGACCAATGGCTGACCAAAGTTAATGAAGCAAAATGTTCCCATATTACCTTTATTTACCCTCTAGAGTAAGTCCTGTCCACCAGTTTTTATCAATTCCATTCCTCTTCCTATATCTAAGACAGTACAATATTTAGACTTCCATCTCAACGAAAGGCTGACATGGAACCCACATAAGAGGTTAAACAGACGCTTTGGACACCCCTTGTTGAAGCCACAGATTTATTTTTACCTTGTAATTTCAATCAAAATAATTGTAATTTAATTTTGTATTTTCTCTAATTCAAGTTTGCTTATTTGCTTCTTAATTGTTTAAGAAAACAAAATGTTAAATATAAGGAAAGTCGATAGTGAAATAAAAGGTGTGTTGTTAAACTGTGAGCCCTAATCCAGGCCAAATGTAAACATTGCAGGCTCGGCTTGCCCCCTCTCTCCACCGGGCTGTCGTATTCCATCGCTCGCCGATGTTACATCGAGTGAATCCTCTCGCCATTTCTTTCCTCAGTCATAGTTCTCTATGTGAGTACGAACATTTTCACACACAAACGGGGATTTGTCATCAAATGACCATACTGGTATTGATCTTCAAGAAGACTGGTATTTTAATGTTTATTACTCTAATATTGAGGGATCAATAGTTTCAGGATTATTAAATGGTAAATTTTGAACAATGTCGTTGTATTTAATTAAGCTAACGCTTAAATTTAAATTCTTACACTTGTTATTATGGATGCATAATTTATTTATTTATTCATTATAAATTTATTTATTCATTATAAATTTATTTATTCATTATAAATTTATTTATTCATTATAAATTTATTTATTTATTATTATTGTTGAAGGGAGTGTGAAATTGTTGATTCCGCTAGTGTTAACAAATATTATGTTAAAAATTATTGAATTAATTTGTTATTTCTACTATTTCAAGGCAAGCTTGCTCATAGATATTAATTCGTTTCCAGTTAAAATTTTGTTTAACTTTGCTATTTGGTTTGAATATATATCAATTGTTACGATTACATGTTTATTCTTTTATAATAATTCTTAAGTACCCAGTTGCAATTTTGAGCCACATATTTTCTACGCTAGTAAGGAGGAAAGGTTCTACTGAACCTCTCAGGCTTCGTAAACACCCCTACATACTACTTTGAAGGACATCCTATCTCTCAATAGAAAATAAATTACTAATTTACAAAGTTATACTAAAGCCAATCAGGACATACAGAGTAGAGCTATGGGGGACAGCAAAAAAGTTGAACATCAAGCGTATCTATTCCTTTCAATCAAAAGTCCTGAGAACAATAGTCAATGCCACTTATTACATCATCAACAAAACCCTTCATAACGATCTTAATATACCCTATATTACAACTAATTCAACCACCCTAATCCCTTCGCACAGTCATTACACCTTGCCATACATCCTTGATGTGCCAACATGCTTCTCAGAGACAGTGACCTGCTATAAATACATGACAGTGGGAGTCCTGGCAATGGCCAGTTACTTCAAGCATGTCCTGAGTGTCTGTTGCTCTCACACTCTTGGTCAGCCTCGACTGGCACATTTTGTTGTGACGCGGCTGATGGAGAAGGGTGGGGGACTTCCCAAGACTCCGTTTCCTCTTTCGCATGCGAGGGAGGTGACAACCATGTGGATTTTAGAGGTCTATGGGCTGTTTGTTCATACTGTATGAATGAGCGAGTGCTTGAAGTAGTGTAATGTTTAATGTAGTAACAGAGTTATCAGTCTGTATCCCTACTTTGTTATTAGTATTTACGTATTATGGAGTGCTTCACAAATACATTAGTGTACTCACCATCATCCCGAATTAACTCCTCTTCCTCTTCTTGTTTTAAATTGATTGGAACTCCTGCCATAAGAACAACAAGACACAAATTAGTAAAAAACGAAGTATAACACAAAAAATTGTGTAAGAAATATTTCAGCATATTAATTAAAGCAGCAATGTTACATTAACATATTTGCTAAGAACGCAGTAGCAGAACTATCAGTTTGAAGGACCAAAGGAGTCATTTAGAAGTATTTTTATATTGAGGGAATGATTAATAAATGCTTCAATGTACTCACCATAATACCAGATTAACTCTTCTTCTTTAAAATGGATTGGACCACCTGTGAATAAGATTAAAATCTAAAATCAAGATATATCCTACATTTATTAAAAAAAAAATCAATATAATGGTAATTATATGGTAAAAAATAAAATAAATTCTAAACTTACTGTCCATGAGACAATATGGTGAAAATAAGATGTAACCCCATAGTTTGGCTAAAGAGCTAAATCAAGGACAAAATTTTCCAAACACTTTAGTATTTATTTTAATCAATCGAACGCCTTGCCTATGTTTCCGTATAATAGTGTCTAGAACGATAAATTGGCTGAAAATTGCGGATTTTAAAGAACAGAGCTGTTGTGAAATATAGAATTCCAATGAGATCGGCATAGACAGTTATTACAATATAATATAATTAAAATTAAAAATAATCAGGAAGCTCTACTTCAAAACTTGATAAAAATGAAAAATATATTGTTGTGATTTTTATGGTGTTTTTGAGATAAAACTCGAAATTAGCGAGCGTACATGAACAATATATGACTTGTGACGATTCATGAATGTTTAAACACTATTCGTTGTGTTGTCTCTACCATTAATATTTATAATAAAAATAATATCAATAACTAAATATTAATATTTTATTTTAATAACTTCAAAACAAGAAAAGTAATCATATATGAGCCAAAGAGGATTTAACAACCAAAGAGGTCAAGAGATCAAGATGGCAGCGAAAAGGTACTAAGAAAAAGACCGAGGCCACAAGGTCACTCTTTCACGGACGGCCCGACTGGGAAGACCATGATCACCAGGAGGTAGCAACCCACACTCAAGACAATGAAGACGCAATCCGGACCACGCTACCCCACAAAGACGAAGGAAGAACACACCAAAGGACGCTCAACACAAAGAAACACTGGCCAGTAACGCGCGTTAAATAATTAAGGTACATTTTAACTTTAGTTTTTAATAATGTTATTTTATTCAATTTTTTAAATCATTTGTGTAAATAAACAATTATTCTTTTTGCCAGAAGTTTCCTATTTTTATTAACAGAACCTTAAGCTAAAGCAAAAGCTAAATATAAAGAATAAAAATAAAATATAAAAAATATATAATTAAAAAATATATGAATAATAAATATTTTAATAATATATTGTTGCAATGTTCAACGAGCAGGCTGAAATTAAGATTGCGTAGCTCCATAAATTAGAATATAGCAATTATGTAAAATATTCAAAATAACAGGCAGTAAAAATATTATACATAGTGCAATGTAAATATACTTTCAATTAAATCCCATGCAAGATTTCATTAAAAAAAATAGACAAAGAGTAATAAAGGGAATGAAATATCTTTATTAATAATCTGGAGTAATTTGTACATAAAATGACATTATAAATTTCATTCATTATTACATTAATAAAAAAAAAAATCATGCTTAGGTCAAATCCAAAGAAAACAACAATTTCATACAACATAAATTATTTATTTTCTTTTGATTATTATATTTTTATCTTGAAATTACGTGCATAAAATATTATTTAGATTATAATTGTAACAAAATAAAATAATAATAAGACCTCTGGATCCAGAATTAAACAAACAAAAAATTAAACCTTTCCCAACTAAAGTAACCATATTAAGCACATGCACATCGTTTAATCTATTCTAAACCAAAGAATAATCAGTTATGAACTAAATTGGAATTTTCGACCTAGTAAAAATTTCAATTTCATTCAATTAACTTATCAATTAGGCAAACTGATGGTAATTGAAGTTACGGAGAGAGTAAAATAAGTCCGAAAGGCCTGAGTGTCGGAACTATCAAGAGTGTTTATGATCATCTAATTTCGCTGATCCAGGTGGTGTAGATATTAGAAGAGCCTAGCACTACGACACAATAGTGTGAGCTGTAAGACACAGCAATAGGACTCGGCTACAGCTGAGTATTGGAAAATATCGCAATAACATTCATTGATGATTTAATTGACAAGAAAGGTTGCTAAAATGTCCTTGTGATTACAATAATAATAATAATAATTATTATTATTTCGATTAATCGATCATGGTCGAAATGAAAATTTTTTTTGGTTCTTAGAACCATTTAAATAATTCAAAGGAAACATAATTTTCTTCGTTTTCATCTTTTGACGTTTATTAAATGAAGTGAAGATAAAAATAAGCAATTGAAATTTAACAAGGCTACCAATTAAAAACTTATATGTTTTGTCATTTGAGAAAAAACTTCTTGTCAATTACGTGTGAAAGTGTAATTCAATATTAGCAAATCGTTTCGTTGTTAACTGGACGGAGCTAAATTGAAGTTATACTTGATAAATAATTTTGTGGCAAGGAAATACTCCGTAATTCCGTTTCATTTCCCTCATTTTATTGTTATTAATCAATAATTTCCCTTCATAATAAAAAATTAGAGTGCTTTTCTCCCGTTTTATTTTCTTGTTATTTGAACCTGGTGCAATTATAACAAGTATGCTGAAAAGTTGGGAGCTAACAAATCTGATGATTATTTTAGCATGTTGACATGAGTTAGGGCGTTTCTCGAGGCATAGTCTTAAGTTGATAAAGCAGAGAAATTAAGTTTTTTATCAAGTTCGTTTACGGACAATGTTGATCCTCATACATCATTATCTTGATTTTGTCATCTAACGATTTCTTTAGCTCCGAATTGTACAATATGGGACTAAAGGTGTTTTACACAACTAATTAGACATTCTACCCAGTAAACATTTTTATGCCTGTATAGTGATGAACAAACCTTAATTGATAAAGGTTTTCGACTCTCACTTCCTTCTGGAAGCCTGGTGCTCAGCGTTGCAGAAAATCCTTATGACCTATTGGTCTGATGACGTGGAAACGCTGCTCTGAAGTTGTTGCACTTGGACCAAGGAATGAACAAAGACAATGCGGAAACTACGTGCTCTGCCATGATAGGAATCCTTGGAACGACGGAAGAGGAAAAGGCACTCGAAGCACGATTTAAAAATACTAAACAGTTGAATTCAATGATTTGAAATTTGTTGCTGGATGTGGAATAAATCAGCGCGCCTGCTGCTCCTTTGTCTAACTTCTGTGAGCTGCTAAGCGTGGAGGGGTATCCTTGGCCCATCTCTTCTAACATTCTCTATCCCTCGCCAGTTGTTTAATTTCATCAATGGAGGCTCCTGTTGCTGATCCCAGACTTTATAAATAGTCATTATTCATATTTATTGGCCTCATACAAAGTCCATGGTCTGGTTTCGAATATACAGCTGTCCTTCACATTGCATCGTATTCGGCAAACAAGACCAAATCATATATATAGATAGTGCACTCATTTAATGATGTTTTTTTCTGGATCTATTTTATTCGTTAATCATCATGCTATGCAGAATACACATTTTCAGATTTTTTTGTTATTAAACTTTTCGGGTTTTTATTACTTATAAGTTTTCTAAATAATGGAATAGATTAAATAAAAAATATATATTTTTTGCAGGCTTTATAATTGTTTGTAAAATTTATAATTTTTTAATTCCATATTTCCAATTTATTGTCGGTATTCTTTTCTATTTGTTTGTAATTTTGTATTTTCCTTTGTGCTTTATATATAAATAAACAAAAAAATATATATTTCATAGTCTTTTCATTTATTTTAAGCACAAATAAAAAAAATAATAATATGAAATTACGTCCTCCGGGCGTGACGTATTTACACGTCCTAGTGAAAGAATTCGCGCCCATTATATGCTGCGTAATCAAAAAGGGAATTCCCCGGTTAACAGGTTAATGGACATTCAAGCAGCAAACAACATAGAGAAGCTACATAGAAAATTATGTAGGAATTTAAAATTACGCCCAAAACTCATTTATATGGCATGGGACTTATATGCCGATAAATTTAAACTTTCCTTATTAAGGTGAGCTTGAAAAGAGGAGAGATTAACTGTGCATTTATCCAGATGTCTGACAGTTAGAGTTTTGGTTTCAGGAGAGTTGGACATGCTCAACGGTACTGCGCATGTCCAGATACCAGTTTGATGTATGTTGGAACAAACTTACAGTTTTGGCGTGGTTAGAGAGGCACTGAAAGTCAGCAGAGGAGTAAAAGTGGGTGTAATTCACAAAATACTTGCTTATGCTGTCGAACTAACTATTATAACTAGTATTAATAATAATGAAATAGATTTTTATGCTTTCTTATTTATTAAGAGGTAAAAGGTTATCATTAAAATTCTAAGCTGGACCCTGTTGGCCAGGAGCCAAGCTTTTATTACATGTATGGGTGGAGATGGATAATGGCCTATGGATTAGGATGATTGAATAAGGTGAAATTTCATTAACTTAGAAGGAAAAGATAAAAATACTCCTTCCTAGAGGAAAATTACGCGGTTGCTGCGGGGAAAAACCAACATTACTCTGTGATGGCCCAATAGTCAGTGCCTTGAGTTTGAGGAGTCTCCACTTAAACGTAAGTCGTTATAACTACTTTTTTAACTAATCCTTTCATAATATAGTTAAATCTAATTCTTCAAAACATTACAGATGTCCTTTATAACTAAATTAAATGGCCTTACAGCCTACAAAACTGTTGGAGAGTTGAAAGAAGGGTCGAAATATAATATTATGGAATTGAATATAAAAAATACTGAACATGGTCAAGCACTGCATGCCATCTTGGAGGGAGAAGACGGAGAGAAAATATGAACGTTTCTTCCAAAACGCTATCGGGAGAATGTTTTACCGATGAGGAGATAAAACAGTATGATGGTGAGTTTCATCATATTATTAATTTTTACTTCAATCAGTGTTAATACCTCATTGTCAGAATAAAAAGGTATACATTTTCATTTTCATTTCCATTATAGGATTATTGAAAATGCAGTACAAGGGGAAGAACAAAAACATGCACATAACAAAATTTAGTCAATTAGAACAGCGAGGATAACGGCCTGGGGAAGTAAGTATGTTTAAAGGTATGAATGTTTTATGTGAAAAGTGTGGGCTATTGATAAAAACATTAAGCTCTCATACTTGTTAATGGAAATTTCATGCGTGCGCACATTGCAGTCAAAATTTAGCTGTACACAATATAAAATTATATGTGAGAAAAAAAAAAGTGCATTAGTTCGCTTCAAGCATTTGTGGGTAATAGCAACCAATCGCTATCAATGGAAAATTTTCAAACACAAGCGGGGTCATCTTTGAAACAATTGGTTTACGCACCTCAATCACACTTACCGTTCAAAAAGATCGTAATTTCCAATTGATGATAAAATCAAATTTAAAAAATACGAATGCACACAAAAATTAAAATTTTAGCCTATGCTGGAACCATTTGAGGGCCCTTCCCAAAATCCATCAATTTCTTAAACCTTATCAGTTCAAAATCATTAAATCTTTTGCACATCACTTATAGTCAAAGCGGATATACGACTATTTAGAAGTGTGGGTTAAAAACAACGGTAATTAGGAATTACTAGATTTATTTTTTTTTTAACAATAAAAAAACATGTTTAATTTTTAAGAATGTTATGTATACATTTTTGCTGTAGTAAATAAAAAAATAAATGTACAATATAAGAATAAGCTTTTTTTCACAATACTATGCAATATCCATATCCAGGTATCTCAATCCAGCTGCGTTCTTCCAATCCCAACCACTTTACATATAATTTATTTCCTTTTTTTATCAAAACCTTTTCTACAAGGTATACGTCTGGATGTTTTACTTTTTGAAGCTCTTCAGCGTAAAACGAACCACTGATAGCTTGTTCTTTCAGATCTTCAAGTAGATATGTATATGGACTCGTCTTCTGAATCTTGAGTACTTTAAATATTTCACTTGACCAATTTGGCTTATAGCCTTTTGAAAATATTGTTTTTTGTTTAGATATCCTCACAAAATCGCCTCTTCAAACTTCTGCTTTTGTACTTTTGATTTGGAACGAATAGAAGAATACACATTGCTTAGCAAGTACTTTTCCGATTTTTTATTACGAACACCAATTGGTCTCATACCTATAGTTGTATGAAATGATGAATTATACAATGTACAATGAATTATACTCATGTAGAATCTGAGGTAAAATGTCTAAAAAGTTTTAATTTCCTCGCAACCTAAATGCCTTCCACATTTTTGCTTTTAATGTTCCATTAAACCTTTCTACAATGGAAGCTTTCATATTAGAAAAAGTGGAATAATGATTAACACAGTATTGTCTCATTAGAGATTTAAACTTGGAATTGTAAAATTCTTTTCCCTGATAGCTTTGAATATTTCTCGGTGTTTGCTCGAACGAAACACGGTCTCCATCGCTTTAGTTACAATGTCTGCTGATTTCTGCTTTAGGGGCACGGTCCAAGCATATTTGCAAAAGCAGTCTCTAACTGTTATAAATATTTGTGACCTTTATTTTCTCATGAAAAAGGTATCATTTCTACTAGATCTATTTGCCACAAGTCATTTATTCCTTTCAAAACTGCCTTTCGTCTGGGGTATATCGTTCGAGCTGGCTTATGTAATTCATCTACAATAGTTCTTTTTATCATTGATGATTCCTTCTATAACTTATTTTTGAGTATTTTGTTAAGATAACCGAGTGTGACCGCATCAGATTCCTTCTCAGGCTCACCTACGTTTGTTATTCTCTCACCAAGAGAGTCATATATAATTTCAACTAAAGTTAAAGCATCGCCGTTTAAAAATTATTTGGTAACGTCATATTTATCGATAGGTGGTGCAAAGTTTGCAGGTCTTTTTCTTTTGCCATCTATATAACTACCAGGCCAATTTCTCAAATCAGTGTAGGTAACTGCTAGAGTATCACAATATACTTTATTGACAGCGTCGCAAGCAGAGACCGGATTTGCAATATTGATTATTCTTACACGGCGTGCATCGATATCCTTTTCAGACTTTAATAAGTTACATGGAAAATAGCGTGTTTTGTACTTTAAATGCCTTTTTTTAGACGAAAAATCGTGGATAAATAAAAGTGACATTGTGTAACCAAATAATAAAAAAACACAAGTTTTTACTATATTCGTTTTATTTTATCCATGTTACAACATATTATTATATATGAATTTCTACTTTAATGATAATATTACTATAATTAAATTGTTAACTAGCAACTGTGTGTGCGTGTTCTGACCAGAAGATATGAAGAAATATTTTGTTATATTATTTCTTTTATTATAAATTGTAGCTTGTGTATTTTATATTATTTTTAATAAATGATGTTTACTGCAACATGTCTTGTTTTTATTTACCTTACTTAATCTGGATAAGGAATGTTGTAGCCACCTCTTAATCACAAATAATTAAAAGTTCCCCTCTTCTCTTATTATACCTATCTATATGTCCATATTTTGTTATTAATAAAGATTATGACGCCAATGAGAGTAGGGAAAGGAGTCAGTAGAGGGGGCCCATCCCCACTTCCTCTCTAGCCGCCTGGTGGGGAGCTCTTATGACGCTATATAAGCCTCGCGATCTGCGTCAGAGATCACGTGCACCACTATTTCGCTATCTGACGTATACGACAGCTAAGAAACTCCAACAATTCCAAAACGGTATACTGATGAAAGTGGTCAGAGGTACTTCATTCGAGCAGCGAAGACACAGTGAGCTGCATGAGATATTTGAGCTGCCTACGGTGGATGAATTCATCCAGCGTAGACATATCAAATTTTTCGACTCATTACAATATCTAACGAACCCGGTGTTTAACTCTATAACCCCCGCTCCGTTCCCCCAACGATGGCAGGACGCTGTCGCGGCTGGAACACTCTAGTCCTAGGTTCTAGGTAGAGATTTAGTTTGTTTTGTTTAGTTTTGTTTTGTTCCTAGTGTTTAGTGTTGGTGTCGGTGACAAATAGAAGGTGAGCCTCATCACCTAGTGTTGTATAAGAACGATGAACTTTTAACAACAATAAAAATTTTATTATATTATGCACTCCGCCAAATGCATGTAAATGCAGCAAGAGGAGAAATATGTAATCCAATTATTTTATTATTTATTTTTTGTACATTGTATTATTTTGTTGAGGTTTTGAAATAAAAAAAAAAAAAAAAAAAATCAGAGATCATTCCACGGTCGCAAGCTGAAGGTGAGCCTCATCAAAGTGAGTGTATGTGTATTGGACTTATTAACAACAATCTGAAAGCATTATATTTTTATGCACTCCTTAATATGCATCTGCAAATGCAGCACGAGGAGACAACTGTAATTCCAAATTTATTTATTTATTTTTGTCATTGTATATATATTATCAATAAAGAGGTTTTGAAAGAAAAAAAAAAATCAGAGATCATTGCTAATGCCAGCGTCACATTGAAGTCATTGAAAAGGATATGTGCCATTAACCACCAGCGCCCCGCAATGCCATCGATGTCAAGAATTCGGCCACACACGAAACCACTGCGGCCGGATATTAAAGTGTGTTAGATGTGCGGGACCCCATAAGGTAGCGCAATATCCAAGGAATGATTCAGCCCCGCTCAAGAGCTCCAACTGCGGCGAGGCTCACCCGGCGTCCTACAGAGGCTGCACAAAGCGAAAGGAAATACTAGCCAGAATGAAACCAGCCCCTGACACCATGAATGTCCTCATTGCAGTTCAAAGCAGTACCCTTTGAAAATGTGGAGACATATAATGGCACACCATACCAAAGAAAAGCCCTATTAAGGTCATTTTTGCAGCTACAAAGAAATATATGCTGATAATTTGATGACATATTTAGCTACTTTGTTTTAGCTTTGTCGCGAACTGAGTACCAAAAGCAGAGATGCCAGTCCATTTTAATGCCCAGGAAACGATACTGTTGACAGGGAAATTCTATTTCTCTCCCTCTTATAGTCAAGGATGTTTCTTCCCTTCAGAACTTCAGTCGATGTGGAACATTCATTCAGCTAATATTATTCTAACTTTAGGCCAGACTGGCTATAGGTTCAGAAATATAAAATAGATGAGTTTTATACACTTTTAATAAGTGAACTGCAGCTTTTATCCTGATTTTTGGTAATTGCATCCACATATTTCTGTAAAAATAAATACATATATATTTTAATTTTTTATTTCATATAAATTCCAGCCCACTTTTAACATTCCAAATTATAATATTTAAACATTTACATTTTTATTTTGTTTCATATTTTTAGTTTCTTTAATGTAATTATGAACATTTTTTTTTTTAAACTGTATTCCTTGATGATGCCTGAACGTTCAAGGTTCAATGACACATCGTATCAATAAAAGTATGAAGGGACAAAACTTAATGAACAACCTGTAATGCATATATACACTTGAAAGTGTCTTTTTAATCATCAATACCCTGGAAAATAATAAAATATGTTAAGTTATTTTGTGGATGTACCTTTTGTATGTGGCTTTAGTTTAATTTCTTCAATTAGTTGGTTTATAAGGTTGGGGCAACTGTCAGGAAAACTTTTAGTATGAGAGTACGAGCATCGCTCAATGAAAGGAATATTTATTTTGTCATTTTAATTCTGGTTTTGTAAGGGTTATGATTTATGATTCTGAACTTTTTAGAGAAGTTTTTTTTTACTGGTGAAGCTTCATAATGGACACCCACCTATACAATAATATTGAAGTAATTACAGATTTGCACAAGATTAATTTATTTTTTTGAGCAAGTTTGTATTGTTCATTGAAGTATGGGTACATTTTGTACATTGTTACTTGTGTTTTTTTCAGTTTCTAATTTGGCAACCTGGGTAAAAGTTAATTTCTTGTCTAGGTGTACTGGTAGATAGCATACCATCTCCATCGTAAGAAAACCAGTAACTGTGAAATGATATTTCATTAGAGATAAAAGTTCTGCATTTTTTAAGTTGAATTATGGAGGGAATGTGTCGTCTCTTTTTGGTAAAAATTATGATTTCTGGTTTTTCAATGCTTATTGCTAATCTACATGACTACAAGGAAGCACAAAATTTGTCAGAATCCGATTTGTAGATATCTTGTTATTAAGTCAATCCTAAATGAGCTAGTAGGCTCTCCTATCATATAGCCACATCAGGCCAACTTGTACGAATTATCATTCCAAACCCGTTCCCTTTCAAGGGTGTAGAACAATTTAGGTCTAGAGAAACTGACTAGTTGCGAGATCACCAATTACCTATAAAGTGGCTAGAAAGTCATGGAGGTAATCCACGGAGTAGCTTAGAAAACAATTTCAGCAGGTCTCACTGTTTCTACAGACCGATCGCCATGATCCACCTCACCTCTGGTTCTTGGTAAGAAAAACTTAGGCCGCCTATTAACAAAGCCGCTCAGTCGTAGAAGGAACAACGACTCTATTGTCCTAGACATGGAAACTGCAGGGCCAAGAAGTTTACTAGGGGGAGTAATTGTCATTGCAGGTATGACAATCCAAACACAATTTAGGACCAGGCGAAAATACTGGTCTTGCTAGGTTCAATGCAAGTCTCTCACAACGCATAAGCCTCGCATAGTCGGAACAGGACAGGAGCTCATCGAAGAAATTTAGAATACCTTAAGCAACGTCAAGCGAGTTACCCACAAATGCAAAAGGTGCAAGGTAAATGCACTATTGCTGGTTCTTGAGTCATAGGCCATCCTGTCACAACCTAACCAAAGAAGACAATTGACACCATTAAGGCAAGTCAACTTTGCGATCTTTCCCTTGGTCGTTTACAAACAGAATGCAGTGCTCCACGTGCCAAGAGTTTGGACCCACAATAAGAAGCAGATAAACAACCATCAGCCAATTCACAGATGAGACAAATGGAGCATATTCAATTCATTCCGTCAACTCACCTCAGTCGTCGATCTCCTAGTAATAAGAAGTTAGTGTGATCGTGGAAGAAGCATATTAAAGGCATAACAAGGATTCAGTGAGGAAACTCAACAAAGGAAAAGGATTAACATTAACAAAGTATAGACTTGAGAAAGAATAGTTAAGGTACCAAATAAAACTGCAAATGGAAATTCTGTACTATACCTAAAAAGATAAACTGGTCAGTATCAAATCAATATTGAATGAACTCCTTCAGAATTCAATAGGTAATAAAGATTAATGCTAGAGAGTTCATTCTAATTCAGTTGTATAACATTTTATTATTCTGTAGACATTAAGTTCATTTTTAATAAGTTTTGTATAATAAATTTTATAGAGAATTAAGTTTTGATTAAATTAACCATTCCCAATTTCTTTTGGAATTTGATCATTAAAGGAATAAAGGTTTGATTTATGATATAATATAATGGTGCGGGCCACATCAATTATCAATAGTATATGTAGGGCCGCTTTCAATTAAAGTATGTACTTTAATAATAATGTACTAATTATTATTATTGCTACTAAAAGTAACCTAGTAGCTGTCTGGGCCATTGTACTTATTAATGTCCTGTATACTCTCAGGAAACGAGGTATGTTACAATATGTTTTACGTTCGACTCCTGCTATGTAAGTAAAATTAATATTAAGAGGTAGAGATTGGTTAGAAAAGATTAGCGAACAGCACCAAGGGAAACTGTCAGTTTATCTGAGATTGTGGCCTATCGTGATTCAGACTATGCAAGCT
This sequence comes from Acanthosoma haemorrhoidale, assembly GCA_930367205.1. Classification (NCBI taxonomy): domain Eukaryota; kingdom Metazoa; phylum Arthropoda; class Insecta; order Hemiptera; family Acanthosomatidae; genus Acanthosoma; species Acanthosoma haemorrhoidale. The sequence continues at coordinate 8,667,929 of OV884012.1, forward strand.
ATGTGGAAACATGAAGAAGCACTACTGGTTTCACAATATTCTACAATGGTGATCCAGAAGAAAACCAATTATGGCACAGCCTAGAGACCTCTTAAATACACATGACTGCCACCTCCCTCGCATGCGAAAGAGGACGCAGAGTCTTGGGAAATCATTGGATACGAGCTACTATAGGGTGAACAATAGCTTGAATGAAGCTGAGCCATTCATTGCCAGGACTCCCACTGTCATGTACCACAGGACGCATGCCACTTTAGTTCCCAAGGACTATTATAGGGATGTGTGGTGCAGTGTAATAATGACTGTACTAGTGGATTAGGTTGATTGGATAGGTTACTATGGAATTTCATGAACTTGGAAGGGATGAGTACAAGAATGTAAGGTATATTGAGATTGTTATGAAGGGTTTTGTTGCTGATGTAATAAGGGGCATCAACTATTGTTCTCAGGACTTTTTACTGAAAGGATTGGATACGCTTGCTGTTCAACTTTTTTGCTAACCGCTGTAGCTCTATTACATATGTCCAGATTAGCTTTAGTATAACTTTGTAAATTAGTAATTTATTTTCTATTGAGAGATAGGATGTCCTTCAAAGTAGTCTGTAGGGGTGTCCAAAGAGTCTGTTTAACCTCTTATGTGGGTTCCATGTCAGTCTAGATATTGTACTTTCTTAGATATAGGAAGAGGAATGGAATTTAAAAAAAAAAAACTAGTGGGCCGGACTTGTGACAGAGAGTAAAGGTAATGTGGGAACATTTGCTTCATTAACTTTGATCTGCCATTGGTTGCACCAATACTCGATCCCATCAAGGTGTTTTTGAAGGTTATGGGATGCTTTATTGAGGTCTGTGTGGGATGACAGGACAGCAGTGTCATCTGCAAATGTTGCCAAGAAGGCATTAGGAGTAGAGAGGGACATCAGCAGCATATAGCTTATAGAGCATAAAAAATAGGTTTAAATATTATAATTTGGAATGTTATGAGTAGGGCTGGGATTTATATGAAATACAAAAGTAAAATATGTATGTATTTATTTTTAGATAAATATGTAACTAAAAAATGAAAAACACATAAAATGTTGATGCAATTAGCATAAGTCCCGTTAATTCACCTTTAAACTGCGAAAGATGAATCCCTCAGTGAAGAATGGAAAGTAAAGACTGCGTTATATTCTCCTTTCAGAAAGGGAAGAAACCGCTGCTTACATCCTAGACTGTAGGAAAAAAAATGGAATTCCCTGACAACATTATAGTTTACCTGGGAATAACATGGACTGTTGTCTCTGTTTCTGACTGTCAGATAACTTTTGGACAATTAGTTAAATCCATCTCCAAATTATCAGCATGTATGGTGTGCCATTCATTAACTATTTAGATTAGATCTGTTTGCTTTGTAGCTGCAATGAGGACCTCTATGTGGCTTTTCTCCAGTATGGTGTACCAGTACATGTCCCTTTAGTGTATCAGATGTTACTGCTTTGTAGCTGCAGTGAGGGCATTGATGTGGCTTTCTCCAGTATGGTGTGCCACTACATGTCGTTTCAGTGTACCAGATGTTATTGCTTTGTAGCTGCAATGAGGACATTGATGTGGCTTTTCTTTATTATGTTTTGCCATAATATGTATCTTCAAAGAACGATCTAAAGCTGCTTTGTAGCTTCAATGAGGACATTGATGTGGCTTTTCTTCACTATGTTTTGCCTTTATATGCCTCTTTAATTTACTAGCTTCTGGTGTTTTGTAGCTACAATGTGAACATTGATGGGGCTTCTCTTTACTATGCTTTGCCATAATATGCCTCTTTAAATTATAAGCTAAAGCTGCTTTGTAGCTGCAATGAGGGCATTCATGTGGCTTTTCTTTACTATGTTTTGCCATAATATGTATCTTCAAATAAACAGCTAAAGCTGCGTTGTAGCTACAATGAGGACATTGATGTGGCTTTTCTTCACTATGTTTTACCATTATATGCCTCTTTAATTTACTAGCTTCTAGTGTTTTGTAGCTACAATGTGAACATTGATGTGGCTTTTCTCTAGTATGGCATGTCATCATATGATTCTTCAAACAACGAGCTAAAGCTGCTTTGTAGCTGCAATGAGGACATTGATGGGGCTTTTCTTCACTATGTTTTGACATAATATGTGCCTTCAAAGTACCAGCTAAAGTTGCTTTGTAGCTGCAATGAGGACATTGATGTGGCTTTTCTTTACTATGTTTTGCCATAATATGTATCTTCAAAGAATGAGCTAAAGTTGTTTTGTAGCTACAATGAGGACATTGATGTGGCTTTTCTTCACTATGTTTTGCCATTATATGCCTCTTTAATTTACTAGCTTCTGGTGTTTTGTAGCTACAATGTGAACATTGATGTGGCTTTTCTCTAGTATGGCATGTCATCATATGATTATTCAAACAACCAGCTAAAGGTGCTTTGTAGCTGCAATGAGGACATTGATGTGGCATTTCTCCACTGTCGTGTCCTATTAAGTGTATCTTCAACTGACCAGGTTGCACTACTTTGTAGTTGCAATGAGGACATTGATGTGGCTTTTCTTTACTATGTTTTGCCATAATATGTTTCTTCAAAGTACCAGCTAAGGCTGCTTTGAAGCTGCAATGAGGACAATGATGGGGCTTCTCTTCACTATGCTTTGCCATAATATGCCTCTTTAAATTAGAAGCTAAAGCTGCTTTGTAGCTGCAATGAGGACATTGATGGGGGTTTTCTTCACTATGTTTCGCCCTAATATGTGCCTTCAAAGTACCAGCCAAAGTTGCTTTGTATCTGCAATGAGGGCATTCATGTGGCTTTTCTTCACTGTGTTTTGCCATAATATGTGTCTTCAAAGTACCAGCTAAAGTTGCTTTGTAGCTGCAATGAGGACATTCATGTGGCTTTTCTTCAGTATGTTTTGCCATCATATGTGTCTTCAAAGTACCAGCTAAAGCTGTTTTGTAGCTGCAATGAGGACATTTATGTGGCTTTTCTACAGTGTGTTTTGACATTATATGATTCCTTAAATAAATAGCTAAAGCTGCTTTGTAGTTGCAATGACGACATTGATGTGGCTTTTTTAAACTATGGCGTACTATTAAGTGTACCTTCAACTGACAAGGTTGCACTGCTTTGTAGTTGCAATAAGGACATTGATGTGGCTTTTCTCCAGTATGGAGTGCCATTAAATGTGTCTTCAAATGACTAGATCTTTTTGCTTTGTAGCTGCAATGAGTACATCCATGTAGCTTTTCTTCACTATGCTTTGCCATAATATGCCTCTTTAAATAATAAGCTAAAGCTGCTTTGTAGCTGCAATGAGGACATATATGTGGCTTTTTTTCACTATGTTTTGACATTACATGTCTCTTCAGATTACCAGATGTTACTGCTTTGTAGCTGCAATGAGGACATTGATGACGCTTTTCTCTGCTATGGTGTCCCATTATAAGTGACTTTAAATTACCAGTACTGTCATATTCTACAGATGATGAATCTGAAACAAACATTAATATCAAATAATTAGAAAAGAATTACCACATGGAAATAAAGGATAATTATCAAAGTATTTTTGTAATATCTTCCTTGGGATATCTCCAGACTTTAACTTTCTTGACTAACAAGTGCTGTATAGTTCAGGCAAGGAAGGATAATATAATAAATATGAGTCAAGGAACTTACATCAGTTCGTAAATTCATGTAGTTCTGAAATTTGGGTCAGTTGTGGGGGGAGGGGGTGCCCTGTATATCAACGTGTTTCTCAAATGAATTTTTTTATCGTATTTATACTTGTAAGGTTATTTTGTTTAACATACCAATACTAAAATTATATATGTAAGCTTTCTTCAATTAAATTAGCAGCGCTTTGTATATCACGCGCGTGCTTCAGGTGGCTGCCACTAGGTGGAGCTTTAAGACATATGACCAGAAGGTTTTCAAAAGGTTTTCAGTGTGAAACAATTAAGTAAAGTGCAAACAGTGATAACAATAAACTGTAATTGTTGTTTCTTTTGTTTTACAGAGAAACAGATTACTTAGTGTTACAAGAAAAAGACCTAACGACCTTATATATATATTATATAAGTTGAGATCCTTGCGACTTCAAGCCTTTGTACCATTATGATAAATTGAATATTGAGGGATGCTTTAGTGTACTCACCATAGGCGATGATTAGCTGTTTTCCATCTTTGAAAACTGCTAAGGCCTTCATGAGCTCCCTTGGCCTGTGGACCAATTCATGAGTAACTTTATTTCTAGACAGCAGCAGTTGGTCTGACCATTGGGGAAACAAAGCAAACGGTTGGATCAGTATCTCCATTGGGGAGACAAAGTTAAACAGGCCAATCAGGACAACCAGCTTATGTTACTTACATCATATATGTATTTCCCCACTTAATTGACATTAATTTTAAGAATTCTTAATATATGGACCTGTTGGTCGTAATTATAACGTTCTTATTATTTTCATTAGTTTAGTTTTTACTGGGAGGCCACTCTGGTTTTGATTAAAGCTGTAACGTTACATTAAGATGTTCCCTTTCAATACAGTAGTCACTTTTTTTTTTCTTTTTTTTCATAGCTTCTTTAAATTTACAGATAATTATCTACAATTGTAGATCCTCAGGCGAATCTATTTACAAATTATTTTTGTATTTCCTGTAGCATCGCTACATTATAAACAGGTTTTGTTATTTTGTAAAAATTATATAATAAATAAACAAGTATAATGATACACATTATATGTGACTGGACTAAACTGAGACTATTAAAGGTGATGGGGCTCACCTTTTTGATCAAACTTAAAACTAACTTACATACTAATTCTTAACCTAATTTTTCCCGACAGTTTGTTGCCATTGATGCGGGAGGGGCGGTAGGGTCATAGTGTTAAACACTGGGTTGGTTAGGAGGGGCAACCAGTTAAAACTTGACGAGTCTCCAGCGGATGAACTTACCTACTGACGGCAAACCAAGGAATGGCCAAAGGTCAGCTTTCTTTAACCTCTCGAGAGAGGTACGTCGGACCACTTTTCGCATGATCCCATTCTGGAAATGTTGGAGACATTTGGCTGTATTGTCAATCAAGGGGATACAGTACTAACTATTGTACCCTACACTATACTAAGTGTACTCACCATTGTCCAGTGTTAACTCTTCTTCTTCTTCTTTAAAGTGGACAGGACCCTCTGCAAATAAGAATAATAAATAATTATAACGTTCTTGTTATTTTCTATAGTTTAGGTTTGATTCGGAGGCCACTCTGGTTTTGATTAAAGCTGTAACATTACATTAAGATGTTGCCTTTCAATACAGTAGTCACTTTTTTTTTTTTTTCCTAAGGAGAATCTATTTACAAATTATTTTCTGTAATATCGCTACATTATATACAGGTTTTGTTATTTTATAAAAATGATATAATGAATAAACAAGTATAATGATACACATTTTACGTGACTGGACTACACTGTCTAATACCCATAATATTAGTACACTAATAATGTGTGCTCACCATTGTCCAGTAATAACTCTTCTTCTTCTTTAAAGTGGTCAGGACCCTCTGCAAATAAGAAAAGACAAACTTGTAAAAAAAGAAGTGTATAAGAGAAAATTAAATATAATGATTAAAACTGTAATATGTTAGATATTTGCTAACAATGCAGTAACAGTGTTATTAGTTTGAGTAATCTCACAATATGGAAGACATTTGTAAGTGTTTATGTATTGAGTAACGCTTCAGAAATATTTTAGTGAACTCACCATTGTCCAGTATTAACTCTTCTTCTTCTTTGAAATGGATTGGACCCTCTGTAAATAAGAAAAGACAAACTTGTACAAAATGAAGTGAATAAGTAAATATAAATAAATAAAGTAAATAACTAAATAAATAAAGTTATACGAGAAAGTTAAATACAGTAATTAAAACTGTAATATATTAGATATTTACTATTAATGCAATAACAAAGTTATTAGTTTGAGTAATTTCACAATATGGAAGAAATTTGTAAGTATTCATGTATTGAGTAATGCTCCAGAAATACTTTAGTGTACTCACCATTGTCCAGTATTAACTCTTCTTCTTCTTTGAAATGGATTGGACCCTCTGTAAATAAGAAAAGACAAACTTGTACAAAATGAAGTGTATAAGAGAAAATTAAATATAATGATTAAAACTGTAATATGTTAGATATTTACTATCAATGCAGTAACAAAGTTATTAGTTTGAGTAATCTCACAATATGGAAGACATTTGTAAGTATTCATATATTGAGTAATGCTACAGAAATATTTTAGTGTACTCACCATTGTCCAGTATTAACTCTTCTTCTTGTTTAAAGTGGACAGGACCCTCTGCAAATAAGAAAACACTAACTTGTAAACAATGAAGTGTATAAGAGAAAATTAAATATAATGATTAAAACTGTAGTATGTTAGATATTTACTATCAATGCAGTAACAAAGTTATTAGTTTGAGTAATCTCAGGATATGGAAGAGATTATTAAGTATTCATATATTGATTACGTGTCACAAATATTTTAGTGTACTCACCATTGTCCAGTATTAACTCTTCTTCTTCTTTAAAATGGATTGGAACATCTACAGATAACAGAAAAAAGAAAAATTACAAAAAAAAAAGGAATCAAAATGTTTACAAGTAAAATAAGACATTTTACAATATAAATACCAATATTTACAAACTAAATTAAAATAATCTTTTAAGGTGCTTGTAATAAAAATTTTCATAATTCAATAACAAAGTCCATAACTCCATTTCCCATCACATAGTTTCTTTGGTGGCACATGATTTCATTTAGTCCACTGCAGTGTCAATCAGTACCTTCACTGTTACTATTGGACAGATCTTATTATTTTTTTTTGGCTCCTCCTTCAGGTCATTATCCCGAAACGGTGTAGCCCATGGCTTATGATGTGGCCACATCAGGCAAACTAGGATGAATGATCATTCCAAACCCATTCCCTTACGAGGACTGAACGATTTTTGTCTAGAGAAACTCAAGTTATTCTTGTCTATCAAACGAAGCAAAGTCATTCGGATGTCTAGAAAGCGTTACCATCTACCATGTTAACGAGGAAGACCAGATAAATATCCTGGAACTATTTGTGTCACCTATAGTGGTTTATTGCTGGTTCCGGATTCATAGGCCACCCCCACCCTTGGGTACTTGACGACTTCATAAATCATATGGAGGCTGGCAGAAGTGAGAAATCTCTCCTGTAATTATCACAACCATACCAAAGAAGACAATTAATGCCCTTAAGGGAAGTTGTGATCTTTTGCGTATTCGTTTCCAAACACAGAACGCAGTGCTCCAAGAGCCAAGAGTTTGGCCCCAAGATAGGAAGCAGAGAAACAGCCAGCAGGCCATCCACAGAAGACACAAATGGAGCATATTAAACATATTTGGTCAACTCGCCTCAAACGTCGACCTCCTAGTCACATTCAGCAATCAGCTATATTGAATCACCAATTGGACGGCCCCTCTAGAAACATTCTATTATTGTCCTATTTGCTAAACCGGTTAACCACCCATTGAAGCCTCATCTTACCATCCAATTAGCTTACTCCCTATCCTCTCTTGGAAAAACTCCTATTAAAAGTACTTTCCCATAAAAGCAAGAGTCCTACATGGCAGTGTCCTTGGTCCCATCCTCTATAACCTACACACCTCTGATGTCCCCTCTACTCCCAATACATTTTTGGCCACATTTGCAGATGACACTGCAGTCCTGACATCGCATCCAGACCCTGATATAGCATCCCATTACCTTCTAAATCACCTTGATGAGATCGAGTATTGATGCGACCAATGGCTGACCAAAGTTAATGAAGCAAAATGTTCCCATATTACCTTTATTTACCCTCTGTAGTAAGTCCTGTCCACAAGTTTTTTTCAATTCCATTCCTCTTCCTATATCTAAGACAGTACAATATTTAGACTTCCATCTCAACAAAAGGCCGACATGGAGCCCACACACGAGGTTAAAAAGACAAGAACTAAACAGGCCCTTTGGACAACTGTACAGACTACTTCGAAGGACATCCCATCTCTTAATAGAAAATAAATTAGTACTTTATAAATTTATACTATAGCCAATCAGGACATACAGAGTAGAGCTATGGGGGACAGCAAAAAAGTCAAACATCAAGCATATCTAATCCTTTCAATCAAAAGTCCTGAGAACAATAGCCAATGCCACTTATTACATCAGCAACAAAACCCTTCATAACGATCTTAATATACCCTATATTACAACTAATTCAACCACCCTAATCCCTTCGCACAGTCATTACACCTTGCCATACATCCTTGATGTGCCAACATGCTTCTCAGAGACAGTGACCTGCTATAAATACATGACAGTAGGAGTCCTGGCAATGGCCAGTTACTTCAAGCATGTCCTGAGTGTCTGTTGCTCTCACACTCTTGGTCAGCCTCGACTGGCACATTTTGTTGTGACGCGGCTGATGGAGAAGGGTGGGGGACTTCCCAAGACTCTGTTTCCTCTTTCGCATGCGAGGGAGGTGACAACCATGTGGATTTTAGAGGTCTCTTGGCTGTTTGTTCATACTGTATGAATGAGCGAGTGCTTGAAGTAGAGTAATGTTTAATGTAGTAACAGAGTTATCAGTCTGTATCCCTACTTTGTTATTAGTATTTACGTATTATGGAGTGCTTCACAAATACATTAGTGTACTCACCATCATCCCGAATTAACTCCTCTTCCTCTTCTTGTTTTAAATTGATTGGAACTCCTGCCATAAGAACAACAAGACACAAATTAGTAAAAAACGAAGTATAACAAAAAATTGTGTAAGAAAAATTGAAACATATTAATTAAAGCAGCAATGTTACATTAACATGTTTGCTAAGAACCCAGTAGCAAAACTACAGTTTGAAGGACCAACGGAGTCATTTAGAAGTATTTTTACATTGAGCGAATGATTAATAAATGCTTCAATGTACTCACCATCATCCCGGATTAACTCTTCTTTTTCTTTAAAATGGATTGGACCACCTGTGAATAAGATTAAAAATCTAAAATCAAAATATATCCTACATTTATAATAAAAAAAAATTAATATAATGGTAATTATATGGTAATAAATAAAATAAATTCTAAAATTACTGTCCATGAGACAATATGATGAAAATAAGATGTATGTGAATATTTTAATCATTTGAACTCCTTGCCTATGTTTCGCTATAATAGTGCCTAGAAATGTAAATTGGCTGAAAATAGCGGATTTTAAAGAACAGAGCTGTTGCAAAATATTGAATTCTAATGAGATCGACATAGACAATTATTACAATTTCATATTATTAAAATTAAAAATAATCAGGAAGCTCTACTTCAAAACTTGATAAAAATGAAAAATATATAGTTGCAATGTTCAACGAGCAGCCTGAAATTAAGATTGCGTAGCTTCATAAATTAGAATATGGCAATGTCAAATATTCAAAATAACATGCAGTAAAAATACTATACATAGTGCAATGTAAATATACTTTCAATTAAATCCCATGCAAGATTTTATTAAAAAAAAAATTTCATTAATTATAACATTAATAAAAAAAAAAAATCATGCTTAGGGGAATCCAAAGAAAACAACAATTTCATACAACATAAATTATTTATTTTCTTTTGATTATTATCTTTTGATCTTGAAATTACGAGCATAAAATATTATTTAGATTATAAATTGTAACAAAATAAAATAATAATAAGACCTCTGGATCCAGAATTAAACAAACGAAAATTAAACCTTTCCCAACTAATGTAACCATATTAAGCACATGCACATCGTTAAATCTATTCTAAACTAAAGACTAATCAGTTTTGAACTAAATTCAAATTTTCGACCTAGGAAATATGTCAATTTCATTCAAATACTTATCAATTAGCCAAACTGATGGTAATTGAAATTATGGAGAGAGTAAAATGAAGACGAAAGGCCTGAGTGTCAGAACAATAAAGAGTGTTTATGATCATCTAATTTCGCTGATCCAGGTGGTGTAGATGTTAGTAGAGCCTAGCAATACTACACAATAGTGTGAACTGTAAGACACAGCAATGGGACTCGGCTACAGCTGAGCATTGGCAAATATCGCAATGACATTTATTAATGATTTAATTGACAAGAAAGGTTGCTAAAATGTCCTTGTGATTACAATATTAATAACTATTATTATTATTATTATTATTTCGATTAATCGATCATGGTTGAAATGAAAATTTCTTTTGGTTCTTTGAACCATTTAAATAAATCAAAGGAAACATAATAGTTTAATAAACTTATGGGTGTTATTAACATTAGATTCCAACCAATTCATAAATAATAAAAGGGGACTATTGTCTCTTATCTCCATCGATTACTTTTGCTATCTCCGGTTTTGTTTCAAATCATTAATAAAACAGTTACATAACTGATAAGTATGTAATTATAAAAAAATTGAAATTATTAGTAAATCAAATTTAAATAAATAATATGACATCCTTTTCATTTTAATTATTATTATATTAATTCTACCTTTAACAACAAAAGAACATTAAAATTAACTATCCATGCAAAACCAATCTTTTGAGCCAAGAAAGTAAAAACTAAAGAAATAAATGAATTTGATAACAAATTGATTGGCTGAAACAACCATTAGACTTAGGTAATTTAAGTTAGTAGCAAAAAATATAGATTATTTCATATCTAATAGCTTTTTTCACACCATCAATAAGGTGAGTAACCATAGGATTAATGTGTAGAGTGCTTTTAATAGGTTTTAATTTTTTGTTACTATAAGGGTCATTCCAAATCAATCAATGGTTTAGGAACTTGAAGTCTCAGAACCTAATATTTTTTTTACGTATGAAGTAGTATCGGTTAGGATAAAATATACAAAATTTGATATTTTTCCCTTTTGTAGTTATAAATTAAAATAAACAACAGCAATCCTATGTTTTTTGACACGTTTTGAAACATTTAAAAGCTTATACCCGAATTTTATGAAGGTATTCCTATGGGTTCTATTATTAAAAAAATGAAGTAATAATTTAAGCGCCTGAACTTTAATGTACACAACTAACCACATTTGTGGTGCTATGTTATACTCATAATTAGCTGGTTATGGTCGTTTCATGAAGATAAAATAGATTATGTTATATTTAAAACTAATTCTCTGTACATTGACGTTTTTAAAGCGTATAAAATAATATTATTTCACTACAAATCAACTGATAATCAAAATTGTTTTGACTAGTGGTGATAAACCAACTGTTATTTTATGAATGATTTATTGCTCTATTGTTGAGAAGTTAGATATGCGGTTTCTACTTTACCTGATAAGTCCATGATGAGTAAATAAATATATTTCCAAAAACAGATCAGAAAATAACTAACACATTAAAAGACTTCGATTCTGAGCTAAGACCCCTTTTGAGATGCTTGTCGCTCGTGAACGAGACGATCTCAAAGAGATAGGTACGGAAGTACAGATACAAAAAAAGGGTGACATAGTATTGAGTGGTTAAATGGTGTATGGAATGATATAAATATGAAACTGTTGATCGGTTTGAATTAAAAGAATGTTAACAACAGGTATAAGAACACATAAAAATTAAATAGAGGTTTACTACTTTGAACAATAAGTACTACACGAAATGAATTTATGTAGAGGAGCAATTTTCTAAAAACGGACATAATAAAGTCAACAAGAATTGTTTTGGAGTTAACACATGATTTACTGAATAAAGGGTATAGGATTTACTTAGATAATTCTATACGTCAATTCATTTGGCTGTACTCTTGTGTCAAAACAATACTGACATTGTTGGAACAATGAGGATAAACAGAGTCGGAATCTCCAGTGAAATAAAACAAAAAAATTACAGAAAAATGAACATATATATATAAGTTAACATTGTAAGAAGAGATTATTAAAGGATTATTGTAAACAATAATAGAGAGTGGGGCTAAGCCCCACTCATACTGTATATATAGAAGGGAGATGGAAATAAACATTCATTAAGTTCTAGCCTTGCGTTCTTGCTACACCTAACAACCCTTTTTAACTTGTGTCGCGAGCCGTACGTTAAGTGGTGCCGAAACCCGGGAGTCTGATTTCGCAAACCTGAGATACAGCCAACGGGCTTGAGCATTTAGCGGTCTCAGGTGTCGTGGAATAACCGTGAGGATACGAACCAGGACACGTACGAAATGGCAGAAGAAGATATAGCTAGGTTGAAGAAGGAGCTGGCCCAAGCGAGAGAAGATCGGGTAAAATTTGAATACCAGATGGGCGAAGCCGAGAAGAAAACGCAGATCGAACTGACAAAAATACGGACGCAAAACTGCTCCTTCATCCACAATGTGATCGGACAACTGGAGCCCTTTACGGGAGTATTGGGCGAATTGGATCACTTCCTAAAGGGTGGAGACCAGATCAAAGAGTTGATCTTGTCCAGAAAGGAAGCAGGTACACTAGCCGACGGGGACGTCAAGATATTGGAAGCCTCGCTAGTAGGGAGGATCTCTCGTCGGGTGCTAAACGCGATCCAAGGCGATGCGTCCCAGCCATGGGAGGGACTAAAGCACAGACTGAAGAAACTCTATGGAAGCGGCCGATGGAGCCCGGAAGAAGACGCCTTCTTCCTGCTGCAGGAGCGGAAGAAGCCTGGACAGACGGAAGGGGAGTTCGCAGAGACTCCTAGTGCTTTATAATCGGCTGAATGAGAAGATGGTCGAAGCGTATGGACAGACAGAAGCACTAGTACGAATGATATTCATACGGGAAATCATGAAGGTCCAGCTCAACCAAAATATGGACCGACGGGGCTCCCTGACAAAGGAGAAGGACGTGCTGGACTGCGCGCACGAACTTATTGACGCGCAGGAGCGGAGTACAATGCGCTCTAAAAACCCGGAACCGGACTGGACTGAAGTCAGGACGCCGAGAAGGAGACCGCCGTTTCAAAGAATTGAGAGAACAAGGGGTGCGGGTGCACCGAGGAGATCACCCAGAATGCAGGACGAGAGACCGCGGCGAGTAGAAAGACGTTGTTATGAATGTAACAAGACGGGCCACCTGGCGGCCCAATGCACATTAACGAGGTGCTACGAGTGCGGATGGCGGGGACACGTGGCAAGAGAATGCCCGAGACGAGCAGGCGAGAATAGAAGAAGAGGACACAGGCCGGAACCGATGGAGGTTAACTGCCAGCGCTGGGACTCCAGGGAGACGAGCCGGCGGAGCGACAGACAGTCGAGCACCGACAGATCATCAGGGGAGGAGAGCGACCCGTCCGAGCGCAGCGGCCCGGCCAGGGACAAAAGGGAGGTAAGTGGAAGGGTCCCATGGAAAGGGGGGCCATCGGGGGTGGACGTAATAACAGGCCGAGGGAGGAAAGATTGAGGGTGCGAGGAGGGGCGGGGCAACCGGGGAGTGGTGATACTGGTCAACAGTATTAAGGAAAAGGGGAGTAAGAGGTTGCCCGTGGCGAGGTGGGGGGAGTCTGGGTTAAAATTCCTACTAGATACGGGAAGTACCCACTCAATAGTGAGTGAAAGAGCGGCTAGGGAATTGGGGGTGTGGTCACGAAGAAAACACTGTGAATGTGTGATCACGACGATTAGCGGGCGCTGTAAGACGGCGGGGGAGGTGGTAGTAGAGTTGGGTGACCTCGGCAGAAAAGGAACAGCGGTGCAAATGCACGTCGTAAGTAGGGTGTCCACCGACTACGACGTAATTATAGGGTGCGACGCAATCAGAATGGCGGGACTCGACCTAAAGTACGGAAAGGGCCTGTGGAGGTTCAAATTGGGAACAGACAGGTACGTCGTAGAAGGGGGGCGCGGGGAGGAGAAGGGGGTTAGAATCGGAGCGGCCCTATGCGACGAAGAGCCCGTGACGAAGGTCATAAAAGAAAATCGCGATCTGTTTTACCGGGAGGGCGAAACGCTCCCCACCACGTGGAGAACGGAACATCGCATTAATTTAACAACGGAGGCACCCGTATATGTGAAGGATAGGAGGTACCCACAGGCGATGAGGGAAATTATACGGAAACAGCTAACGGAGCTGCGCGAACAGGGTATAATTAGAGCAAGCAAGTCCCCGTTCAACAGCCCGCTGTGGGTAGTAGAGAAGCGGTCGACGGGGGAAGGGGAAGAGGGAAAGAAATATAGGGTAGTAGTAGATTATAGGAAACTAAATGAGGTCACCCAAGACGAACGGTATCCCCTGCCGAGGATCGAGGACATCCTAGACAGGTTGTCGGGAGCAAGTATATTTAGTACGTTAGACCTCAAGAGCGGCTACCACCAAGTTAGGATGGCGGAGGAGGATGCCGGGAAGACCGCCTTCACCTGGGAACGTGGGCATTTTGAATTTGTGCGAATGCCCTTCGGGCTAAAGGGGGCCCCGCTGACGTTCCAACGTCTCATGGATGAGCTGCAGAGCGGCCTGGGGGAGGAGTTCTCGCAGGTCTATATGGACGATTTGATTGTTTTCAGTAAATCAAGGGAGGAGCACGTCCAGCACCTGCGAGAGGTCCTCGCCAGAATCCGGGAATTTGGACTGAAATTGTCAAGGGAGAAGTCACAGTTTGGGTTAAGTGAGATCCGATTCCTGGGGCACGTGGTCTCAAGCGAGGGGGTGAGACCGGATCCCGACAGGGTGCGGGCCATCCGTGAAGCACCGCTACCCAGGAACGTGCGCGGTGTGCGGCGGTTCCTAGGCATGGTTAACTATTATAGGAAGTTCATACCGGGAATCGCAGAACTGACCGGACCGCTGACCGAGCTGTTGAAGAAGGGGAGACAATTTCACTTGGGGGCCACACAACTAAGGAGTATAGAGAGATGCCGCGGGATCCTGACAACCCAACCCCTACTTGCGTTTCCCGATTTGGACAGACCGTTTAGAATCACAACGGACGCGAGTGAAGCAGCAATAGGGGCGGTGCTTTCACAAGTCTACAGCGAGGGGGAGAAACCAGTTGCCTACGCGGGTCGCAAACTAAATCCGGCAGAGAGTAGATATAGCGCGATCGAACGTGAATTGTTGGCAGTGGTGTGGGGGGTGGAACACTTTCGACCGTACGTCTATGGACGACGATTTGAGTTGTTCACAGACCATAAGCCGCTGGTCTACGTGGGAACGCTAAAGGAATCCTCCGCTAGGGTGGCCCGTTGGAAGGAACGGCTGGCGCCGTACACGTTTCGGGTGGCCCACAAGAAAGGTAGCGAAAACGCGGTGGCAGATTGGCTGTCGAGGGATTTAGTCGTCAACGCCATGGAAGACGACCCACCACAAGAAGAACCGTTCGCGTTGCGCTACCTACGCGAGTGGGCGGAGAATGGCCCCGAAATACCGGTAGTCCAACAGACCGCGGAAGAAGAAAGGACCCCACCGACCGAGCCGTTCGCAGTTAGGTATCTCCGGGAGTGGACGGAAGGGGGACCGGAAATACCTTTAGTCGAGAGGGAAGCCAGGGCGGAAGTATCGCCGACGGAACGGCCAAGGGAGCTGAGGGAAATTGACGAAATCGTGAACAATAATAAATGGCAAATAATAGTAAAGTCGAGACAGGCAATGGGGGTGGAGACACGGACAACGACATACGCGGGACTAACCACACTGACAATAAAGACTCACTCGACTATAACAGAAGAGGACCTGGTACGGATTATACAGGGATTTGCGGAGCGGGGAAGGGCGTATCACATATTTGTAGGGAACCGACTGCTCGCAGAAAAGGTGAAGGGGTTATGGAGACAAGAGAGGATAGGAGTGGACTATGACTTGACAAGATGCCTAAGACAGGTGGAAACCATTACCGACGAACAGACTCAGAGACGTATAGTTACGGACCACCACACGGGGAAGACAAACCACAGGGGGATAGAGGAGACCGACCGCGCAATAAGGAAAATGTATTTTTGGCGAGGGATAGGGAGAACGGTGCGCGAATGCATAGGCAGCTGTGAGATATGCCAGAGAAGTAAGTACGAGAGACACCCCCCAGTGACGCCGCAAGTCATAACGGAGACGCCAATAGAGCCGCTTAGGAGCGTACAACTGGATGTCTATTCAAACGCGGGTCAATCGTGGCTTACAGCGATAGACATATTCAGTAAACTAGCCATGGCCTATCCCATCGAAGCGAAAACGCCCAAGGCAGTGTGGGAGGGGGTTTTAAATTGGTGCGCGACCTACGGGGTACCGGAGCGGGTCACAGCGGATTGCGGCCGAGAGTTTGAGAACGGCTTTATACGCGAACAAGCCCAGGAGCTAGGAATAACCTGGCACAAGAATACGCCCCACCATATCAAGGGACGGGGAGCAGTGGAGCGGCTCCACAATACCCTGGGGGAGCATTTAAGACTGCTCCGTCTCGGGCGGGGGATGGAACCTCTAGAAGCCATGCCTAGGGCCGTGATCGCATACAATCACACACTCCACGCGGCAACGGGGTTCTCACCCGTGGAGCTCTTATTCGGGCAAAGTAGGCGCGATAGGGGTGACGTAATAACGGCACAGAGCGCGGAGCTGCGCGAGTATGTGGTGACAACACGGAAGGAGCGGAAAACTCTTTGGGACCGGGTCCGGGAGAAAATCATAAAAGGGAAACAGACGCGCGTCGACCGGGCCAATGAAAGACCAGGAATAATCCAGGGGGGGGAGGACATTGCCGCTGGGAACTGTCGTGTATAGGCGATTGCGAACCGCGAAAACCAAGACGGCCGACCGCTACGAGGGACCGTACAGGGTCACCGCAATAAGGGAGCATAACCTATACACTATCAGGGACGCGAACTTCCCCTTCCGGAATCGCACGGTCCATAGGGAGGAACTGAGGGTACCCCAGCCACAAGGGTCGCACTGGCCGGACGGCGGCGCTCGGGTGGATACTCCGACTCGCCCCGACTCATAAATATTGTAATGATTATTAGTGTTAAGAAATAAGGAGGGCACCCAGACGAAGAAGCTGGGACAGCCATATTCTGTACTATTGTTTTTGTATTATTACCTATTGATTGACAATTGTTTTTATGTTGGATTATTCATATGATGTTTTTCCTTAGAATAGATATATGTTTTTTTTGAGTTTTGTACCTACTATGTAAATAAAAATTTGTGTGAAACTCCGGAACAAAAGTTCCTCCTATGAAGGAACTGGAGGGAAGGAGTTAACATTGTAAGAAGAGATTATTAAAGGATTATTGTAAACAATAATAGAGAGTGGGGCTAAGCCCCACTCATACTGTATATATAGGAGGGAGATGGAAATAAACATTCATTAAGTTCTAGCCTTGCGTTCTTGCTACACCTAACAACCCTTTTTAACTTGTGCCGCGAGCCGTACGTTAAGTTATATATATATATATATATGACATCAGTAAGTGCTGCCCTCTACGGGGGATACTTCATATCCTGCCGGGTGGGGGTAGTCAGTTGAACAATGTACATGGGCCAGTCGGCAGCTATAACCTATACAACTTGTGACCTAAATGTACTTAATTTATGGTTAATAAATTATTACTTATATTCAATCAACCCATGTCTTTCATTCTGACATGGCACAGTCGGTAGGACATGTGAATTTGAAACCGCCAGAACAATTTATTTTCGAAGGAAATATAGCAGAAGCATGGAAAAGGTGGTATAGAAAGTTTAATCATTACTTGTCGGCTATCGAAGCACAAGATAAAAAAGATGAAGTAAAAGTCGGTATACTGTTGAGCGTATTAGGAGAAGATGCACAAGATAAATATGAAACCTTCAATTTAACGGCAGAAGAACAGAAGGAATACGCAATTGTAGTTAAAGCTTTTGAAGATTATTGCATACCTAAAAAAAACGAGACGGTGGCAAGATTTAGTTTTTTTCAACGTAAACAGAGAAAGGGTGAGTCATTCGATGATTTCATTACAGATTTGAAAAAGTTAAGTGTTGATTGTGCATTTGAAACATTGAAGGACAGCCTTATAAAAGATCAAATTGTAAGTGGTATACAGGATGAACAAGTGAAAGATAGATTGTTGCGGGAAGATGATCTAACACTAGATAAATGTACTAATTTATGCAAAGTGGTGGAGTTAGCAAAACAAAGAATAGAGACGTTGCGAGGTACAGAAGAAGAGGAAATAAATATAGTACAGCAAAGGAGCAGAACCAAAGCAGCGACGAGTAATCTGAGAGTGAGTACGCAGCCGTGGACGTCGAAACCAAGTACCAGCGATAGCAGCAAGACATCACTGCAACAAGAGCAGCAATATGGAAGCCAGCAGCGATTGAGGTGCAACAAATGCGGCAACGTGCATGGGTATAGAAATTGCCCAGCCTACGGTAAAATTTGTATTAAATGTAATCGGATAAATCATTTTGCAAAAATGTGTAGAATAACTCGAAATATAAATAATGTAAGTATGATTGAGGGAGAGGATGCTGAAATGTACACTTTAGGGAGAATTCTAAAAATAAATAATGTTCAAAAGGGTTGGGAATTATCTATAAATATATTGGAAAGCAAAACTTCACTTTCAGTCAAGCTCGATACAGGGGCGGAATGCAATGTTTTAAAAAAAAGTGACTATGAAAATTGAAAATTAAAAATAAAATAAATAAAACTGATAACAAATTGGCTAATTACAGTGGTTCTGAAATACCGGTTATAGGAACTGTTATATTAGATTGTGTAATCAAGGGTAAAATAGAACCAATAAAATTTTATTTAGTAAACTGTAATAGATCAAGCTCTGTTTTGGGATTAGATACAATTAAAAAACTGAAAGTAATTACTAGAGTTAAAAATATAAATATGAATACAAATAATGGTCTCACGAAATTGCTTAGCAGATATAAAGAACTATTCGAAGGTATAGGAAAAATCTCAAAAATATATGATTTCAAATTAAAAGAAGGATATGAAGGAAAAATTGAACCATGTCGTAGAATACCTTTTAAATTATTAGATCTTTTCAAAGAAACATTATACAGAATGAAAGACAATAAAATTGTTACAGAGGTTAACGAACCTACTGAATTTATGAACCCAATCGTAATCACCAGTAAACCTGATAAATCATTACGTATTTGTTTAGACCCATACGTATTGCTCCACTATCACTCCTGACACAGCCACCTATTGGCCATCCGATCCCAACCGAAATCCTGATATCCTTGACTTCTTTTTTTACAATAGTTTAGGAACACTAAACTATTCACTCACGCACCTTGATGATCTCTCCTCTGACCATAGTCCTTTATTATTAACCATTTCCCTAAGACCAATTCACAAACTGCCTCCTCCTTCATTTATTAGGGGCCCAGTTGACTGGGACCACTTCCGTCAGCTTCTAACAGAGTCCGTAAACCTCAAATTATCCCTGAAAACATCCCAAGACCTAGACGATGCAGTGCATTCTTTCACTACCCTGGTCCAGAGGTAGGCATCGTCACCCAAAAATCCATAATCATAATCGTTTACCTCAGCATCTCAAAGATCTAATCCTATCCAAACGCCGCTCCAGAACAGTGTGGCAAAGATCCTGGCATCCTGCCGATCGCCGCTCGTACAATCAGTACTGCCGATTGGTAAAGCGGCGATTGGCATCCTTCCGTTCCGATTCTTTCAATTCCTACCTCTCCTCCTTGTCTACCAGGGATAACTCCTTGTGGAATGTAACCAAAAAAATCCTAAAGTATCAACCTGTTTCACATCCGCTCCGTCGTGACGATGGGTCCTGGGCGGCTTCGGATGGGGATAGGTCGGAGGAATTTGCTCTGCAGCTTACCCATACTTTCACACCTCACCTTTCTCATCAAAGCCATACTCACAGCACAACTGTGGAAGATTTCCTCACTTCACCTATTCCTCTCTCTCTTCCACCAAAAGCCATTAATCCCTCTGAGGTCAAATACCTTCTGAAAAACTTACCTTACCGAAAATCCCCTGAATATGATCTCCTTACTCCTCAAATTCTCAAACAACTTCCTCCTAAAGCCATAATCTTCCTAACCTATATATATAATTGCATTATCCGAACGACGCACTTTCCACTCCTCTGGAAACATTCCATTATTGTCCTATTCGCCAAACCTGGTAAACCACCCAATGACGCCTCATCTTACCGTCCAATTAGCCTACTCCCTATCCTCTCAAAAATATTTGAGAAACTCCTACTAAAACGTCTACTTCCAATTGTTGAATCCAAAAACCTTTTTCCTACACACCAGTTTGGTTTCCGCCAACGGCATTCCACTGCTCAACAAGGCCTTCGCGTTGTTGATCACATCTCCTCAGCCCTTGAAATCAAACAGTATTGCACTGCTGCCTTTCTTGATATAGCTCAAGCTTTTGACAGGGTTTGGCACGCAGGTTTGCTCTACAAGCTCAAAGGATATTTACCACAGAATCTTTTCCTGATCCTACAGTCCTACCTTTCAAACCGCTTCTTCCAAGTCCGCTGTGGTTAAGAATACTCTAACTACTATCCCATAAATGCAGGAGTTCCACAGGGCAGTGTCCTGGGCCCCATCCTCTATAACCTATACACCGCTGATGTCCCCTCTACTTGTCCACTAGTTTATTTTAATTCTATTCTTCTCCCTGTATCCGAGACAGTACGGTACTTAGGCTTCCATCTTGACAAACGACTGACCTGGAACCCACATACGAGACTAAAAAGACAAGAACTAAACAGACGCTTTGGACAACTGTACAGACTACTTCAAAGGACATCCCATCTCTCAATAGAAAATAAACTACTAATCTACAAAGTTATACTTAAACCAATCTGGAAATACGGAATAGAGCTATGGGGGACAGCAAAAAAGTCGAACATCAAGCGAATCCAATCCTTTCAATCCAAAGTCCTAAGAACAATAGTAAATGCCCCTTATTATGTCAGCAACAAAACCCTTCATAACGATCTTAATATACCCTACATTCTAGAACTCATCCCTTCCAAGTTTATGAAATTCCACAGGCAGCCTTTCCAACCACCCTAATCCTCTAGCACAGTCATTGCACTGCGCCACTCATCCCTATAATCCTCCTCGGAGACTGAAACGGCAGTGGCCTCGTGACCTACTATTAACGCGTGACAGTGGGAGTCCTGGCAATGGCCAGTTTCTCGATAATTATTCTTTATTTCCATAAGGTGGATATTTAATAATAATAATTCTTTTTATAACTATTTGATATTAAGATTTGTTTCAGATTCATCATCTGTAGAGTACTGGTAATTTAAAGTCACTTATAATGGCACACCATACTGGAGAAAAGCCACGTAGATATCCTCATTGCAGCTACAAAGCAGTATAATCTAGTCAGTTAAAGAAACACTTAATGGCACACCATAATGTAGGAAATCCACATCAATGTCCTCATTGCAGCTACAAAGCAGTAACATCTGGTAATCTGAAGAGACACGTAATGGTACACCATACTGTAGAAAAACCACATAAATGTCCTAATTGCAGCTACAAAGCAGTACAATCTAGTCAGTTGAAGAAACACTTAAAGGCACACCATATTGGAGAAAAGCCACATCAATGTTTCAAAAGCAGTGCTATCTGATAATTGCAAGTATCATGAAATAGATACACCATACTATAGAAATGCCCCATCAATAATTTTGTCATTTGCAGTTACAAGCATATCAATTGAATATTCATGCAATGGCAAACTTTTCTGGGGGGGGGGGGCATGAATGTCCTCATTGCAGTTCAAAGCAGTACCCTTTGAAAATGAGGAGACAATGGCACACCATACCAAAGAAAAGCCCTATCAATGTCCTTTTTGCAGCTACAAAGAAATACATGCTGATAATTTGATGACATATTTAGCTTCTCTGTTTTAGCTTTGTCACGAAGCAGAGATGCCAGTCCATTTTAATACCCAGAAAATGATACTGTTGACAGGGAAATTCTATTTCTCTCCCTCCTATAGTCAAGGATGTAAGAAGAGATATTTGAGCTGCCTACGGTGGATGAATTCATCCAGCGTAGACATATCAAATTTTTCGACTCATTACAATATCTAACAAACCCGGTGTTTAACTCTATAACCCCCGCTCCGTTCCCCCAACGATGGCAGGACGCTGTCGCGGCTGGAACACTCTAGTCCTAGGTTCTAGGTAGAGATTTAGTTTGTTTTGTTTAGTTTTGTTTTGTTCCTAGTGTTTAGTGTTGGTGTCAGTGACAAATAGAAGGTGAGCCTCATCACCTAGTGTTGTATAAGAACGATGAACTTTTAACAACAATAAAAATTTTATTATATTATGCACTCCGCCAAATGCATGTAAATGCAGCAAGAGGAGAAATATGTAATCCAATTATTTTATTATTTATTTTTTGTACATTGTATTATTTTGTTGAGGTTTTGAAATAAAAAAAAAATAAAAAAATCAGAGATCATTCCACGGTCGCAAGCTGAAGGTGAGCCTCATCACCTAGTGAGTGTATGTGTATTGGACTTATTAACAACAATCTGAAAGCATTATATTTTTATGCATCTGCGAATGCAGCACGAGGAGACAACTGTAATTCCAAATTTATTTATTTATTTTTGTCATTGTATATATATTATCAATAAAGAGGTTTTGAAAGAAAAAAAAAATCAGAGATCATTGCTAATGCCAGCGTCACATTGAAAAGGATATGTGCCATTAACCACCAGCGCCCCGCAATGCCATCGATGTCAAGAATTCGGCCACACACGAAACCACTGCGGCCGGATATTAAAGTGTGTTAGATGTGCGGGACCCCATGAGGTAGCGCAATGTCCAAGGAATAATTCAGCCCCGCTCAAGTGCTCCAACTGCGGCGAGGCTCACCCGGCGTCCTACAGAGGCTGCGCAAAGCGCAAGGAAATACTAGCCAGAATGAAACCAGCCCCTGACACCATGAATGTCCTCATTGCAGTTCAAAGCAGTACCCTTTGAAAATGTGGAGACATATAATGGCATACCATACCAAAGAAAAGCCCTATTAAGGTCATTTTTGCAGCTACAAAGAAATATATGCTGATAATTTGATTACATATTTAGCTACTTTGTTTTAGCTTTGTCGCGAACTGAGTACCAAAAGCAGAGATGCCAGTCCATTTTAATGCCCAGGAAACGATACTGTTGACAGGGAAATTCTATTTCTCTCCCTCTTATAGTCAAGGATGTTTCTTCCCTTCAGAACTTCAGTCAATGTGAAACATTCATTCAGCTAATATTAATCTAACTTTAGGCCAGACTGGCAATAGGTTCGGAAATATAAAATAGATAAGTTTTATACAATTTTTTGGATTCAGCAATTGAAAGTAGATTTTTTAATAGGAGTTTTTCCAAGAGAGGATAGGGAGTAAGCTAATTGGATGGTAAGATGAGTCTTCAATGGATGGTTAACTGGTTTAGCAAATAGGACAATAATAGAATGTTTCTAGAGGGGCATTGTAATTGGTGATTCAATATTGAGTATTGTACTTTCTTAGATATAGGAAGAGGAATGGAATTTAAAAAAAAAATAGTGGGCAGGACTTGTGACAGAGAGTAAAGGTAATGTGGGAACATTTTGCTTCATTAACTTCGATCAGCCATTGGTTCCACCAATACTCTATCTCATCAAGGTGTTTTTGAAGGTTATGGGATGCTGTATTGAGGTCTGGGTGGGATGACAGGCCAGCAGTGTCATCTGCAAATGTGGCCAAAAATGTATTGGGAGTAGAGGGGACATCTGCAGTATATAGGTTATAGAGGATAAAAAATATGTTTAAATATTATAATTTGGAATGTTATGAGTAGGCCTGGTATTTATATGAAATATAAAAGTAAAATATGTATGTATTTATTTTCAGATAAATATGTAACTAAAAAATGAAAAACACATAAAATGTTGATGCAATTAGCATAAGTCCAGTTAATTCTACTTTAAACTGGGAAAGATGAATCCTTCAGTGAAGAATGGAAAGTCAGACTGCGTTATATTCTCCTTTCAGAAAGGTAAGAAACCTCTGCTTACATCCTAGACTGTAGGAAAAAATGGAATTCCCAGACAACATTATAGTTTACCTGGGAATAACATGGACGGACTGTTGTCTGTCAGCTCACTTTTGGACCACTAGTTAAATCCATCTCCAAATTATGAGCATGTATTTCATTGTAGTTGCAAAAAGGGCATTGATCGGGCTTTTCTTTGGTATGGGTTTATAGCTGCAATCAGAAAATTTATGGATCGTTCAAGGGTATGTTGCGCTTTAAAGTCTTCAAACTATCAGCATGTATAGCTTTGTAGCTGTAATCTCCAGAAACGTGTGCTAGTATATGAATATTTAATTGATAAGATTGTCAATGAGGAAATTCTATAGCATTGTAAGTGTCATTTCATCATACTTATAATTACCGGGTTGCACTGCTTTTGAAACATTGATGGAGCTTTTCTCCAGTATGGTGTGCCATTAAATGGCCCTTCAAATGACTAGATCTTACTGCTTTGTAGCTGCAATGAGGACATTGATGTGGCTTTTCTGCAGTATGGCGTACCATTACATGACTCATCAACTGACTAGATGTTACTGCTTTGTAGCTGCAGTGAGGGCATTGATGTAACTTTTCTGCAGTATGGTGTACCATTATATGTGCCTTCAAACAACCAGATGTGACTGCTTTGTAAATGCAATGAGGGCATTGATGTGGCTTTTCTCCAGTATGATGTGCATTAATATGATTTTTCAAATTTGCAGCTTGTACTGATTTGTAGCGGCAATGAGGACATTGATGGGGCTTCTCTTCACTATGTTTTGCCATAACATGCCTCTTTAAAGTACCAACTAAAGCTGCTTTGTAGCTGCAATGAGGACATTGATGGGGCTTCTTTTTACTATGTTTTGCTATAATATGTGTCTTCAAAGTACCAGCTAAAGCTGCTTTGTAGCTGGAATGAGGGCATTGTGAGGGCTTATCGTCACTATGTTTTGACATTATATGCCTCTTCAATGTATAAGCTAAAGCTGCTTTGTAGCTGCAATGAGGACATTGATGTGGCTTTTCTTCACTATGTTTTGCCATTATATGCCTCTTTAATTTACTAGCTTCTGGTGTTTTGTAGCTACAATGTGAACATTGATGTGGCTTTTCGCCAGTATGGCGTGGCACCATATGATTCTTTAAACAACCAGATGTAACTGCTTTGTAGCTACAATGTGAACATTGATGTGGATTTTCTCCAGTATGGTGGGCATTTATATGTGACTTTATAATACCAGTACTGTCATATTCTACAGATGATGAATCTGAAACAAACATTAATATCAAATAATTATAAAAAGAATTACTACATGGAAATAAAGAATAATTATCAATAAATATTTGTAATATCTTCCTTAGTATTTCTCCTGGCTTTTACTTTCTTGACTTTATTCTAAGACGTGCTATGTAGTCCAGGCAAGGAAGGATAATTTAAAAAAAAAAGAAATTCATGTAGTTCTGAAATTTTGGTCAGTTGTTGGGGGAGGGGGGTGCCCTGTACATAACACAAGAATCCCCTGAGGGTATATAGTGAGAAGTTTAAACGTAAACTTTTTCGGTTTTCCTCATATATTTCACAAACTATTGAGGTTTTAGTACAAAGTAAGGAAGTGCGCATGAGCACTAAGATTACAAATAAAATAACATTTGGCTCATTTTAATTACCAGCTATACCAGTTACTTTAACAGAATAAGCAAGTATTTTGTGTATTTTGTTTACCATACCAATACTAACATTATATAAGTTGAGATCCTTGTGATGTCAAGCCTTGTGCTATCTTGATAAATTGAATATTGAAGGATGCTTTAGTGTACTCACCGTAGGCCATAATTAGCTATTTTCACCTTTAAAAACTGCCAGGGCCTTGATCAGCTCCCTTGGTCTGTGGACCAATTCATGAGTAACTTTATTTCTAGACAGCAGCAGTTGGTCTGACCATTGGGGAAACAAAGCAAGCTGTTGGATCAGTATCTCTCTCTATTGGGTATCTCTCTATTGGATCAGTATCTCTCTAACACGCCAATCAGGACAACCAGCTTATGTTACATACATCGTATATGTATTTCCCCACTTAATTGACATTAATTTTAAGATTTTTAATATATGGACCTGTTGGTCATAATTGTAAAATTCCTGTTATTTTCAATAGTTTAGTTTTGATTGGGAGGCCACTCTGATTTTGATTAAAGCTGTAACGTTACGAGGTTAATAATATAATGATATAATGAGTGTTATTGATACAGTATACTATTATATTCGACATTATTTGGTGTTATATTTACTCGTAACTTTAATCATACGATCGTATCACGTAATCTAATGAGTGTTAATGATACAGTATACTATTATATTCGACATTATTTGATGTTATATTTACTCCTAACTGTAATCATACGATCGTATCACGTAATATAATGAGTGTTAATGATACAGTATACTATTATAGTTGACATTATTTGATGTTATATTTAGTCGTAACTTTAATCATACGATCGTATCACGTAATATAATGAGTGTTAATGATACACTATACTAAGTGTACTCACCATTGTCCAGTATTAACTCTTCTTCTTCTTTAAAGTGGACAGGACCCTCTGCAAATATTATTAAGTGAATAAGAGAAAATTAATTATATATTGATAATCTGTAATATATTGATTAAAACTGTAATATGTTATATATTTACTATCAATGCAGAAACAAAGTTATTAGTTTCAGTAATTTTACAATATGGAAGACATTTGTAAATATTCATATATTGAGAGTAACACTTCAGAAATACTTTAGTGTACTCACCATTGTCCAGTATTAACTTTCTTCTTCTTTAAAGTGGACAGGAACCTCTGAAAATAAGAAAAGACTTGTAATAATTAAGTGTATAAGAGAAAATTATATATAATGATTAAAACTGAAATATGTTAAATATTTACTATCAATGCAGTACCAAAGTTATTAGTTTGAGTAATCTCACAATATGGAAGTCATTATTAAGTATTCATGTATTGAGTAACACTTCAGAAATATTTTAGTGTACTTACCATTGTCCAGCATTAACTCTTCTTCTTCTTTAAAGTGGACAGGACCCTTTGTAAATAAGAAAAGACCAACTTGTAAAAAATAAAGTGAATAAGTAAACATAAATAAATAGAGTAAACAAAGTGATACGAGAAAATTAAATACAGAAATTAAAACTGTAATATTTTAGATATTTACTATCAATGCAGTAACAGAGTTATTAGTTTGAGTAATCTCAGGATATGGAAGACATTATTAAGTATTCATGTACTGAGTAATGCTTCAG
Source organism: Acanthosoma haemorrhoidale (assembly GCA_930367205.1). Lineage (NCBI taxonomy): Eukaryota > Metazoa > Arthropoda > Insecta > Hemiptera > Acanthosomatidae > Acanthosoma > Acanthosoma haemorrhoidale. The sequence goes on from OV884012.1 coordinate 8,695,262, forward strand.
AAATATTTAAGTGTACTCACCATTGTCCAGTATTAACTCTTCTTCTTTTTTAAAATGGATTGGAACCTCTACAGATAACAGAAAGGTAATTGTAATCAATATTTTCATAATTCACTAACAAAGTCCATAACTCCATTTCCCATCATATAGTTCCTTTGGTGGCAGATGATTTCATTCAGTCCACTGCAGTGTCAATCGGTACCATTACTCTCTTACTATTGGACAGATCTTATTGATTTTTTTTGGCTTCTACTTAAGGTCGTTATCCCGAAACGGTGTTGCCCATGGCTTATGACGTGGCCACATCAGGCAAACTTAGATGAATTATCATTCCGAACCCATTCCCTTACGAGGACTAAACGATTTTCGTCTAGAGAAACTAAAGTTATTCTTGTCTATCAAACGAAGCAAAGTCATTCGGATGTCTAGAAAGCGTTACCATCTACCTTGCTAACGAGGAAGACCAGGTAAATATCCTGGAACTATTTGTGTCACCTTTAGTGCTTTATTGCTGGTTCCGGATTCATAGGCCACCCCCCACTCTTGGGTACTTGATGACTCCATAAATCAGATGCAGGCTGGCAGAAGTGAGAATTCTCTCCTGTAATCGTCACAACCTTACCAAAGAGGAAAATGAATGCTCTTAAGGAAAGTCAACCTTGTGATCTTTTGCGTGGTTGTTTCCAAACACAGAACGCAGTAATCCAAGAGCCAAGAGTTTGGCCCCACAATAAGAAGCAGAGAAACAGCCAGCAGGCAATCCATAGAAGACACAAATGGAGCATATTAAACATATTTGGTCAACTCGCCGCAACCGTCTACCTCCTAGTCACATTCAGCAATCAGCTATATTGAATCACCAATTGCACCGCCCCTCTAGAAACATTCTATTATTGTCCTATTTGCTAAACCAGTAAACCACCCATTGAAGCCTCATCTTACCATCCAATTTGCATACTCCCTATCCTCTCTTTGAAAACCTCCTATTGAAACATCTACTTTCAATTGTTGAATCCAAAAACCTTTTGTCTAGTTAGCAGTTTGGTTTCTGTCTACAACTTTCCACTACAACAAGGCCCTCGCGTTGTTGATCAGATATCCTCGGTACTTGAAACCAAACAGTATTGCGCTGGTGCCTTTCTGGACATAGCTCAAGCTTGTAACAGGGTTTGGCACGCAGATTTGCTTTACAAGCTCAAAAGATATTTACCAGAACCTTTTCCTAATCCTACAGTTCTATCTTTTACACCACTTCTTTTAAGTTTGCTGTGGTTTAGAATATTTTAAGTACTTTCCCATAAAAGCAAAAGTTCTACATGGAAATGTCCTTGGTCCCATCCTCTGTAACCTATACACCGCTGACGTCCCCTCTACTCCCAATACATTTTTGGCCACATTTGCAGATGACACTGCAGTCCTGACATCCCGCCCAGACCCTGATATAGCATCCCATTACCTTCCGAATCATCTTGATGAGATTGAGTATTGATGCGACCAATTGCAGATCAAAGTTGATAAAGAAAAATGTTCCCATATTACCTTTATTTACCCTCTGTAGTAAGTCCTGTCCACTAGTTTTTTTCAATTCCATTCCTTTTCCTATATCTAAGACAGTACAATATTTAGACTTCCATCTCAACAAAAGGCCGATATTGAGCCCACACATGAGGTTAAAAAGACAAGAAATAAACACACGCTTTGGACAACTGTACAGACTACTTCGAAGGACATCCCATCACTCAATAGAAAATAAATGAGTACTTTATCTAGTCTAGATATACAGAGTAGAGCTATGGGGAACAGCAAAAAAGTTGAATATCAAGCGTATCTAATCCTTTCAATCGAAAGTCCTGAGAACAATAGTCAATGTAACTTATTACATCATCAACAAAACCCTTCATAATGATCTTAATATACCCTATATTTCAACCAATCCAACCACCCTAATCCCCTAGCACAGTCATTGCTCTCACACTCTTGATCGGACTCCACTGGCTCATTTTCCGGTGACGCGGGTATGGAGAAGGATGAGGAACTTCCCAAGACTCCGTTTCCTCTTTCGCATGCGAGGGAGGTGACAGCCATGTGGATTTGGGAGGTCTCTGGGCTGTTTGTACATAATATTTCAATGAGCGAGTGCTTGAAGTATTGTAATATTTAAAGTAGTAACAGAGTTATCAGTCTGTATCTCTACTTTGTTATTAGTATTTACATATTATAGAGTGTTTCACAAATACATTAGTGTACTCACCATCGTCCTGGCTTAACTCCTCTTCCTCTTCTTGTTTTAAATTGTTTGGAACTCCTGCCATAAGAATAACAAGACACAAATAAGTAAAAAATGAAGTGTGTAAGAAAAATTTAAACATATTAATTAAAGCAGCAATGTTTCATAAACATGTTTGCTAAGAACGCAGTAGCAGAACTATCAGTTTGAAGGACCAAAGGAGTCATTTAGAAGTATTTTTATATTGAGGGAATGATTAATAAATGCTTCAATGTACTCACCATAATACCAGATTAACTCTTCTTCTTTAAAATGGATCGGACCACCTGTGAATAAGATTCAAAATCTAAAATCAAAATATATCCTACATTTATTAATAAAAAAAATCAATATCATGGTAATTATATGGTAAAAAATAAAATAAATTCTAAAATTACTGTCCATGACAATATGGTGAAAATAAAATGTAACCCCCATAGTTGGGCGAAAGAGCTCAATCAAGGACAAAATTATGTACCAAACTAAAATTAACGCAGCTATTTACTGTGAAAAATTCAGCACATTCTTTTCAACTAAGTTGTAACAAAAAAATCTAATTCCCTGACTTCTTTAATCGTAAGAGAAATAAATTATGCCCAATCAACAGTAAATAAAATGCACGAAGTAATTAAGGGCAATCAACACAAAAATTCCTCAATTTAGGAGTACAAGTTATACTGGCATTATAGCTGTGCTGTAGCAATAATTGCACAGTTTAACGAAGATTTAAGTTGCAAAAACTTTCTGTATGTATTAATATAATATATATGTATAAAGCCAGTCGGAAGAGTTAGCAAAGCGCAAAGCTATTATAAAAGGGGCAAAAAATATAGATTATTTCATATCTAATAGGTTTTTTCACACCAGCAATTGGGCGAGTAACCGTAGGATTACTGTATTAAAGTGCTTTTAATAGGTTTTTAATTTTTTGTTACTATAAGGGTCATTCCAAATCAATCAATGGTTTAAGAACTTGAAGTCTCAGAACTTAATATTTTTTTATAAAGTAGTATCAGTTAGGATAAAATATACAAAATTTGATATTTGTCTCTTTCGTAGTTATAAACTAAAATAAACAACAGCAATCCTCTGTTTTTTTGACACGTTTTGAAACATTAAAAAGCTTATACCCGAGTTTTATGAAGGTATTCCAATGGGTTCTATTATTAAAAAAATGAAATAATAATTTAAGGGTCTGAACTATAATAAACACAACTAACCACATTTGTGGTGTTATTTTAAACTCATAATTAGCTTGTTATGGTCGTTTCATGAAGATAAAATAGATTGTGTTATATTTAAAACTAATTCTCTGTACTTTGCCGCCTTAAAAATTATATTATTTCACTACAAAACAACTGATAATCAAAACTGTTTTGACTGCCGGTAATAAACCAACTGTTATTTTATGAATGATTTATTGCTCTATTGTTGAGAAGTTAGATATGCGGTTTCTACTTTACCTGATAAGTCCATGATGAGTAAATAAATATATTTCCAAAAACAGATCAGAAAATAACAAACACATAAAAAGACTTTAATTCAGAGAGAGCTAGCTAAGACTTCTTTTCAGATGCTTGTCGCTCTTGAACGAAACAATATCAAAGAGGTAGGTACGAAAGTACAGATACAAAAAAGGGTGACATAGTATTGAGTGGTTAAATGGTGTATGGAATGATATAAATATGAAACTGTTGATCGGTTTGAATTAACATAATGTTAACAACAGGTATAAGAACACATAAAAATTAAATAGAGGGTTTACTGCTTTGTAAAATAAGGACTACACGAAATGAATTTATGTAGAGGAGCAATGAGAGGGAGAAGGCAAGAAAAGCCGAATGTTGTCCTGGATTATCACAAGAATATGGGTGGCGTAAGTAGATATAAAAGGCGGGTTGTAAAATTGTGAAATGACCTTGACCCACTACTAGGGTGAGGGGGGGTGTTTACGCGGGCGGGAGGGGAAGACCTTGCCGGCGGAAGTCCACAGTTGAACAACCCCTGTGCCACGTCATGATGGCATTGACTCTGTGTCGGGAATCCTTGCTGTTACGTCATTATGTCATTGACCTCATGACGTAACCAGTGTCCAGAGCAGGGTGTCGTAGGCCTTGAGCGGTTGTTGTTTATTTACATCGTTGATGACTGTACTGTTAGGGCCTTGCTGGTCTCGTGACGTCATGATGGCATTGACTCTGTGCGATCCCCGCTGTTGCGTCATTATGTCATTGACGTAACCTGTGGCCAGAGCAGGCTGTAGTACACACCTGGGGGCAGTTGTTTTTTTATTTACATAGTCGATGACTGTACAAGTAGGGACCTGAGGTATGAGCCTGCAACCTGTGACGTGACGATGTCATTGACTACGTGACGTTACCTGTGGTCTGAGGAGATGTGCCTGTAGTACGCCTCGGGGCAGTTGTTTTTTTGTTTTAATTAGTTTACGATTCTACTGCAGACAAGTAGGGATTTGAGGTATGAGCAAGAATGCCTGAAAGGAATTGTTACATTCATTGTAGATATATAAAGAACAGTCATGACAATAATTGAACATTAACGATCATGAACCCAAAAGTCACTCGCGAGATTATAAATACTAGCGAAATTTAAAAAAACAAATTTCGCTCATTGAAGCGTACTCTCCAGGATGTTGAAAAAGGTCGGCAAGAATTTTTTACACCCGTGCTCCAACCGCTAGAAGATATTAAACAATCAATAAAGTTGTATGATAAAAAACCTGAATCGGTGGCGGTAGCTTTATCGCCACCAAAGAAAGTAAAAAGGGGGGACATAGATGTTTGGAGTGAATCACCAAATCGCGATGTAGAGTCTGCTAATATTCATAGAAAGTCAACATTATTGCCAATAACAACACCTCACTACAAAAGAGCCATAAAAATTTCATCAAATGAAACAAAAACTAGTACTCCACTATCTCATTTAGCAGCCCCCGTTCACGATTCATCATCACCAAAAATGGAGGAGGATGAGTTTGTGACTGATGATCCACTATCAGAACAAGTTAAAGAATATGCTAAAACTCTAAAGGGAGAAGCCGAATTCGAGGAGCACCTTGGCGCATTTGGAAACCTCCAAAGAAAGTACTTAGATAAGATGTTGAAAGGTGCTAAGTCACATGACTCTCGTTACGGTATTAGAGTCATGCCTTCCGGAGGATTAGCCATTGGCGACTCGACTGATGTTCAGCTTTTTAAGAACAGTGATGATATAAGTATTAACGACGTGGTTTATGAAGGAACGTCAGGATTACTGCAGCTACTCTACTTGAAAAATCCCAAAGATTATACCGAGTCCGACTTGGATAATTATAAGAATAATTTACTCTCAACCAATGCTCACAAAAAAGGATACAGTGAGGAACAGGGGGTATTAGGAAATAGATCTGATAAATATAGAAATATAATATCAAAGATATTTCCATCGCAAACATTAAAACCTCGCCCCCCTTCCTCCGCATCGCCAGGTTCGAGCAGGCTGTCTTCACTCCGTTCTCACACTTATAAACAGGGAACTGGTCATATGATGAGAGCGGATAAACCTCTGTACGAATATTGGAACAATCCTAACGAACTAGTTGATCGTCTTAGACTGTTATTGTCTTCAAGTCATGCCGGACATGAAGGACATCAAAACGAAATAGAATCGATAATTGAAGAGCTACGAGAAGAAAATATAATATATTAAGATTTACATTTACATTTCCACAATCAGTATAATCATGACGATAAACAAGTTCGGAACCCACATAGCGTCAAAGCATTCAAAGTATAAATACAGTCATTTTCCCTTTAGCTTATTAAAGTCTGAGAAGGACATCGATGCACGTTATTTGCGAATAATCAATACAGCAAATCCAGTCGCTGCTCGCGACGCTGTCAATAAAGTGTATTGTGATAATTTATCAGTTTACTATAGCGATTTAAAAAATTGGCCTGGTAATTATATAGATGGAAAAGGAAAAAGACTCGTAAACTTCGCGCAACCTATAGATGGATCTGATGTTGTTACCAAAAATTATTTAAACAGTGTTGCTTTAACTTTGGAATCAGATAGGTATGACTGTGCTGGCAAGAAAATAGCAAACGTGGGTGAGCCTGTAGAGGAAGCTGATGCGGTCACGCTCGGTTATCTTAAAAAAATACTTGAAAAGAAGTTACAATTAGAATAAATGGAACCATCAATAATAAAAAGAACTGGTGTAAATGAATTACATAAACCTGCTCGCAAAATATACCCCAGGCGAAAGACAGTTTTGAAAGGAATAAATGACTTGTGGCAGATAGATCTAGTAGAAATGATACCTTATGCTCGAGAAAATAAAGGATACAAATATTTATTAACAGTTATAGACTGCTTTACTAAATATGCATGGACCGTACCAATAAAAAAGAAATCTGCGGATGATGTAACTAAGGCGATGGAGAGCGTGTTTCGTTCGAGCGAACAAACACCGAGAAATATTCAAAGCGATCAAGGAAAGGAATTTTATAATTCCAAGTTTAAATCTCTAATAAAACAGTACTGTATTAATCATTATTCAACCTTTTCTAATATGAAAGCTTCCATCGTAGAAAGGTTTAATAGAACATTAAAAGCGAAAATGTGGAAAGCATTTAGCTTGCGGGGCAATCACAAGTTTTTAGATATTTTACCTCAGTTTCTACATGATTATAATTCATCATTCCATAGAACAATAGGTATGAAACCAACTGATGCTCATAATAAAAAATCAGAAAAATACTTGCTAAACAATGTGTATTCTTCTGTTCGTTCCAAGTCAAAAGTGCGAAATCAGAAGTTTGAAGAGAACGATTTTGTGAGAATATCTAAACAAAAAACATCATTTTCAAAAGGCTACAAGCCAAATTGGTCAAGCGAAATATTTAAAGTGATCAAGATTCAGAAGACCGATCCGTATACATATTTACTTGAAGATTTAAAAGGTCAGCCTATCAGTGGCTCCTTTTATGCTGAAGAGCTTCAAAAAGTAAAATATCCGGATGTTTATCTCATCGAAAAGATTTTGAAAAGGAAAGGAAATAAGTTGTATGTGAAATGGTGGGGCCTAAAAGAAAGCAGTTGGATTGACAGGAAGGATATTGCATAGTGGTGTAAAAAGAATAAAGCACTCTTGTAATTAAAATTTATTTGAAACTTTATTACACACAATATTTATACATAACATTGATGAAATTAGACATTAAGTTTTTATTACTTGTTATCATATTTCAAATAAAACATTTTTTGTTTTGCTACTATTTATGTTTTTGTTTTTATTTTCCAACCTCACATATAATTAGTTCATCAAATAAAAAATCTCATTACATTACTAAAACATTTTATTTAATTATGTTGCGATAATGCATAATGGCCGTAAGGAAGAGTATCTCTTGTGTTATCTAAAGTATGGCGTTTATCATCATATGGGCAGAGAGACTTTTTATTTATTAAAACTGTTTTCACTTGATGTCTTTTTGATTGAATGATCTGGAATTGGCTGTACATCGACTCATAATTTCTTATAGTATCTAAGTAATTTTTGAACGTGAATTCTCGAACTGCACATTTTTTAATCCCTTTGGACCGTTTTATCAATAAACCACTTTTGGTTATAAATGAATACATCTTTGGCCTTAAGCCAACATATTCAACAATGGGATCGCCAGCAGTTTCATCTTTGAGCATTCCTACTATTTTTTTGTTTTCTTCAGAATAACAGCGATGTTTAATTGGAAAATTGCTAGTATCAAAATAGTCTTTTAAATCATTATTTATATCATCGTATATATCTGTTGTATCAATTAGGTATAAGAGCGAATCAGTATCTATATAACAGAGGTTTATATTTTTTGGTCCATATTTTTTTAAAAATATGTTATAATGTAATTCGTACATTAAAACTTTTGATAGTTCCAATATGCTAAAACCAACATAAAGAGGTTTATCTAATACAATTTTATTCTTTTCTAACTGAACGGACACTACATTTTCAGTGAAAATTATTCTCTCTTTGAAATTTGGCTTGTTAACTAGTTTGTTTAATGATTTTTTATTTGTTGCAATTTTTAAATCTATTCGTTTTCTAACGTTTTCCATAAATTTCCCGAAACAGGAGTTGTTCATGAGTTTAAAAAAATCGGATTCAAAAGGATTGGTTGACCTGGCTCTATGCTTGGTATTTAAATTTATATATGGTGACAACCAATTTTTTTGCTTAAATTTTAAAATTCTATGAATTTTGGTTAGTTTAACACCAAGATTTAGTGCTTGTTTCAAATTGACATAATGAACAATATAACGGGTTTTTGGTGTGAGTGTAGTAAGTAACTTTTCTATACTTTTATTAACACCAGGCGGTTTTAATTTATCAGGTAATAAAGGTAGTTGACAGTGCAAATCGTGTATGGCTTCCGGGTAATCAATGTCTACATCAAGTATATAACCAACTTCTGAGTTGTCAGGAACTTTTAAAACATCTAAATCTTCATTATACCATTCAAAATCACAATATGGAAGGAAACAGTTCATTGCATAACCGTATAAATTATTTACATCTGCGTAAATTAGGTAGCTCATGCGCTGATTTGGATCATAATCATCTACATAATGATTATTTGCTTTGGCATAACGTTTGACAACTTGCGTAATACCTCCTCGAATGCCTTTTTCGATAAATAATACCATATCTATGTCTTTAATAATGTCCAATTCGATATTTGTCGTTTTTAACATTGCTTCATAACTGAGACCTGGAAGAGACATAAAATGGGCAGGATCTAGTGAATATATATCCATAGAGAGATTACGAAATTTTTCAAATATTTCACATAATAAGATTACGTCTGTTTGTATATACATTTCGGTATATTCTTTTAAGTTATTTATATTAAAAGTATTCCAAATGTTTTGTGCGTGCTCATAATCAGAGTCTGAAATATTTTCTGAAGTTAAGTTGTTGTAAAATTTATTTATTGCAGGCAACTGAGTTTCTTCTAACCGCGATAATGAATCTATGTAAGAGTAAGGGTAAATTCCCTTTCTTGTTAACAATTCAACTTTGGTTTCGTCAGGAATTAACTGATGCAAATGAGGGAATGTAATTGGAAGATTCTCAGAACCTTTTTTCATGTTTTGCACTAGGGTATCTAGGCTGGCAGCTAAAAATTTATAACTATCTACAAATCTTATTTTAGTTTTGCAATCTTTAAATACTTTGGTAAAACTTATGTATTTTTCTTTATTACTTGGAACTACGGTAACCTCTCCTTCATGGTCTGCTAAAAAAGGAACAATAAAGTGCGAGTCATAACCCTGAAAGTTATGCATAAATACTGGAATGAAATTGGGTGTTTTTGCTTGTAAATTGCAATTAGAATGAGCCGCTCCAATGAATTTAGATGTTACATGGTCATGATGACGCACCTTCTCATCCTCATTTAAAGTTTTCTGGCAGATAACACATAAATCGGTACACTGATAAATTAATTTTTCTTCCTCAGTCATTTCAGACATAGGTTCGACTTTACCGTATATTTCATCAGCTTTTTTAGCCCAATCATGCAGTTCTTCCATAAACATTGACATGCATTTTTCACCGGTGAAAATTAATGGCTTTTCTAGTTTAAATTCAGGTATATCCGCTTTGACCATAAGTGAAGCACAAAAAATTTTATGGTTTTGAACAGATTGGGTCCAAGAAATTGATGGATTTTGTGAAGGACCTGCAATTGGTTCGAGATATGATTCAAAGTCTGCATAAGCAACAATTTTAATTTTTTGCGTGGATTCGAATTTTTTAAATTTGATTTTATCATCTGCAGGAAAATCTATCCTAACTGGTTTATGCTCACCGCAAAATAATAAATGTTCCCTTAATCGTTCTTCGGCGTTTTTTCCGCTTTTTGTTTTGTATTTCCGGGAAATGGATGTTAAACACCTGTGACAAATTTCTTTAGATGATTTGTCACCGGATATTTGACTACCAACAAGCCTGCTTAAATTTGTGATATAACAATAGTGTGAGTCTATTTCATTTTGAAGAAATAAAAGGTCAAATCTCTCGTTATAGGTTTCTCTTTTGCTTATTCTTAAAGGAAATATATTGTTTTTTTCATCTAAACCGTACACATTAATTAAAACATTGTTTACATCCTCGAATGTTTTAATATCTTTAAATGAAGTAGGATATGAAATACAATCGAATTGATAATTGGTTTTTAAATTTTCGTACAATACAGGATTGTTCGAACCAACTGTTTTGCTCAGTATCGCTAAACGAAAACAGTCGTTGTTTACGTTTTTTACATTGATAACGGCATGTTTGTTTTTTATTACTTTTGGCAAATCAATAAATTGTTTTCCGCTAAGAGGTGTATATTTGGTAAAATGCAAACATAAAAAGTTACAAGAAACAAAGGTCCAACCAGAACCTTTGGCTTCAAAGGAATCTAATTCCATAATTAATTTTTCGTATGACTCTTTACAATAATTGTTTAAATTGGTTGATGAATCGATGACGTTCTGACTAGTCTTAAAATTCATATCGGACTTTTCCTCGTTGTCATGATTTATTTTTTTGTATGTACAATCTAAGTGTAAATTAATTTTAAATATGTTCCATTGAGCCAAATATGAAGTTAAAATCTCAATAAGTTTTTCTTTATTGATTTCTAAAAATGTTTTTGGAGTAGTTTTAGTATTAAGATTTTCAAAATAAAAGTCTATGACTGAATTACCAAATGCTGCCTTTTTAATTCCTTGCTCATATGTATTTAACCTATCAAGCTGCTCCTTATTATAAAGTTTATATTTTTTAGGAGAACTGATTCCTTTTTCTACAATATTAGTGCTGGAGAAAGGTGGTATGTTCGAATGTATCCGTTTTTTAAATGGTAAATGTGATTGGGATCTGAAAACAGATTGTTTTAAAGATGAGCCAGCCGGAGTTTGGAAATTTTCCATTGTTATCAATTGATTAGTATTACCGACTAATGCTTGAAGGGAACTGATGCGCCTTTTATTTTTACACGTAATTATATGTCGTGTACAGCTAAATTTTGAATTAAATTCACGTCTACAATATGCACACAGATGAAATTGCCATTTGCATTTATGAGCGTTTAATGTTTTCAATAAAAGCCCACATTTTGAACACAAAACATCCATACCTTTTTAACGCTAATATTTTCCTATGGCCATTATGTACGCTGCTAATATATTTATTCACTAAAGGTTATAATATAAGAATTTATCTGCTTTCCTTTGTACGTCATCTTTAATGTTCCTAAAATAAGGAAGAAAATCTTACTTTTTTATTCTAGCAGTTAATTATTAACATTGTTTGAAATAGCAATTGATAATATGAAAACTCACCATTATACTGTTGTATCTCCTCATTAGAGAAACATTCGCTATACCTTTTGGGAAGAAAGGTTCGGAAGCGTTCTCCTCTTTCTCCCTCTATAATGGCTTCCACTCCTTGGCCGTGTTCAGTAGTTTTTAACTGCAACTGTAATATAGAGTAACAAACCCCCTCTTGCAATTCTCCTATGGTTTTATAGGCTGTAAGACCATTTAATCTGTTCAAAATAGACATCTGTAATGTGTAAAACAATTAATTTGTTGTTATCATGCTAAAATTAGTTTAAAAAGTAGTTATAACAACTTACGTTTAAGCAGAGACTGGTGTCGGTTCAGGTATTGAATGTTGAAGCTTTGCTAATAAGTCGAGAGCTTTATATGCTCACCGAAAGAGAGCGAAGCATTATGGAGAGGGATGACTAAGGGCCAATAAACAAGGTTTGTTCAGGGTCGGGCCATGTTCCCACGGTTAAGTTCGTAGAACAAATAGGAGAGTGCTATTAACTATCAGCTGTTTTCGTTACCTTCCGAGAACATCTTAGCACGTGCAGTCTCCTATTCCGCTTCATCACCAGGCCCTGAAGGCAAACGGTCGTCTGTTGGTTTCGTTATTCACCTTTCAATCAACTTTAATCCTTATTAAATGTCTACTAAAGGTTGAAGTACAGGTGTAAAAAATGCTCGACGACCTTCATCAATATCCTGGAGACTACGCTTCAATGAGCGAATTTTTTTTTTTTTAAATCTCGCTAGTTTTTATAATTTCAGTAGTGACTTTTGGGTTCATGATCATTAATGTTCAATTATTGTCATGACTTTTTTTTATATATCTACAATGAATGTATCAATACCTTTTCTAAAACGTCCATTATTCAGGTCTCTACTTTTGTCAATGACGAGGTAACTAAATGGTTCTTTCCAACATAAAGAACACATGTCTTTAAAAAGTGCAAAACTTAAATCTGGAGTGCTTACATGTTCCTCGTAAATATGTTTCAAATTTAATTCATCTTGAGGAAATACTATTAAAAAGTTAAAGTTACATCTGATAAGATGTCTCGGGATACAAACATAACTTTGTGTTAAATAAAAACAATCGAGATTCATATGACGACCATAACTAAAGTATCGTTTAATTATGTCCTGGTCTTCCATAGTAACGTCATCAAATATACATACTGAATTGGATTCAGCTTCTTGTGGCAATTCTTTTGCATCTTCAAATTCATATAGCCCTATTTCAGGAACAAGATTTACGATACTTTTTAAATACTGGTATTTCGGTTGATGCAGCGTTTTTCCGAAAAGATACACATTTTTAAATTTTAAACCATTTGGATTTAATAAAAGACCAATCATAATATTAGTCTTTCCACGTCCGCTCGGTCCACAAATTGATGACCTCATGGTGCTCGGTAATAATGAACTGTGCCTTCCCTCTGAATCCCACTTGATAGGTGAGAAGTCGGTGGTAGAGAAACGTTGTCCTTGTTTAACTAATTTCATTCTGAATGCAAACAACATCATTATTCCCCCTATATATATATATATATATATATATATATATATATCAGTTCTTTCCTTTTTTCAAGTACAGTATGACTCGCAGGGTTCACAAAGGAAGAGGTTTGGTGAACAGTGTTATTAACAAGTTGCCAATTGAATTACACCTACCAGGATATCAGTATTGTGGACCGGGTACGAAATTAGAAGAACGATTAATTGCGGGCGATAGAGGAATAAATCAGCTTGACAGAGCTTGTAGAGAACACGATATAGCTTATAACCAAAATAAGGATATGGATAGTCGCAAACAAGCGGACAAGATCTTAGCTAATAATGCTTGGAAACGAGTTAAAGCCTCAGATTCGACATGGGGGGAAAAAGCTGCTGCTTGGTTAGTTACAAACCTTATGAAAGCGAAAGGAAAAATTGGTTCGGGTATCAATAATAAGAAAAAGAAGAAAAAGAAGATTAGTTTCATTGACTTGGTCAAATCGTCAAAGGTGGATGATGTTTCATCGATTCTGAACGCATCGAAATTGGCATATAAGAAGGCTAAAATGCATTTACGCGGTAAGACAAAGCCTTCACCACCTAGAGTTCTCCCACTGCCAAAGGAGGGGGGTTTTCTCCAATTTCTTGTACCGTTGATGGCAGGACTTTCCGCTGTGGGATCTTTGGCAGGAGGAGCTTCAAGTGTGGCGAAAGCGATCAACGAGGCGAAAGAGGCCAAACTAAAATTAGAAGAGCAAAAGAGACATAATCTGGCAATGGAAGGTCAAAAAGTTGGAGAGGGACTTTATTTGAAGCCACATAGGAATGGTTACGGTCTGTTTATAAACCGACAAAAAAGACCTAGAAAAATATGACTACCAAATAAACCATTGACCGATTTTGAATTAAATGATGTGTCTAAAGTTTTAAATATTAAAAATTTTCGCGGGGTATTTATGATTGATAGTCTCCCTAAATGCCCCAAAAAAGATGAGTCTGCTATTGTAAATTTGCATACGAGTTCAGAACCCGGTTCTCATTGGGTGTGTTATGTAAAAAAAGATAATCTAGTAAAATACTTTGATTCCTTTGGAAATTTAAAACCGCCACCACAGTTACTTGACTACTTTAAGGGCTCCAAAATAACTTACAACAGACGTCGTTATCAGAAGTGGAATACACCGATTTGTGGACATCTCTGCTTAAAGTATTTAGCCGATGTTTCTCACAAATTTTGATTACTCATAATCATGAGCTACGCAGTAACGTTTACAGGCAGTTCTAGTGTTCTCCATGCGAACTTTTTACCTCCGCTGGAATTAGGCTCAAGTTATACCGTGGGGTTATTATCTTTTGAGTCTTATAATACTATTCCTAATATTAGGAAAGATGTTAACGACAAGTTTTATTTTGGAAATCTGACGATTAAGATACCCGAAGGATCGTATGATATCGATTCACTAAATTCTTTTCTTCGCGCCGAAATTGATCACCAGGAGCCTGGTGGGGGGTTTATGCTGCGAGGAAATCAGAATACTTTAAAGGCTGAACTTAGAACAACGAAGCCGGTCTACTTCAACTTCCCAGACAAGCCCCATTCTATTGGTCCACTGTTGGGTTTTCATCGTCCCAATCAACTCATTAACCCAGAACATCGGTACACCGAATCGGATGGTCTTGTGAAAATTCTTTCCGTCAACACTATTTCGATTCATTGTAACATCGCATCAGGGTCTTACGTGATGGAGATCCTGATCATAGCATTCATCAATTCTTTCCAGCCGTAGAACCAGGATATAAGATAATAGAAACACCGAATCCCGTCATTTACTTTCCTACTAACGTGAGGACTGTTGACAATATTATCGTTCGGTTAGTGGATCAAGACGGTGCACTTATTGACTTTAGGGGAGAAACTATTACATTGAGAATACATTTAAAGAAAAATGGGGATTGATTTTTTTACCGGTGAAAATCATGAGACTCATGAGGGTCGTTATAAAAGGGGATGCCATATTATGCTAAGAATTAGTAAACCTAAGTCAGCGAGAGTGCTAACAACTGCAAACGTCAACTTTTTAAAACAGTGTGGGTTTCGATTAAAGAAATAAGAACAAAATGAATAACATACTAAACGTTACATCAGATGTAAAATTTGATGATTCTCTTACACAATTCCAATATCATTCTCATCAACCGTATGCGGGGAACACCCTTAACAAGTCCGATGAAATTAGAATACCAATCCATCAACAAGATGTTTATACGTTTCCTTCTCTAAGTTTTGTTTATCTGGAAGGACGAATTTCAAAAAAGGATGGGACTGCTGGAACAACTTCAAAATTGACTAATAACGCTTTTGCGTTTTTGTTTGATGAGATCAGATATGAATTGAATGGTATTGAAGTCGATAGAGTAAGAAACCCCGGAATAACTACAACGCTTAAAGGTCATACATCGTTTTCACCCAACCAAGTCAAAGGACTTGAAAATGCGGGGTGGATAATCCCAGGTGTTGATAAAACTGTTTCAATAGATAAAAACGGTTTTTTTAGCGTATGTCTGCCACTGGATATTCTCTTAGGAATATGTGAGGACTATCGAAAAATTTTAATTAATCTTAAGCAAGAACTCGTTTTGATCAGATCGAGTACTGACTTGAACTGTGTAAAAGGTAGCGATGATGATGTACAAATAAAATTAGATAAAGTAATTTGGAGAATGCCTCATGTTCGTGTTTCTGATCAAGAACGACTGAGGTTGTTAAAAATGGTAGATAAAAACAAGGTCATCTCTATTCCATTCAGATCATGGGATCTTTACGAATACCCTAGTTTACCTGCATCACAGCAAGAAAATTGGACTGTAAAAACATCGACAAATTTAGAAAAGCCACGGTATGTTATTATTGCATTTCAAACTGATAGAATGAGAAATGCTAGCAAAGATATTAGTCAATTCGATAGTTCTAAAATAAAAAATTTGAAACTCTATCTGAATAGCGAACAATATCCTTATGACGATTTGAATTTAGATTTTGCGCAAGGAAAAGTGGCTCTTCTCTATGAAATGTATAACGAGTTTCAGACGAGTTATTATGGCAATAGACATTCGCAACCTCTGTTGTCTCGATCAGATTTTGAGACCTTCGCACCTATAGTTGTCATAGATTGTTCTAAGCAATCTGAAGCAATAAAGAGTACGACTATCGATATTCGCGTACAAATAGAGGCGAGTGAGAACTTTCCACCTAATACTAAGGCATACTGTCTTATTCTTCACGATAAAATAGTAGAATACGAAGTGGGGACCGGTTTGGTTCGTAAAATGTACTGAACACGCGTATATATATATATAGCTGTTGCATCGAGTAAATAATATCAGTTCACCGTTGATCACTGACTAAAACATAAAATGCGTTCAGCAGCAATTGATTTTCATGGGTATCGAACAGTTTCTAACTCATTGATTGTTAAAGAATTATCTGTAGTCTCTATTAGTCATGGCTCATCGTGGCATTGGTTTTTCAAACCACCTCGAGGTGTTGAAGAAATTGGTCAATCAAAGACAAACCTTTGGGTTAAGAAACATATTCATGGATTAGGATGGGACTATGGCGATGTATCATATGAGGATATGAGGTATTTATTACAAAACGTTACTGAGGACTTTGACATAATATGGGGGAAAGGAATGGAAAAGTGCAAGTTTATAGAAGAACTTATTGATAAACCGGTCTATGATCTACATGAATTCGGTTGTCCTAACTTAAAACAATTAGAAAATTACAAGATTGTATGTCATTTTCATTTAAAGTCTTCTTTTGCCTGTTCATTAAATCAGGCACACCGTTTAGCTGCATGGGTTGGAAAAAATACTGAAGCAGTAAACTTTAAAAAAGAACAAGTTCGTAAGCAAACATTTGTAAATATTAACTCTCCTCCTCATCATCTGCTCTCATTCGCAGGATTTGTAAGAGGAGTTAAAGATACGGTCAAATGTGTATATTGTGGACTGTTATATGACAACCAATCGCTAATCAATCCT
Organism: Acanthosoma haemorrhoidale; assembly: GCA_930367205.1. Taxonomy (NCBI): domain Eukaryota; kingdom Metazoa; phylum Arthropoda; class Insecta; order Hemiptera; family Acanthosomatidae; genus Acanthosoma; species Acanthosoma haemorrhoidale. The sequence continues at coordinate 8,712,456 of OV884012.1, forward strand.
CTCAAGTACCATAAAGCGAATAGTCCTGAATGTTTATGGTTTAAGAAAGAAGGGTTCTTATGAAACTACTGGAAGCACATCTGGAATAATTTACCTAAAGAATGGCAAGAGGACGAGGAATTTATCAAGAAACGAAGACTTGGCTACCACAATGAATATATTAACTATTAATTATACTATTATACTTAAAATTTTTGTCAATTATTTGTTTTAAATAAACTATACATATTTTACATGCTGTTGGTTTTTTTATTCTCCTTTTTTTTTATTTAGGGAAAGGTTCATTAAATAAAATTCACAGTCATAAAATATAAAAATTATTTATTGAATATAGTTCAAATTACGATTTAAATGGGTATTATTACATATTTTTGAGTTCATTTAAATTGTTAAAAAGAGTATTAGTATTAATATTCAACTCAAATGGTACACATTCCACAGGTTGAGTGAGTGGATTTTCTTTTTCTTTCTTGTAAATGTCAACCATCTTGGTTAGCAGGTCCAGAGAGTCGCTGATTTGTTCAATACTAGAACGAAGCTTCACCGTTTCATTCCTGTTGAAACATGTCGATGGAGAGTTCATCTCAAGGGTTAACGTACTTTGATTGAACATTGCAAAACAGTGAAACACTTGTACTATCTTCATTACCCTGTTTCTACCCCTCAGAGAAAATAAACAGATCACATTTTTACACCTTACCCGGTCTTCAACGCCAGCGTTCTTGTCGCGTCTGCACTGGAAAAGAGACAGCAGCCTAGGAATCTGGTCTGTGATGAATCTCCACTCCTCCGTGTCCATATAGACGCACGTTTTCTTGTCAATGATGGCGATAGTAGGCTCATAATCGCAAAGACCAACTCGAACTAATTTGCTACTAGTGATGGGGTAATCAGTCACTAGTTCCAATCGTCTTGAACCAACCATCTCACAAAGCTTCAATGTTGACACTGGAAGGTCTCCGCAGAGTGGAGGGGGAAAGATGAAGTTTTTCTAAATTCTTAATTAGTTGATTTATTTCATTTCTTTTTATTTCATACAATGATATATGATTTTTCAATACCTTGAGTTGGTTAATAAAGATTTCAAGTCTGCAGCCCGTATCACAGCAACCCACATACGTTTGTTTCGAAAATTTTTTTTTCCTCTTCACCATCAACCTCATCCACTACACCTATTTTTATTGGCAAACTCTCCAGTTGATCTAAATACTTGATAAATGAACAATTTTCAGACCATTTCTTGTGATCCACAAAAGGATCGTCATACAACTCCCACTGATGCAATATTATTCCGCAAAATGGACACCTTGTTCGGTCAGAGACTTTCAAGTAATAAAATCCCGCTGCGGCCAACTTCACAACACTCACTGGCGATGTCCAACCGACAAATGTAGACAGACGGTCTCGCTCATACCTCAAGTTCCTACTTGTCTGCAGTACCATCGTCAACTGGTTAACAAATTACCCGCTGTCCAAGGTCGACAACAGGCACATCTCCTCAGACCACAGGTAACGTCACGTAGTCAATGACATCGTCACGTCACAGGTTGCAGGCTCATACCTCAGGTCCCTACTTGTACAGTCATCGACTATGTAAATAAAAAAACAACTGCCCCCAGGTGTGTACTACAGCCTGCTCTGGCCACAGGTTACGTCAATGACATAATGACGCAACAGCGGGGATCGCACAGAGTCAATGCCATCATGACGTCACGAGACCAGCAAGGCCCTAACAGTACAGTCATCAACGATGTAAATAAACAACAACCGCTCAAGGCCTACGACACCCTGCTCTGGACACTGGTTACGTCATGAGGTCAATGACATAATGACGTAACAGCAAGGATTCCCGACACAGAGTCAATGCCATCATGACGTGGCACAGGGGTTGTTCAACTGTGGACTTCCGCCGGCAAGGTCTTCCCCTCCCGCCCGCGTAAACACCCCCCCCCCCCCTCACCCTAGTAGTGGGTCAAGGTCATTTCACAATTTTACAACCCGGCTTTTATATCTACTGGCGTAGATTTGGGGATTGAGTTATGGTGGCCTTAAGGGCTGCCTGTAATAGGCTTAAAAATCTTTATAAAAATTGTAGAGAAATTGGTAGATAACAACAAAGTGAAAACCCACCCAAAGACATCAACAAGCAGCTCTACACCTAAACCATCACGCTTAGTTTAAAGGCATTTTCCAGAACAAATGAAAAGCGATATAGGAAAAACTAAATCCAGAAAATCCCGAGTTTTTGATGAAAATGCCTAACACCTACAAAAAAGGTGTTAGGAAAGAATCTACATACTGGTGTCCGGATTGCATGGTAGCACTATGTATCAAAAATTGTTTTGAAATATATCACACGGAAATTGAGTTTTGAACTTTTACATATATATTTTAATTTTTTAAAATCAATATTTCTATTATATTTGTGTGCTTTTGTTTATTGTTCTGTAATTGTTAACTTTTTAATATTTTTTATTGTGTATCTAAATAAAAAATATATATTTTTTGCAATCTTTATAATTGTTGGAAAATTTATCATTTTTTAATTCCATGTTTCCAATTTATTGTTGGTATTCTTTTCTATTTGTTTGCAATTTTGTATTTTCCTTTGTGTTTAATAAATAAATAAACGCAAAAATATATATTTCATAGTCTTCTCATTTATTTTAAGTATAAATAAAAAAAATAAGAATATGAAATTACGTCCTCCGGGTGTGACGTATTTACAGGTCCTAGTGAACGAGTTCGCGCCCGTTATATGCTGCGTAATTAAAAAGGGAATTCCCCTGTTAACAGTATTTTCTTCTGTATCCGATTAGAATTAGCAAAAAGGAAAATTATGATAAAATTTTTGATTTATTGTTTGCACAAAATGGGGAAAATTTTCACTATTGCTTCATCACAAATCTTTCACGATTAGTAAGTTCTCAAATATCTTTGCACAAATGTGCATATAGCATCTGTCGTAGATGTCTGTCCGTATTTCCAAAGACGTATGTAAACAAGTATGGGAAAAATGGTGATGAGCGAAAGCGTGAACATGAATTATTTTTTCGTAATCATAAACCAATTCGATCTGTTTTTCCGAAAGAAGATAAAATTGAATTTAAACATGTGGAATATACACAACCTATCCCAATTGTAGTTTATGCAGACATTGAATCTCTTTTAATACCAATTATGGGGGCCTGTTCCTAATCCGTCAACATCTTGGAACAAAGCTGTTCATGAGCATCGTGACTTTTCTGTTTCACTTCTGGTCAAGTCTGGCATGTTTGATTTGAAACCGTTTGTTTATACGGGTGAAAACTGTATGCTAGCGTTTTTAGAAAAACTTGAATCTATAGCTGTTAAACGGATAAAATATACGCTAATCCTCTTCCGATGGAAGAAATGAGCGAAGGGGAAAATAAAATATTTTATTCTGCTAAAGACTGCATATTATGTCAATACCCCTTAGACGAACTTCATCGCCTGCGTCATCACTGTCACTTGACAGGAAAATTTATCGGACCAGGACATAACGCATGTAATTTAAGAGCAAGAAAGCCTGATTTTATACCTGTTTTTATGCACAACTTACAAGGCTATGATTCTCATTTTGTAATCCCTTTCTTGGGCCGCTGTGAAAATGTTTGCGTGATTCCTAGTTATTCTGAAAATTATATAAGTTTCACTATACGATTTGTTGACTCGTTTAAATTTCTATCATCGAGTTTGGATACATTAGTGAACAATTTACAAAATCAACCTCAATCAATTAATGAAATATTTCCAAATATGGCTAGTATTATTAATGATGAAAACAAAATTAAATTACTTACAAGGAAAAGTGTATTTCCATACAATTATTTTAATTCGTTTGAATGTCTAAATGAAACTCAATTACCTTCTAAAAAATCATTTTTTAATGAATTAACAAAAAAATCCATTAGCGATGTAGACTATGAGCATGAAAAAGTGTGTGGGAAACGTTTAAAATCAAAACATTAAAAGATTATGTAGAATTATATGTACAAACCGATGTAATGCTGTTGTGCGAAGTTTTTGAAACCTTCCGCCTTCTCTGTCTACAAATTTATCAATTGGATCCAACATGGTTTTTTACTTTACCTCAGCTATCGTGGAATGCAATGTTGAAATATACTCAAATAAAATTAGATGTAATAAAAGATATTGATATGGTACAGTTTTTTGAAAAGGGAATAAGGGGAGGTATTTGCCAAGTCGTTTCTCGCTATGCCAAAGCTAACAATAAATATTTGAGTAAGTACGATTCTACTAAATCCAGTAATTATTTATTATATGTAGATGTTAACAATCTTTATGGTTATGCCATGAACCTTCCCCTGCCATATGCCGAATTTGAGTGGACTGATGAAATAGTAAATGTATTAGATCTGGAAAACAATTCAGAAACAGGTTATATGCTAGATGTTGATATTGAGTACCCCCTAGAAATTCATGATAATCATTCTCAACTACCTTTTTTACCTGAAAAAAATAATCTACCTAATGCAAAAACTGTTAAACTATTAATGACTTTGCTACCCAAAACACGTTATATAGCACATTATGTGAATTTAAAACAAGCTTTACAACTGGGGGTAAAAATTTCAAAAATTCACAGAGTATTAAAGTTTAAACAAAAGAATTGGTTGGCACCAATTTCACTTGACCAATTTAAAACATATCCTTTTGAAAATATGGATTTTTGTTTAGATATTCTGACAAAATCATCTTCTTCAAATTTCTGCTTTCGTACTACTTTACTTATAGTCAATGAAGAATAGACATTATTTTTCAAATATTTCTCTACTTTTTTATGGTGAGCATCAATTGGACTCATACCTATAGTCCTATGAAATGATGAATTATACTCTTGTAAAATTTGAGGTAGGATATCTAAAAATTTGTAATTTCCTTGCATGCTGAAGGCTTTCCACATTTTTCCTTTTAATGTTCTATTAAACCTTTCTACAATGGAAGCTTTCATATTAGCAAAAGTGGAATAATGATTAACAGAGTATTGTTTCATTAAAGATTTAAACTTGGAATTGTAAAATTCCTTTCCCTGATCACTTTGAATATTTTTCGGAGTTTGTCTACTCGAACGAAACACACTCTCCATTGCTTTAGTCACATTGTCCGCTGATTTCAGCTTTAGAGGCGTGGCCCAAGCATATTTGGTAAAACCGTCGATAACTGTCAATAAATATTTGTGCCCTTTATTTTCTCGAGAATAAGGTATCATCTCTACTAGATCTATCTGCCACAAGTCATTTATTCCTTTCAAAACTGTCTTTCGCCTGGGGTATTTTTTGCGTTCTGGCTTATGTAATTCATTTACAACAGTCCTTTTTATGTTTGATAATGAATCTATCTATAACTTCTCTGAGTATTTTGTTAAGATGTCCGCGTGTGAGCTCATCAGATTCCTTCTCAGGCTCACCCACGTACTGAAACTCATTATAAAAATATTTACATTAATATACTATATTTTCTTCTCGCAGCTCTTCAATTAGCGATTCTATTTCATTTTGATGACCTTCATGCCCTGCATAACTTGAAGACATTAACAGCCTAAGACGATCGACTAGTTCGTTTGGGTCGTTCCAATACTCCTACAGAGGTTTATTGGCTCTCATAAGACCAGATCCCCGTTTGTAAGGGTGAGAACGGAGTGATGTTAGCCTGCTCGAAGCTGATGATGATGATGTTGAGGAAGGGGGGCGAGGTTTTAAAATTTGAGGTGGAAATAACTTCGATATGATATTTCTATATTTCTCAGACCTGTTTCCGAATACTCCCTGTTCCTCACTATAGCCTTTTTTTGTGAGCATTGGTTGAGAGTAAAATATTATTATAATTTTCCAAGTCGTACTCTGTGTAGTCTTTAGAATTTTTTAAGTAGAGTAGCTCCAGCAATCCCGGTGTTCCTTCATAAACCACATCGTTAATAGACATATCATCACTGTTTGCGAAAAGCTGAACATCAGTCGAGTCACCAATGGCTAATCCCCCAGAAGGCATGACTCTAATGCCGTAACGAGAGTCATGTGTCTTATCACCTTTCAACATCTTATCCAAGTATTCTCTCTGTAGATTTCCAAATGTGGCTAGGTGCTCTTTAAATTCTTCTTCTCCCTTTGGAGTTTGAGCATATTCTTTAACTTTTTCTGATAGTGCTTCATCTATCACATATTCGCCCTCATCTACTTCTGGTGATATGAACTCATGAGCGGGAACCGTTAAGTGAGATAATCGCGTTTGCACAGTACTAGTTTTTGTATCATCGGATGAAACTGATGTAGCTCTTTTGTAGTGGGACATTGTTTTTGGCAATGATGTTGATTTCCTGTAAATACTAGTAGACTCTATCTCGCTTTTATCAGGTGATTCGTCCTCAACATTAGTATCTCTCCTTTTTACTTTTCTTGGTGTCACTGCGGGGGTGGTCTGGGACAACTTTACTGATTGTTTAATGTCTTCTAGTGGATGGAGCACGGGAGTAAAAAATTCTTGTCGACCTTCTTCAACATCCTGGACAGTACGCTTGAATGACCGAAATTTGTTTTTCAAAATCTCACGAGTGACTTTTGTGTCCATGATTGTTAATGACAATCACTACCACGACTGCTCTTTATATATCCACAATGAATGTATCGATTCCTTTTTGAAAACGTCCATTATTCAGATCCCTACTCTTGTCAATTACAAGGCTCTTTCCAACATAATGAACACATCTCTTTAAAAAGTGTGAAACTTAAATCAGGAGTGCTCACATGCTCCTCGTAAATATGTTTCAAATTTAATTCATCTTGAGGAAACACTAATAAAAAGTTAATGTTACATCTGATAAGGTGTTTTGGGATACAAACATAACTTTGTGTTAAATAAAAACAATCAAGGTTCATATGACGACCATAACTAAAGTATCGTTTAATTACATCTTGATTTTCCATAGTGACGTCATCGAATATACACATCGAGTAGGATTCAACTTCCTGATGCAATTCATTTTTATCTTCAAATTCATATAATCCTATTTCAGGAACAAGATTTATGACACTCTTTAAATACTGGTATTTAGGTTGATGTAATGTTTTTCCAAAAAGACAACCATTGTTAAATTTTAAACCATTTGAATTTAATAAAAGTGCAATAATAATATTAGTCTTTCCACAAGCGCTAGGTCCGCAAATTGATGATCGAATGGTGTTTGGTAATAATGCACTATGTCTCCCTTCTGAATCAACTTTAACTGGAGAAAAGTTGACAGTGGAAAAACATTGTTCTTGTGTGACTAATTTCATTCTGAATGCAAACGACGACATTATGCATGAATATATATTGCATAAAGCTCAGGGTCATTAAAGACACACTCATCAACTCTTATCACCTCCCCAACAAGACAGCTCCCTCTGTACGTCACAAGGACACACAGCCGATCCCAAGAAATACTCTGACCCATGAAAAACCCACGGCTTGGGCGGAACTATGAATGGGCCACATCACAGGACGAGCCCCCAGCTGTGCGTCACAAGGACTACGTCCCATGGGGCTCGGGGAACTATGAATGGGCCACGCCTTATCACCGAATGGACTACATCTTATCACAGGGCGAGCCCCTGCTGTGCGTCACCAGGACATAGTAAGTCACAGTGACTCACCCCCTATGCGATGTTGCCAGATCTACCATCTAGTGGCTCCAGGCACACTTATAAACTCTTATCACCTCCCAATGACACACCAATGCCCCAAAATTACACCCCCCCTGCCCGGCAGAGGTTGGTCACTCACGTCACGAGATACGACACCCTTCAAGGTCATCACCATCTTACTCTTACTCAACCCGCTAATATATACTACTACCCTTCCCAATTTCTTTTGGAATTTAATCATTAAAGGAATAAAGGTTTGATTTATGATATAATATAATGGTGCGGGCCACTTCAATTATCAATAGTATATGTAGGGGCCGCTTTCAATGGTATATTCAATTAAAGTATGTACTTCCATAATAATGTACTAATTATTATTATTACTATTAAAAGTAACCTAGTAGCTGTCTGTGCCATTGTACTTATTAATGTCCTGTATACCCTTCAGGAAACTAGGTACGTTACAATATGTTATACGTTCGACTCCTGCTATGTAAAGAAATATTAATATTAAGAGGTAGAGATTGGTTCGATGAATATTAGCGAACAGCACCAAGGGAAACTGTCAGTTCATCTGAGATTTGAGCCTATCATGATTCAGACTATGCAAGCTATGTGGAAACATGAAGAAGCACTACTGGTTTCACAATATTCTACAATGGTGATCCAGAAGAAAACCAATTATGGCACAGAGACTGAATTTATAAGTCCTTGTTGTAAGTACCTTTGTTTTTCAAGAGAGCTATCAATATTAACCAACAGCGTAGTGAATGGAAAACTGTTCATTGATAATTGAGGGCAGTTCATATAAAAGTTGTTGAAAATAGGTATTATTAATATACGAAGCAAACATATAGATGTCAGATATCACAATATTTTTACAAACCAAATCTTTACTGTGATAAATTACATTATACCTTATTGGGCAATAAGTAATTGTGCTCAATATTCTCATTCATATCATATTTACAATTCTTTATTCACTCGATCATTCATACAGTATTTACCAACAGCCTAGAGATCTCTTAAATACACATGACTGTCACCTCCCTCGCATGCGAAAGAGGAAGCAGAGTCTTGGGAAGTCCCCCACACTCCTCTGTTAAATGTATCATTGGATACCACCCACTAGAGGCTGAAGAAGAGCTTGAAAGCCATAGACCTCAGGACACGATTGGAGAAACTGGCCATTGCCAGGACTCCCACAGGACGCGTCACTTTAGTTCCCGAAAAGGAATGTAGGGATGTGGGATGATGAAAGTGTAATAATGACTGTGCTAGTGGATTAGGTTACTATGGAATTTCATGAACTTGGAATGGATGAGTCCAAGAATGTAAGGTATATTGAGATTGTTATGAAGGGTTTTGTTGCTGATGTATTAAGGGGCATTAACTATTGTTCTCAGGACTTTTGACAGGAAGGATTGGAGACGCTTGCTGTTCAACTTTTTTGCTTACCACTGTAGCTCTATTCCATATGTCCAGATTAGCTTTAGTATAACTTTGTAAATTAGTAATTTATTTTCTATTGAGAGATGGGATGTCCTTCGAAGTAGTCTGTACAGTTGTCCAAAGCACCTGTTTAGTTCTTGTCTTTTTAACCTCGTTTGTGGGCTCTATATTGGCCTTTTGTTGAGATGAAAGTCTAAATATTGTACTGTCTTAGATATAGGAAGAGGAATGGAATTTTTAAAAAAAACTAGTGGGCAGGACTTGCGACAGAGAGTAAAGGTAATGTGGGAACATTTTGCTTCCTTAACTTCGATCTGCCATTGGTTCCACTAATACTCTATCTCATCAAGGTGTTTTTGAAGGTTATGGGATGCTGTATTGAGGTCTGGGTGGGATGAGAGGTCAGCAGTGTCATCTGCAAATGTTGCCAAGAAGGTATTGGGAGTAGAGGGGACATCTGCAGTATATAGGTTATAGAGGATAAAAAATATGTTTAAATATTATAATTTGGAATGTTATGAGTAGGGCTGGGATTTATATGAAATATAAAAGTAAAATATGTATGTATTTATTTTCAGATAAATATGTAACTAAAAAATGAAAAACACATAAAATGTTGATGCAATTAGCATAAGTCCAGTTAATTCACCTTTAAACTGGGAAAGATGAATCCCTCAGTGAAGAATGGAAAGTCAGACTGCGTTATATTCTCCTTTCAGAAAGAGAAGAAACCGCTGCTTACATCCTAGACTGTAGGAAAAAAATGGAATTCCCTGACAACATTATAGTTTACCTGGGAATAACATGGACTGACTGTTGTCTGTCAGCTCACTTTTGGACCAATAGTTAAATCCATATCCAAATTATGAGCATGTATTTCATTGTAGTTGCAAAAAGGGCATTGATCGGGCTTTTCTTTGGTATGGGTTTGTAGCTGCAATGCGAAAATGTATGGGTCGTATCAAGGGTATGTTGAGCCATTAAGTCTTCAAACTATTAGCATGTAAAACTTTGTAGCTGTTATCTCAAGAAACGTGTGCTAGTATATGAATATTTAATTGATAAGATTGTCAATGAGGAAATTCTACAGCATTGTAAGCGTCATTTCATAATACTTATAATTACCAGGTTGCACTGCTTTTGAAACATTGATGGAGCTTTTTTCCAGTATGGTGTACCATTACATGTCTCTTCAAATGACTAGATCTTACTGCTTTGTAGCTGCAGTAAGGGCATTGATGTGGCTTTTCTAAGGTATGGTGTACCATTATATGTTCCTTCAAACAACCAGATGTGACTGCTTTGTAAATGCAATGAGGGCATTGATGTGGCTTTTCTCCAGTATGATGTGCATTAATATGATTTTTCAAATGTGCAGCTTGTACTGATTTGTAGCTGCAATGAGGACATTGATGTGGCTTTTCTCCAGTATGGTGTACCATTACATGTCCCTTCAGTGTATCAGATTTTACGGCTTTGTAGCTGCAGTAAGGGCATTGATGTGGCTTTTCTCCAGTATGGTGTACCATTATATGTTTCTTCAAACAACCAGATGTGACTGCTTTGTAAATGCAATGAGGGCATTGATGTGGCTTTTCTCCAGTATGATGTGCATTTATATGATTTTTCAAATGAGCAGCTTGTATTGATTTGTAGCTGCAATAAGGACATTGATGTGGCATTTCTCCAGTATGGTGTACCATTACATGTCCCTTCAGGGTATCAGATTTTACTGCTTTGTAGCTGCAGTAAGGGCATTGATATGGCTTTTCTCTGGTATGGTGTACCATTACATGTCCCTTCAGTGTACCAGATTTTACTGCTTTGTAGCTGCAGTAAGGGCATTGATGTGGCTTTTCTAAGGTATGGTGTACCATTATATGTTCCTTCAAACAACCAGATGTGACAGCTTTGTAACTACAATGAGGGCATTGATGTGGCTTTTCTCCAGTATGGTGTGCCATTAAATGGCTCTTCAAATGACTAGATCTTACTGCTTTGTAGCTGCAATGAGGACATTGATGTGGCTTTTCTGCAGTATGGCGTACCATTACATGACTCTTCAACTGACTAGATGTTACTGCTTTGTAGCTGCAGTGAGGGCATTGATGTGGCTTTTCTGCAGTATGGTGTACCATTATATGTGCCTTCAAACAACCAGATGTTACTGCTTCGTAGTTGCAATGAGGACATTGATGTGGCTTTTCTCCAGTATGGTGTGCATTTATATGATTTTTCAAAGGAGCAGCTTGTACTGATTTGTAGCTGCAATAAGGACATTGATGTGGCTTTTCTTCACTATGTTTTGCCATAATATGTGTCTTCAAAGTATCAGCTAAAGCTGCTTTGTAGCTGCAATGAGGACATTGATGGGGCTTCTCTTCATTATGTTTTGCCATAACATGCCTCTTTAAAGTACCAACTAAAGCTGCTTTGTAGCTGCAATGAGGACATTGATGGGGCTTCTTTTCACTATGTTTTGCTATAATATGTGTCTTCAAAGTACCAGCTAAAGCTGCTTTGTAGCTGGAATGAGGGCATTGTGAGGGCTTATCGTCACTATGTTTTGACATTATATGCCTCTTCAATGTATAAGCTAAAGCTGCTTTGTAGCTGCAATGAGGACATTGGTGTGGCTTTTCTTCACTATGTTTTGCCATTATATGCCTCTTTAATATACTAGCTTTTGGTGTTTTGTAGCTACAATGTGAACATTGATGTGGCTTTTTTCCAGTATGGCATGCCATTATATGCGACTTTAAATTACCAATACTGTCATATTCTACAGATGATGAATCTGAAACAAACATTAATATCAAATAATTATAAAAAGAATTACTACATGGAAATAAAGAATAATTATCAAAGTATATTTGTAATATCTTCCTTAGTATTTCTCCTGGCTTTTACTTTCTTGACTTTATTCTAAGACGTGCTATGTAGTCCAGGCAAGGAAGAATAATTAAAAAAAAAAGAAATTCATGTAGTTCTGAAATTTGGGTCAGTTGTTGGGGGAGGGGGGTGCCCTGTACATAACACAAAAATCCCCTGAGGGTATATAGTGAGAAGTTTAAACGTAAACTTTTTCGGTTTTCCTCATATATTTCACAAACTATTGAGGTTTTAGTACAAAGTAAGGAAGTGCGCATGAGCACTAAGATTACAAATAAAATAACATTTGGCTCATTATAATTACCAGATATACCAGTTACTTTAACAGAATAAGCAAGTATTTTGTGTATTTTGTTTACCATACCAATACTAACATTATATAAGTTGAGATCCTTGTGATGTCAAGCCTTGTGCTATCTTGATAAATTGAATATTGAAGGATGCTTTAGTGTACTCACCGTAGGCCATAATTAGCTATTTTCACCTTTAAAAACTGCCAGGGCCTTGATCAGCTCCCTTGGTCTGTGGACCAATTCATGAGTAACTTTATTTCTAGACAGCAGCAGTTGGTCTGACCATTGGGGAAACAAAGCAAGCTGTTGGATCAGTATCTCTATTGCGGAGACAAAGTTAAACACGCCAATCAGGACAACCAGCTTATGTTACATACATCATATATGTATTTCCCAACTTAATTGACATTAATTTTAAGAATTTTTAATATATGGACCTGTTGGTCATAATTGTAAAATTCCTGTTATTTTCAATAGTTTAGTTTTGATTGGGAGGCCACTCTGATTTTGATTAAAGCTGTAACGTTACGCGTAATATAATGATATAATGAGTGTTATTGATACAGTATACTATTATATTCGACATTATTTGGTGTTATATTTACTCGTAACTTTAATTATACGATCGTATCATGTAATATAATGAGTGTTAATGATACAGTATACTATTATATTCGACATTATTTGGTGTTATATTTACTCGTAACTTTAATCATACGATCGAATCACGTAATCTAATGAGTGTTAATGATACAGTATACTATTATATTCGAGATTATTTAGTGTTATATTTACTCGTAACTTTATTCATACAATCGTATTACGTAATATAATGAGTGTTAATGATACACTATACTATTATATTCGACATTATTTGGTGTTATATTTACTCGTAACTTTAATCATATGATCATGTCACGTAATATAATGAGTGTTAATGATACAGTATACTATTATATTCGACATTATTTTGTGTTATATTTACTCGTAACTTTAATCATACGATCGTATCACGTAATCTAATGAGTGTTAATGATACAGTATACTATTATATTCGACATTATTTGATGTTATATTTACTCCTAACTGTAATCATACGATCGTATCACGTAATATAATGAGTGTTAATGATACAGTATACTATTATATTCGACATTATTTGATGTTATATTTACTCCTAACTGTAATCATACGATCGTATCACGTAATCTAATGAGTGTTAATGATACAGTATACTATTATATTCGACATTATTTGATGTTATATTTACTCGTAACTTTAATCATACGATCGTATCACGTAATATAATGAGTGGTAATGATGCAGTATACTATTATAGTCAACATTATTTGGTGTTATATTTACTCGTAACTTTAATCATACGATCGCATCACGTAATATAATGAGTGTTAATGATACACTATACTAAGTGTACTCACCATTGTCCAGTATTAACTCTTCTTCTTCTTTAAAGTGGACAGGACCCTCTGAAAATAAGAAAAGACTTGTAAAAATGAAGTGTATAAGAGAAAATTATATATAATGATTAAAACTGTAATATTTTAGATATTTACTATCAATGCAGTAACAGAGTTATTAGTTTGAGTAATCTCAGGATATGGAAGACATTATTAAGTATTCATGTACTGAGTAATGCTTCAGAAATATTTTAGTGTACTCACCATTGTCCAGTATTAACTCTTCTTCTTTTTTAAGATGGATTGGAACCTCTACAGATATAAAAACTGCCAGGGCCTTGATCAGCTCCCTTGGTCTGTGGACCAATTCATGAGTAACTTTATTTCTAGACAGCAGCAGTTGGTCTGACCATTGGGGAAACAAAGCAAGCTGTTGGATCAGTATCTCTATTGCGGAGACAAAGTTAAACACGCCAATCAGGACAACCAGCTTATGTTACATACATCATATATGTATTTCCCAACTTAATTGACATTAATTTTAAGAATTTTTAATATATGGACCTGTTGGTCATAATTGTAAAATTCCTGTTATTTTCAATAGTTTAGTTTTGATTGGGAGGCCACTCTGATTTTGATTAAAGCTGTAACGTTACGCGTAATATAATGATATAATGAGTGTTATTGATACAGTATACTATTATATTCGACATTATTTGGTGTTATATTTACTCGTAACTTTAATTATACGATCGTATCATGTAATATAATGAGTGTTAATGATACAGTATACTATTATATTCGACATTATTTGGTGTTATATTTACTCGTAACTTTAATCATACGATCGAATCACGTAATCTAATGAGTGTTAATGATACAGTATACTATTATATTCGAGATTATTTAGTGTTATATTTACTCGTAACTTTATTCATACAATCGTATTACGTAATATAATGAGTGTTAATGATACACTATACTATTATATTCGACATTATTTGGTGTTATATTTACTCGTAACTTTAATCATATGATCATGTCACGTAATATAATGAGTGTTAATGATACAGTATACTATTATATTCGACATTATTTTGTGTTATATTTACTCGTAACTTTAATCATACGATCGTATCACGTAATCTAATGAGTGTTAATGATACAGTATACTATTATATTCGACATTATTTGATGTTATATTTACTCCTAACTGTAATCATACGATCGTATCACGTAATATAATGAGTGTTAATGATACAGTATACTATTATATTCGACATTATTTGATGTTATATTTACTCCTAACTGTAATCATACGATCGTATCACGTAATCTAATGAGTGTTAATGATACAGTATACTATTATATTCGACATTATTTGATGTTATATTTACTCGTAACTTTAATCATACGATCGTATCACGTAATATAATGAGTGGTAATGATGCAGTATACTATTATAGTCAACATTATTTGGTGTTATATTTACTCGTAACTTTAATCATACGATCGCATCACGTAATATAATGAGTGTTAATGATACACTATACTAAGTGTACTCACCATTGTCCAGTATTAACTCTTCTTCTTCTTTAAAGTGGACAGGACCCTCTGAAAATAAGAAAAGACTTGTAAAAATGAAGTGTATAAGAGAAAATTATATATAATGATTAAAACTGTAATATTTTAGATATTTACTATCAATGCAGTAACAGAGTTATTAGTTTGAGTAATCTCAGGATATGGAAGACATTATTAAGTATTCATGTACTGAGTAATGCTTCAGAAATATTTTAGTGTACTCACCATTGTCCAGTATTAACTCTTCTTCTTTTTTAAGATGGATTGGAACCTCTACAGATAACAAAAAAAAGAAAAATTACAAAAAAATGAATAAAAATGTTTACAAGTAAAATAAGACCTTTTACAGTATAAATACCAATATATAAAAACTAAATTAAAATAATCTTTTAAGGTAATTGTAATCAATATTTTCATAATTCACTAACAAAGTCCATAACTCCATTTCCCATCATATAGTTCCTTTGGTGGCAGATGATTTCATTCAGTCCACTGCAGTGTCAATCGGTACCATTACTCTTACTATTGGACAGATCTTATTGATTTTTTTTGGCTTCTACTTAAGGTCGTTATCCCGAAACGGTGTTGCCCATGGCTTATGACGTGGCCACATCAGGCAAACTTAGATGAATTATCATTCCGAACCCATTCCCTTACGAGGACTAAACGATTTTCGTCTAGAGAAACTAAAGTTATTCTTGTCTATCAAACGAAGCAAAGTCTTTCGGATGTCTAGAAAGCGTTACCATCTACCTTGCTAACGAGGAAGACCAGGTAAATATCCTGGAACTATTTGTGTCACCTTTAGTGCTTTATTGCTGGTTCCGGATTCATAGGCCACCCCCCACTCTTGGGTACTTGATGACTCCATAAATCAGATGCAGGCTGGCAGAAGTGAGAATTCTCTCCTGTAATCGTCACAACCTTACCAAAGAAGAAAATGAATGCTCTTAAGGAAAGTCAACCTTGTGATCTTTTGCGTGGTTGTTTCCAAACACAGAACGCAGTAATCCAAGAGCCAAGAGTTTGGCCCCACAATAAGAAGCAGAGAAACAGCCAGCAGGCAATCCATAAAAGACACAAATAAAGCATATTAAACATATTTGGTCAGCTCGCCGCAACCGTCTACCTCCTAGTCACATTCAGCAATCAGCTATATTGAATCACCAATTGCACCGCCCCTCTAGAAACATTCTATTATTGTCCTATTTGCTAAACCAGTAAACCACCTATTGAAGCATCATCTTACCATCCAATTTGCATACTCCCTATCCTCTCTTTGAAAACCTTCTATTGAAACATCTACTTTCAATTGTTGAATCCAAAAACCTTTTGTCTAGTTAGCAGTTTGGTTTCTGTCTACAACTTTCCACTACAACAAGGCCCTCGCATTGTTGATCAGATATCCTCGGTACTTGAAACAAACGAAACAAACAGTATTGCGCTGGTGCCTTTCTGGACATAGCTCAAGCTTGTAACAGGGTTTGGCACGCAGATTTGCTTTACAAGCTCAAAAGATATTTACCAGAACCTTTTCCTAATCCTACAGTTCTATCTTTTACACCACTTCTTTTAAGTTTGCTGTGGTTTAGAATATTTTAAGTACTTTCCCATAAAAGCAAAAGTTCTACATCGAAATGTCCTTGGTCCCATCCTCTGTAACCTATACACCGCTGACGTCCCCTCTACTCCCAATACATTTTCGGCCACATTTGCAGATGACACTGCAGTCCTGACATCCCACCCAGACCCCGATATAACATCCCATTACCTTCCGAATCATCTTGATGAGATCGAGTATTGATGCGACCAACGGCAAAATGTTCCCATTTACCTTTATTGACCCTTTGTAGTAAGTCCTGTCCACTAGTTTTTTTCAATTCCATTCCTCTTCCTATATCTAAGACAGTACAATATTTAGACTTCCATCTCAACAAAAGGCCCATATTGAGCCCACACACGAGGTTAAAAAGACAAGAAATAAACACACGCTTTGGACAACTGTACAGACTACTTCGAAGGACATCCCATCTCTCCATGGGTAGAAAATAAATTAGTACTTTATCTAGTCTAGACATACGGAGTAGAGCTATGGGGGACAGCAAAAAAAATTTGAATATCAAGCGTATCTAATCCTTTCAATCTAAAGTCCTGAGAACAATAGTCAATGTAACTTATTACATCATCAACAAAACCCTTCATAATGATCTTAATATACCCTATACCAATCCAACCACCCTAATCCCCTAGCACAGTCATTGCTCTCACACTCTTGATCGGACTCCACTGGCTCATTTTCCGGTGACCCGGAATTATGGAGAAGGATGAGGAACTTCCCAAGACTCCGTTTCCTCTTTCGCATGCGAGGGAGGTGACAGCCATGTGGATTTGGGAGGTCTCTGGGCTGTTTGTACATAATATTTCAATGAGCGAGTGCTTGAAGTATTGTAATATTTAATGTAGTAACAGAGTTATCAGTCTGTATCTCTACTTTGTTATTAGTATTTACATATTATAGAGTGTTTCACAAATACATTAGTGTACTCACCATCGTCCTGGCTTAACTCCTCTTCCTCTTCTTGTTTTAAATTGTTTGGAACTCCTGCCATAAGAATAACAAGACACAAATAAGTAAAAAATGAAGTGTGTAAGAAAAATTTAAACATATTAATTAAAGCAGCAATGTTTCATTAACATGTTTGTTAAGAACGCAGCAGCAGAACTATCAGTTTGAAGGACCAAAGGAGTCATTTAGAAGTATTTTTATATTGAGGGTATGATTAATAAATGCTTCAATGTACTCACCATAATCCCGGATTAACTCTTCTTCTTCTTTAAAATGGATCGGACCACCTGTGAATAAGATTAAAAATCTAAAATCAAAATATATCCCACATTTATTAATAAAAAAAATCAATATCATGGTAATTATATGGTAATAAATTTAATAAATTCTAAAATTACTGTCCATGACAATATGGTGAAAATAAGATGTAACCCCCATAGTTGGGCGAAAGAGCTCAATCAAGGACAAAATTATCCAAACACTTTAGTATTTATTGCCGGATATTTTAATCATTCGAACACCTTGCCTATGTTCCCCAATAATAGTGCCTAGAACGATAAATTGGCTGAAAATAGCGGATTTTAAAGAACAGAGCTGTTGCGAAATATAGAATTCTAATGAGATCGGCATAGACAATTATTACAATTTAATATTATTAAAATTAAAAATAATCAGGAAGCTCTACTTCAAAACACGATAAAAATGAAAAATATATAGTTGCAATGTTCAACAAGCAGCCTAAAATTAAGATTGCGTAGCTTCATAAATTAGAATATGGCAATAATGTAAAATATTCAAAATAACACGAGGTAAAAATATTATACATAGTGCAATGTCAATATACTTTCAATTAAATCCCATGCAAGATTTCATTAAAAAAAAAAAAGACAAAGAGTGATAAAGGGGATGAAATATCTTTATTAATAATCTGGAGTAATTTGTACATAAAATGACATTATAAATTTCATTAATTATTATATTAATAAAAAAAAAATTATGCTTAGGTCAAATCCAAAGAAAACAACAATTTCATACAACAAAATTTATTTATTTTCGTTCTTTTGATCTTGATATTATGTGCATAAAATATTATTTCGATTATAAATTGTAACATTATAAAATAATAATAAGACTTCTGGATCCAGAATAAAACAAACAAAAAATTAAACCTTTCCCAACTAAAGTAACCATATTAAGCACGTGCACATCGATAATTCTATTCTAAACTAAAGAATAATCAGTTATGAACTAAATTTAAATTTTTGACCTCGGAAAAATTTCAATTTCATTCAATTAACTCATCAATTAGGCAAACTAATGGTAATTGAAATTACGTAGAGAGTAAAATAAATACGAAAGGCCTGAGTGTCGGAACAATGAAGAGTGTTTATGATCATCTAATTTCGCTGATCCAGGTGGTGTAGATGTTAGTAGAGCCTAGCAATACGACACAATAGTGTGAGCTGTAAGACACAGCAATAGGACTCGGCTACAGCTGAGCATTGGAAAATATTGCAATAACATTTATTGATGATTTAATTGACAAGAAAGGTTGCTAAAATGTCCTTGTGATTACAATAATAATAATAATTATTTTTATTATTTCGATTAATCGATCATGGTCGAAATGAAAATTTCTTTTGGTAAAGTAAAATTAATTATCCATGCATAACCAATCTTTTGAGCCAAGAAATTAAAACTAAAGAAAAAAATGAATGAATTTGTTGACTAATAGATTGGCTGAAACAACCATTTAGCTTAGGTAATTTAGCTAATGAATGTACCAAACTAAAATTAACGCAGCTATTTACTGTGAAAAATTCAGCACATTCTTTTCAACTAAGTTGTAACAAAAAAATCTAATTCCCTGACTTCTTTAACCGTAACGTAATAAATTATGCCCAAACAACACTACTAAATAAAATGCTCAAAGTAATTAAGGGCAATCAACACAAAAATGCCTCCATTTAGGAGTACAAGTTATACTGGCATTATAGCTATGCTGTACCAATAATTGCACAGTTTAACGTAGATTTAAGTTGCACAAACCTTCTGTATGTATTAAAATTATGTACAATCAAAAAAAATAAACCCTTGTATTTAAAATTACAAATTATTTACTGGTCATTTTTTGGGGGATAATTATTAATGGGAATGGCTAAGAATGGTTGAAGATTCAACAAAGGTGTCATTCAGATAGTTTTGCGGTAATTTTGAATTCCTACATAATTTTCCGTATAGTTTCTACATAAGAGTATTAGTTTGCTACTTGAAAGTTGCTGAGTATCATTAGTTGTCTCCCAGGTATTCTCGAGTATCTGGCAAATTGAAATATTTGCTGGATTGTGTTCCTCTCCTCTCTAAAAACCCAACCCGTCCACAACCTCCTAAATAAAGCCAGTCGGAAGAGTTAGCAAAGCGCAGAGCTATTATTAAAGGAGCAGAAAATATAGATTATTTCATATCTAATAGGTTTTTCACACCACCAATTGGGCGAGTAACCGTAGGATTACTGTATTAAAGTGCTTTTAATAGGTTTTTAATTTTTTGTTACTATAAGGGTCATTCCAAATCAATCAATGGTTTAGGAACTTGAAGTATCAGAACTTAATATTTTTTTATAAAGTAGTATCAGTTAGGATAAAATATACAAAATTTGATATTTTTCTCTTTCGTAGTTATAAACTAAAATAAACAACAGCAATCCTCTGTTTTTTTGACACGTTTTGAAACATTAAAAAGCTTATACCCCAGTTTTATAAAGGTATTCCAATGGGTTCTATTATTAAAAAAATGAAATAATAATTTAAGGGTCTGAACTATAATTAACACAACTAACCACATTTGTGGTGTTATTTTAAACTCATAATTAGCTTGTTATGGTCGTTTCATGAAGATAAAATAGATTGTGTTATATTTAAAACTAATTCTCTGTACTTTGCCGCCTTAAAAATTATATTATTTCACTACAAAACAACTGATAATCAAAACTGTTTTGACTGCCGGTAATAAACCAACTGTTATTTTATGAATGATTTATTGCTCTATTGTTGAGAAGTTAGATATGCGGTTTCTACTTTACCTGATAAGTCCATGATGAGTAAATAAATATATTTCCAAAAACAGATCAGAAAATAACAAACACATTAGAAGACTTTAATTCAGAGAGAGCTAGCTAAGACTTCTTTTCAGATGCTTGTCGCTCTTGAACGAAACAATATCAAAGAGGTAGGTACGAAAGTACAGATACAAAAAAGGTGACATAGTGTTGAGTGGTTAAATGGTGTATGGAATGATATAAATATGAAACTGTTGATCGGTTTGAATTAACATAATGTTAACAACAGGTATAAGAACACATAAAAATTAAATAGAGGGTTTACTACTTTGTACAATAAGTACTACACGAAATGAATTTATGTAGAGGAGCAATGAGAGGGAGAAGGCAAGAAAAGCCGAATGTTGTCCTGGATTATCACAAGAATATGGGTGGCGTAGATTTGGGGATTGAGTTATGGTGGCCTTCAGGGCTGCCTGTAATAGGCTTAAAAATCTTTATAAAAATTGTAGAGAAATTGGTAGATAACAACAAAGTGAAAACCCACCCAAAGACATCAACAAGCAGCTCTACACCTAAACCATCACGCTTAGTTTAAAGGCATTTTCCAGAACAAATGAAAAGCGATATAGGAAAAACTAAATCCAGAAAATCCCGAGTTTTTGATGAAAATGCCTAACACCTACAAAAAAGGTGCTAGGAAAGAATCTACATACTGGTGTCCGGATTGCAAGGTAGCACTATGTATCAAAAATTGTTTTGAAATATATCACACGGAAATTGAGTTTTGAACTTTTACATGTATATTTTAATTTTTTAAAATCAATATTTCTATTATATTTGTGTGCTTTTGTTTATTGTTCTCTAATTGTTAACTTTTTAATATTTTTTATTGTGTATCTAAATAAAAAATATATATTTTTTGCAATCTTTATAATTGTTGGAAAATTTATCATTTTTTAATTCCATGTTTCCAATTTATTGTTGGTATTCTTTTCTATTTGTTTGTAATTTTGTATTTTCCTTTGTGTTTAATATATAAATAAACGCAAAAATATATATTTCATAGTCTTCTCATTTATTTTAAGTATAAATAAAAAAAATAAGAATATGAAATTACGTCCTCCGGGTGTGACGTATTTACAGGTCCTAGTGAACGAGTTCGCGCCCGATATATGCTGCGTAATGAAAAAGGGAATTCCCCTGTTAACAGTATTTTCTTCTGTATCCGATTAGAATTAGCAAAAAGGAAAATTATGATAAAATTTTTGATTTATTGTTTGCACAAAATGGGGAAAATTTTCACTATTGCTTCATCACAAATCTTTCACGATTAGTAAGTTCTCAAATATCTTTGCACAAATGTGCATATAGCATCTGTCGTAGATGTCTGTCCGTATTTCCAAAGACGTATGTAAACAAGTATGGGAAAAATGGTGATGAGCGAAAGCGTGAACATGAATTATTTTGTCTTAATCATAAACCAATTCGATCTGTTTTTCCGAAAGAAGATAAAATTGAATTTAAACATGTGGAATATACACAACCTATCCCAATTGTAGTTTATGCAGACATTGAATCTCTCTTAATACCAATTTCAGGGGCCTGTTCCTAATCCGTCAACATCTTGGAACAAAGCTGTTCATGAGCATCGTGACTTTTCTGTTTCACTTCTGGTCAAGTCTGGCATGTTTGATTTGAAACCGTTTGTTTATACGGGTGAAAACTGTATGCTAGCGTTTTTAGAAAAACTTGAATCTATAGCTGATGAAGCGGATAAAATATACGCTAATCCTCTTCCGATGGAAGAAATGAGCGAAGGGGAAAATAAAATATTTTATTCTGCTAAAGACTGCATATTATGTCAATACCCCTTAGACGAACTTCATCGCCTGCGTCATCACTGTCACTTGACAGGAAAATTTATCGGACCAGGACATAACGCATGTAATTTAAGAGCAAGAAAGCCTGATTTTATACCTGTTTTTATGCACAACTTACAAGGCTATGATTCTCATTTTGTAATCCCTTTCTTGGGCCGCTGTGAAAATGTTTGCGTGATTCCTAGTTATTCTGAAAATTATATAAGTTTCACTATACGATTTGTTGACTCGTTTAAATTTCTATCATCGAGTTTGGATACATTAGTGAACAATTTACAAAATCAACCTCAATCAATTAATGAAATATTTCCAAATATGGCTAGTATTATTAATGATGAAAACAAAATTAAATTACTTACAAGGAAAAGTGTATTTCCATACAATTATTTTAATTCGTTTGAATGTCTAAATGAAACTCAACTACCTTCTAAAAAATCATTTTTTAATGAATTAACAAAAAAATCCATTAGCGATGTAGACTATGAGCATGCAAAAAGTGTGTGGGAAAAGTTTAAAATCAAAACATTAAAAGATTAGGTAGAATTATATGTACAAACCGATGTAATTCTGTTTTTGAAACCTTCCGCCTTCTCTGTCTACAAATTTATCAATTGGATCCAACATGGTTTTTTACTTTACCTCAGCTATCGTGGAATGCAATGTTGAAATATACTCAAATAAAATTAGATGTAATAAAAGATATTGATATGGTACAGTTTTTTGAAAAGGGAATAAGGGGAGGTATTTGCCAAGTCGTTTCTCGCTATGCCAAAGCTAACAATAAATATTTGAGTAAGTACGATTCTACTAAACCCAGTAATTATTTATTATATGTAGATGTTAACAATCTTTATGGTTATGCCATGAACCTTCCCCTGCCATATGCCGAATTTGAGTGGACTGATGAAAAAGTAAATGTATTAGATCTGGAAAACAATTCAGAAACAGGTTATATGCTAGATGTTGATGCTGAGTACCCCCTAGAAATTCATGATAATCATTCTCAACTACCTTTTTTACCTGAAAAAAATAATCTACCTAATGCAAAAACTGTTAAACTATTAATGACTTTGCTACCCAAAACACGTTATATAGCACATTATGTAAATTTAAAACAAGCTTTACAACTGGGGGTAAAAACTTCAAAAATTCACAGAGTATTAAAGTTTAAACAAAAGAATTGGTTGGCACCAATTTCACTTGACCAATTTAAAACATATCCTTTTGAAAATATGGATTTTTGTTTAGATATTCTGACAAAATCATCTTCTTCAAATTTCTGCTTTCGTACTACTTTACTTATAGTCAATGAAGAATAGACATTATTTTTCAAATATTTCTCTACTTTTTTATGGTGAGCATCAATTGGACTCATACCTATAGTCCTATGAAATGATGAATTATACTCTTGTAAAATTTGAGGTAGGATATCTAAAAATTTGTAATTTCCTTGCATGCTGAAGGCTTTCCACATTTTTCCTTTTAATGTTCTATTAAACCTTTCTACAATGGAAGCTTTCATATTAGCAAAAGTGGAATAATGATTAACAGAGTATTGTTTCATTAAAGATTTAAACTTGGAATTGTAAAATTCCTTTCCCTGATCACTTTGAATATTTTTCGGAGTTTGTCTACTCGAACGAAACACACTCTCCATTGCTTTAGTCACATTGTCCGCTGATTTCAGCTTTAGAGGCGTGGCCCAAGCATATTTGGTAAAACCGTCGATAACTGTCAATAAATATTTGTGGCCTTTATTTTCTCGAGAATAAGGTATCATCTCTACTAGATCTATCTGCCACAAGTCATTTATTCCTTTCAAAACTGTCTTTCGCCTGAGGTATTTTTTGCGTGCTGGCTTATGTAATTCATTTACAACAGTCCTTTTTATGTTTGATAATGAATCCATCTATAACTTCTCTGAGTATTTTGTTAAGATGTCCGCGTGTGAGCTCATCAGATTCCTTCTCAGGCTCACCCACGTACTGAAACTCATTATAAAAATATTTACATTAATATACTATATTTTCTTCTCGCAGCTCTTCAATTAGCGATTCTATTTCATTTTGATGACCTTCATGCCCTGCATAACTTGAAGACATTAACAGCCTAAGACGATCGACTAGTTCGTTTGGGTCGTTCCAATACTCCTACAGAGGTTTATTGGCTCTCATAAGACCAGATCCCCGTTTGTAAGGGTGAGAACGGAGTGAAGTTAGCCTACTCAAAGCTGATGATGATGTGGAGGAAGGGGGGCGAGGTTTTAAAATTTGAGGTGGAAATAACTTCGATATGATATTTCTATATTTCTCAGACCTGTTTCCGAATACTCCCTGTTCCTCACTATAGCCTTTTTTTGTGAGCATTGGTTGAGAGTAAAATATTATTATAATTTTCCAAGTCGTACTCTGTGTAGTCTTTAGAATTTTTTAAGTAGAGTAGCTCCAGCAATCCCGGTGTTCCTTCATAAACCACATCGTTAATAGACATATCATCACTGTTTGCGAAAAGAACATCAGTCGAGTCACCAATGGCTAATCCCCCAGAAGGCATGACTCTAATGCCGTAACGAGAGTCATGTGTCTTATCACCTTTCAACATCTTATCCAAGTATTCTCTCTGTAGATTTCCAAATGTGGCTAGGTGCTCTTTAAATTCTTCTTCTCCCTTTGGAGTTTGAGCATATTCTTTAACTTTTTCTGATAGTGCTTCATCTATCACATATTCGCCCTCATCTACTTCTGGTGATATGAACTCATGAGCGGGAACCGTTAAGTGAGATAATCGCGTTTGCACAGTACTAGTTTTTGTATCATCGGATGAAACTGATATAGCTCTTTTGTAGTGGGACATTGTTTTTGGCAATGATGTTGATTTCCTGTAAATACTAGTAGACTCTATCTCGCTTTTATCAGGTGATTCGTCCTCAACATTAGTATCTCTCCTTTTTACTTTTCTTGGTGTCACTGCGGGGGTGGTCTGGGACAACTTTACTGATTGTTTAATGTCTTCTAGTGGATGGAGCACGGGAGTAAACAATTCTTGTCAACATCCTGGACAGTAAGCTTGAATGACCGAAATTTGTTTTTCAAAATCTCACGAGTGACTTTTGTGTCCGTGATTGTTAATGACAATCACTACCACGACTGCTCTTTATATATCCACAATGAATGTATCGATTCCTTTTTGAAAACGTCCATTATTCAGATCCCTACTCTTGTCAATTAAAAGGCTCTTTCCGACATAATGAACACATCTCTTTAAAAAGTGTGTGTCGGGAAGGCTTCTTGTGCACGTCGAGGGTCACCAGATGTCGGGAAAAGGTTCTTGTGCACGTCGGGGGTCACCAGATGTCGGGAAAGGTTGAAAAATTGTCGGAGGTGAACAATTGTCGGAGGTGAACAATTGTCGGAAAAGGTGAACAATTGTCGGAGGTCAACAATTGTCGGATTGTTGTAGTTAATAACATGGACCATGTTCCATGTAGGCGTTAATATCTGACTCCATATATTGATAGGAATGTGTCCCGACAAGACACTGTGTTCAGGATGAGGTTCAGAGGTTCATAAAGAATAAGACCAGTTTTTAGAGTTCGGGCGAGAGATCGGCAGCGTAATAAGTACAAGTCGTCAGAGGTCTGCTAGAGGCTGTGTGGCAAGTGCCGTCGTAGGGGTGTGGGATAGCGAGAGTAGATTAGCGGAAGGCTGAGTGGGCGTATCGCGACGAGTGATAGCGGCTATCTGTATGTAGAGACTAGAAAATAGTGAAGAGTGGGCCTACCAGGGGCCAAGTGGCCCTGGTGTCAAGTTACAAGTAGTGTGGCTCAGGAGACTAGGAGACAGAGTGTCTTTTTCAGGGCGAAATTTACTGATATAAATATGGTAACCCCCTCCCTCGTGGAAGGCGGAGTCTGTCTGCAGGGGTATGTTTTACGATACACAGGTGGTCATTTCCTTTTAGTTTTATGACCGTTGGGGTAAGAGGGTGTGTTTTTATGGCTTCCGGAATGTGACTGAAGGTCTATTCTAATAGGGGTAAGTGTGCTTGCCCTAGGTTTATGGCAGTCAGGTGGCTAATTCTCTTAGGTTTATTGCCGTACCCTCGATCCTCTGTTACTTGTTTTTATCTCTGCCGATCCCTCTATGATTTATTACCAGAAGTTACATAGATTTGCATTTCTATTATAATACATTATGAACCAGAGTGTAGGGTAATTTACATATATAGTTAGCGGTAGCTACAGTGTGAAACTTAAATCAGGAGTGCTCACATGCTCCTCGTAAATATGTTTCAAATTTAATTCATCTTGAGGAAATACTATTAAAAAGTTAATGTTACATTTGATAAGGTGTCTTGGGATACAAACATAACTTTGTGTTAAATAAAAACAATCAAGGTTCATATGACGACCATAACTAAAGTATCGTTTAATTACATCTTGATTTTCCATAGTGACGTCATCGAATATACACATCGAATTGGATTCAACTTCCTGATGCAATTCATTTGCATCTTCAAATTCATATAATCCTATTTCAGGAACAAGATTTATGACACTCTTTAAATACTGGTATTTAGGTTGATAGTGTGCTAGTATATGAATATTTAAATGGTAAGATTGTCAATGAGGAAATTCTATAGTATCGTAAGCGTCATTTCATGATACTTATAATTACCAGATTGCACTGCTTTTGAAACATTGATTGAGCTTATCTCCAGTATGGTGTGCCACTACATGTCTCTTTAAATGAATAGATCTTACTGCTTTGTAGCTGCAGTAAGGGCATCTATGTGGCTTTTATCCAGTATGGTGTACCATTACATGTTCCTTCAAACAACCAGATGTGACTGCTTTGTAAATGCAATGAGGGCATTGCTGTGGCTTTTCTCCAGTATGATGTGCATTAATATGATTTTTCAAATGTGCAGCCTGTACTGATTTGTAGTTGCAATGAGGACATTGATGTGGCTTTTCTCCAGTATGGTGTACCAACACATGTCCCTTCAGTGTATCAGATTTTACTGCTTTGTAGCTGCAATGAGGACATTGATGTTTCTTTTCTCCAGTATGGTGTACCATTACATGTTCCTTCAAACAACCAGATGTGACTGCTTTGTAAATGCAATGAGGGCATTGCTGTGGCTTTTTCCAGTATGATGTGCATTATTATGATTTTTCAAATGTGCAGCTTGTACTGATTTGTAGCTGCAATGAGGAAATTGATGTGGCTTTTCTCCGGTATGGTGTACCATTACATGTCCCTTCAGTGTATCAGATTTTACTGCTTTGTAGCTGCAGTAAGGACATGGATGTCGCTTTTCTTTACTATGTTTTGACATAATATGTGTCTTTAAATTACAAGCTAAAGCTGCTTTGTAACTACAATAAGGACAGTGATGTGGCCTCTCCTCACTATGGTGTACCATTATATGTTCCTTCAAACAACCAGATATGACAGCTTTGTAACTACAATGAGGGCATTGATGTGGCTTTTCTCTGGTATAGTGTACTACTATATGTTCCTTCAAACTACTAGATATGACTGCTTTGTAGCTGCAATGAGGACATTGATGTGGCTTTTCTTCACTATGTTTTGCCATGATATGTCTCTTTAAACTACAAACTATAGCTGTTTTGTAGCTACAATGGGGACATGGATGTGGCCTCTCCTCACTATGTTTTGCCATAATATGTGCCTTCAAAGTACCAGGTATAGCTGCAATTAGGACATTGATGTGGCTTTTATTCACTATGTTTTGCCATAATATGTGTCTGCAAAGTACCAGCTAAAGCTGCTTTGTAGCTGCATTGTGGACATTGATAGGGCTTCTCCTCCCTATGCTTTGCCATTATATGCCTCTTAAAGCTACGAGCTAAAGCTACATTGTAGCTGCAATGAGGACATTGATGTGGGTTTTCTTTACTATGTTTTGCCATAATATGTGCCTTCAAAGTACCAGGTATAGCTGCATTGAGGACATTGATGTGGCTTTTCTTCACTATGTTTTGCCATGATATGTCTCTTTAAACTACAAACTATAGCTGTTTTGTAGCTACAATGGGGACATGGATGTGGCCTCTCCTCACTATGTTTAGCCATAATATGTGTCTTCAAAGCACCAGCTGAAGCTGCTATGAGGACATTGATGTGGCTTTTATTCACTATGTTTTGCCATAATATGTGTCTGCAAAGTACCAGCTAAAGCTGCTTTGTAGCTGCATTGTGGACATTGATAGGGCTTCTCCTCCCTATGCTTTGCCATTATATGCCTCTTAAAGCTACGAGCTAAAGCTACATTGTAGCTGCAATGAGGACATTGATGTGGGTTTTCTTTACTATGTTTTGCCATAATATGTGCCTTCAAAGTACCAGGTATAGCTGCATTGAAGCTGCAATGAGGACATTGATGTGGCTTTTCTTCACTATGTTTTGCCATAATATGTGTCCTTAAAGTACTAGCTAAAGCTGCTTTGTAGCTGCAATGAGGACATTGATGTGGCTTTTCTTCACTATGTTTTGACATTATATGCCTCTTTAATGTATGAGCTAAAGCTGCTTTGTAGCTGCAATGAGGACATTGATGTGGCCTTTCTTCACTATGTTTTGACATTATATGCCTCTTTAAACCTCCAGCTTCTGCTGTTTTGTAACTACAATGAGGACATTGATGTCGCTTTTCTTCACTATGTTTTGCCATTATATGCCTCTTTAATTTACTAGGTTTTGGTGTTTTGTAGCTACAATGTGAACATTGATGTGGCTTTTTTCCAGTATGGCATGCTATCATATGATCCTTCAAACAACCAGATGTAACTGCTTTGTAGCTACAATGTGAAGGTTGATGTGGATTTTCTCCAGTATGGTGGGCCATTATATATGTGTGCGACTTTAAATTATCAATACTGTCATATTCTACAGATGATGAATCTGAAACCAACATTAATATCAAATATTTAGAAAAAGAATTACCACATAGAAATAAAGAATTATTATCAAAGTATTTTTGTAATATCTTCCTTGGTATTTCTCCAGGCTTTTACTTTCTTGACTTTATTCTAAGAAGTGCTATGTAGTCTAGGCCAGGAAGGATAATTTAAAAAAAAAGAAATTCATGTAGTTCTGAAATTTGGGTCAGTTGTTGGGGGAGTCGGGTGCCCTGTACATAACACAAAAAATCCCCTGAGGGTATATAGTGAGAAGTTTAAACGTCAACTTTTTTGGTTTTCTTCATATATTTCACAAACTAGTGAGGTTTTAGTACAAAGTAAGGAAGTGCGCATGAGCACTAAGATTGCAAATAAAATAACATTTGGCTCATTATAATTACCAGCTATACCAGTTACTTTAACAGAATAAGCAAGTATTTTGTGTATTTTGTTTACCATACCAATACTAAAATTATATAAGTTGAGATCCTTGCGATGTCAAGCCTTGTGCTATCTTGATAAATTGAATATTGAGGGATGCTTTAGTGTACTCATGGAAGGCGATGATTAGCTCTTTTTCACCTTGGAAAACTTTGATGACCTCCCTTAATTTGTGGACCAGTTCACTAGTAGCTGGCTGGGCCATTGTACTTATTGTAGGAAACGAGGTACGTTACAATATGTTTTACGTTCGACTCCTGCTATGTAAAGTAAAATTAATATTAAGAGGTAGAGATTGGTTAGATGAAGATTAGCGAACAGCACCAAGGGAAACTGTCAGTTCATCTGAGATTGTAGCCTATCGTGATTCAGACTATGCAGGCCATGTGGAAACATGAAGAAGCACTACTGGTTTCACAATATTCAACAATGGTGATCCAGAAGAAAACCAATCATGGCACAGAGACTGAATTTATAAGTCCTTGTTGTAAAGTACCTTTGTTTTTCAAGAGAGCTATCAATATTAACCAACAGCGTAGTGAATGGAAAACTGTTCATTGATAATTTGAGTGCAATTGATATAAAAGTTGTTGGAAATAGGTAGTATTAATATAAAAGTTGTTGAAAATAGGTATTATTAATATACGAAGCAAACATATAGATGTCAGATACAACAATATTTTTGCAAATCAAATCTTTATTGTGATAAATTACAATATACCTTATTGGGCAATAAGTAATTGTGCTCAGTATTGTCATTCATGTCATATTTACAATTCTTTATTCACTTGATCATTCATAGAGTATTTACCAACAGCCTAGAGACCTCTTAAATACACATGACTGTTACCTCCCTCTCAGGCAAAAGAGGAAGCAGAGTCTCGGGAAGTCCCCCACGCTCCTCCATTAAATGTGTCATCGAATGCGAGCCACTAGAGGATGAACAAGAGCTTGAATGCCATAGACCTCAGGAGATGATTGGAGAAACTGGCTATTTCATGGACTCCCACTGTCATGTCCCAAAGGACGTCAGTGTCACTTTAGTCACCGAGGAGGATTATAGGGATGTATGACACAGTGTAATGACTGTGCTAGTGGATTAGGTTGGTTGGATAGGTTACTGTGGAATATCATGAACTTGGAAGGGATGAGTCCGAGATTGTTATGAAGGGTTTTGATGCTGATGTGATAAGGGGCATTAACTATTGTTCTCAGGACTTTTGACAGAAAGGATTGGAGACGCTTGCTGTTCAACTTTTTTGCTTACCTCTGTAGCTCTATTCCATATGTTCAGATTACCTTTAGTATAACTTTGTAAATTAGTAATTTATTTTCTATTGAGAGATAGGATGTCCTTCAAAGTAGTCTTTAGGGGTGTCCAAAGCATCTGTTTAACCTCTTATGTAGGTTCCATGTCAGCCTTTCGTCGAGAAGGAAGTCTAAATATTGTACTTTCTTAGATATAGGCAGAGGAATCGAATTTAAAAAAAAAAATTGTGGGCAGGACTTGCTACAGAGGATAAAAGTAATGTGGGAACCTTTTGCTCCGTTAACTTCGATCAGCCATTGGTTCCACCAATACTCGATCTCATCAAGGTGTTTTTGAAGGTTATGGGATGCTGTATTGAGGTCTGGGTGGGATGACAGGCCAGCAGTGTCATCTGCAAATGTTGCCAAGAAGGTATTGGAAGTAGAGGGGACATCTGCAGTATATAGGTTATAGAGGATAAAAAATATGTTTAAATATTATAATTTGGAATGTTATGAGTAGGGCTGGGATTTATATGAAATATAAAAGTAAAATATGTATGTATTTATTTTCAGATAAATATGTAACTAAAAAATGAAAAACACATAAAATGTTGATGCAATTAGCATAAGTCCAGTTAATTCACCTTTAAACTGGGAAAGATGAATCCCTCAGTGAAGAATGGAAAGTCAGACTGCGTTATATTCTCCTTTCAGAAAGAGAAGAAACCGCTGCTCACATCCTAGACTGTAGGAAAAAAATGGAATTCCCTGACAACATTATAGTTTACCTGGGAATAACATGGACGGACTGTTGTCTGTCAGCTCACTTTTGGACCAATAGTTAAATCCATATCCAAATTATGAGCATGTATTTCATTGTAGTTGCAAAAAGGGCATTGATCGGGCTTTTCTTTGGTATGGGTTTGTAGCTGCAATGCGAAAATGTATGGGTCGTATCAAGGGTATGTTGAGCCATTAAGTCTTCAAACTATCAGCATGTAAAACTGTGTAGCTGTAAACTCGAGAAACGTGTGCTAGTATATGAATATTTAATTGCTAAGATTGTCAATGAGGAAATTCTTTAGTATCGTAAGATTCATTTTATGATACTTATAATTATCAGGTTGCACTGCTTTTGAAACATTGATGGAGCTTATCTCCAGAATGGTGTGCCACTACATGTCTCTTTAAATGAATAGATCTTACTGCTTTGTAGCTGCAGTAAGGGCATCTATGTGGCTTTTATCCAGTATGGTGTACCATTACATGTACCTTCAGTGTACCAGCTTGTACTGATTTATAGCTGCAGTGAGGGCATTGATGTGGCTTTTCTGCAGTATGGTGTACAATTATATGTGACTTCAAACAACCAGATGTTACAACTTCATATTTGCAATTAAGACAATGATGTGGCTTTTATTCACTATGTTTTGCAATAATATGTGCATTTAAAGTTCCAGATTTAGCTGCTTTGTAATTGCAATGAGGACATTGATGGGGCTTCTCTTCACTATGTTTTGCCATTATATGCCTCTTTAATTTACTAGCTTCTGGTGTTTTGTAACTACAATGATGACATTGATGTGGCTTTTCTTCACTATGTTTTCCCATTAAATGCCTCTTTAAATTACGAGCAAAAGCGGCTTTGTAGCTGCAATGAGGACATTGATAGGACCTCTTCTCACTATGGTTTGTCATTATATGCCTCTTTAAATTACCAGCTTCTGCTGTTTTGTAGCTGCAATAAGGACAGTGATATGGCTTTTCTTCACTATGTTTTGCCATTATATGCCTCTTTAAACTACAAGCTAAAGCTGTTTTGTAGCTGCAATGAGGACATTGATGTGGCCTCTCCTCACTATGGTTTGTCATTATATGCCTCTTTAAATTGCCAGCTAAAACTACTTTGTAGCCACAATGAGGGCATTGATGTGGCTTTTCTTCACTATGTTTTCCTATAATATGTGTCTTTAAATTACAAGCTAAAGCTGCTTTGTAACTACAATGAGGACAGTGATGTGGCTTTTCTTCACTATGTTTTGACATAATATGTGTCTTTAAATTACAAGCTAAAGCTGCTTTGTAACTACAATGAGGACAGTGATGTGGCCTCTCCTCACTATGGTTTGTCAGTATATGTCTCTTTAAATTAGCAGCTAAAACTGCTTTGTAGCTGCAATGAGGGCATTGATGTGGCTTTTCTTCACTATGTTTTGCCATAATATGTGTCTTTAAATTACAAGCTAAAGATGCTTTGTAACTACAATGAGGACAGTGATGTGGCTTTTCTCCAGTATGTCGTGCCATCACATGATTCTTCAAATAACCAGATGTAACGGCTTTGTAGCTACAATGTGAAGATTGATGTGGATTTTCTTCACTATGTTTTGCCATAATATGTGCATTTAAAGTTCCAGATTTTGCTGCTTTGTAATTGCAATGAGGACATTGATGGGGCTTCTCTTCACTATGTTTTGCCATTATATGCC
This sequence comes from Acanthosoma haemorrhoidale, assembly GCA_930367205.1. Classification (NCBI taxonomy): domain Eukaryota; kingdom Metazoa; phylum Arthropoda; class Insecta; order Hemiptera; family Acanthosomatidae; genus Acanthosoma; species Acanthosoma haemorrhoidale. Next base: position 8,746,375 of record OV884012.1, read on the forward strand.
TCTTTAATTTACTAGCTTCTGGTGTTTTGTAACTACAATGATGACATTGATGTGGCTTTTCTTCACTATGTTTTCCCATTAAATGCCTCTTTAAATTACGAGCAAAAGCTGCTTTGTAGCTGCAATGAGGACATTGATGTGGCTTTTCTTCACTATGTTTTGCCATAATATGTGTCTTTAAATTACGAGTTAATGCTGCTTTGTAACAACAATGAGGACATTGGTATGGCTTTTCTTCACTATGTTTTGCCATTATATGCCTCTTTAAACTACAAGCTAAAGCTGTTTTGTAGCTGCAATGAGGACATTGATGTGGCCTCTCCTCACTATGATTTGTGATTATATGCCTCTTTAAATTAACAGCTAAAACTGCTTTGTAGCCGCAATGTGGGCATTGATGTGGCTTTTCTTCACTATGTTTTGCCATAATATGTGTCTTTAAATTACAAGCTAAAGCTGCTTTGTAACTACAATGAGGACAGTGATGTGGCTTTTCTTCACTATGTTTTGCCATAATATGTGTCTTTAAATTACAAGCTAAAGCTGCTTTGTAACTACAATGAAGACAGTGATGTGGCCTCTCCTCACTATGGTTTGTCATTATATGCCTCTTTAAATTACCAGCTAAAACTGCTTTGTAGCCGCAATGAGAGCATTGATGTGGCTTTTCTTCACTATGTTTTGCCATAATATGTGTCTTTAAATTACACGCTAAAGCTACTTTGTAACTACAATGAGGACAGTGATGTGGCTTTTCTCCAGTATGGCTTGCCATCATATGTTTCTTCAAACAACCAGATGTAACTGCTTTGTAGCTAAAATGTGAAGATTGATGTAGATTTTCTTCACTATGTTTTGCCATAATATGTGCCCTTAAACAACCAGATGTAACTGCTTTGAAGCAGCAATGAGGACATTGATGTGGCTTTTCTTCAGTATGTTGGGCCATTATATGTGACTTTATATTACCAGTACTGTCATCCTCTACAGATGATGAATCTGAAACAAACATTAATATCAAATAATTAGAAAAAGAATTACCACATGCAAAACTTCTTCGGGAGATCCCCAGGCTTTTACTTTCTTGACTTTATTCTAATAAGTGCTATATAGTCCAGGCAAGGAAGGATAATATGGATAATATAACAAATATGAGGCAATGAACTTACATTATTTCGTAAATTCATGTAGTTCAGAAATTTGGATTATTTGTTGGGGAAGGGGGTGTCCTCTATATCTAACATACCAAGACTAAGTGAGGTTTTAGTACAAAGTAAGGAAGTGCGCGTGAGCACAATATTACAAAAAAAATTACATTTGGCTCATTATAATTACCAGCTATACCAGTTACTTTAACAGAATAAGCAAGTATTTTGTGTATTTTGTTTACCATACCAATACTAAAATTATATAAGTTGAGATCCTTGCGACTTCAAGCCTTTGTGCCATCTTGATAAATTGAATATTGAGGGTTGCTTTAGTGTACTCATGGAAGGCGATGATTAGCTCTTTTTCACCTTGGAAAACTTTGATGACCTCCCTTAATTTGTGGACTAGTTCATGAGTAACTTTATTTCTAGACCGCAGCAGTTGGTCTGACCATTGGGGAAACAAAGCAAACGGTTGGATCAGTATCTCCATTGGGGAGACAATGTTAAACACGCCAATCAGGACAACCAGCTTATGATACTTAAATCGTATATGTATTTCCCCACTTAATTGACATTAATTTTAAGAATGTATGGACCTGTTGGTCATAATTATCACGTTCTTGTTATTTTCATTAGTTTAGTTTTGACTAGGAGGCCACTCTGGTTTGGATTAAAGCTGTAACGTTACATTAGGATGTTGCATTTCAATACAGTAGTCACTTTATTTTTATTTTTTTTCATAGCCCCTTTAAATTTACAGAGAATTATATACAATTGTAGATCCTCAGGCGATTCTATTTACAACCTATTTTTGTATTTCCTGTAGCATCGCTACATTATATACAGGTTTTGTTATTTTATAAAAATTATATAATGAATAAACAAGTATAATGATACACATTTTACGTGACTGGACTACACTGTCTAATACCCATAATATTAGTACACTAATAATGTGTACTCACCATTGTCCAGTAATAACTCTTCTTCTTCTTTAAAGTGGACAGGACCCTCTGCAAATAAGAAAAGACAAACTTGTAAAAAATGAAGTGTATAAGAGAAAATTAAATATAATGATTAAAACTGTAATATGTTAGATATTTACTATCAATGCAGTAACAAAGTTATTAGTTTGAGTAATCTCAGGATATGGAAGACATTTAAAAGTATTCATGTATTGAGTAACGTGTCAGAAATATTTTAGTGTACTCACCATTGTCCAGTATTGACTCTTCTTCTTCTTTAAAGTGGACAGGACCCTCTGCAAATAAGAAAAGACTTGTAAAAAATTAAGTGTATGAAAGAAAATTAAATATAATGATTAAAACTGTAATATGTTAAATATTTACTATCAATGCAGTAAAAAAGTTATTAGTTTGAGTAATCTCACAATATGGAAGACATTTGTAAGTATTCATGTATTGAGTAACGTGTCAGAAATATTTTAGTGTACTCACCATTGTCCAGTATTAACTCTTCTTCTTCTTTTAAGTGGACAGGACCCTCTGCAAATAAGAAAAGACTTGTAAAAAATGAAGTGTATGAAAGAAAATTAAATATAATGATTAAAACTGTAATATGTTAAATATTTACTATCAATGCAGTAAAAAAGTTATTAGTTTGAGTAATCTCACAATATGGAAGACATTTGTAAGTATTCATGTATTGAGTAACGTGTCAGAAATATTTTAGTGTACTCACCATTGTCCAGTATTAACTCTTCTTCTTCTTTTAAGTGGACAGGACCCTCTGCAAATAAGAAAAGACTTGTAAAAAATGAAGTGTATAAGCGAAAACTAAATATAATCATTAAAACTGTAATATGTTAAATATTTACTATCAATGCAGTAACAAAGTTATTAGTTTGAGTAATCTCACAATATGGAAGACATTTGTAAGTATTCATATATTGAGTAATGCTACAGAAATATTTTAGTGTACTCACCATTGTCCAGTATTAACTCTTCTTCTTCTTTAAAATGGATCGGAACTTCTACCGATAACAGAAAAAAGAAAAATTACAAAAAAAAAATGAATAAAAATGTTTACAGGTAAAATAAGACGTTTTACAATATAAATACCAATATTTACAAACTAAATTAAAATAATCTTTTAAGGTGTTTGTAATAAAAATTTTCATGATTCAATAACCAAGTCCATAACTCCATTTCCCATCATATAATTCCTTAGGTGGCACATGATTTCATTCAGTCCACTGCAGTGTCTATCGGTACCTTCACTCTTACTATTGGACAGATCTTAATATTTTTTTTTGGCTCCTACTTAAGGTCGTTATCCTGAAACGGTGTTGCCCATGGCTTGTGATTTGACCACATCAGGCAAACTTGGATGAACTATCATTCTAAACCTATTCCCTTACGAGGACTAAACGATTTTTGTCTAGAGAAACTCAAGTTATTCTTGTCTATCAAACGAAGCAAAGTCATTCGGTTGTCCAGAAAGCGTTAACATCTACCATGCTAACGAGGAAGACCAGATAAATATCCTGGAACTATTTGTGTCACCTTTAGTGGTTTATTGCTGGTTCTGGATTCATAGGCTACCCCCACCCTTGGGTACTTGATGACTTCATAAATCATATGGAGGCTGGGAGAAGTAATAAATCTAACCTGTAATTATCACAACCTTACCAAAGAAGACAATTAATGCCTTTAAGGGAAGTCAACCTTGTGATCTTTTGCGTGGTCGTTGTTCGTTGTTTTGCGTTCGTCGTGTTCCAAATCCAGAACGCAGTCCTTCAAGAGCCAAGAGTTTGGCCCCAAGATAGGAAGCAGAGAAACTGCCAGCAGGCAATCCACAGAAGACACTAATGGAGCATATTAAACATATTTGGTCAACTCGCCGCAACCGTTGATCTCTAATCACATTCAGCAATCAGCTATATTGAATCACCAATTGCACCGCCCCTCTAGAAACATTCTATTACTGTCCTATTTGCTAAACCGGTTAACCACCCATTGAAGCCTCACCTTACCATCCAATTAGCTTACTCCCTATCCTCTCTTGGAAAAACTCCTATTAAAACTTCTACTTTCAATTGTTGAATCCAAAAACCTTTTTCCTAGTCACCAGTTTTGTTTCGGTCTACAAATTTCCTCTGCTCAACAAAATAATCAGATATCCTCAGGTCTTGAAACGAAACAGTATTGCACTGGTGCCTTCTGGGCGTAGCTCAAGCTTGTAACAGGGTTTGGCTAGCAGATTTGCTTTACAATCTCAAAAGATATTTACCAGAACCTTTTCCTAATCCTACAGTCCTATCTTTCACACCACTTCTTTCAAGTTAACTGAGGTTTAGAATATTTTAACTACTTTCCTATTAAAGCAAGAGTTCTACAGGGCAGTGTCCTTGGTTCCATCCTCTAAATCCTATACACCCGATGTCCCCTATGTTCCCAATACCTTTTCGGCCACATTTGCAGATGACACTGCAGTCCTCACATCCCACATGGACCCTGATATAGCATCCCATTACCTTCCAAATCACCTTGATGTGATCGAGTATTGATGCGACCCAATGGCTGACCAAAGTTAATGAAGCAAAATGTTCCCACATTACCTCTACCCTCTGTAGTAAGTCCTTTCCACTAGTTTTTTTTAAATTCCATTCCTCTTCCTATATTTAAGACAGTACAATGTTTAGGCTCCCATCTCAACAAAAGGCCGATATGGAGCCCACACACGAGGTTAAAAAGACAAGAGCTAAACACACGCTTTGGACAACTGAACAGACTACTTCGAAGGACATCCCATCTCTCAGTAGAAAATAAATTAGTACTTTATAAATTTATACTATAGCCAATCTGGACATACGGAGTAGAGCTATGGGGGACAGCAAAAAAGTCAAACATCAAGCGTATCTAATCCTTTTAATCAAAAGTCCTGAGAACAATAGTCAAAACCACTTATTACATCAGCAAAAAAAACCCTCATAACGATCTTAATATACCCTATATTCCAACCAATCCAACCACCCTAATCCCCTAGCACAGTCATTACACTGTGCCACACATCCTTGATGTGCCAAAATGCTTCTCAGAGACAGTGACCTGCTATAATTACATGACAGGGGAGTCCTGGCAATGGCCAGTTTCTTCAAGACTTCCCAAGACTCTTGGTCCAGTTTCCTCTTTCGCATGCGAGGGAGGTGACAACCATGTGGATTTGGGAGGTCTCTGGGCTGTTTGTACATACTGTTTGAATGAGCGAGTGATTGAAGTATTGTAATATTTAATGTAGTAACAGAGTTATCAGTCTGTATCTCTACTTTGTTATCAGTATTTACATATTATAGAGTGTTTCACAAATACATTAGTGTACTCACCGTCGTCCTGGCTTAACTCCTCTTCCTCTTCTTGTTTTAAATTGTTTGGAACTCCTGCCATAAGAATAACAAGACACAAATTAGTAAAAACCGAAGTGCATAAGAAAAATTTAAACATATCAATTAAAGCAGTAATGTTACATTAACATGTTTGCTAAGAACGCAGTAGCAGAACTATCAGTGTGAAGGACCGAAGGAGTCATTTACAAGTATTTTTATATTGAGGGAATGATTAATAAATGCTTCAATGTACTTACCATAATCCCAGATTAACTCTTCTTCTTCTTTAAAATGGATCGGACCACCTGTGAATAAGATTAAAAATCTAAAATAAAAATATATCCAACACTTATTAATAAAAAAAAAATCAATATAATGGTAAAAATCAGGAATTATATGGTAATAAATTTAATAAATTCTAAAATTACTGTCCATGAGACAATATGGCGAAAATAAGATGTAGCCCCATAGTTACGCTAAAAAGCTCAATCAAGAACAAAATTCTGCAAACACTTTAGTATTTATTGGCGGATATTTTAATCATTCGAACACCTTGCCTATGTTCCCCAATAATAGTGCCTAGAACGATAAATTGGCTGAAAATAGCGGATTTTAAAGAACAGAGCTGTTGCAAAATATTGAATTCTAATGAGATCGGCATGGACAATTATTACAATTTAATGCTATTAAAATTAAAAATAATCAGGAAGCTCTACTTCAAAACTCAATAAAAATGAAAAATATATAGTTGCAATGTTCAACAAGCAGCCTGAAATTAAAATTGCGTAGCTTCATAAATTAGAATATGGCAATAATGTAAAATAACATGCAGCAAAAATATTATAAATAGTGCAATGTAAATATACTTTCAATTAAATCCGATGCAAGATATCATAAAAAAAAACAAGACAAAGAGTAATAAAGGGAATGAAATGTCTTTATTAATAATCTGGAGTAATTTTTACATAAAATGACATTAAAAATTTCATTAATTATCATATTAATAAAAAAAAAAAAAAATCATGTTTAGGTCAAATCCAAGGAAAACAACAATTTCATACAAAAAAAATTGTATATTTTCGTTCTTTTGATCTTGATATTACGTGCATAAAATATTATTTAGATTATAAATTGTAACAAAATAAAATAATAATAAGACCTCTGGATCCAGAATTAAACAAACAAAAAATTAAACCTTTCCCAACTAAAGTAACCATATTAAGCACATGCACATCGTTAAATCTATTCTAAACTGAAGAATAATCAGTTACGAAACTAAATTCAAATTTTCGACCCAGGAAAAATTTCAATTTCATTCAAATAATTATCAATTAGGCAAACTGATGGTAATTGAAATTACGTAGAGAGTAAAATGAATACAAAAGGCCTGAGTGTCGGAACACCGAAGAGTGTTTATGATCATCTAATTTAGCTGATCCAGGTGGTGTAGATGTTAGTAGAGCCTAGCAATGCGACAATAGTGTGAGCTGTAAGACACAGCAATAGGACTCGGCTACAGCTGAGCATTGGCAAATATTGCAATAACATTTATTAATGATTTAATTGACAAGAAAGGTTGCTAAAGTGTCCTTGTGATTACAATAATAATAATAATTATTATTATTATTTCGATTAATCGATCATGGTCGAAATGAAAATTTCTTTTGTTTCTGGCAACCATTTAAATAAATCATAGGAAACATAATAGTTTTACTAAACTTATGAGTGTTATTAACATTTGATACCAACTAATTCATAAATAATAAAAGGGCACTATTTTTTCTTATCTCCATCGATTACTTTTGCTATCTCCGGTTTTGTTTCAAATCATTAACAAAACAGTTACATAACTGATAAGAATTTTTTTATAAAAAATTGAAATTATTAGTAAATCAAATTTAAATAAATAATATGACATCCTTTTCCTTTCAATTATTATTATATTAGTTCTACCTTTAGCAACAAAAGAACAGTAAAATTAATTATCCATGCAAAACCAATCTTTTGAGCCAAGAAAGTAAAAACTAAAGAAATAAATTAATGAATTTGTTGACTAATTAATTGGCTTACACACCCAGTTATACTTAAGTTAAATTTAGCTAATGACTGTACTAAACTAAAATTAACGCAGCTATTTACTGTGAAAAAATTCCGCACATTGTTTTCGACTAAGTTGTAACTAAAAATCTATTACCCTGACTTCTTTAATCGTAACAAAATAAATTATACCCAAACAACACTAGTAAATAAAATGCACGAAGTAATTAAGGGCAAACAACACAAAAATGCCTCAATTTAGGAGTACAAGTTATACTGGCATAATAGCTATGCTGTACCAATAATTGCACAGTTTAACGAAGATTTAAGTTGCAAAAAACTTCTGTATGTATTAATATAATATATATGTATAAAGCCAGTCGGAAGAGTTAGCAAAGCGCAAAGCTATTATAAAAGGAGCAAAAAATATAGATTATTTCATATCTAATAGGTTTTTTCACACCAGCAATTGGGCGAGTAACCATAGGAATTATGTATTAAGAGTGCTTTTAATAGGTTTTTAATTTTTTGTTACTATAAGGGTCATTCCAAATCAATCATTGGTTTAGGAACTTGAAGTCTCAGAACTTAATATTTTTTTATATGTATGAGGTACTATCGGTTAGGATAAAAAATACAAAATTTGATATTTTTCCCTTTTGTAGTTATAAATTAAAATAAACAACAGCAATCCTCTGTTTTTTGACACGTTTTAAAACATTCAAAAGCTTATACCCAAATTATATGAAGGTATTCTTATGGCTTCTGTTATTAAAACAATGAAATAATAATTTAACTAACCAAACTTTAATGTACACGACTAACCACATTTGTGGTGCTATGTTATACTCTTAATTAGCTTGTTATAGTTGTTTCATGAAGATAAAATAGATCGTGTTATATTTAATACTAATTCTCTATACTTTGCCGCTTTAAAAAATAATATTATTTCACTACAAATCAACTGATAATCAAAACTGTTTGGACTGCCAGTAATAAACCAACTGTTATTATATGAATGATTTATTGCTCTGTTGTTGAGAAGTTAGATTCACGGTTTCTAATTTACCTGATAAGTTCATGATGAGTAAACAGATATTTCCAAAAACAGATCTGAAAATAACAAACACATAAAAAGACTTCAATTCAGAGATAGCTAGCTAAGACCTCTTTTCAGATGCTTGTCGCTCGTGAACGAAACAATCTCAAAGAGGTAGGTACGAAAGTAGAGATACAAAAAAGGGTGACATAGCATTGAGTGGTTAAATGCTGTATGGAATGATATAAATATGAAACTGTTGATCGGTTTGAATTAAAAGAATATTAACAACAGGTATAAGAACACATAAAAATTAAATAGAGGGTTAACTGCTTTGTACAATAAGTACTACACGAAATGAATTTATGTAGAGGAGCAATTATCTAAAATGCCACATGATGTCAACTATTATCTAACAGTTACCACAAGAGGTAGGTATGAAAGTACAGATACAAAAAAGGGTAAGATAGTATTGAGTGGTTAAATGGTGTATGGAATGATATAAATGTGAAACTGTTGATTGGTTTGAATTAAAAGAATATTAACAATAGGTATAAGAACACATAAACATTAAATAGAGGGTTCACTACTTTGTACAATAAGTACTACACGAAATGAATTTATGTAGAGGAGCAATTATCTAAAATTGCACGTGATGTCAACAATTATTTAAGAGTTACCACAAGAGGTAGGTACGAAAGTACAGATATAAAAAAGGTGACATAGTGTTGAGTGGTTAAATGGTGTATGGAATGATATAAATATGAAACTGTTGATCGGTTTGAATTAAAAGAATGTTAACAGGTATAAGAACACATAAACATTAAATAGAGGGTTTACTACTTTGTACAATAAGTACTACACGAAATGAATTTATGTAGAGGAGCAATTATCTAAAATCGCACATGATGTCAACAATTATCTAACAGTTACCACAAGAGGTAGGTAGAAAGTACAGATACAAAAAAGGGTAAGATAGTATTGAGTGGTTAAATGGTGTATGGAATGATATAAATATGAAACTGTTGATCGGTTTGAATTAAAAGAATATTAACAATAGGTATAAGAACACATAAACATTAAATAGTGAGTTTACTACTTTGTACAATAAGTACTACACGAAATGAATTTATGTAGAGGAGCAATTATCTAAAATCGCACATGATGTCAACAATTATCTAACAGTTACCACAAGAGGTAGGTACGAAAGTACAGATACAAAAAAGGGTAAGATAGTATTGAGTGGTTAAATGGTGTATGGAATGATATAAATATGAAACTGTTGATCGGTTTGAATTAAAAGAATGTTAACAATAGGTATAAGAACACATAAAAATTAAATTGAGGGTTTACTACTTAGTACAATAAGTACTACACGAAATGAATTTATGTAGAGGAGCAATTATCTAAAATCGCACATGATGTCAACAATTATCTAACAGTTACCACAAGAGGTAGGTACGAAAGTACAGATACAAAAAAGGGTAAGATAGTATTGAGTGGTTAAATGGTGTATGGAATGATATAAATATGAAACTATTGATCGGTTTGAATTAAAAGAATGTTAACAATAGGTATAAGAACACATAAAAATTAAATAGAGGGTTTACTACTTTGTACAATAAGTACTACACAAAATGAATTTATGTAGAGGAGCAATTTTCTAAAATCGGACATAATAAAGTCAACAAGAATTGTTTTGGAGTTAACACATGATTTACTGAATAAAGGTTATAGGATTTCTTTAGATAATTTCTATATGTCAATTCATTTGGCTGAACTCATGTGTCAAAACAATACTGACATTGTTGGAACAATGAGGATAAACAGAGTCGGAATCTCCAGTGAAATACATACAAAAAAATTACAGAAAAATGAACATTTAGTAAGATTCAAAGACAAACTTATGGTTTTCAAATGGAAGATTATAAAAGAGATATTGATGCTCAGTTCTATTCATAATGACGAAAAGACAATGATTGAAAAGAGAGGAACAGAAAAACAGAATGTTGTCCTGGATTATAACAAGAATATGGATGGCGTAGATTTGGGGGATGGAGTTATGGTGGCCTACACGGCTGCCCGTAATAGGCTAAAAAAATGTTTTTACGATAAATTGCTATGTGCTGCTTCAATGCATATATTATATACAAAAAAGATAAAGGTCATTTGGATCGATTACACTTTTTGGTAGAGTGTAGAGAAATTGGTAGATAACAACATAGTGAAAACCAACTCAAAGACATCAAGAATCTACATACTGGTGTGCGGATTGTAAGGCACTATGTATCAATAATTGTTTTAAAATATATCACACAGAAATTGAGTTTTGAATTTTTACATATATATTTTAATTTTTTCAAATCAATATTTATATTTTATTCATGTGCTTTCGTTTATTGTTCTGTAATTCTTAACTTTTTAATATTTTTTATTTTGTATCTAAATAAAAAATATATATTTTTTGCAATCTTTATAATTGTTTGTAAAATTTATCATTTTTTAATTCCATATTTCCAATTTATTGTCGGTATTCTTTTCTATTTGTTTGTAATTTTGTATTTTCCTTTGTGCTTTATATATAAATAAACGAAAAAATATATATTTCATAGTCTTTTCATTTATTTTAAGCACAAATAATAATATGAAATTACGTCCTCCGGGCGTGATGTGTTTACACGTCCTAGTGAAAGAGTTCGCGCCCGTTATATGCTGCGTAATCAAAAAGGGAATTCCCCGGTTAACAGGTTAATGGGCATTCAAGCAGCAAACAACATAGAGAAGCTACATATAAAATTATGTAGGAATTTAAAATTACGCCCAAAACTCATTTATATGGCCGGGGACAAAGTTGAGATGGTGAGGGGACTCGCCATGAGTTTCCATGAAACTCAAAACTTTCGGGTTTGAAGTAACAGAATCACGGACTAGTTTCAAACTGGTTTGCAGTTATTTACTGTGCATATGCGAACGTTACTTGATCACGAATTTAGAACATGCTGGAACGCTTTTTCTATTCTCTGAATAGTTACTCTTTCAGAAGGTTATTTTACAAAACAACTTTATTAAAACAAATTTATTTATAAATTAAAAACATTGAAATTTCACCTCTGCTAATAGAGATTTCAACAATTATTAGTTTTGAAGTGAGTACTCAATTATTAATAGACAAAATAACAGTTAACGTCCATTCATTTTTTGATTTATAGTTTTTAATTTAAGTAGTGAAAAGTTAAATTAGTTGAATTAGTTCAACGATATTTTTCCTCTTTGTTATAAGGTGTGTTCTCACTATAAAGTTGCTTATAAATTTAAACTATCCTTATTAAGGTGAGCAGGAAAAGAGGAGAGATTATCTGTGCATTTCTCCAGATGTCTGACAGTTAGAGTTTTGGTTTCGGGAGAGTTGGACCGGCTCAACGGTACTGCGCATGTCCAGCCACCAGTTTGATGTATGTTGGAACAAACTTACAGTTTTGGCGTGGTTAGAGAGGCACTGAAAGTCAGCAGAGGAGTAAAAGTTGGGTGTAATCCACAAAATACTTGCTTATGCTGTCGAACTAACTATTATAACTAGTATTAATAATAATGAAATAGATTTTTATGCTTTCTTATTTATTAAGAGGTAAAAGGTCATCCATTAAAATTCTAAGCTGGACCCTGTTGGCCAGGAGCCAAGCTTTTATTATATGTATGGGGGGAGATGGATAATGGCCTATGGATTAGGATGATTGAATAAGGTATGATGAAATTTCATTAACTTAGAAGGAAAAGATAAAAATACTCATCCTTCCTAGTGGAAAATTACGCGGTTGCTGTGGGGAAAAACCAAGATTACTTTGTGATAGCCCAATAGTTAGTGCCTTATGCAGTACAAGTGGAAGAACAAAAACATCCACATAATAAAATTTAGTCAATAAGAACAGTGAGGAAAACGGCCTGGGGAAGTAAATATGTTTAAAGGTATGAATGTTTTATGTGAAAAGTGTGAGTTGTTGATAAAAACATTAAGCTCTCATACTTGTAAATGGAAATTTCATGCGTGCACACATTGCAGTCACAAATTTAAATCAAAATTTAGCAGTACACGACATAAAATTATATGTGAGAAAAAAAAGGACATAGTTCGCTTCAAGCATTTGTGAGTAATAGTAACCAATCGTTATCAATGGGAAATTTTCAAACACAGACAGGTCATCTTTGAAACAATCTGTTCACGCACCTCAATCACATTTACCCTTCAAAAAACGGATACATTAGAACATTCCATGGTTTGATTTATGAACAACTAATCACTAGATTGCTGTCTTAACTAGTCAATTATAAAAGTAAATTATTTCCACTATAAATATTATGGTGCTGGCCACTTCAATTATAAATAGTATATGTAGGGGCCGCTTTCAATGGTATATTCAATTAAAGTATGTACTTAAATAATAATGTACTAATTATTATTATTACTATTAAAAGTAACCTAGTAGCTGTCTGGGCCATTGTACTTATTAATATCCTGTATACCCTTCAGGAAACGAGATACATTACAATATGTTATACGTTCGACTCCTGCTATGTAAAGAAATATTAATATTAAGAGATAGAGATTGTTCTGATGAAGATTAGTTAACAACACCAAGGGAAACTGTTAGTTCATCTGAGATTGTAGCCTATCGTGATTCAGACTATGCACTATGCAGGCCATGTGGAAACATGAAGAAGCACTACTGGTTTCACAATATTCTACAATGGTGATCCAGAAGAAAACCAATTATGGCACAGAGACTGAATTTATAAGTCCTTCTTGTAAAGTACCTTTGTTTTTCAAGAGAGCAATCAATATTAACCAACAGCGTATTGAATGGAAAACTGTTCATTGATAATTTGAGTGCAGTTCATATAAAAGTTGTTGAAAATAGGTATTATTAATATAAAAGTTGTTGAAAATAGGTATTATTAATATAAAAGTTGTTGAAAATAGGTATTATTAACATAAAAGTTGTTGAAAATAGGTATTATTAATATAAAAGTTGTTGAAAATAGGTATTATTAATATAAAAGTTGTTGAAAATAGGTATTATTAATATAAAAGTTGTTGAAAATAGGTATTATTAATATAAAAGTTGTTGAAAATAGGTATTATTAATATAAAAGTTGTTGAAAATAGGTATTATTAATATAAAAGTTGTTGAAAATAGGTATTATAAATATACGAAGCAAACATATAGATGTCAGATATCACAATATTTTTACAAACCTAATATTACTGTGATAAATCACACTATACCTTATTGGGCAATAAGTAATTACAATTCTTTATTCACTTGATCATTCATAGAGTATTTACCAACAGCCTAGAGACCTCTTAAATACACATGACTGTCACCTCCCTTGCATGCGAAAGAGGAAGCAGAGTCTTGGGAAGTCCCCCACGCTCCTCTGTTAAATGTGTCATTGGATACCAGCCACTAGAGGCTGAAGAAGAGCTTGAAAGCCATAGACCTCAGGACACGATTGGAGAAACTGGCCATTGCCAGGACTCCCACTGTCATGTCCCACAGGACGCGTGTCACATTAGTTCCCGAGGAGGATTATAGGGATGTCGGATGACGGAAGTGTAATAATGACTGTGCTAGTGGATTAGGTTACTATGGAATTTCATGAACTTGGAAGGAATGAGTCCAAGAATGTAAGGTATATTGAGATTGTTATGAAGGGTTTTGTTGCTGATGTAATAAGGGGCATTAACTATTGTTCTCAGGACTTTTGACTGAAAGGATTGGAGACTTGCTGTTCGACTTTTTTGCTATCCACCGTAGCTCTATTCCATATGTCCAGATTAGCTTTAGTATAACTTTGTAAATTAGTAATTTATTTTCTATTGAGAGATAGGATGTCCTTTAAAGTAGTCTGTAGGGGTGTCCAAAGCGTCTGTTTAACCTCTTATGTGGGTTCCATGTCAGCCATTCGTCGAGATGGAAGTCTAAATATTGTACTTTCTTAGATATAGGAAGAGGAATGGAATGGAAAAAAACTAGTGGACAGGACTTACTACAGAGGGTAAATAAAGGTAAATGGGAACATTTTGCTTCATTAACTTTGGTCAGCCATTGGTCGCATCAATACTCGATCTCATCAAGGTGATTTGGAAGGTAATGGGGTGCTATATCAGGGTCTGGGTGGGATGTCAGGACTGCAGTGTCATCTGCAAATGTGGCCAAAAATGTATTGGGAGTAGATGGGACATCAGTGGTGTATAGGTTATAGCAATGGAAAGTTGCAGACGGAAACCAAACTGCTGACTAGAAAATAGGTTTTTGGATTCAGCAATTGAAAGTAGATGTTTTAATAGGAGTTTTTCCAAGAGAGGATAGGGAGTAAGCTAATTGGATGGTAAGATGAGGCTTCAATGGGTGGTTAACCGGTTTAGCAAATAGGACAATAATAGAATGTTTCTAGAGGGGCATTGCAATTGGTGATTCAATATAGCTGATTCAATATTGAGTATTGTACTTTCTTAGATATGGAAGAGGAATGGAATTTAAAAAAAAAACTAGTGGGCAGGACTTGCGACAGGGAGTAAAGGTAATGTGGGAACATTTTGCTTCATTAACTTCGATCTGCCATTGGTTCCACCAATACTCCATCTCATCAAGGTGTTTTTGAAGGTTATGAGATGCTGTATTGAGGTCTTATAAATTGTAACAAAATAAAATAATAATAAGACCTCTGGATCCAGAATTAAACAAACAAAAAATTAAACTTTCCCAACTAAAGTAACCATATTAAGCACGTTCAGATCGTTTAATATATTCTATATTAATAATGAATAATCAGTTATGAACTAAATTCAAATTTTCGACCTAGGAAAAATTTCAATTTCATTCAATTAACTTATCAATTAGCCAAACTGATGGTAATTAAAGTTACGGAGAGAGTAAAATAAATACGTAAGGCCTCAGTGTCAGAACAATGAAGACTGTTTATGATCATCTAATTTCGCTGATCCAGGTGGTGTAGATGTTAGTAGAGCCTAGCAATACGACACAATAGTGTGAGCTGTAAGACACAGCAATAGGACTCGGCTACAGCTGAGCATTGGCAAATATCGCAATAACATTCATTGATGATTTAATTGACAAGAAAGGTTGCTAAATGTCCTTGTGATTACAATAATAATAATTATTTTTATTTCGATTAATCGATCATGGTCGAAATGAAAATTTCTTTTGGTTTTTTGAACCATTTAAATAAATCAAAGGAAACATAATAGTTTAATAAACTTATAGGTGTTATTAACATTAGATTCCAACCAATTGATAAATAATATATAATAATAAATAAAATAATATATAATAAATAAGAATGTTCTTATAAAAAAATTGAAATTATAAGTAAATCAAATTTAAATAAATAATACGACATCCTTTTCCTTTTAATTATTATTATATTAATTCTACCTTTAACAACAAAAGAACAGTAAAATTAATTATCATTATTATACAAGGAGCAAAAAATATAGATTATTTCATATCTAATAGGTTTTTTCACACCATCAATTGGGCGAGTAACCATAGGATTAATGCATTAGAGTGGTTTTTAATTTTTTGTTACTATAAGGGTCATTCCAAATCAATCAATGGTTTAGGAACTTGAAGTCTCAGAACTTAATATTTTTTTATATGTACGAAGTAGTATCACAATCGGTTAGGATAAAAAATACGAAATTTGATATTTTTTCCTTTTATAGTTATAATTACAATAACAACAGCAATCTTTTGTTTTTTGACATGTTTTGAAACATTCAAAAGCTTATACCCGAATTTTATAAAGGTATTCCTATGGTTTCTATTATTAAAAAAATGAAGTAATAATTTAAGCGCCTCAACTTTAATGTACACAGCTAACCACATTTGTGGCGCTATGTTATACTCATAAGTAGCTTGTTATGGTTGTTTCATGAAGATAAAATAGATTGTGATGTATTTAAAACTAATTCTCTATACTTTGCCGATTTAAAAAATAATATTATTTCACTACAAATCAAGTGATAATCAAAATTGTTTTGACTGCCTGTAATAAACCAACTGTTATTTTATGAATGATTTATTGCTCTGTTGTTGAGAAGTTAGATATGCGGTTTCTACTTTACCTGATAAGTCCATGATGAGTAAATAGATATATTTCCAAAAACAGATGAGAAAATAACAAACACATTAAAAGACTTCAATTCAGAGCTAAGGCCTCTATTATGTTGCTTGTCGTTCGTGAACGAGAGCATCTCAAAGAGATAGGTACGAAAGTACAGATACAAAAAAAGGGTGACATAGCATTGAGTGGTTAAATGGTGTATGGAATAATAAATGTAATTTTGTATTTTCCTTTGTGTTTTATATATAAAAAAACGAAAATATATATATTTCATAGTCATTTCATTTATTTTTAGTATAAATAAAAAAAACAATAATATGAAATTACGTCCTCCGGGCGTGACATATTTACACGTCCTAGTGAAAGAGTTCGCGCCCGTTATATGCTGCGTAATCAAAAAGGGAATTCCCCAGTTAACAGGTTAATGGGCATTCAAGCAGCAAACAACATAGAGAAGCTACATAGAAAATTATGTAGGAATTTAAAATTACGCCCAAAACTCATTTATATGGAAGGGGACAAGTTGAGTTGGTGAAGGGACTCGCCATAAGTTTCCATGAAAGTCAAAACTTTCGGGTTTGAAGTAACAGAATCACGGACTAGTTACAAACTGGTTTGCAGTTATTTACTGCATTACAGTGCATATGTGAACGTTACTTGATCACGAATTTAGAACATGCTGGAACGCTTTTTCTATTCTCTGAATAGTTACTCTTTCAGAAGGTTATTTTACAAAACAACTTTATTAAAACAAATTTATTTATAAATTAAAAACATTAAAATTTCACCTCTGCTAATAGAGATTTTCAACAGTTATTAGTTTTGAAGTGAGTACTCAATTATTAATAGACAAAATAACAGTTAACGTCCATTCATTTTTTGATTTATAGTTTTCAATTGAAGTAGTGAAAAGTTACATAAGCTAAATTAGTTCTAACGATATTTTTCCTCTTTGTTTTAAGGTGTGTTCTCACTGAAAAGTTGCTTGTAAATTTAAACTGTCCTTATTATGGTAAACAGGAAAGATTAACTGTGTATTTCTCCAGATGTCTGACAGTTAGAGTTTTGGTTTCGGGAGAGTTAGACCTGCTCAACGGTACTGGGCATGTCCAGCCACCAGTTTGATGTATGTTGGAACAAACTTACAGTTTTGGCGTGGTTAGAGAGGCACTGAAAGTCAGCAGAGCAGTAAAAGTGGGTGTATTTCACAAAATACTCGCTTATGCTGTCGAACTAACTATTATAACTAGTATTAATAATAATGGAATAGATTTTTATGCTTTCTTATTTATTAAGAGGTAAAAGGTCATCCATTAAAATTCTAAGCTGGACCCTGTTGGCCAGGAGCCAAGCTTTTATTATATGTATGGGGGGAGATGGATAATGGCCTATGGATTAGGATGATTGAATAAGGTATGATGAAATTTCATTAACTTAGAAGGAAAAGATAAAAATACTCATCCTTCCTAGTGGAAAATATATGCAGTTGCTGTGGGGAAAAACCAAGATTACTCTGTGATAGCCCAATAGTTAGTGCCTTGAGTGTGATGAGTCTCCACTTAAACGTAAGTCGTTATAACTACTTTTTTAACTAATCCTTGCATAATAATGTTAAATCTAATTCTTCAAAACATTACAGATTTCCTTTATAACTAAATTAAATGGCCTTACAGCCTACAAAACTGTTGGAGAGTTGAAAGAAGGGTCGACATATAATATTCTGGATATTATATAAAATTTTATATAAAAAATACTGAACATGGTCAAGCACTGCATGCCATCTTGGAGGGAGAAGACGAAGAGAAAATAAGAACGTTTCTTCCAAAACGCTATCGGGAGAATGTTTTACCGATGAGGAGATAAAACAGTATGATGGTGAGTTTCATCATATTATTAATTGTTACTTCAATCAATGTTAATACCTCATTGTCAGAATAAAAAGGTATACATTTTCATTTCCATTTTAGGATTATTGAAAATGCAGTACAAGGGGAAGAACTAAAACATCCACATAATAAAATTTAGTCAATAAGAACAGCAAGGATTACGACCTGGGGAAGTAAGTATGTTTAAAGGTATGAATGTTTTATGTGAAAAGTGTGAGCTGTTGATAATAACATTAAGCTCTCAAACTTGTTAATGGAAATTTCATGTGTGCACACATTGCAGTAATTATTCTTCATTTCCATGTCCATCTTTTTCAAATTATTTGATATTAATGTTTGTTTCAGATTCATCATCTGTAGAGTATGACAGTAATGGTGATTTAATGACATGCCATACCGGAGAAAAGCCACACAGAAGTCCTCATTACAGCTACAAAGCAGTAACATCTGGTTGTTTGAAAAATCATATGACGGCATGCCATACTGGAGGAAAGCCACATCAATGTTCACATTGTAGCTCCAAAGCAGTTACATCTGGTTGTTTGAAGAATCATATGATGGCATGCCATACTGGAGGAAAGCAACATCATTGCCTTCATTGCAACTACAAAGCAGTGTAACCTAGTCAGTTGAAGAGTCACTTAATAAAACAACATAGTGGAGAAAAGCCACACCAATGTCCTCATTGTAGTTACAAAACAGCAGGAGCTTCTAATTTTAACAGGCATATAATGTTAAAACATACTCATTACAGCTACAAAGCAGTACAATCTAGTCACTTGAAGAAACACTTAATAACAGCATACTGGAGAAAAGCCACATCAGTGTTTCAAAAGCAGTGCTATCTGATGATTACAAGTATCATGAAATGGACACACCATACTATAGAAATGCCTCATCAATAATTTTGTCATTTGCAATTACAAGCTTATCAATTGAATATTCAAACAATGGTACACTTTTCGGGGGGGGGGGGCATGAATGTCCTCATTGCAGTTACAAAGCAGTACACTTTGAAAATGTGGAGACATAATGGCCCACCATACCAAAGAAACGCCCTATCAATGTCCTTTTTGCAACTACAAAGAAATACATGCTGATAATTTGATGACATATTCAGCTTCTTTGTTTTAGCTTTGCCGCAAAAAAATGATGTTGGAATAGTCTATGTTCGCGAAGGTTACCTTCCTGGGGAGAGTGACGGTCAATGTGGCTGACGATAGCGGAGAAAACCTCGGTGCGGCGAACCGATGAGTCTTGCAATCTTGAACAATCGAGTCTCCCGTATGCAGTGGTGGGGGTGCTCCAATCTTCCATCTACTAGTAACTGCCGATGAGGGAGGTCTAGGTGTAGGCCCTTCAGGTGAGGAGGTGAGAGTGCCTGAGTGATGAAAAACAGGCGGAGACAATGCCGATGTCATTTGCACATTACTTAGTAACTCAACGTTCCCTCGCCAAAACTGGATCCAGACTGCCCCAGTGGTGGGGCTTACCGTAGGAACCAACCTTGTTTACGTCTCTCTGACCAAAGTTCGCATGAAATGATATAATTCCACGGTAATACCTTGAACATCTCCATGCATAACGTCAATTCACTATTCCGCTGAATTTTATCTAATTATTTATTCTTATAATTAACACATAAAAAAAAACAAATTAAACTGGTTTCTCATAACTGGAAAGGCATTAAAATAAGAATCGATAATTTCGATTCAATACACGAATAATTCGAACTAAAAAAAAATAAAATAAATAGACCTTTTATTCGGGCTTAAACAAATATTGTTCAGATTATCTTAACTTGATGTCCCAAATAAAACAAGGAGCAAAAACAAAAAAACAGCTCTATTGAAAATAATAAAGTTTCATTTCGTAATCAATTCGTTCTTAATAAAAAAAAGTAATTAAAAAAGTCTTGATTAATGATATATTGGTGCTATCTTTAATGGTATATACCAACAAAGAGTCATTAAAACTTCCAATCCAATTTTAAATACATATATTAAGCAATAAGCAATCAGTAATAAACGTAATATTTTTTCTATACTCTAACATTTCACTAAAATTATACGGTTAAGTTTATTTTGGAATATGTTTAAATATTTTAATATTTACTCGCATTAGACAGCTTATATTACAGTCTAATTAAGTCTCGCCCCTATACACTATCCGAAAACCCACATTTAGTTGATGAATGTTTTACTCGATACGATCAAAGAAATTACAGGACGGTCGGTTAAGTTGCTATAGGACGTACCTATGTCGATACTCGTGTTTTCATATATTATAAACAGTGAGGTGATGTTTACCTTTCCGCCCGATTCTCCGTGTGGCTTAAACAATACCTAAAAAGATAAATTGGTCAGTATCAAATCAATATTGAATGAACTCCTTCAGAATTCAATAGGTAATAAAGATTAATGCTAATGAGCTCATTTTAATTCAGTTATATAACATTATTTTATTATTCTGTAGACATTAAGTTCATTTTTAATAAGATTTGTATAATAAATTTTATAGAGAATTAAGTTTTGATTAAAGTAACCATTCCCAATTTCTTTTGGAATTTAATCATTAAAGGAATAAAGGTTTGATTTATGATATAATATAATGGTGCGGGCCACTTCAATTATCAATATGTAGTATATGTAGGGGCCGCTTTCAATAGTATATTCAATTAAAGTATGTACTTTAATAATAATGTACTAATTATTATTATTGCTACTAAAAGTAACCTAGTAGCTGTCTGGGCCATTGTACTTATTAATGTCCTGTATACCTCTATTTGTTTTACGTTCGACTCCTGCTATGTAAAGTAAAATTAATATTAAGAGGTAGAGATTGGTTCGATGAAGATTAGCGAATAGCACCAAGGGAAACTGTCAGTTCATCTGAGATTGTAGCCTATCCTGATTCAGACTATTCAGGCCATGTGGAAACATAAAAAGCACTACCGGTTTCACAATATTCTACAATGGTGATCCAGAAGAAAACCAATTATGGCACAGCCTAGAGACCTCTTAAATACACATGACTGCCACCTCCATCGCATGCGAAAGAGGAAGCAGAGTCTTGGGAAGTCATTGGATAGGAGCTGCTATAGGATGAACAATAGCTTGAATGAAGCTGAGCTTTCATTGCCAGGACTCCCACTGTCATGTCCCACAGGACGCGTGCCACTTTAGTTCCCGAGGACGATTATAGGGATGTGTGGTGCAGTGTAATAATGACTGTACTAGTGGATTAGGTTGATTGGATAGGTTACTATGGAATTTCATGAACTTGGAAGGGATGAGTACAAGAATGTAAGGTATATTGAGATTGTTATGAAGGGTTTTGTTGCTGATGTAATAAGGGGCATCAACTATTGTTCTCAGGACTTTTTACTGAAAGGATTGGATACGCTTGCTGTTCAACTTTTTTGCTAACCGCTGTAGCTCTATTACATATGTCCAGATTAGCTTTAGTATAACTTTGTAAATTAGTAATTTATTTTCTATTGAGAGATAGGATGTCCTTCAAAGTAGTCTGTAGGGGTGTCCAAAGCGTTTGTTTAACCTCTTATGTGGGTTCCATGTCAGCCTTTTGTTGAGATGGAAGTCTAAATATTGTTCTTTCTTAGATATAGGAAGAGGAATGGAATTTAAAAAAAAAACTAGACTTGTGACAGAGAGTAAAGGTAATGTGGGAACATTTTGCTTCATAACCTTTGATCTGCCATTGGTTGCACCAATACTTGATCACATCAAGGTGTTTTTGAAGGTTATGGGATGCTTTATTGAGGTCTGAGTGGGATGACAGGACAGCAGTGTCATCTGCAAATGTTGCCAAGAAGGTATTAGGAGTAGAGAGGGACATCAGCAGTATATAGGTTATAGAGGATAAAAAATAGGTTTAAATATTATAATTTGGAATGTTATGAGTAGGGCTGGGATTTATATGAAATACAAAAGTAAAATATGTATGTATTTATTTTCAGATAAATATGTAACTAAAAAATGAAAAACACATAAAATGTTGATGCAATTAGCATAAATCCAGTTAATTCACCTTTAAACTGCGAAAGATGAATCCCTCAGTGAAGAATGGAAAGTAAAGACTGCGTTATATTCTCCTTTCAGAAAGGGAAGAAACCGCTGCTTACATCCTAGACTGTACGAAAAAAAAATGGAATTCACTGACATCATTATAGTTTACCTGGGAATAACATGGACTGTTGTCTCTGTTTTTGACTGTCAGCTCACTTTTGGACGATTAGATAAATCCATCTCCAAATTATCAGCATGTATCTCATTGTAGCTGCAAAAAGGGCATTGATAGAGCTTTTCTCCAGTATGCTGTGACATTAAGTGTCTCTTTAGTGTGACAGATGTTACTGCTGTGTAGCTGCATTGAGGACATTGATGTGGCTTTTCTCCAGTATGCTGTGACATTATATGTCTCTTCAGATTACCAGATGATACTGATGTGTAGCTGCAATGAGGACATTGATGTGGCTTTTCTCCAGTATGCTGTGACATTATACGTGTCTTCAGATTACCAGATGATACTGATGTGTAGCTGCAATGAGGACATTGATGTGGCTTTTCTCCAGTATGGTGTACCATTACATGTCTCTTCAAATGACTAGATCTTACTGCTTTGTAGCTGCAGTAAGGGCATTGATGTGGCTTTTCTCCAGTATGCTGTGCCATTAAGTGTCTCTTTAGTGTGCCAGATGTTACTGCTGTGTAGCTGCATTGAGGACATTGATGTGGCTTTTCTCCAGTATGCTGTGCCATTAAGTGTATCTTCAGTGTACCAGATGATACTGATGTGTAGCTGCAATGAGGACATTGATGTGGCTTTTCTCCAGTATGCTGTGACATTATATGTGTCTTCAAACAACCAGATGTTACTGATTTGTAGCTGCAATGAGGACATTGATGTGGCTTTTCTTCACTATGTTTTGCCATAATATGTGCCTTCAAAGTACCAGCTAAAGTTGCTTTGAAGCTGCAATGAGGACAATGATGTGGCTTTTCTTCAGAATGCTGTGACATTATATGTGTCTTCAAACAACCAGCTTGTACTGATTTGTAACTGCAATAAGGACATTGATGTGGCTTTTCTTCACTATGTTTTGCCATAATATGTGTCTTCAAAGTACCAGCTAAAACTGCTTTGTAGCTGCAATGAGGACATTCATGTGGCTTTTCTTCACTATGTTTTGCCATTATATGCCTCTTTAATTTACTAGCTTTTGGTGTTTTGTAGCTACAATGTGAACATTGGTGTGGCTTTTTTCCAGTATGGCATGCCATCATATGATTTTTCAAACAACCAGATGTATTTGCTTCGTAGCTACAATGTGAACATTGGTGTGGATTTTCTCCAGTATGGTGGGCCATTATATGTGACTTTATATTACTAGTACTGTCATACTCTACAGATGATGAATCTGAAACAAACATTATTATCAAATAATTAGAAAAAGAATTGTCACATGGAAATAAAGAATAATTATCAAAGTATTTTTGTAATATCTTCCTTGGGATATCCCCAGGCTTTAACTTTCTTGACTTTATTCTAACAAGTGCTATATAGTTCAGGCAAGGAAGGATAATATGGATAATATAATAAATATGAGTCAAGGAATTTACATCATTTTGTAAATTCATGTAGTTCTGAAATTTTGGTCAGTTGTTGGGGGAGGGGGTGCCCTGTATATCAACGTGTTTCTCAAATTAATTTTTTTGTCGTATTAATACTTGAAAGGTTATTTTGTTTAACATACCAATACTAAAATTATATATATTATATAAGTTGAGATCCTTGCGACTTCAAGTCTTTTTGCCATCTTGATAAATTGAATATTGAGGGATGCTTTGGTGTACTCACCGTAGGCCATGATTAGCTCTTTTTCACCTTTGAAAACTGCCAGCGCCTTGATGAGCTCCCTTGGTCTGCGGACCAATTCATGAGTAACTTTATTTCTTGACAGCAGCAGTTGGTCTGGCCATTGGGGAAACAAAGCAAACGGTTGGATCGGTATCTCCATTGGGGAGACAATGCTAAACACGCCAATCAGGACAACCAGCTTATGTTACTTACATCATATATGTATTTCCCCACTTAATTGACATTAATTTTAAGAATTCTTAATATATGGACCTGTTGGTCGTAATTATAACGTTCTTATTATTTTCATTAGTTTAGTTTTGACTGGGAGGCCACTCTGGTTTTGATTAAAGCTGTAACGTTACATTAAGATGTTCCCTTTCAATACAGTAGTCACTTTTTTTTTTCTTTTTTTTCATAGCCCCTTTCAATTTACAGATAATTATCTACAATTGTAGAACCTCAGGCGAATCTATTTACAAATTATTTTTGTATTTCCTGTAGCATCGCTACATTATAAACAGGTTTTGTTATTTTATAAAAATTATATAATAAATAAACAAGTATAATGATACACATTATATGTGACTGGACTAAACTGAGACTATTAAAGGTGATGGGGCTCACCTTTTTGATCAAACTTAAAACTAACTTACATACTAATTCTTAACCTAATTTTTCCCGACAGTCTGTTGCCATTGATGCGGGAGGGGCGGTAGGGTCATAGTGTTAAACACTGGGTTGGTTAGGAGGTGCAACGAGTCAAAAAACTTGACGAGTCTCCAGCGGATGAACTTACCTACTGACGGCAAACCAAGCAATGGCCAAAGGTCAGCTTTCTTTAACCTCTCGAGAGAGGTACGTCGGACCACTTTTCGCATGATCCCATTCTGGAAATGTTGGAGACATTTGGCTGTATTGCCAATCAAGGGGATACAGTACTAACTATTGTACCCTACACTATACTAAGTGTACTCACCATTGTCCAGTATTAACTCTTCGTCTTCTTCTTTAAAGTGGACAGGACCCTCTGCAAATAAGAAAAGACTTGTAAAAAATGAGGAGTATAAGAAAAAATTAAATATAATGATTACTGTAATATGTTAAATATTTACGATTAAGGCAATAACAAAGTTAATCGTTTGAGTAATCTCACAATATGGAAGACATTTGTAAGTGTTCATGTATCGAGTAACGCTTCAGAAATACTTTAGTGTACTCACCATTTTCCAGTATTAACTCTTCCTCTTCTTTAAAGTGGACACGACCCTCTGCAAATAAGAAAAGACTTGTAAAAAATGAAGTGTATAAGAGAAAACTAAATATAATAATTAAAACTGTAATATGTTAAATATTTACGATTAAGGCAATAACAAAGTTATTGGTTTGAGTAATCTCACAATATGGAAGACATTTGTAAGTATTCATGTACTGAGTAACGCTTCAGAAATATTTTAGTGTACTCACCATTGTCCAGTATTAACTCTTCTTCTTCTTTAAAGTTGACAGGACCCTCTGCAAATAAGAAAAGACTTGTAAAAAATGAAGTGTATAAGAGAAAACTAAATATAATCATTAAAACTGTAATATGTTAAATATTTACGATTAAGGCAATAACAAAGTTATTAGTTTGAGTAATCTCACAATATGGAAGACATTTGTAAGTATTCATGTACTGAGTAACGCTTCAGAAATATTTTAGTGTACTCACCATTGTCCAGTATTAACTCTTCTTCTTCTTTAAAGTTGACAGGACCCTCTGCAAATAAGAAAAGACTTGTAAAAAATGAAGTGTATAAGAGAAAACTAAATATAATCATTAAAACTGTAATATGTTAAATATTTACGATTAAGGCAATAACAAAGTTATTAGTTTGAGTAATCTCACAATATGGAAGACATTTGTAAGTGTTCATGTATTGAGTAACGCTTCAGAAATATTTTAGTTTATTCACCATTGTCCAGTATTAACTCTTCTTCTTCTTTGAAATGGATTGGACCCTCTGTAAAGAAGAAAAGACAAACTTGTACAAAATAAAGTGAATAAGTAAATATAAATAAAGTAAATAACTAAATAAATAAAGTGATACGAGAAAGTTAAATACAGTAATTAAAACTGTAATATATTAGATATTTACTATTAATGCAATAACAAAGTTATTAGTTTGAGTAATCTCAGGATATGGAAGACATTGTTAAGTATTCATGTATTGAGTAACGCTTCAGAAATAGTTTAGTGTACTCACCATTGCCCAGTATTAACTCTTCTTCTATGAAATGGATTGGACCCTCTGCCGATAAGAAAAGACAAACTTGTGAAAAATGAAGTGTATGAGAGAAAATTAAATATAATGATTAAAAATGTAATATGTTAGATATTTACTATCAATGCAGTAACAAAGTTATTAGTTTGAGTAATCTCACAATATGGAAAAGATTTCTAAGTATTCATGTATTGAGTAACGCTTCAGAAATATTTTAGTTTATTCACCATTGTCCAGTATTAACTCTTCTTCTTCTTTAAAATGGATTGGAACCTCTACAGATAACAGAAAAAAGAAAAATTACAAAAAAAAATGAATAAAAATTTTTACAAGTAAAATAAGACCTTTTACAATATAAATACCAATATTTACAAACTAAATTAAAATAATCTTTTAAGGTGATTTTAATAAAAATTTTCATAATTCAATAACAAAGTCTACAACTCCATTTTACAACACATAGTTTTGGTGGTACATGATTTCATTCAGTCCACTGCAGTGTCTATCGGTACCTTCACTCTTACTATTGGACAGATCTTATTATTTTTTTTTGGCTCCTACTTAAGGTCGTTATCCCAAAACGGTGTTGCCCATGGCTTATGATGTGGCCACATCAGGCAAACTTGGATGAACTATCATTCTAAACCTATTCCCTTACGAGGACTAAACGATTTTTGTCTAGAGAAACTCAAGTTATTCTTGTCTATCAAACGAAGCAAAGTCATTCGGATGTCTAGAAAGCGTTACCATCTACCATGTTAACGAGGAAGACCAGATAAATATCCTGGAACTATTTGTGTCACCTATAGTGGTTTGTTGCTGGTTCCGGATTCATAGTCCACCCCCACCCCCACCCTTGGGTACTTGACGACTTCATAAATCATATGGAGGCTGGCAGATGTGAGAAATCTCTCCTGTAATTATCACAACCTTAACAAAGAAGACAATTAATGCCCTTAAGGGAAGTCAACCTTGTGATCTTTTGCGTGGTTGTTTCCAAACACAGAACGCAGTAATCCAAGAGCCAAGAGTTTGGCCCCACAATAAGAAGCAGAGAAACAGCCAGCAGGCAATCCATAGAAGACACAAATGGAGCATATTAAACATATTTGGTCAACTCGCCGCAACCGTCGACCTCCTAGTCACATTCAGCAATCAGCTATATTGAATCACCAATTGAACCGCCCCTCTAGAAACATTCTATTATTGTCCTATTTGCTAAACCCGTTAACCACCCATTGAAGCCTCATCTTACCATCCAATTAGCTTACTCACTAACCTCTCTTGGAAAAACTCCTATTAAAACATCTACTTTCAATTGTTGAATCCAAAAACCTTTTTCCTAGTCGCCAGATTGGTTTCCGTCCACAACTTTCCACTCCTCAACAAAAGAATCAGATATCCTCAGGCCTTGAAAGCAAACAGTATTGCACTGGTGCCTTTCTGGACATAGCTTAAGCTTGTAACAGGGTTTGGCACGCAGATTTGCTTTACAATCTCAAAAGATATTTACCAGAACCTTTTCCTAATCCTACAGTCCTATCTTTTACACCACTTCTTTCAAGTTTGCTATGGTTTAGAATATTTTAACTACTTTTCTATATAAGCAAGAGTTCTACATGGCAGTGTCCTTGGTCCCATCCTCTATAACCTACACACCGCTGATGTCCCTTCTACTCCCAATACATTTTTGGCCACATTTGCAGATGACACTGGAGTCCTGACATCCCACCCAGACCCCAATATAGCGTCCCATTACCTTCCAAATCACCTTGATGAGATCGAGTATTGATGCGAAATGGAGCCCATGGCCGATATGGAGCCCACACACGACGTTAAAAAGACAAGAACTAAACAGACGCTTTGGACAACTGTACAGACTACTTCAAAGGACATCCCATCTCTCAATAGAAAATAAATTAGTACTTTATAAATTTATACTAAAGCCAATCAGGACATACAGAGTAGAGCTATGGGGGACAGCAAAAAAGTTGAACATCAGGCGTATCTAATCCTTTCAATCAAAAGTCCTGAGAACAATAGTCAATGCCACTTATTACGTCAGCAACAAAACCCTTCATAACGATCTTAATATACCCTATATTACAACTGATCCAACCACCTAATCCCCTAGCACAGTCATTAAACTGCGCCACACATCCTCGATGTGCCAACATGCTTCTCAGAGACAGTGACCTGCTATAAATACATAACAGTGGGAGTCCTGGCAATGGCCAGTTTCTTCAATCATGTCCTGAGTGTCTGATGGAGAAGGGTGGGGGACTTCCCAAGACTCTGTTTCCTTTTTCGCATGCGAGGGAGGTGACAACCATGTGGATTTGGGGGGTCTCTGGGCTCTTTGTGAATACTGTATGAATGAGCGAGGGCTTGAAGTATTGTAATATTTAATGTAGTAACAGAGTTATCAGTCTGTATCCCTACTTTCTTATTAGTATTTACGTATTATGGAGTGCTTCACAAATACATTAGTGTACTCACCGTCGTCCTGGCTTAACTCCTCTTCCTCTTCTTGTTTTAAATTGATTGGAACTCCTGCCATAAGAATAACAAGACAAAAATTAGTAAAAAACAAAGTATGTAAGAAAAAGTTAAACATGTTAATTAAAGCCACAATGCTGCATTAACATGTTTGCTAAGAACGCAGTAGCAGAACTATCAGTTTGAAGGACCAAAGGAGTCATTTAGAAGTATTTTTATATTGAGGGAATGATTAATAAATGCTTCAATGTACTCACCATAATCACGGATTAACTCTTCTTCTTCTTTAAAATAGATTGGACCTGTGAATAAGATAAAAAAACCAAAATCAAAATATATCCTACATTTATTAATAAAAAAAAATCAATATAAGGGTAATTATATGGTAAAAAATAAAATAAATTCTAAAATTACTGTCCATGAGACAATATGGTGAAAATAAGATGTAACCCCATAGTTGGGCGAAAGAGCTCAATTAAGGACAAAATTCTTCAAACACTTTAGTATTTATTGCCGGATATTTTAATCATTCGAACGCCTTGCCTATGTTTCCCTATAATAGTGCCTAGAACGATAAATTGGCTGAAAATAGTGGATTTTAAAGAACAGAGCTGTTGCAAATATAGAATTCTAATGAGATCGGCATAGACAATTATTACAATTTAATATTATTAAAATTAAAAATAATCAGGAAGCTCAACTTCAAAACACGATAAAAATGAAAAATATATAGTTGCAATGTTCAACGAGCAGGCTGAAATTAAGATTGCGTAGCTTCATAAATTAGAATATGGCCATAATGAAAATATTCAAAATAACATGCAGTAAAAATATTATACAGAGTGCAATGTAAATATACTTTCAATTAAATCCCATGCAAGATTTCATTAAAAAAAAAGACAAAGAGTAATAAAGGGAATGAAATATCTTTATTAATAATCTGGAGTAATTTGTACATAAAATGACATTATAAATTTCATTAATTATTACATTAATAAAAAAAAAAAAATCATGCTTAGGTCAAATCCAAAGAAAACAACAATTTCATACAACATAAATTATTTATTTTCTTTTGATTATTATCTTTTGATCTTGAAATTATGAGCATAAAATATTATTTAGATTATAATTGTAACAAAATAAAATAATAATAAGACGTCTGGATCCAGAATTAAACAAACAAAAATTAAACCTTTCCCAACTAAATTAACCATATTAAGCAAATGCACATCGTTTAATCTATTCTAAACCAAAGAATAATCAGTTATGAACTAAATTCAAATTTTCGACCTAGGAAATATGTCAATTTCATTCAATTAAATTATCAATTAGCCAAACTGATGGTAATTGAAATTACGGAGAGAGTAAAATGAATACGAAAGGCCTGAGTGTCGGAACTATCAAGAGTGTTTATGATCATCTAATTTCGCTGATCCAGGTGGTGTACATGTTAGTAGAGCCTAGCAATACGACACAATAGTGTGAACTGTAAGACACAGCAATAGGACTCGGCTACAGCTGAGCAATGGAAAAAATATCGCAATAACATTTATTGATGATTTAATTGACTAGAAAGGTTATAAGGCTAAAATGTCCTTGTGATTACAATAATAATAATAATTATTATTATTATTTCGATTAATCGACCATGGTCGAAATTTAAATTTCTTTTGGTTCTTGGAACCGTTTAAATAAATCTAAGGAAACATAATAGTTTAATAAACTTATAGGTGTTATTAACATTAGATTCCAACCACTTCATAAATAATAAAAGGGCACTATTTTCTCTTATCTCCATCGATTACTTTTGCTATCTCCGGTTTTGTTTCAAATCATTAACAAAACAGTTACATAACTGATAAGAATTTTTTTATAAAAAATTGAAATTATTAGTAAATCAAATTTAAATAAATAATATGACATCCTTTTCCTTTCAATTATAATTATATTAGTTCTACCTTTAGCAACAAAAGAACAGTAAAATTAATTATCCATGCAAAACCAATCTTTTGAACCAAGAAAGTAAAAACTAAAGAAATAAATTAATGAATTTGTTGACTAATTAATTAACTTACACACCCATTTATACCTAAGTTCAATTTAGCTAATGAATGTACCAAACTAAAATTAACGCAGCTATTTACTGTGAATAATTCAGCACATTGTTGTTGACTAAGTAGATTATTTCATATCTAATAGGTTTTTCACACCATTAATTGGGCGAGTAACCATAGGAATTATGTATTAAGAGTGCTTTTAATAGGTTTTTAATTTTTTGTTACTATAAGGGTCATTCCAAATCAATCAATGGTTTAGGAACTTGAAGTCTCAGAACTTAATATTTTTTTATACGTATGAAGTAGAATCGGTTAGGATAAAATATACAAAATTTGATATTTTTTCCTTTGGTAGTTATAAATTAAAATAAACAACAGCATTCCTCTGTTTTTTGACACGTTTTGAAACATTCAAAAGCTTATACCCAAATTTTATGAAGGTGTTCTTATGGGTTCTATTATTAAAAAAATGAAGTAATAATTTAAGTGCCTGAACTATAATGTACACAACTAACCACATTTGTGGTGCTATGTTATACTCATAATTAGCTTCTTATGGTTGTTTCATGAAGATAAAATAGATTGTGTTACATTTAAAACTAATTCTCTGTACTTTGCCGTTTTAAAAAAAATAATATTATTTCACTACAAATCAACTGATAATCAAAACTGTTTTGACTGCCGGTAATAAACCAACTGTTATTTTATGAATGATTTACTGCTCTATTGTTGAGAAGTTAGATATGCGGTTTCTACTTAACCTGATAAGTCCATGATGAGTAAATAGATATATTTCCAAAAACAGATCAGAAAATAACAAACACATTAAAAGACTTCGATTCAGAGCTAAGACCTCTATTATGATGCTTGTCGTTCGTGTACGAGACCATCTCAAAGAGGTAGGTACGAAAGTAGAGATACAAAAAGGGTGACATAGCATTGAGTGGTTAAATGGTGTATGGGATGATATAAATGTGAAACTGTTGATCGGTTTGAATTAAAAGAATGTTAACAATAGGTATAAGAACACATAAAAATTAAATAGAGGGTTTACTACTTTGTACAATAAGTACTACACGAAATGAATTTATGTAGAGGAGCAATTTTCGAAAATCGGACATGATAAAGTCAACAAGAATTGTTTTCGAGTTAACACATGACTTACTGAATAAAGGGTATAGGATTTATTTAGATAATTTCTATACGTCAATTCATTTGGCTGAACTCGTGTGTCAAAACAATACTGACATTGTTGGAACAATGAGGATAAACAGAGTCGGAATCTTCAGTGAAATAAAAACAAAAAAATTACAGAAAAATGAACATATAGTAAGATTAAAAGACAAACTTATGGTTTTAAAATGGAAGGATAAAAAAGGCATATTGATCCTCGGTTCTATTCATAATGACGAAAAGACAATGATTGAAAAGAGAGGAATAGAAAAACAGGATGTTGTCCTGGATTATAACAAGAATATGGGTGGCGTAGATTTGGGGGATGGAGTTATGGTGGCCTACACGGCTGCCCGTAATAGGCTAAAAAAAGTGTTTACGATTAATTGCTATGTGCTGCTTCAATGCATATATTGTATACAAAAAAGATAAAGGTCATTTGGATCGATTACACTTTTTGGTAGAGAGTGTAGAGAAATTGGTAGATAACAACATAGTGAAAACCCACCCAAAGACACCCACAAGCAGCTCTACACCTAAACCATCATGCTTAGTTGAAAGGCATTTTCCTGAACAAATGAAAAACGATATAGGAAAAACTAAATCCAGAAAATGCCGAGTTTGCTACAAAAAAGGTGTTAGGAAAGAATCTACATACTGGTGTGCGGATTGTAAGGCACTATGTATCAACAATTGTTTTAAAATATATCACACGAAAGTGGACTTTTGAATTTTTACATATATATTTTAATTTTAATTTTTTTAAATCAATATTTCTATTTTATTTGTGTGCTTTTGTTTATTGTTCTGTAATTCTTAACTTTTTAATATTTTTTATTGTGTATCTAAATAAAAAATATAATTTTTTTGCAATCTTTATAATTGTTTGTAAAATTTATAATTTTTTAATTCCATATTTCCAATTTATTGTCGGTATTCTTTTCTATTTGTTTGTAATTTTGTATTTTCCTTTGTGCTTTGTATATAAATAAACGCAAAAATATATATTTCATAGTCTTTTCATTTACAGTTTACACGTCCTAGTGAAAGAGTTCGCGCCCATTATATGCTGCGTGATTAAAAAGGGAATTCCGGGTTAACAGGTTAATGGGCATTCAAGCAGCAAACAACATAGAGAAGCTACATAGAAAATTATGTAGGAATTTAAAATTACGCCCAAAACTCATTTATATAGCAGGGGGACTTGTATGCCGATAAATTTAAACTTTCCTTATTATGGTGAGCAGGAAAAGAGGAGAGATTAGCTGTGCATTTCTCCAGATGTCTGACAGTTAGAGTTTTGGTTTCGGGAGAGTTGGACCTGCTCAACGGTACTGCGCATGTCCAGCCACCAGAGTTTGATGTATGTTGGAACAAACTTACAGTTTTGGCGTGGTTAGAGAGGCACTGAAAGTCAGCAGAGGAGTAAAAGTGGGTGTAATTCACAAAATACTTGCTTAAGCTGTCGAACTAACTATTATAACTAGTATTAATAATAATGGAATAGATTTTTAACCTTTCTTATTTATTAAGAGGTAAAAGGTTATCATTAAAATTCTAAGCCTGACCCTACTGGCCAGCTTTTATTATATGTATGGGTGGAGATGGATAATGGCCTGTGGATTAGGATGATTGAATAAGGTATGATGAAATTTCATTAACTTAGCAGGGAAAAGATAAAAATACTCCTCCTTCCTAGAGGAAAATGACGCGGTTGCTGTGGGGAAAAACCAAGATTACTTTGTGATAGCCCAATAGTTAGTGCCTTATGCAGTACAAGTGGAAGAACAAAAACATCCACATAATAAAATTTAGTCAATAAGAACATCGAGGATAAACGGCCTGGGGAAGTAAATATGTTTAAAGGTATGAATGTTTTATGTGAAAAGTGTGAGCTGTTGATAAAAACATTAAGCTCTCATACTTGTAAATGGAAATTTCACGCGTGCGCACATTGCAGTCGCGAATTTAAATCAAAATTTAACTGTACACGACATAAAATTATATGTGAGAAAAAAAGTGCATTCATTAGTTCGCTTCAAGCATTTGTGGGTAATAGTAACCAATCGCTATCAATGGAAAATTTTCAAACACAGGCGGGGTCATCTTTGAAACAATCCGTTTCTGCACCTCAATCACATTTACCGTTCTAAAACGGATACATGCGAACATTCCATGTTTCTCCAGTGTTAATATTGCAGAAAAAGGAATTAGTTCTCCTAAGAAATATAAACTTTATAATAAGGAATGTAGCGATTGCCAATCACATATGTAAAT